>JANHMN010000001.1:50762643-50819171 GCA_030674055.1 Rhabdomys pumilio | reverse complement strand
CGCCACCGCCACCGCCACCGCCACCGCCACCGCCACCGCCACCGCCACCGCCACCGCCACCGCCACCGCCACCGCCACCGCCACCGCCACCGCCACCACCACCCGGCTAAATAAAGATTCTCAAACTTTCTCCTATCATAATAATCCCAGTTATGGATGGAAAACAATTGTCAGAAAAAATTTCACCAGCCACTTTGGACTCCAACGAGGAGATGTTAGACAGTATGTGTTTTTATTTAGCACATTTGATGAATTATTGGGGGTGCGAGATGAGTGTTAGAGATCTAACTTAGGGTTCTTGCACACATTAAACAAGTGCTCTATCACTTAACAATCTGATAGATTCTTAAAAGCAAATTAGGAAAACACTGGTCTAGCGTTTATAAAAAGATAGGAATAATTTTTCGTCTAAACTTACAGATAAAAATCTCCAGTCAGTTAGCTAGAGGCTAGTCTTATTCTGGGATCAATTCCCACATCTGTAAAAATTCAGTCCTATGTCTCCCACTCGGTGATCCCCAAGCTGTGATAGATCAGAAGTCCGCTCAGATTCCTGGACTAGGTCTCAGAGACCAAATCTAGCCCCAATACCTGCAGGCGACGATGCAAGAGGTGGGCAGTGATGGGAGAGCAGTAGAGGGGCCGTGCCCAAGTGCTAGACAGGCCCACCGTGTGGTCACTGTGCATGTGGGATAAGAAGAAGAGCCGCGCGGTACCAGCACGGCGCAGGCTCCAAAAGTCCACAGCAATGGGCGTTTGGGGGATTACGACCCCGTTCATGGTGGCAGAGTTGAGGAATCACCCAGTGGTGACTTCGCCGCGGGAACCGCGCTCCTGAGTGAGGCTTCCACCACAGCGTCCCGACGACATGTGGACTCAAGAACAAGTCCAGAAGCCCTAAAGGAAAACCATCCCAGAAATGGAAGTAGACACAGTGAGGAAAAAGAAGGTGGCTGCGCTCGGGACGGCCAGGGTGAAAGCGCCCAACGCGGAAGAAGCCCGGAAAACATCACTCACACCCGCGCGCGGGACCTCAGGCCCAGTCCACACTTTGTCAAAGCGCGCGCGGCGGCGGGGAGACAGACCCTAGTAGCTGATTTCCGATGGCCGGCCGTGGCTGCCTCACAGCGATCAGCGCGCCTGCGCCGAGGGGAGAATGGGTGGGGGAAGGGCGTCCTAAGGTCGGTCCCGCCTGCGCTCGGCGCTCGGCGCGACCGAGGAAGCAGCTCAGTCTGTTTCAGAGCGACGGGGCGGGATTTCCGCAGGAAGCTGCCTGTGGTGTTGTGTGATGGCCTCGGCTACTAGAACTGGATCCCAGGAAGGAGGCTGTGCTAGGTCTTTGACCTTTCGCTGGTCGAGTATAGCATACATAACTGGGCCCAGAGAAAGCTGAGGAGATCTGCCGGGCAGAGCGAACGGCCTGCGGGTCTCGGGGCCGAGGGGTGAAGTACGTGTTCCGCCCTGGGGGCGGGCACTGCAAAGTGACAGCTCGCCTTTAGTGTTTTCACTGACTACATTTCCTTTATTTAGGCTCTCACATCGAAATTAGAAGGAGCCCACGAGTTCCCTACGGGTCTGTGGAAACTGTCACGTGACTTGGCGAAGATGCCATACCTTGGCTCTGAGGACGTGGTGAAGGAACTGAAGAAGGCTCTGTGTAACCCTCATATTCAGGCTGATAGGCTGCGCTACCGGAATGTCATCCAGCGAGTTATTAGGTATCACCACCAACCTACCATAGAATTCTAACTCCCACCCCCATCTTCCCCCTTTCCTGCCCACTTTTAATGCTCTTCGGGGCTCTCTGCCTGCAATCACTCTGAAAAAGTTAATGACACTTCTTACGGGGCAGTCTTATCTTTTGGCCTTGAGGCTGCATTTTTGGATTGTCATCTTAGGCTCCCGTGTGGAACATTTTACCCAGTTGAGAGGTTTCCTTCATGCCATGGGCTTTAGCAACTGCTGCTGACTACCGGTTTAGTGACTTATGTAGTACAGTTTTCTTTTTTTTTCTAGATTCAGACCTGTATACTAGCTCTGCTTGCTTGGCATTTCTACTTGGATAGTTCATCAAAGATAGGACCAAAATAATACCATCATTTTTCTCCTCTTAAACCTACTATTCTGCTTATATTTGTGTTTTGAATGTCACCAGGCACCCTACCAAACATGCTAGTCAACCTTGAAGACATTGTCAACTGTCAGGTGGTAGGAAAAATCAAAATATCTATTCCTTGTTAATAAAGCTGTAGTGTTGACTCAAGCTGTCATTACCAAAGCCTGTTGTGGTAGTTTCCTAATAAGTAGCCTCGTCTCCTCACTTCAATTAGGATTCTTTTCTATTATATATGTTTGAACACGTAGCTAATGTATAGTTGTAGCTCAAAAAGTAGGACAAAAATGTCCCTTGGAGTGCTTTTATTAAAAAATGTGATCCAGGGATCAATTCTGGTTTTGTTTGCTTGTTTGTTTGTTTTTGTTTTTCAAGACAGGGTTTCTCTGTATAGCCCTGGCTGTCCTGGAACTCACTCTGTAGACCAGGCTGGCCTTGAACTCAGAAATCTGCCTGCCTCTGTCTCCCAAGTGCTGGGACTAAAGGTGTGCGCCACCACTGCCTGGCTAGGGATCAATTCTGATTTCCTTAGGATAGGATAGAATCCAGGAACTGTATTTTAAACAAACATCTCAGCTGATTGTAGTAGTTTGGTTCTACAAAATTGAAAACAATAATCAGTAGAATGAAATCTAAACTTTTTATCATGTCACCCAAGGAACAAAAAGAATGTTCAGTTCTTGCTCGTGCCTCATATCATTAACTGGGTCACATTTGCCTAGGGAAGTGATTGTATAGCTGAAGTATTCTGTGAAGAAGCATTTTCTGATTTCCATAGTGGCATGTGGATGTGGGTCTTCTTGGTCTGTGTTTTGTGCGTTACTTCAAGTACTTACACTGTATTTTTTTTTAAGTCAGTGATGTTCTTAGCTGGCTTCTTATCTGATCTTGAGCTCCTAAATGTCTGAATTTGTACCTACTCTGTTTTTATGTTTTTATTTTGTTTTGAGACAATCCTAGCTATCCTGGGAACTCATTATGTAGACCAGGATGGCTTTGAACTACCTGCCTATGTCTCCTAAGTGCTGGAATTAAAGGTGTGGGTCACCATGCCTAGCTTTTTTTTTTTTTTAATGTTTATGAGCATTTTGCCTGTGTATATAAATGTACCGCAAGTATGCCTCGTACCTGGTGTCTGTGTATGTTAGAAGGTAGCATCAGATCTCCTGGAGCTATAGTTACCAATGGTTGTGAACTACCATGTGGGTGCTGGGAATTGAACCGAGAAGAGCAACAAAATGCTTCTTAACCATTGAGCTGTCTCTCCAGCATCATCTTATAGATGATGTCCCCGTATCATATCTCTGGAATGTTGAGGTTGAGTGTGCCATTGCCATATCTCATTGGAATGTACTGAAGGTTCACCAGTGTTGAAATACAGAGCAACAGCTGCAGGACCATATTAGGATATTTTGTGTAATGTAATAGATAAAGTATACCCAATTGTATTTCTCTAAAAGCTCATAGTTTAGTTAGCCAGGTCACATGTAAATAAAACTCTTCTTATAGATCGGGAATTGTGTGTTTTACTTCTCTCTGCTTTGTATATTTGTTACAGGCACATGACTCAGGGCTTGGACATGTCTGATGTTTTCATGGAAATGGTGAAGGCCAGTGCCACTGTAGATATTGTTCAAAAAAAGTTGGTTTATCTCTATATGGGCACATATGCACCTTTAAAACCAGATCTAGCGCTCTTGGCCATCAATACACTCTGCAAAGACTGCTCAGACCCCAACCCAATGGTGCGAGGACTGGCACTACGGAGCATGTGTAGCCTCAGGTGAGAGCTTTGCTACCCTGGTCTTCAGTGGCTGATGAATATAAAAGCTGTAGAGCAGATTTGTAGTGGGGACAGTGTAAATTCCTGAATACTAAAAGTATTGTTCTACTTTGAACTCTGATTTTCAGCCATTACTTTGGCTTTCCAAATTCTATCTCATGTTTTTCTTAAAGGTGATTTTCCTTTATCTTGGTTAAAGATGTTTAATGAGTCATTACTGTAACAATTTGTGCTGGGCGTGCTGCATTATTCCAAATGAAAGGTCAAATTGTGCCTTATTAAATTTGATAGAAGCTTTCTTCAATTTCTTGTAATCTAGTAGATATACATTCAATCATGAACTATTAAATCATATTTAAACTAAACCCCTGATGATTGAAGAAGAAATTAATTTTGTCAAGCCTAGTATTTCAAGATCTGGCTGACTCCAGGGTATGTTTCTTAGGATGCCTGGTGTGCAGGAGTATATCCAACAGCCTGTTGTTAACGGTCTGCGGGATAAAGCTTCCTATGTCAGAAGAGTGGCAGTCCTTGGCTGTGCCAAGATGCATAATCTTCACGGAGACTCTGAAGTGGGTAAGATCATCTCCCACGCTCAATATTTACTTGTATCTCTATTATGTATATAATTTTGGAAAAAAACTACATTGCTTAGTAGAAAATAATAATAATGTATCTGCACTACTTTGCATGTCTCTAAATAGAATGCATGCATGTTTGTTTTATTTTGGGATCCTATTTTCAGTTTTTGAAAGTTTATTTCTTGACTTATACATTCCCTCTCATATCCAAAATGATGTTAGTTGGTACTGCCTTTGTTGTTTCTTTTAGCAGAAATGTAGCTTTGTCTGGCCAGAGCTGTTACTCTGGTCTATCGCTATGACTCAAGGTTTTCTTTATCTGTAATCTTTGATCTTTGTTTTAGATGGTGCTGTAGTCAATGAGTTATACAGTCTTCTTCGTGACCAGGATCCCATTGTGGTTGTGAACTGTCTGAGGTCTCTAGAGGAAATTTTAAAACAGGAAGGAGGTGTTGTCATTAATAAGCCCATTGCCCACCATCTCTTAAATAGGTTTGGATGCTCTTTTTTTTTTTTAATAAGATATGAATCATGGTAGGATTTTGTTGATGTATTAACCAAGCCTTCCTTTATTATTGTGTATGATGGAGTGGTGGTGATGTGGATTGGGTATAATGTGCCCCAGCTTAAGGTCAGTAGACAACTTAGAGGAATTGGTTCTCTCCTTCCACTTTTTTAAGTGGGTTCTAGAAATAGAAATCAAGTTGTTAAGCTTACACAGCAAGCAATTTTACTCACTGAACCATCAGAAGTAACTTCAAATTTACCACAATTATCAGTTGCCTTATATTTCACTGAATTTTTTTCATGTGCTTTGCTTTTTCTTGATATGTAGACATAGTAGAAACGTGCTTTGGAGATACATTTGCTCTGCAGTACCTATTGTGTCCCCCAAGCTAAGCCAGTTATCTTAAAATTTAGAAAATCTGGGGTCTTGGGGAGGTGGCTCAGAGGTTAAGAGCACTTGCTGCTCTTCAGAGGAGGGACCGATTTCAGTTCTCACCATCTGTGTGTTGACACACAACTGCCTGTGACTCCAGTTTCAGGAGATCTAATACTTCTCTTCTGGCCTCCTAGGTTACCGGGTATGCACATAGTACACTTAAATGTAGGTAAAATAAACACATAAAATAAAAATAAATAAATCTTGGAGAAAATATATTAAGCCTGCAGCTAAAGGTAAAATATAGTTTAGCAATAAGTACTTGATAGCATGTATGAGACCTGGGTTCATTCTCCAGTACTAGAAA
Organism: Rhabdomys pumilio; assembly: GCA_030674055.1. Classification (NCBI taxonomy): domain Eukaryota; kingdom Metazoa; phylum Chordata; class Mammalia; order Rodentia; family Muridae; genus Rhabdomys; species Rhabdomys pumilio. The sequence continues at coordinate 50,813,444 of JANHMN010000001.1, read as the reverse complement.
ATAATTAATGTAGAGACTTTATATCTGATTTATATTAATCATATCTTTAGTTTTAAATAGGTACCCACTTGTACCTTGTCTTGGAATTTTTTTAATATTAATTTTTTATTTTTAATTTGTGTGTGTGTGTTTGTAGATATGTGCACATAGCAGGTGCTCCCAAAGGCCAGAGGGATTGGATCCTCCTGGAGTGGAAGTTATAGGTGGTTGCCAGCCACCTGATATGGTTAGTTGCTAGGGATAAAACTCAGATCCTGTGGAAGAGTAGTACATGCTCTTTCTTGCTTCATAGAGTTATTTTGTGTGCACGAGTGCACATATGTGCATGCATGTATTCATGCGTGTTCCATGTAACATGGGCCATGGCATATGTGTGGAAGTCTTTTGCTAATCATTTCTTAGCTCTGGAGATTGAACTCAGGTCAACAGGCTTGATGGCAAATGTTCTTGTCACCAAGTCATCTCTACAGTTTTTGTTGTGGAATGTAAAGCCCATTTTTTAAATTTTACATTTTTTAAATGTAAAAAAAAAATCTGATGGCATAATCTATTTTTAAGAATTGCCTCCCTCTTTGGTTATGATTTGTTTCATGGCAGTTGTTTGTAGAATGTTTCATTTGATATTAAAATAGTGCTTTTGTCTTGATTTTGGACAGAATGTCAAAACTGGACCAATGGGGCCAGGCTGAAGTCCTGAACTTTCTGCTTCGTTACCAACCCCGCAGTGAAGAGGAATTGTTTGACATTCTCAATCTGCTGGACAGCTATCTCAAGAGCAGTAGCACTGGTGTGGTGATGGGAGCCACCAAACTCTTTCTCATTTTGGCAAAAAAGTTTCCCCACGTACAAACTGATGTGCTTGTGCGAGTCAAGGGACCCTTGCTGGCTGCCTGTTCTTCAGAGAGCCGTGAGCTGTGTTTTGCTGCTCTCTGCCATGTCCGCCAGGTCTTACGTAGTTTGCCAGGTCACTTTAGCAGTCACTACAAAAAGTTTTTTTGCTCTTACTCGGAACCCCACTATATCAAGCTACAGAAGGTGGAGGTGCTGTGTGAGCTGGTGAACGATGAGAACGTGCAGCAGGTGCTGGAAGAGCTGCGTGGATACTGCACTGATGTGTCTGCTGACTTTGCACAGACTGCCATCTTTGCCATAGGTACATACCTGATTCTTTTGTTCCTTAGGACGTCAGGTCAGCCAGCCACAGAGCTGTAGCCAGGGAATCCACAGAAGACAGCAGTAAATGAGTCTTGCTCAAAGATGAAGTATCATGCTTTGGGCTGATTCATGTCTTGAGTCAGTGATTATATGCATAGGAAAAGGTAGACAGTATAGATTATTTGAATAGCAAACAACAATACTTAAAATTTATGCTGTGTTTGTGTTACCTTATCTCCAAAGTGTTTTCATCTATATCATCTTAGGTCCTGTAAGGCAGTAATAGTGAGTATTTTAGAGATGAAGAAACTTAGCTACAGAAAGTTGTTTTTGTTTGTTTGTTTGTTTGTTTGTTTTTGTTGTTGTTGTTGTTCTTGTTGTTGTTGTTTTGAGACAAGGTTTCTCTGTGTAGCCCTGGCTGTCCTGGCACTCACTCTGTAGACCAGGCTGGCCTCGAACTCAGAAATCCGCCTGCCTCTGCCTCCCAAGTGCCGGGATTAAAGGTGTGCGCCACCACCGCCGGCAGAAAGATTATTAAGTGGCCAAAAGAACATATAGTTTCCGAGCTGAGTGAGACTCAGGTGTCTTGACTAAAAGTTCTCTTCTTTTACTACAGGCTTTGTATAGTGCTGAGTGCAGACCAACACAGAGTAATCCCTTCACTTTAGAGACTTTCTGACTGCTCAGTTTGGAACTTAAAAGGCTAGAAATATTCAAAATGTGAAAACGGCTGGCACACTGAGATTGAGAGGGCTAGGACTAACTAACAAGGATAAGGAATCCTCATAAACTACTAGGACAAAGACAGAAAAAGTTCTTAAACTTAGAAGATTGTTATCAGGTATCTGCAGCAGGAGATTCCTGTTCTGGTGTGTTGCCTCCAGAAGGATGTCTCAGTGCATCCAGAAGGGTGTGTTAGTCAAACATGCTCTGTGCCTGCGATTCCAGCACCCAAGAGACTGAAGCAGGAGAATCCCAAGTTCAAGGCCACTCTAGGTGATGCAATAAGACCCCGTCTCAAACAAACAGACCAAAACCCTGCATCCCATACTTTTCTCAAAACTCAGAAATACTTTCAGCCTTCTGCTATGGGAATTGTTTTTCCCCCAGGAAGTTTCTTTTGGTCAGTTGAAAAAAAATTGGATTTATTTTAAACATTATTCCCTGTGCAGCAGATTTAGATTCTTTCTTAATTGTAATTTGTGATTTTTTTTAAAAAGATATCTATGGTCAATGTATTGGTTAACCTGATTAGAAAGTTAATCTAATTAATTAATTAGTTTAATTAGTTAATCTAATTAACCTGATTAGAAGCTACTTAAGGAGAGAAGAGTTTATGTTGGCTTACAGTGGGAGGGGATACAGTCTGTCATGGCAGGAGTGTGAGGCAGTTGTCACATTGCATCTTCAGTCAGGAGGCAGGGAAGGATGAATGCCTGTGCTAAGCTCATTTTTTCTTTTTTTCTCATTCTAGGATTCCAAAACCACATGATAGTGCCTTCCACATTTAGGATGGGTCCCCTGTTTTCAGATAAAGCTTTGTGGAAACACTCTTACAGACATATCTAGAATTGTGTTTCCATGATGGTAGTAAGTTCAATCAAGTAAACAGTAAAGATTAACCATCATAGACATCTTTGTCTTTTTAATTTGTTATTCTTCCCCAATCCACACACCCCCAAAATAGGGTTTCTTTGTGTAGCTCTAGATGTCCTGGAACTACCTCTGTAGACCAGGCTGGCCTTGAACTCACAGATATCTGCCTGCCACTGCATCACAACTGCGAGGATTTAAAGTGTGCATCACCACCACTCAGCTGTTACTCATTTATTTTATGTATATAAGCACACTGTCGTTGACACATCAGAAAAGAGCATGGGATCCCATTACAGATGGTTGTGAGTCACCATGTGGTTGCTGGGAATTGAACTCAGAACCTCTGGAAGAGCAGCCAGTGCTCTTAACCTCTGAGCCATCTCTCCAGCTCATTATTCATTTTTAAAACATAGTTTTGCTATTTTAGTCCAGACTAGCCTCTAACTTGTCATCCTCCTGCTGCAGTCTCTCAATGCTGAGATTACAGGTATGCAACTTTGTATTTGACTAATGGGGAATGATTTTAGAATGACATGCTAGAATTTTACCTTTCCTTCCTCTGTAGGTAGCATTGCCAAGACTTACACAGACCAATGTGTGCAGATTCTAACAGAGTTGCTGGGGCTTCGACAGGAACATATCACTACAGGTACTACTGCTTGTCTAGAATTTTTTTTCTTTCTTTCCTTCCTTCCTTCTTTTCTTCCTTCCTTCCTTCTTCTTTTTTCTTTTCTTTTTTTTTTCTGTTTTTTTTAAAAATATTATTTATTTATTATTTTTTATGTGAGTATACTGTAGCTGTCTTCAGACACCAGAAGAAGGCATCAGATCCCATTACATGTGTTTGTGAGCCACCATGTGGTTGCTGGGAATTGAACTCAGGACCTCTGGAAGAGCAGTCAGTGCTTTTAACCGCTGAGCCATCTCTCCAGCCTTTTTTCTGTTTTTTTTGTTTGTTTTGTTTCGTTTTTTTTGTAGTACCTCGCTAACAGTAGTTGTTTAAAGAAATCTTTTTGTAAAATGAATTTCACATATATAGGCTTAAACATGTCCTTGCATCATCATCTATTGCTCTCAGAGAAGCGTGGGCTCCATAGATTTAAAGGGAAGACTTCTGGCTGCTAGGAGTGATGAGTGGCTGTGCTGTAGGTAATGAAGGCACTAGGAAGCTCAGCTCACTTATCTTCCCCTTTGCTTCATCCAGTTTCCAAGGCTGGGTTTAAGTGAGGCAAGGAAGGCTAGTACAGTGCAAAATGTAGGAATGCCTTATACTCAGGCTTACGTGGATGCCAGTACTGCGCTCAGTGTCTGTCGGCGACTCCACCCACGGTTGCCCACAGCAAAGTGCTTCTGTGTTTATTTACCTTCATGTCAATTTGATGTGTGTAAAATTCAGTATATTGCTCTTTTTTCAATTAATTAATTAGTAACCCCCTCCAAAACCTGTTTTACAGAAATTTAGTCAGAAATCTAATCTGAATATATGACTCTTCCTAAGGTTCTTTTCTGCATAGAGTCTCTAATCTTGTTCTCTTGTGTCCTGGGCTATATTACAGTGGTGGTGCAGACTTTCCGAGACCTGGTCTGGTTATGCCCTCAGTGTACTGAAGCTGTGTGTCAGGCCCTGCCCGGCTGTGAGGAGAACATTCAAGACAGTGAGGTAGAATCTAACTCTTTTTACTTCTAATCATAGAAAGGATTACAGGACCCTGCTTCTGAAGTGGAGTCTGTCTTTGGTTTTGTGGTGCTGAGGATCAGACTTTTGCTAGGTAAACACTTACACAACCGAGCTCTTCTCTAGCCTGAAATGGAACCGAATTCCTCTGTTTAAAGTCCTGACTCAGAGTAGGAACTCAGGCTTGCTTATGTCTCAGGTTCTCTGGGACATACATAGCACATAAGTTATAAAAAGAAGATTTATCTATAGTTTCAATTTCAAATTCTTCGATACCACTATCCTCTTGAATAATTATGAGTCAGATTCACACCATAGAATTTTTTGTTGGTGATAGTTCTTTTGTTAATTTTTGAGATAGGTGAAGTGGGTTTGGCCTAACACTGCTTGTGTTATAAAGTTAATTTTGGTCCCCAAAACTGTTTACACGGTGTCTGTACAGAAGACCCTGCCCCCAGTTGGTTCTAATTGGTAAATAAAGATGCTAGCAGTCAGTGGCTGGGCAGGACAAACAGAGGTGAGACTTTTAGGATTCCAGGCTTGGGAGAGAGAGGAGAGGAAGAAGCAGAATCACCATGAGAGGGTTATAGAACGGACCAACCATGTAAAAATTTGGGAAGTGACTTTAGTGGCCACTTCCCCATTGGGCCTGGGGTAGCAGGGATGAAATACAGATTTTAAGGATGTTAACTCCGGCACACACCTTTTTTCACAGAGATCTGGTGGATCTCTGAATTGGGTGGCAACCAGGGCTACATAGTTGAAAAAGATCAAAGCAAAGCAAACAAGAAAAGAAACAGTAAACCTTAAATTGTATAAAAGACCCCTAAATTGAGAAAGCCTAATTTATTGCTTAGCCAACATTGGCTAACAAAAGTTTTGAGTTTCCCTTTATGTATTATAATATTTTGTTTTGTTGCTTTGGTTTGTTTTTGTTTGTTTTCTTTTTTAAGACAGTATCACATAGTCCAGGCTGTCCTCAGAGTAACTGTGTAGCTGACTTTGAGGGGGTTATAAATGTGACCCATTACCCCCAGGTGTTTTGTATGTGACAGTGGACATCAAACTTGGGGCCTCATGCCTGCTAAGTCAACATTCTGCCACAGGCCTGCGTCCCTAGGCCCAAGTCTGTGTGCATTAGAATTTCATTTTTGTTTGTTTTTAAGTGGTGGAGTAGGGCACGTAGCACAAGTTGACGTCAGTGAAAGAGTATAGTTTATCTGCCAGCTGTGGAGAAGAGCAAAGCTGGTGACTGTCTACCATGTCCTCTTTCTGGGTAGCCACATATTAAGTAAGCATCTATTATTTTCTTATTCCTAGGGGAAACAGGCACTTATTTGGTTACTTGGGGTCCATGGGGAAAAAATCCCCAATGCTCCTTATGTGTTGGAGGACTTTGTAGAAAATGTGAAGTCAGAGACATTTCCTGCTGTTAAGATGGAGCTGCTGACTGCACTGATGCGCCTTTTCCTCTCACGCCCTGCTGAGTGCCAGGACACACTGGGACGGCTGCTGCATTACTGCATAGGTAGGGTTCAGAGGATAATGCTTGCTAAGATCCATGCTGACAGCTCTCACAGCTCTCATTGTTTGCTGAGTTCTATTTGGGACTTAAGAAGAAAATGATACTTTCTGAATTAGCCTTTTTTTTTTTTTTTTTGGTCCTCTTATGGTTGGCACATAAGGTTGGAAGAGACTAGGGTGTTTTACTCAATAAGGTTTAACTCAATCCATTGTTTTCTCTCAGAGGAAGAAAAGGATATGGCTGTGCGAGACCGGGGTCTCTTCTATTATCGCCTACTGTTAGTTGGCATTGATAAAGTTAAGCAGATCCTGTGTAGTCCTAAGTCTGACCCATCTCTTGGACTTTTGGAGGATCAGCCAGAACGACCGGTGAATAGCTGGGCTTCAGACTTTAACACACTGGCGCCAGTGTATGGCAAAGCCCACTGGGCAACTATCTCTAAATGCCAGAAGGTAGAGCGTCATCGCCTTGAGCTTCCCCACAATGCATCCTTTGCAACATCAGGTAAAAATAATGTTTACCTTACATCTTGTCATGGTAAAGCTTTCCACTGCTCCTTGCTGTGACTGGTGGGAAGTAAAATTCTGTAGTTAAATTTCAGACTGTTGCCTAAATTTGAATCCTTTGTTGGCATGAAGGGAGTTCATCATTGCTTATATAAGCCATTTATCTGAAGACAGAAGTCACAGTATAAATGTGTTTCATTTTTGATGTTTATAAGACAGCCAATATGGCCTTGAGCTGGCTATATGCCCAAGGATTCTCTTACTTGAGTCTCTTGCTTTAAATACCCTCCACCCTGAGTGCTCGGAGTATTTTGAAATGTGAAATAAAATGCTGATAAAGAGCATCTCTTGTAAAATCTTTCTCATTCTTTTAGGACACTTGATTTCTGAAGAGAACAAAGAAGGAGCACAAGAACCTCCTGATTCTGAAGCTCTCATGCTAGTCCCCAATCTCCAGCTTACTGCTGAGTATTTTGAGAAAACATGGCTTAGCCTCAAAGTTACTTACCAGCAGGTGTTTCCTTGGCAAGGAGAAGTCCAGCCTGACACTCTACAAATGGCTCTAAAAGTAGTGAACATTCAGACCATCGCAATGAGCAGGGCTGGGGCACAGCCCTGGAAAGCCTACCTCAGTGCCCAGGATGATACTGGTGCTCTCTTCTTAACTGAATTGTTACTGAAGCCTGAGAACTCAGAGATGCAAATCTCTGTGAAGCAGAATGAGGCGAGGACTGAAACCCTGCATGGTTTTGTTTCTGTCCTGGAAACTGTGATTAGAACAGTTGGAGACATAAAATCTTAACAGAGTGTTGCTGCTTGCCTTGGGTGAAATGAAAAGCTGTCAGAGTTCCTTCATTGTCTTAAAAAGCTGCTTGAAGCCCATGTATCAACTGCAAAAGAGAATGGGAAGTCTGGGAATCCCCGCTCTTACGTTTACCCAAAGTCGCCTACCTTGTTCCTTTCAAGCCTGTCAGGCATTGATCCCATTTTAACAGGAGAATGTATACTGTAGTATTGGGTAGTATTGGTAGGAGATAAGGATGGGTTGAAGATAGACTGGGGACATTTCTCTGGTCACTTTAAGGGCTATAATATTTATTAAATATGCCTGGCATTTGTAGAAGTTGGTAGCTGTTGTCAATTTTGAGTCTTTTTCTTGAGTAAACTGTTCTTGCATTTTGAGGCATGATTTTTAGGTTAGGATCCAAAAGTCCCTTGTGGCATCTAAAGTACCTTTTCAGTGTCATGGCTCACACTCCTGAAGCACTGTATGCTGACAAAGTGGTGTACCAAAGAAGAAAACAGATAACTGGTCTGTCTGCAGTTCTCTAAGTGTTCTTTCATACCCAGGCCCTAACATCTGTCTCTTGACTAGAACAGTTCCTCACTCTCATGTCTTAACACATAGTGTGTTTTTCTTAGTTGTGAGCTCTTTTAGGATGTTTTCTTGTGACACTCACTGCCTTCATTTGGATCTTTATTTAAGCTGTCAAAGCTGCCATGCAGAGGCTGAGGATGTATCTCAGTTGGTAGTGTACTTGATCACCATGCACAGGCCCCAGGTTCGATCTACTCCATAACAAAATGGGGTATAGTGGGACATGCCTGTAATCCTAGAGCTCAGGAGGAAGTGGAAGCAGGGTGATTAGAAGTTCAAGGTCAGTATCAGCTACAATAAGGTGTTTGAGGCCAGTTTGGGATACATAGGATGCTGTTGAGAAAAAAAGGGTCCTGACAAGATGACTTAGCAGGTAAGGTGCTTGCTGCCAAGCTTGTGTACCTGAGTTGGATACCACTGACTCGCACTGAAGGAGAGAGCCAACTTCTACGTGTTATTCTCTGATATCCATCCACATGTATGCCATGGATGTTCACAAAGTATCTTCCACTCCATTCAATAAATAAATTTTAAAAAGTTGTTTTTAAATGGTCTGGCATGATGGCTTAGTGGGTAAAGCAGCTAAAATCAAGCCTGATGACCTGAAATCAATCCCCAGGAGAGAACTGGCTCCCAAAGGTGGTTGACCTCCACTCACCTGCCATGTCAAGCGTGTGTGCACCATTCCCTAAATAAATACTAACTGTAAGAAAACAAAGTTGCTAGGCATACTTCTGGCGGTTCTACTGCCATAGTTTCTCAGTTCTTATTTATACTCGACTGTATTTTATACAGTGATATTTTAATGCTATAATGCAACAGAAAGACAGCAAGCTAGAAGACCAAACTATCCAGAAAAGGGACCATGAAACATCAGTTAATTCCACAAAGACAGATGTCCAGAGTATAAGGGCTGACACATTAGCTTCAGAGTTGGCTTTGTAAGTGATTTGTCAGAATGAAGAGAAGTATTGCTTTGTCATCAGAGTTGCTTTTAATTTCTTACTACATTAGGTAGGTGTATGTGTGTGTGCACATCCCCCACTCTGCCCCGAGCACACCATGGTACTGTGTGAAGGTCAGAGGACAATTTGCCTATGGGGTCTGGGTATCTTCAGCATTGGTAGTAATGGCCTTTGACCACGCAGCCATGTCTCCAGCCTTGCCATCAGAGTTTAATTTGTAAAAGAAATGTGCATGTAGTTCCATGGATGACATGAAGTGATATGTACAGGGTCTTATAGGAGGTTAGTAAAGAATTTCATATCACAGATTTTCCATGTGAAAGCAGAGAACATAAAATTGAGCTTAAGGCATATCTTAAAGGCATATCTTTAAAGGCTTTTGATAGCATTTCACATTTAGTTAATTATTAGTACTTACAATACTGTTTTGAGTTTTTTGAGATAAGGCCTTATTGTATAGCCCTGTCTGTCCTGAAATTTGTTATGTAGACCATTCTGGTCTCAAAGAGATCCTCCTGCCTCTGCCTCATACATGCTGGGATTAAAGGCTTATGCCACCCATCATATCTGGTTAAATTATCTTCATAGATAATTTCTCACTCAAGATTTCTATCAACTAGGTTCTTCATAGAGTGAAGAGTAAGTAGCATTGAGTTGTTTAATAAAAAGAGCCTATGTTTTGGGAATTGTTCATTAAGGAGTCTTCACAGCTGAATAAATTTAAGGGCAGTGAAGGAATGAAGGTCTTGTTTTCCTTATGTCTTTGTAATACATTGACCATAATATTTCTTAGTGAATATTATTGAATGAATAGCTATAAGTAACTAGACTGAATTAGAACTAATAGTAATTAGTACTAGTAATTATTAATTAAAAAGTAATTAGAAGAATTAGGTCTTCTTTAAAATATTTATTTTGTGCATATATGTATGTGTGTATGAGTGCCAGAGTATGCGTTTAAAAGTTAAGACAACTTATGGGAGTCATTTCTTACCTTCTGCTATGTGGATAACAAGAATTGAACTTAGAACATCACAACCCCTTTGGTAGTCAAATGACCTCTTCACAGGGGTCACCTAAGACCATTATGAGACATTATGACTCATAACAGCAGAAAAATTAGAGTTATAAAGAAGCAATGAAATAATTTTATGGTTGGGAGTCACCACATGATGAACTGTATTAAAGGTTTGCAACATTAGGAAGGTTGAGGACCACCCCTGTCATGAGACGGGTTTTGAGGAGACTGATATTGGTTGTTATGGTTAGAGAGTGGCAAAATAAAAGAAAAACCAAATGTCGGTGAAAGCATTATGGCCTCCTTGTTTTCCAGTGCGAAATGGGAGGATGAAATTAGAACTGTGCCTGGCAGTGGTGGCGCACTCCTTTAATCCCAGCACTTGGGAGGCAGAGGCAGGTGGATTTCTGAGTTCAAGGCCAGCCTGGTCTACAGAGTGAGTTCCAGGACAGCCAGGGCTACACAGAGAAACCCTGTCTTGAAAAACCAAAAAAAAAAAAAAAAAAAAAAAAAAAAAAAAAGAAAAAAGAAAAAGAAAAAAGAAAAAAGAAATTAGGACTGCAAGGATGAAGGGAAGTGGGCTTCAGGGAAGGGCTTCAGCGGGTTTGCATTGAAGGGCCAATGGAGTAAATAAGGCATGAAAATATAGTCCACAATATCCCTGAGACTCTCTACTCTGCTTCTATGGCCTTACAATATTGATTATACAAGATGATGCAAAGAAGTTGAAATTACATTCCAAAGATAGCATTTACCCATAAGTATATCGGCAGTGAAATGGAAAGGAAGTTGGCTTACTATTGTGAGAAAAAAGCTTGAGCCTGAGGTAAGACAGACTTTAATTTTTATTAATGTGTGTGTGTGTGTGTGTGTGTGTGTGTGTGTGTGAGTGCATATGCATATTTGTGCATATCTGTATGTCAGTAGTCAATATTAGATGTCTTCCTCCCTTGTTCTCCACCTTAGTGTTTTAAAACAGTCTCTCACAGAACCTAGAGCTTACTGATTCATCTAAACTGACTGGCCAGCAAGCCATAGTGAAAACCTTTGTCTCTGCCTCTCCAGGTGCTGGAATGACAGGTGCATGCCATGCCCAGCATGTTATATCTGTGCTAGGGATTCAGACTCAGACTCTCATGGTTGTGTAGCAGGTACTTTATAGTCTGAGTCGGCTCTCCAGACTGAGACCTAATTTCAAATTTTTTTTACCTACGGTTTTATTTTTATTTTATATACATTAGTGTTTTGTCTGCATATCTGTCTGTGTGAGGGTATTGATTCCCCTGGAATTGGAGTTACAGACAGTTGTGAGCTGCCATGTGGTGCTGGGAATTGAACCCACAACCTCTAGAAGAGTAGCCAGTGTTCTTATCTGCTGAGCCATTTCTGTGACATCTCAAATTTCTATTCCGCTATTTTTATTTTGGAGTATTTATTAATTTATGAACTCCAGTTCCAGATCTGCATCCTCATCCTCTAGCCTCCTCAGGCACTGGACATGGACATGGTACAGACATATATGCAGGCAAAATACTCATGTACATAAAAATAGTAAAAAGATTAACTTTTATGTATGTCTGTGCATCGTCTTTATACAGGACCCATGGAGATCAGAAGAGAGTGTCTGATCCTCTGGAGCTGGAATTATAGATGACTGTTCGCTGGGAGTGCTGGGGACTGGCACTGAGTCCTCTGAATTTTTTATTTTTATTTTTATTTTTTTCGAGACAGGGTTTCTCTGTGTAGCCCTGGCTGTCCTGGAACTCACTCTGTAGACCAGGCTGGCCTCAAACTCAGAAATCCACCTACCTCTGCCTCCCAAGCGCTGAGATTAAAGGAGTGCGCCACCACCACCCGGCTGAGACCTCTATAAGAGTAAAATGTACTCTTAACTGCTGAGCCTTCTGTTCAAACACAGACCTGATTTAAAATGTATATTCTAGTCTAGCAATGGTACTGCTTGACTTTAGCCCAGCACTAAAGAGTTCTGTCTGCAGAGGGAGTTCTAGGACAGCCAGGGCTACACAGAAAAATTTAGTCTCAAAAAATAAAAAAACAAAACCAAAAGAACTTTGCCATTTCTAATGTGTGAACTTGTTTTTTGGGTTGTTTGTTTGTTTGTTTGTTTTAATACTAGCTGGGTGTTACTGTACATTTTTAATTTTATTTATTTATTTTATGTACATGATGAATACACTGTAGCTATCTTCAGACAGACCAGAAAAGGGCATCAGATTCCATTACAGATGTTGTGAGCCACCATGTGGTTGCTGGGAATTGAACTCAGGACCTTTGGAAGAGCAGTCAGTACTCTTAACCGCTGAGCCATCTCTCCAGCCCCATTTTTTCCTTTTAAAAACAGATTTATTTTTATTTAGTGACCATGAATGTTCTGCCTGGATTTATGTATGTGCAATGCATGTGTGCTTGGTGCCTGTGGAAACCAGAAGAGGGTGCCAGAACACCTAGAACTGGATTGTAAGCCACCAAGTGGGTGATGGGACCTGAATGTGTGTCCTCAAGAGTGACAAGTGCTTCTGACTGCTGAGCTACCTCTCCAGCCCCAGGTTTGTACTTAGCACTTTTCGGGGGAGTATGTCGTAAATGAATTCAATAGAATCCTCACATTTTTAGTGGCTGGCTCTACTGTGAAGAGAATTCTGTCCTAGAATTCGCCCTGACAGTATACCTGTGCTCATGCTATTGCTCTTTCTTCTCCTCCCCATTTCCTTTCCCTCTCTGTTAAGTAGAGGAATCGGAACAAAGTTCCTTTAGTACAGTCAACTTTGTATTCTAATTTATTAATACACTTAAGACACGAAAAAGTTCCAACAGTGAGCTAATTTTCCTTAGGTGGAAGCACATTAGAGCCACAATGTACTTGTAACTTCGTTTCATATCCAGACTCCACATATCAAAGCCAACACGATTCACTGATTCAGATACTGAAGCCAAACCGAGAGGGATTATCTGATGTTAAAGGTATGGAAACAACTTGACGGTAACATCCACAAGCAGGTTTTTGTTTGTATGTAAATTTTAAATTCTTTAGATTAAAGCTAAGGAGTGCAATTTCTGTATTACATGGTAACACAAATGCTATAGCTTTCTTTCTTTCTTTCTTTTTTTTTTTTTTTTAAAGAAACTGCCAAGCTCTTCCAAAGTGTCTGTACTATTTCCCATTCCCACAAGCAGTAAATGAAAGTCTGTCACTTGACATCGTCTCCAGCCTTTGGTGCTGCTCCATTCTGGATTTTGGCCATTCTAATAAGTGTGTGTTTGTGTTTGTTTGTTTTTATTGTTGTATTTGTTTATTCATTTATTCCTTTAGAATGGGCAGAAAATAGAATATTGCCTCTGATTATATTGCAGGATAGAAATCCCATTTTGAATAACTGGCCTACTGTTTATGCTTGAATTTCTTATTGTTACAGTTGAAACTGTTTATTTTACTGGATAAGAGAAATTTAGGTGTTAGGTTTGCTGGTAGGTTAAAATGATGCATCTGAGACCCAGACCTCAACGCCTTCTCTCCAGCTGGAGGCTGCCTTCTTAATGAAGCTAAACCCAGGTTTGAGAATATGGTACTGCTGTGCTTGAAGGAATGGGAATCTGGGCAAAAGAGAAAGATTTTCAAATCTTATTTTTCTGGTTTTTTTGAGGCAGGGTTTCTCTGTGTAGCCCTTGCTGTTCTGGAACTCACTCTTTAAACCAGGCAGCCGCTGCAGGTAAGTGTTCAATCCTGAGATCTCCTAAAAAAACAATGAAGTTGAATACTTTAGGACAAACTTCTTGTTAAAGAATGAATCACTGTCTCCTGATCACCAAGCCTTGGGCTAAACAGAGGACATTTGCCATTTACCACATACCAGACAGTGTCACGTCATTTCAGATAGTGTTATCTCAATTTGTATAGTTTCTCTTTGAAAATATCTTGTTACTCTAATTATTCAACCCCCTTAGCAGGTTTTTCCTCCACTGTCCTAGCCTTTATCTTTGCTATTCTTCCACGACAGTCTTATTCCTTTATTTGTTTTATCTTAGTTTTGCCTAATAAATCCCTACTTGTCTTTCAAAACCTCAGATGTTACTACTCTAAGGAAGTTTTCCCAGACTACAAGCTTTTATACTCTCCTAGTCCGCTGTATCTGTATGCTTCACAAGGAACCATGCCAGTGTCATTTTTTGTGTTGTCTGTAGTGCCACGTATATAGTCTTCTACATACAAATGCTCAGGAAATAATCCTTGTCTAATTGTGCCAAACAAATGCCCAAGTCAGAAGTTGAACGCAGGTCTCTCACCTCCCTTTAAATTACATTAGTTACAAAACCTAACAGGAAGTATTTCTTAATTAAATTACTCAAGAGAATCTTCCTCAATTCTATTTCAGCTATAGATTGTTTATCTATAAGAGCCGTTCATTATATACTGGCAAGGGTGTGGTTCTGAGATAAGGAACTGAAAAGTCTGTCTTGTGAGAAGTCACACCCCTTTGAACAGTTGGAAAATGAGTGGGAACTATTCTAGGACATATCCAGTTAGGAAGCAATACGTGGTAGGCAGGCACAACTGGTTTGCCAGGTCCTCTTAACTTTCTGCTGAGCTGAAGACCACTTGCTTTGTGGAGAATGTCTAAAATGAAAAACCCTCGGACGTTTGAGGAGCAAACAGAATACATCATGAATGCTCTACTCAAAGACTTGTTGACCCCAAGGTCCCAGGCTGCTTTCAGGAACCTACCGGATGTAGACGAACCATGTTCAGGTAAGGCTCCTAGTCTGAGATGGTGATTACGGGTGGGTAATAGAATCAGAGTCTGCTTCCTCTCTTTCAAGTTTTAAAAAGGAAGTCCTAAACTTGTAGCAACATTTGAGATAAAAGATCTTTTCAATAGAGAGGATTGTCTGACTGCTACTACTGACAATAAACTATGTCAAAACTGTTAAAAGAATTGAAAATGTAGCCAAGGCTAGCCTGGTCTACAGAGTAAGTTCTAGGACAGCCAGGGGTACCTGGAGAAACCCTCTCTATCAAAAAACAAAAACAAAACAAAACAAAAAATAAAACTAGAGAACATTTCTCTTTTGCCCAGATTCAGGAGACTTTCCATTCCTTCAAGCACAGTGAAAGCGTTTTCTCTGTCTTAGGAGAGGACTGCTCTTTTGATGTGGCTGTCATTGCTGGCCGCCTTCGAATGCTTGGTGACCAGTTCAATGGAGAACTGGAAGCTTCTGCCAATAAAATCATTGCGGAAACCATTCGAGGACAGGTCTGATTTTTGCTTTTTAATGTTGTTTGCTGTTCTGTTCCATTTCAAACTTTAATTTTCTCCTTCTTCCCTCCTTCCCTCATTTCTTCCTTCTTTCCTTCTTTCCTTCCTTCCTTCCTTCCCTTCTTCCTTTCTTCCTTCCTTTTTTCCTTTCTTCCATTTCTATTTTTGTATACTAGGAATAGAAATATTTTGTGAGGATTTGGAGGTATGTTTGTTCAAATAGCTATAGAAGGAAATGTGATTGCTAATTTCTCAGACATTATTAAACACCGAGTACTATAGAAGGAACTCACAGGCTTTATCAGAGCTGCCCTTTGTGTGCATAGATTGTGCTCATAGTTCATTGTTCTTTGAAAATAATCTTTTACGTATATTTATTATTAATAATAATTACTATTATTATATGTGTGTATGATGTGGGGAGGGGGACATATGTGCCACTGCATGTCTGTGGAGGCCAGAGGACAATTTTGTGGAATTCTCTCCTTCCACCTTTCTGTAGGTTTCAGGGATAGAACTTGGGTTACCAGGCTAGTGTGGCAAATACCTTTAATTGTTGAGCTATCTCAACAACACCATTATTCATATTTTTAGTGCTTAATTTTGTTGGGAGTGGGCTTTTCCTCTTATCCTAGAGTTCAGTAGTAAGATTCAGAAATATTGGATAGTTCAGAAATCTGATACAATTAGAGTTAACCTCTTAAAGGAGCCTACTGGCTTCTCATCAGAACTCTGATTTCTGGCAGTAGCACTTGGACTTTGTATTAGCTATGAAGATCACAAGACCGTGTAGATGTTGCTGATTATATCAACAACAGCAAGTGCTTATTACTTTGCATGATCGCATTTCATTGTTTAATCATTATACTTGTGTGTAAATCATTAAAGAAACTGCTACTCTTAGAATCTCTGAATCAGCATATGATACCATGAACAAATACCAAGCCTGCTTTCTTTTCTGCAGTATTCATATAATTTTGAATTGTGCCTTATTCACAGTAGGCCTGCAGTGTATACTTCCTGACTCCATACCATTTAAGCACATAAAAGAAACAGAGGCATAAGGGAATAAGTAAGAAACATACTCTATAATGTTGAAGATAGGTTTTGAACCCAGACTTATTTCACAAGCACACTTTATTCTTCCTAATGAACAGCTTAGGGGTGTGTCTGCATTACATTCAGACATAATCTTACTTCCAGCTACTGCCCTGAGGTGTCATAAATGGCCAATAGCTGGGTCTAGTTTTTTCTTTTATATTTTAGACAATAACAAACAACACAGCAACAAACCAACAACCCTGGGTTGGGGGGGGGAAGACATTTGAAACAATTTCAAACTCTAGTTGGAAATATGGTATAGAGAACTTCGCCGGGCGGTGGTGGCGCACACCTTTAATACCAGCACTTGGGAGGCAGAGGCAGGCGGATTTCTGAGTTTGAGGCCAGCCTGGTCTACAGAGTGAGTTCCAGGACAGCCAGGGCTACACAGAAAAACCTTGTTTCAAAAAACAAACAAACAAACAAAAAAACTAAAAAGAGAGAGAAAGAGAGAGAGAGAGAGAGAGGGAGAGAGAGAGAGAACTTCCCCAGACATTTGAGAATAGTTAACAGGACAGTTCCTTACTCTGTAATGCTTTTATACTTCCCAAGAAAGAGGGTTTTTTGTTTGTTTGTTTGTTTGTTTTATAAAACCACAATGTAACCATCAAGCTCAGGAAATGAACAGTGACACCGTAGTAGTGAATCCTTACCATTCACAAAATTCTTGTCATTTGTCCCATCTAGATAATTTATATTATACCTAAAGCCAAAAAATACCCATGCCAGATTCATGGGTAGCATTTAGTTATGTTTTCTAGTCTCCCTCGGTCTGTATCGGTCCCTTAGTCTTTTCTTATATTTTATGGCCTTGACATTTGAAGATTATGAGAAATGTTGAATACTCCTGAACAAACTTGAGTTTGTCCTGTCCTGTTGAGAGAACTGTGTCTCTTTGTCACGTTTCAAATTTCCTTGCTTTCTAGCATAGGTCTTACACTAGCTGGGAGTCAGTTATTCTCCAGGGAGCTCTGGTTTCTCTCAGTGAAAAGTAATACTGAGAAACTAAGGTATAGGGCCAGTGAAATGGCTTCATGGGTAAAGTTGCTGACTGCTGTAACAACTTGAGATCAGTCCTCAGGTACACATGTGGAAGAATTATGTCCTGTAAGTTGTCCTCTGACACATATGCACTATGGCATGCATGCACAGGCACAGACACACACACACATTAAGTAAGGAAATACATAAATGTAAAAACAAATAAAAACCCCTCAGAAATAGGTATCTTCCTTTTATTTATTTATTTTTGTTTGTTTTGTTTTGTTTTGTTTTGTTTTTCGAGACAGGGTTTCTCTGTGTATCCCTGGCTGTCCTGGAACTCACTCTGTAGACCAGGCTGGCCTTGAACTCAGAAATTCGCCTGCTTCTGCCTCCCAAGGGCTGGGATTAAAGGCCTGTGCCACCACTGCCCGGCTATAGGTATCTTCCAAAGCTTATGATTATTATTATTTTAGGACTTATCACTCTGCTCTGACAGTACTGGGTCTCTTCATGCCTCAGAGATCTGCCTTGACCCCATCTAACAGTTTTTGTACCAATTTATTTGAGAGGAGAAAAGAAAATGTTTTTGTTGTTATTTATTTTAACATCAGACTTTGCTACACATTCCCGGATCATGAAAATAATCCCTTCTTACAGTCTGACTTGCTCACTGTCATGTGCTTAATAGTTTTCTTTCAAAATAAGTTGTTCGTCCTACCCAATAATATCTGAAATTCTGAGCTTGGTAGGTTATTTAATGTTTTTAATATCAAAATAATAGATTAAGATGAAATTTGTCCACTTGCCCTCTAATATTACCCCATGCTGCCAGTGGTACATTTGCCACCCCTGAGCACGTCTGAGACTTGCAACCTCTGATACTGCTGGAGTCACAACTAACAGAGCCTGTCTTCTCCTCAGGCAGGAACTATACTCAAGGACACAGTAAAGTCTCTCAGCACAACCTGGTGTACTCAGGAACCTACCTTAGCTTTTGAAAGAGCCTTTTTGGCAGTGTCAGTAAAACTTCTTGAATATGTGGTCCATAAGGCTCCTGAAATGGCAACACAAGTGGCTACCTGCGTGACGGGCATGATTAATGGGAACCCAGCCATCCGAGAGTTTATCCAGGACCAGGGAGGATGGGTAAGTACCTGTAAAGTCCCATGCTTTACCAGGCATTTGTGCTGTTTTGGTTTTAATAAGTAGGACTCTTAAATAATTATGAACCTTTTGGTAAATTGCCATGGACAAAGGAAATAGACGCTCAGCCTTCGAGGATTAGACAGTGCTGCCTGAGATGCTGACTGCTGTCCATAAAGCTAATCCCTACCATGTCTACATAGTCAGCTACAAAGTGTGGTGTGGTACAGTTCTAATCTCAGCTTGCCTTTATCTGCTTCCTGGCGATTTTCTGAATCTTTATTCTTGACATCTTTAATATGTGTTAAGGAAATTTAGAATAATTGTGTGTGTGTGTGTGTGTGTGTGTGTGTGTGTGTGTGTGTGTGTGTTGTATGTGTGTGTGTTGTGTGTGTGTGTGTGTTATGTGATATATACATTCATATGCTTCTGAGTTCAGGCATGTGCATGCTACAGCTCATACGCGGAGGCCAGAGAACAACCTTGGATATCAGTCCTAGCTTCTCACTATTTTTGATACAGAGTCTCTTTGTAGCTCCACTGCATATGTGAAGCTAGCTGGCCCATGAGCCCCGGGAACTGTGTCTCTGCCTCCCGTCCTGATGTAGGAGCACTGGGATTAGAGATGTGCACTACCACATCCATCTTTATATGCTTTGGGGATTTGAACTCATATCTTCATGCTTGTGCTTGTGGCAAGCACTTTACCTACCAAGCCATTTCCTAGCCCCCAGAATAATCTTATTATTACCTAACCAAAAAAAAAAAAAAAAAAAAAAAAAAAAAAAAAAAAAAAAAAAAAAAGAAAAGAAAAAAGCAGTTTGTGGAACAGAGTCTTTGAGACACAACATGACTGATGATGTACATGTGAATTCAGAGACTGTGACTGCATGCACTGGTTCAAGGCCAGTGTAATCCCAGCACTGAGACAGGAAAGTGGACACAGGCTCAGACCCCTAACCAAAAAGCTAATTGGAATTGGTACCTGCTGGCAAAGTAAAAATTACTTTTTTCCAATGGAGTCTCACTTGAGGGTAGTCCCCACACCCAGGAGTAGATGGCCAATACAAAACAAACTCAATAGTATTTTTATGGAGTTTAAGTCTCATTTTGCTTTGTTTAGGCATTTTTTCCTTCTGATTTGTCTTTTACTCATATATTTTGGTTTCTATTGTTGTTTTTGTGGGGGGAGTGTGCATGCGTGTATGTACACGAGAGCATGTACTTCTTGGTTTTTGTTTGTTTTTTTAATTTTTTTTTTAAATTATTTTTTTAAAGGTTTATTTTGTGCACATGAATACACTTTAGCTGTCTTCAGACACACCAGAAGAGGGTATCAGATCCCATTACAGATGTCTGTGAGCCACCATGTGGTTGCTGGGAATTGAACTCAGGACCTCTGGAAGAGCAGTCAGTGCCCTTAACCACTGAGCCATCTCTCCAGCCCTTGTTTGTTTTTTAAAGAGAGAGAGAGAGAGAGAGACAGACAGACAGACAGAGACAGAGAGACAGAGACAGAGACAGAGACAGAGACAGAGAGACAGAAATAAGATAAAGTTGGGTAGGTAGGGACGGGAAGGATCTGGGAGGAAGTGGGGAAGGAGGAAACATGTTCAAAATACAGTGTATGAAAAAATGTTTTTCAATAGAAAAAAAATAGTTTGTCTCATCTATTGTAGAGTTGACTATAGGCAGCATACTAAGCCTTCGTCTTTTTTGTTTCTGTTTGTTGTTGTTGTTGTTGGTGGTGGTGGTGGTGATGATGGTGGTGGTTTTTGGCTTTTTGTTTGTTTGTTTGTTTGTTTTTGTTTTTTTTTTGAGGCAAGGTTTCTCTGTGTATCCCTGGCTGTCCTAGAATTTACTCTGTAGATCAGGCTAGCCTCAAACTCACAGAGATCTGTGAAATCCCAAATGCGTGTTGGGATTAAAGGCATGTGCCATCACTATATAGCACCTTTATCTTTTATAAATATTTAATCTTTTATTGAAAATAGTTTTTTTTTTTCCATTCATTATATTCTGATTTCAGATTCTGGTTTCTCTTCCTCAACTCCTCTAAGATCTCTACACTTTCCCACACACCAAAATTCACGTCCTTTCTTGTTCTCGCTCATTAAAAAGTAAACACTAAGCCTATATCTTAATAATTTGTAATGCTTCTGCTATCTTAGGCACTCCTTTCCATTCCTGGGATCAATAAAAGTTGTAGTAAGAGACATGGTAGTCCCTGAAGGAATCTCTCTGGATTCTCAGACAGTTCCTAAGGACTATCCTTTTGACTAGGTTCTCATTGTTCTTCCTAGGAAAACCTGGAGAGCTGAAGAAGAGAGGTTATCCCTGACTGAACATCACTTCCTCTGACAGATTGGATGGGTGACTGATTTCTGACAATTAAAACATGCTTTTTTCAATTCAGCCAGTGTTGTTTTTGCTGATTATTGACTCTGGAAGCAGCTTCTAGAAGCCTATAGTGATATTATACTTTCTCTTCTCATGTGAGTTTTAATAAGAGTTTGTTGAAACAAAGACCTCTTGACAAAGTAATTTCTTACTAGTAAAATTTCAAGCACCAAGTCAGATCTTTGCTGGAGATATTTTGAATGAAACAGCACATCAGAAACTTTTCCTACAGGTTTATCCTTTATCTGCTAGTAATTTTGGAATCAAAAGGATGTCAGGAATCTTTAGTTAAAAATCTTGTTCAAGTAAAGGATTTCCTTTACCCTAGGTTTCATATTTCTTTCTCCTGAGCAGAATTTACTCATCCATTCTAGGAAACTGAAGACAAAATTAGCAGTTTACTTATTTACCTTCCCACTAGAAATATCAGAGACATGAAACAACTGTTGTGCTTTACTGTGAGGACTGGGAAGTACTGGTCCACATGTAGAACCATTGGCCCATTCCAGCTTGACCAATGCTGATTTTATACTGTAGCAAGGCCCCAGACCTTAGTATAACTGACTCCATGACTAAAGTTCCACTTCTAGCTGACTATTCTTGTTTACAGAAGTTTATCAACCCAGAATATGCTTTTTTTGTGCTTAAAATCTCACCTTAAGAAAGGCTTGGTGCTAGCCTGGCAGTGGTGGCGAACACCTTTAATCCCAGCACTTGGGAGGCAGGGGCAGGTGGATTTCTGACTTCCAGGCCAGCCTGGTCTACAGAGTGAGTTCCAGGACAGCTAGGGCTACACAGAGAAACTCTGTCGGGGGGTGTGGGGGGGAGAGAAAGACTTGGTGCTACACTGGGATCCCAAACACCCAGTGTAGTCACTGGCCCACTAATAAAGATTTTTTTGTTGGCTCAAATCTATGTTCGAGCAGTCCCCTCTGGTGGATACCCCACATTTCTGGAGGTCCTACTGAGACCCAGGAATCTCAGATCCTCTTGGAGCAGCAGGAAGAGCAGAGTAGTCTAGGAGCTCCTAGGAGGTGTGCCACTTGAGTTCCAGGACTCTCTTTGATCAATCATTGCTGCTTAACACCTCAGCGGGTCTGATACCTTCACCTTGAAAGGAAACAAATTAGAAAGTCTGCTGGTCCTGTTACTTCTAGGGGTAAATCTGGTTAAAGCACCATCCATTTAGACACATTGGAGAGGTTAGACATGGCCGCTGATCTAGTGTGCAGGAACTGTGAATGTCATGGCAACCATCCCTGGTTGTTTTTACTGTGTGTCTTCCTATGTGTTTTTGTCATTCCTGTTTTCCTTTACTAACCAGTGGTTTTCTCTAGTGTGAGAAACTGCTCCAGATTAAGACCTGTGCCCCGTCTTGCTGGGGATCTGATTCCCTTTGCCTCTTCCAGGTCACAGAGGACCCCACCCCTACCCCTATCCCCTCCACCCCCCTGCCTGTCCCACTCTGAATGCTCATGTGTTTTGTCACTTGATCCCCACTTGCATTTCAGCTCTCTAATTATACTGGATGCTGATGATAACTTCTAAAAGGTCCTAAAAACTTTCTTGTTCTTTCTGAGGGTTAAAAGCTCCTGGCTTAGGTGATTAACACCTGTAGCCTAATAGCGGGGGTGGGGGGAGTGGGGGAGTGGGGGTATGGGGGTGGGGAGGGAGTGGGGGGTAGGGGAGGAGGGAGGATTAAGGAATGTAGCATTTGTTCTATCTCTGCAGGAACTGTGCAGCTCTAACTTTTCAGCCTGCTAGAAGAAACAGGGACACTTTGAAAAGTGATTTTAGTGTTTGTTTCTAAGTTGTAAAAAGTTTCTCCTATGAAAGCTCTCTAAGGAAAAAGGGGGAAAGGGCTTGTAAGGAAAAAGGAATAAGGGGAGAGATTGTCCTCAACACTTGTACATCTTTTTGAATACATAATCACATGGCAAAAAGCTCATCACAAGTTTACACATAAATTCAAGTCATAAATCAAATAAGAGAATGTTTACATGAATATCCATTAGGAGTAATTATCTGACTAAACATTCATTATCTGTCCTAAGCTTAACAGGTTCATGGAGAGTTAAAAAACATAAGTAACCGTATTAATGAAGTTTTGCATAGATAAACCCAGTCAATATTTTATCTTCTGTCCTAGCACCTAAAATAAATCATTAGTCCCCTTTTTATGACTTTTGGTTAATGGCTTTAGAACCTTTTGGAATGTGCTCTGAGTAGTAGAATTCTTGCTTACTATCTCAGAAGCAATTGACTGGTGACACTAAAGACTTACAGAGTTCTCATTGCAGTTTTGATTATCAGAGAGAACTGAATAGCAGTCCCACTATAAAAGAGCTTAATAAATACTGCTATAATTTTAGGAATTCTTATAGGATTATCATTAAGAATTAAGACATCATCTATTTGTCTATATAACATCACTACAAGATAGTACATCTTCATTGTTCTCCAAAGATCTGCTTAAAAGGTTGGGCTAATACCTAGTGATTGTTTTATATATTTAATAATAATAACAAGAAAATCATATTAATAGCAGGAATCTTTCCTAAAATGAATTTCTCCTGGGCTTTGCCTATTGGAGAAAATCTGTTGTGGATTACTAATCCAAGGCAGACTTATCTCAGGAAGATCGCCTGCTAGTTATTAGCTTGTTGGCTCCTGACAGATGACATATCCCAACCTTGTGCTGCCTGAGACTCCATGGCATAACCATGAGGAAGGAACAAACATCTCAAACCCACAGGTTTGTGAAGGATGCCAGAGGGAAAGATCATTCTCCTAGAAACAACTAGAGGACTCTGGTTTCATGGTAACCAACCTTCACCAAGCTACTCATCGGGAATCCATAAAACTGAGTTGCTCAGAGTTCTAAGTTCTGAGTTGCTCAGACCAAGGTATATTATACCTAGCCTATAAATGCATTTAGTTATACCTGTGTTATATAGACTAGAATGAGCCCGGGCGTTGGTGGCGCACGCCTTTAATCCCAGCACTTGGGAGGCAGAGGCAGGCGGATTTCTGAGTTGGAGGCCAGCCCGGGCCACACAGAAAAACCCTGTCTCAAAAACAAAAACAAAAACAAAAACAAACAAACAAAACAAAACCAAAAAATCCCCAAAAGACTAGAATGAGATGTCTCAGCCAGGTGCCAGGTTGTTGCTCAAGTAAACCCAAAGCAGAGAGTCTTTACCCAAGAAGGTGTTCAAATGAGAGACCAACACTCGAACAAACACTGGGAAAGCTGACTTCACCAAGATCTGGCCTGCAAGGGGAGAATAAAAGTACTTGCTAGTTTTTATAGATGCCTTTTCCTGCCTAAACTGAAACTGCTCAAATTGTAGCTTAATAAGTCCCTACAGAAGCTGGTCCCCTAATTTGGCCTTCCCTTAGCAATGGGGTCCAACTTTCATAGCCAAAACCTCTCAATTAATAGCTTTAGACATAGATTGAAAACTTCATTGTGCATATAGACCTCAGAATTCTGGACAGGTTAAAAACAAAACAACCCAACAGCAACAACAAAAATAGGACATTAAAAAACCCTGACAAAACTCTCACTAGAGTTCAGTGAAGTGTGAAAAGATGTCTTTCCTTGGTTGTGCTCAGGCCTGCTGTACCCCATATAGGAAGGGATTTACCCACAGTGAGATCATGTTTGGAAGACTTCCCAGGCTCAGACCAGCAATTAGTAGAATTCTCTAAATATTCTTTTCTCAAGTCACAACAGGCCCTCCAGTTCTCCATACAGGCTATTCATTGAACTCTCTGAGAGACTCAGGCAAACTTCAAGTCCACCCCCAGTTTCCCCTTGTTCAAGTCCAGTGTACCATCTGAGTTAAGTGAGTAGCCAAAGAGGAGCTGAAACCAACTTGGAAAGGAGACCACCTGGTGATTCTCTTCACTCCTACAGCTGTGAAGGTAGATGGAGCCATAGATCCATCACACCCAGGTCAAGAAAGCAGAAGTTGCAGAAGCCACAGTCATTGCTGCCAAATGGCCTGTCTGCCAGACTATGGACCCATTAAAATTAAGGTTTCATCAGATACCAGGCCTTTCCATTCCCTGCCCCTTTTCCTCTTCCTAAGGTTCTTGTTTAATATGAATACAGAGTTATGGTCTACCCACTGCTACTCTCAGGCCTGGACCTGAGAACTAAGGAAGACAGATGCAGGGAAGATATTATCTAGCATGACTACATACCAGAAACTCATACTCATCTTGACCTCTGTTCACTGATGCCTACTTTAAATGTATGGTTGTACTGGAGAAAGGAAAGATTTGGGAGTTCATATTTTGGGATAGGGATACAGAATTTATAATTGTATGCATGCCCTGTGGCTGGGCCTCCCGGTTGCTAAGAATGAAGGAGTTTCTATTGCAAAAATTGGGGTTGTGAAACTGAGGCTTCCTAAAAATTTTCTTTATAATTTTTCTGACATTTGAGAAACAGGAAAAACCTGGAGAATCAGACTCTGTGTCATAGAAAGGGACCATAAGGATAGATCTACTAGAAACTGCTTCCCGCCAGGTCCTCAGACCTTTGTTTTGGGTCCTAAACATACCCAGGGTTGGAGTCCCACCTCTTGATGTCCAAGAAGCTGAGAGATCCCAACTCTATTTCCCACTTTTGACAAGGTCCACCACTTGGTTAATTATTCCCAGTTACAAATTGGGCGGGATTGCTGGTTTTGCTTAGATCCCTGGTCCCCTGACTATATAGGGGTTGGAACTAACCAAACTGTCAGCCCTTCGACTGACAAAACTCAGAGTAACTGGGGTTAGCCCAAATTAATGTTGGAGGACCTACATTGGGCTGAAACTTTTCTAATAGCCAAAGCTTTTAACTATACACTTGCCCTTATTCTGACTTCTGCTATTCTGCCTTATAGGTTAATTCATCTGGATTACAGCAATATTACCGAGGTCCTGAGACTACTTGGTGGACATGTACTAATAGTTTGACTAAATTTGCCTCTTCTGATGCTTTTCAAACTAAATAGACAGGCTGATCAGGATCTAGAGGCATTAAAATTTTCCATTTCTAAATTAAAGCAACACTTATATTCCTTTACAGAAATAGTCCTACAAAACTGGAGAAGCTTAGACTTTTCATGAGACAAAATGGACTATGTCTGGCTTTAGGAGAAATTTGTCTCTGAGTTAACTGATCAGTAGTAACTAAAGGAAATCTTGCTATGGTTGGGAAAAACTTCAAAAAGAGAACAAGACAAAGACACGAATCAAACGATTGATACCAATCTCTATTTTCTTGGTTCTTCTGGCTAGCAACTCTTCTATCAGCATTGGCAGGGCCTTTAATTCTAATTTTGGCTGAATTAGGATCAGGAACCTGGATCTTAAACTATATGGCCAATTATGTATCAGTTCAGTAAAAGTAATGGTCTTTAGGATGAACTGTACCTCTTTACAGCAGGATGAGTCAATTTGACTCATTCACCAGTGGGGAATAGTACCCCAGACAACACTAGGCCCCAGATCTTAGCACAACTGGCTCCATGGTAGAAGTACCATTCAGCCATAAAACTCAGCACGTATACAATATCATCTGTCAAAATGAAAACAAACACCTACAATGGGCTGGGCCCTTCCCCATTGATCACTAATTAAGAAAATGCCTTATAGCCAGATCTTATGCAGGCATGTTCTCATTTAGGCTTTCTCCTCTCTTGATGACTTGTGTCAAGTTGACATAAAACTAGCCAGTACATTTGTCAGCTCAGAATATGTTTTGTGCTTAAAAGCTCACCCTGAGAAAGGCTTGGAGCTACAGTGGGATCCTGAATGTAAGTACCAGCACTTACTTACCAAGCCAGTATCTCCTGATATAGTGGGTGAGAAATAAAAACCAGTTTGGGATCGAGGGGTCTTAGCAAGACTGAAGCTGAATTTTATTGCAAGCAATCAGACTTTGTATACCTTATCAGTAACAGAAAACAATGGAGGTTACCAGGACCAATACAACTGTAGTTGCCAAGATACTATGACATTTACAAGCTATACAAGGTATACCTGATTAATGTCTAAGACTAATTGTCCTGTCAAGCCTCCACATGCTTTGCTGACTCCTAGAGAACACAGAGAAACATGGGTGGCCTGAATACTTCACTGCCTAAGGGAGTGCCTCAGTTTCTCAGGCTTCAACTGAAAGGCTCACAGTGCCCCAGGAGCCATGAACTCTAATCAGAAAAATCTATGACACATGCCTCTCAAGGCAGCTAGAGCAAGGACTCCTTACCTGAACACCCAGTATAGTCACTGGCCAGCTGACTTAGACTTTCTATGAAGGTTCAACTCATAGGAAAGCAGTCTTCTTTGGTGGATTCCCCACAATAATACTATAAAACTTTCTGAAGTATGGTTTGCATACCACTTGTAGACCTCAGTGAACTGCTCATTGGCAGAATCTGTCCTTAGACACTGGTTTTCTAAGGCTAGTTAGAGCCTAGGAACCTACCTTTTAAACTGCACAGGTAAGTCTGATACATGCAATGTGAGAACATCTCTATAGAGCAGGAGTTGATGAGTTACACACAGCAGACTACATCTGGCCTGTTGTCAGATGTGTGTGTGGTAGATGCACTGAGTGTGTACCTCTGAACATACAGTGGGGGATGGAGGAATAGGTTGAGCATCTTTTATCACTCTCCACCTTGTTTTCTGAGACAGAATCTCTCACTCAAGCTTCTAGGGATCTACCCTCGTCAGTGCCCCAATCCTAGGTTTACAGGCAGGCACTTATGTCTATTACCTGCCTTATAGTGGTTCTTGGGATTTGAACACAGGTCCTATTCTTTCATATCAAGCACTTTTACCCACTTAGCTGTCTACTCAGCTCCTACTTTCTGGTTTTGTAAATAAAAATTTACTGGAATACAGCAATACTCAGTTATTCATTGTTGGGCTGTAGTGTGTGTGGGCATGGGTCCTGTGTCTGGCGCCCCCAAGGAACTAGGGCTGAGGCTCAGAGAAGCAGAAGCATGGGAATTTGACTGTTTTCACTCCACACCTACACCAGACAGGCTGAGAGAAGCTAGGGGACTCCACTCTGGGGGTGAGAGTCTGAGGTCCCATGGGGGTCAGAGCTCTTGAGTTGGGGGTCCCCGGGCCAGGAGGTGACTGAGAACCAGTTGGTTCTCAGGCCCTTGGGCTCTCAGGTGCTGCTGAGAGGCCGGGGAAGGGTCGAGATGGGTGGGGGTGGGGTAGGGGTAGGAGGGCGTATGGGCTGGATGGACCAGTAGCTGAAGTGGGGACAGGGAGAAGCTCTGGCTATATCCCGTGAGATTAGATGGTGACTCAGTAGTTGAAGATCTTCTCCCTGGTTCCCCATGGTGGACCCCAAAGGAGAGAGATAGTCCATGGTCATAGGCTATGGTCTTAAGATATTTATGGTCATGGTGGAAAATGGATGAAGCTATACCCTGGTATTCTCAAGGCTGCCCTGAGGTTAAATACCTTTTGCAAGGAGGGTATGGGAAGGAATGTTTAATTGGCTACACCCTCTGGCCTTTAGGTATCTCATTAATATGGAGATCTGTCTTGAGGCTCTGTGATCTGTAGTCACGCCCTCTACCTGTGGAGGGGCTAGTAGGAGTGTTGTCTTACGGGACTGATGGTCACAGACCTCTCTGTGAGGGGCTGTAGCTATGTGAAAGGAGCCAGGGATCCAGGAGCAAGGCCAAATTCCTACTGTCCCTGAGGGTCTCCAGGGATCAAACCTGCTCGACTAGGTACCCAGCTACCTCTCATAGCCTACCGCCCCACAATTCATAGCTGTCTTTACACTGCAAAGGCAGAGTTGAATATCATTATAGCACACAGCATATGACCCATCAGGTCTAAAATATTTGCTAGTTGGCCTTCTGTGGACACAGTTTGCTGATCCCTGATCTAAAGCAAAGTTTAAGATTTAAAACTATTATAATTCTGACAATTTCTGTAAAATGGTAATAGATAGGGCTTAGGTTTAAAGATACTAAAGCCTTTATGTTTCAAAAAATTATATTTATTTATGGGGAGTGGGCACATACCATGGTACACATGTGGAAATCAGAGGACAACTTGTGCAGGTGTGAGTTCCAGGGATTGAACTCAGGTAGTCATGCTTGGAGATGAGGCCAGCACCTCTACCCACTGAGCCACCTCACACTTAACTCCTTTATCAAAGCTTAGTTTTGGAGAGTTGTTTCTTATACACTCCATACTTTCTCAGGAGTCTATAGCCAGGCAGAAATCTCTGACTCCTGAGCAGTTGATAGACAGTATATATTTTACCACTCTTACAAGAAGGATCAACAGGAAGCAAAGCTTACAGTTACTGTGATCTGTGTATCTCACTGTGTCCTTAATAATCTAGCAAATTAGAAGGCAGTAATCAAGTTTCCAAAAACCATACTCCCCTGAATGTTAAAAAGTAAAGCACGGATGACTTTTAGCTGAAGCTGAGCAAGGCTGACCACTTCCTCTCACTTGGTCAGCCATCTGCAGAGTAATGAGTGCATACCTACTGCTGCTAGAACATACCTGCTGCTGCTGGAACAGTCTTACTTTATAAGCCTGTGCTGATTTCCTGTACCCCAGACAAATCACAATAGGCTAGTAATGCAGAGATGAGATTCTTGTTGCTACGTAGAAGTTAGCATGTTGACCAGGCAGTGGTGGCGCACGCCTTTAATCCCAGCACTTGGGAGGCAGAGGCAGGCGGATTTCTGAGTTCGAGGCCAGCCTGGTCTACAGAGTGAGTTCCTGGACAGCCAGAGCTACACAGAGAAACCCTGTCTCGAAAAACAAAAACCAAAAAAAAAAGAAGAAGAAGAAGAAGTTAGCATGTTTGCTAATATTTAAGACGGTTAATACGCTTCTTTGTCCCTTGCACTACTACAAATTCAAGATGGTGAGCTGAATGGTATTTTTACCCCTTAGGCAGAAATCATTCTGACTGCCTGATTTTAACAATTTGGTTTTACCATATGTTAATGACGTGATATTGGATAAATGGCCTAATTCCTCTGTGCTTTTATTCCCACTTCTTTAAAAGAGATTATTTAGTAGCCACAAGGATGTTGAAAAAAAGAAATGAAACAGTATACTTTTGGTGGAACTTAGGTTGTTAGGCATGGCAGAAGCTGACACCTCCTGCCTCCCTCCACCCCTGCTCATTTCTGTGTGCTGTTTTTCCTCCTAATCTCCCAGGCTGCCACCCAGACCACAAACCACAACCTTTTAGTTTGTTTAGCTTTAGCCTTCTCTAAACATATTATCTAATTAACCACTGCCATTTATTTCTTCCTTTTTGTCTCAATGCTTGCTAGATATTTCAATTATTGTTGTTGGTGGTGGTGGTTTTTTTTTTTTTTTTTTTTTTTTCCAGACAGGGTTTTTCTGTGTAGCCCTGGATGTTCTGGAGCTCACTCTGTAGATCAGGCTAGCTTTGAAATCACAGAGATCTGCCTGCCTCTGCCTCTAGAGTGCTGAGATTAAAAGTGTGCTCTGCCACCACTACCACCATCATCTCCATTACCACCACCACCCAGCTTCCTAGAGGTGTTATTGACACATGTCTGGACTCCTGGTGAAGTCTTTCTGTCCCTGGCTGATTTCTCTTCTTCAGCACTGTCCCATCCTATTCCAGCTTGTCATATCTATTGCCACCAGATTGAAAAAAGGTTTCTTTATCCATTGTTTCATTTCTATACACACATTTCTCTCTTTTTTCTTGATAGAGAATCTTTGTGGACAAGGCTAGCAAACTAAATCCTTCTACCTCAGTCTTCTAAGTATTAGGATTATAATTTATTAAAAAAGATTACTTGTATTTCTGTGTATTATATCTATGTGTAGTGTGAGTGCCCATAGAAGCCAGAAGAGAGTGCTGGATTTCCTGGAGCTATGGTTACAGGTGGTTGTGAGCCACCTAAGAGGATGCTGGGAACTGAACTCTGGCTCTTCCCTGGAAGAGAGGAGCAAGTACTCTTAACTGCCCAGTCATTTCTCCATCATAATATAACCAATCACTTTAAAGTTTAGCACTGATGTTTATGACACATTTGAGAAAAGTTATCAAAAAGAAAAACATTTACTCCTTTTAAAATATATTTATATGTATGTATGTGTCCACAAGTATACCATGACCCACCTATGGAAGTCAGAGAGCAACTTGCCAGAACAAGTTCTCTCCTTCCACCCTGTGGGTTCCAAGAATTGAATGCAGGTCACCAGACTTGGCTGCAAACATCTTTCCCCACTGAGCCACCACCCTCAAGCCAATATTTACTCTTTTTAAAAGAAATTGGAAAACACTTCCTAAAATCAATGTTTTGATTGCCATGCTCTTAAAATCCTCAAGTGAGACTTTGGAGCCATCATAGCTACCTTCTAAGCTTTTTCCCTAGAATTGTTTCTTTTTATTCCTTCTGTGGTTCTTACTTCAGTTCTCTTAAGTCCTAGCTATCCGTGTGCTTATCATCCCTGGCTGAGAGAATTCTTAACTTCCCTAGTTGTTGTTCAGTCTCTGGCCTCCCTCTGAATTCTTTTGCATGTCTAAGGAAAGTGTGAATATTTATTGAGTGAATATTTATTTAATAAGTGGTCCAGACAAGACTTCCAGTTCCAATTTCCTTTGACCCAAGCTTCACGAAGAATGCTTTCTCTAAAGAAAAGGGTAAATTGCTTCAACTTATCAGCTGACCTTTGCCTATTAGTATTCTGAAACCAAAGGCAAAGTGTGACTGTCTGCAGAGTAAGTGGGGGAGGGTAACCAACTGAAAGTCTGCCGTAGTAACTGATGAAGTCTCAGAAGTTGTAGAAACAAGAAACAGATGAAGGGATTTTCCCACTATGGATGATGTGAAAATGTGACAAGTCACACAAGCTTCATCTAGGAGATTTTAGAAGCCTCTTCTGCATCTGTTTGTAAAAGGAGACAGTAGTCTGATCTGGGGGTATAAGGACTTGGTGTCTACTGTGGCCGTTTTGAGCTGGACTTTGACCATTAGCAGGGACACAGTTCCCTCCACAATAGTACTCCTGCTGCTTGGGGCTCTCAGGGAGGAAGTGACTGTTTGCCTGGTTCCCAGGGCCTCCCTACAGGGAAGGACCATCTGCTCCTGGCACAGTGGAAATGCCTACCCAGAAGGTACTAGTATAGACTGTGCCAGGCACACTGGTGCAGTATACTCATGTCAGAATGGATTTCTCTCCACTTAACAGAACACGCTTTATCACTCAGACTTGTAGGTATACGCGAAACCTTTGTTAAATACCGTGTTTTACAAATGCATAGAAGACAGTGTCCTTGCCTTTGATAAGCTAGAAGTACAGAGTGTGTTTTATATGTTCTCTTTGGAATAAACTCTCAAACTTAGGAATAAGAAAGATAAAGAAACTTGGAAAATGTATGTAGCTGGAATGTAATCATATTACAGGGCTTCAGACTCAGAAGACAGTGGTGAGATGGTGCAGGAAAGAGTTTTGAAAAAAAAGTAAGTAGGCGTAATGACTTTATTTTTTTTATTGGTGAAAACTGGGGGTATGGGTAAAACCAGCAAAAGGAGTGGCAGAGGAATGGAACAGCCTGTGGTGATGTGGGTGGGTAATTTATTTGGCTGAGGCCGGCTGATGAGGCTGGCAGCTGATACTGACAAGCTAAGCAAATTTATTTCCACTTGTTCCTATAGTTTATTAATTATTTTCATTCCTTAAAAAAGGTGTGTGTGTGTATGTGTGTGTGTGTGTGTGTGTGTGTGTGTGTGTGTGTGTAAAATGTACTCCCTAATCTCCATGACACTGAAGTTTCCCTTTAAACTGGCAGATTTCTCTCTTGGAACAGGTGACTGTGAGGTAAGTAACTGTGTTGTCTTCTTCCTTTGAACATGAGAGACAGGGGGCAGTGGTGAGCTGGGACTTTTTTCTTTCTTAGGTGCTCACTCCTGACGGTTTTTTTTTTCCCCCATGGTGCTTGTGAGTCTTTTGCTGCTTGGAATTGCTTTAATCACTTAGGGTTTATGCCACACTGGTCTAAGTATTCTGTGGCAAATTCATACTCTTTAAAATACTTGCTGACCTTTTCTCTTCTGTGTGACCTTTGCGGCCTTCTCTTAATTTTCCTACAAAATAGAAGGGAATTGACACTGCTTTCATCCAGCAGCACTGTGCCCTGTTGTGGCTCAGTAGCTATAAAAGTGTGGAAATTAGGTAGTTTTGTTATAAACAAGTTTTCTGTTTTCTCCTTCCGTTTGATTTCTGCTTGCTCAAGTGGTCTTCTCAGGAAACGGCTTGCAGCTAAGCGGGGGTTTGAGGTTTCATTTTCTCACACTATTTCTATGTCTTTAGATTTTACAGGAGAGCAAACTTTTTGAGAATTGATGTTTACTTTTTAAAAAATTCTGTACTTCTACAACTGATCATAGGATGCCCAGCCCCAATGAATACATCTACAACACAACTGTTGCACCTAAGGCTTGGGACTATTGGAAGAGGGGACAGAAAGACTGCAAGAGCCAGAGGACTAGGAAGTCCACTGTGAGATGACAGGGAAGCTGCATCCATGATTCTTCAACAATATGGCTGCCCAGACAAGACCTGAACAATGGCAACACTAACATGGAAAAGTGACATCACATGGCCCCTATCCTAAACAAGAACTACAGGCAACTAAGGAGTGAGGAGAGCGGAGGCAGTAGTCTTCCCCTGAGAACAAGCCTCCTAATTGGTTATTCTGTACTAAGCGTGCAGCTCTGAAATCACGTGCATATAAGCAACACTAAATGGATTCTGTCAGTTGTATTTATATATTTGTGTGTACGTATGTGTTTGTGGGTGTGTGTAACAATAACAAAGAGGACAGGAATTTGAGAGTGAGTGGTGAGGTTAGAATAAGGAAAGAGAATGAGGGTGTGATATAATTATATTTTAACTTAAAAATTATGCAGTTCTAATTACTTACAAATATTTAGGTTTTAGATAAAAGATATAACACCATCTAAGAAAAAGAGAGAGAAAGAGAGAGGGGGCATGGAGGCAGAAGTTCACGTGTCTCCACTAGTCAAAGATAGTTTACATAGCTAGGTTGGGTATTAGGTTACACTTCTGATTGAGCATTACCATACTTATAAAGCCCTTGATTAACATTTAAAAAAAATTGTATAAAAGCCAAATGGAAAAGGGGGGGGCATGGGATAGGGGTTTTCTGGGGAGGGGAAATGGGGAAAGGGATTGGCATCTGAAATGTAAATAAAATATCCAAAAATAAAAAATAATAATAAAAAATAACACCGTCTAAGAAAGTTTTTCTTTCTTGAAAAAAATTTCTTTTTAATTATATGTCTGTATCTGTCTGTGTCTATGTGTTTGTGTCTGTGTCTGTGTCTGTGTTTGTACAAGTGAGTGAAGGTACCTATAGACGCCAGAGGCTTCAGATCCCCCTGGAGCTGGAGTTACATGCAGTTGTGAGCCAATTAATGTGAGTGCTGGGAACTGAACTCTGCTAA
Organism: Rhabdomys pumilio; assembly: GCA_030674055.1. Taxonomy (NCBI): domain Eukaryota; kingdom Metazoa; phylum Chordata; class Mammalia; order Rodentia; family Muridae; genus Rhabdomys; species Rhabdomys pumilio. The sequence goes on along the minus strand of JANHMN010000001.1, from coordinate 50,779,208 downwards.
CTGCTACGCCATCTCTCTAGTCCACTTTTATCTTACGTATTTACAGCTCCTTCTCTGGGAAGAGTTGAAAAAGTTAGTAAAATAAACTCTGTGTTTGAGGAAAGACCTTTATATCCCAAGCATTCCTGAGCAAAAAGAATCATTCTGGAGGGATCCGCAGAGCCATACTAAACTAAACAAAGCAAAACAGCATGATGCTGGCACACAAACAGACACACAGACTAACGGAGTCAAATAGAGACTCTAGGCATAATCCCAAACAGCAATAGCCACCTGAGTGTTTACAAAGATACCAATACATGCACATTCACAATTAGTGCTAGGAAAATTGAATGCCTACTTGTAGACAAATGAAACCAGATCCTTATCTCTCACCTGATACAAAAATCAGCTTCAAATGAGTCAAAGACCTTGTATTATGTGAGCTGTTCCAAACTCAGAAAGACAAATAGCGTGTGTTCTCTCTCATATGTGGGTTTTAGCTTTTAACTCTAAGAATTATCTATCTATCTATCTATCTATCTATCTATCTATCTATCTATCTACTTATTTTTATGTATGTAAGTACACTTCAGACACAGGAGAAGAGAGTACTGGATGGATCAGGGACACTGAGAAGGGAGAAAAGATATAATACGTAAGGCTCTGAAATGATTAGATTAAATAAATAGGAAAAACACTTCAAGATATAGGCATTGGAGGCTAGTGAGACAGCATGGTGGTAAAGATGCTTGCCCACACAAACCTGGTGACCTGAGTTTGATACCAAGAGAAGACTGAGTCCATAAAAAGTGTTCTCTAATCTTCACATACCTAATATGGTATTCATATGCGCACACACAAACACACGTATACAATAATAATAATATATACAAAGTTTTAGAAAGATATATGCATAGGTAAAGCATTTCTGAATAGGACTCTAGCTTTCCAGGAAATAAAGCTAACAATGAATAAACAAGACATCCTTTCTGTACAGCAAAGGAAATAGATAATTGAGTGAAGAGACAGACTACAGAATGGGACGGAATCTTGATCAACCATATATCTGACAGAAAATATAAAATCTACAAGATACAAAGAACTCAAAACACTAAACAACAATGAAACAATAACCCAGTCAAAAATGGACTAAGGAACCGAACAGAGTATTCTCAAAAGACATACAAGTGGACAATAAACATTTTAAAATATGTTCAGCATCCTTAGGCATCAAGAAAAGTGTAAAGTAAAACCACTTTGCAGTTCTGTCTCACCCTAGTTTGAACGTCTGTCGTCCAGAGAACAGGTGTTGGCAAGGATGTAGGGAAGAGAAAGGAGCCCACTGTTGGTTGGTGTGTGAACTGGTACAGCCATTGTGGAAAATCAGTGTAGAAGTTTTTCAAAATATTAAAAAATAGAACTGGTTTATGACCCAGCTACGCTGCTCCCAGTCATATGCCTAGAAGACTGCATATCCCGCCACACAGACATTTGCACAGTTGTGTTTAATGTCACTGTATCCACAATAGCAAGGAAATGAGACCACCCTAGATGCTATCAGCTGATGAATGGGTAATGAAAATATAGCACATCTACATTTTATTCAGTGTTTTATTCAGCTGCAAAGAAAAATGAAATGGTGTCATTTGCAGAAAAATGGAACTGGGAAGTACTGTATCAAGTGAGGTAACTCAGACTCAGAAAGACAAATATCACATGTTCTTATATGTGGATGCCAGCTTTTAATTATTACTTATGTGGAACTGAGTGTTTAGAGTTCAGGAGTCTAGACAGAGATCATGAGAGGGTGAGAAGATTCTCTGAGATGTAGGAAGGAGAAGAATGCATGACATGGGCATGGGATCACTTAAACAGGGCTTGGGAAGGGCAGGGAGGTGAGGGAAGGAAGAGGAGAAGAGAACCAACAGAAAGTGACAGAATATGTACTAGGGAGGTGGCTCAGCAGCAGGAGACTCAGGTTCAATTCCCTCCACCCACCTGTGATTATTGTTTGTTTGCTTTGGGGACAGGGTTTCACTACCTGTCCCTTGCTGTCCTAGAATTCACTATGTAGACCAGGCTGGCCTTGAACTCACAGAGACCTGTTTGCCTCTACCTGGGATTAAAGGCATGTATCACCACTGCCCAGGCCATCTGTAATTCCTGTGTCAGGAAATCCAAAGCCATCTCTGGTTTCTCTGTGTACCAGGTATGCATATGGTTTACATACAGACATATACATATAGGCAAAACATCCATTTATACAAGGTTAAATAAAATATCTTTACCACCAACAAAATTATTTGTTTTTATTTTTTAACTTTTTTTTTTTTTGAGACAGAATTTTACTATGTAGACTAGGCTGGTCTTAAAACTCATAGAAATCTGCCTGCCTCTGTCTCCTGAGTGCCAGTATTTAAAGGTATCTATTACCATATTTCAAAAATAAGTATTTTTGAAAACCAGCAATGTATGAGAAAGCCATGAGGAAAACAAATAATAAAATAAGATAAAATCATTTGAACAGATATGACTACCTAGGTGACTAAAGCTGCACCTCCAAACCATAGTGTCAGAGATAGGAGTAGCCTACCTCTGTTGTTAGATAGGGAGGCCTCTGACCCTCACCTTACACACACACACACACACACACACACACACACACACACACACACACACTACAAGTGATTGTCAATGTTCCTGGGTTTCCATCAGAACTAAGACCTTGCTGCCAAAGGTGACATATGCTTTGGTTACAAGACATACTGAAATCAGGCTAGTGTTAAGAAGCTTCCTTCCTGGTGTCTAACTGGCACTCTGCAAGCTGCTGGGGGAGGTCTGTGACCAACATTTTTATTTAGCTGTGGACATTGTATGCAATAATACCTACTGACCTGGCAATATGAGCCCTGGTGCAATGGCAGCAGGTCTCTTAAGCAGGTAACCAGCAGCGTTCTTATTGGATTTGATGCCCTTGCTATATACATGGTACTATAAATCTGGTTAAATGCTCTGGCTGGGGGAAAAGAACAACAAAACAAAACAAAACAAAACAACCAAAACCTCTGGCTGGGGGATCATAGGCCTTGTAGGGCACCTATTGTTGTCGTTTTGCTAAATGGACGTGATGTGCCTGTCTAACTGTCTTCTAAATAACTTGTCTGTCGAGTAGTGGTGCTTTCCATTTTGGTCAGAGAACGTTCTTTCCGCGGTGGTGCGCAGTGACTGTAGAAACAACTGGTCAGAGTTCTGAGAATAAATGACCAGTGAGTGCTCAGGAGTAAATGGGACATCTACACCACCTCTTACCACCCCAAAACGTGGGGAGCACCCCCAGAGAAAGGACAGAGAGAGTGTAAAGCCAGGTGAAGGCGGCTGAAGAGGTGAGAATGCTAATCTGAGTGGGACGTGGGTGTTGCATTCTTGAGCTCATGGGAGCTGTTTGGCTTGCACAGGATCCACACAAACTTGAGTATGCTAACACTCTGTCACAAAGGGGAAGGGATTCATGCGGCCCCCACCCCAGCCTGAAGATTACTATGCAGTTAATGGTCGGTGAGGAAGGGAGAGACATTGTCTTCAGTGTGCAGACACTGGTGAGCTATGCACCCTCCTGTAAACAACCCTAATGAAGCTCACTAGGATTGGAAACTAGAAAAGACATGAAAGTGGGAGGCAGGAGATAGTTGGGGAGAGGAGATGGGTTAGGTGTGAGGAGAGACAAGAAAGGGGAAGGCTGAATGTGTAGCGAGTGTGATCAGAATGCATTAACTACAATATGAAAATGTCATGGAATCCATTATGTGTGACTAATATATGATAATAATGTTCCTCTTTCTATTTTTATGATACACACACACACACACACACACACACACACACACACACGTTTAAATCTAGATTCCCTATTTGAGGAAAAAACCATGTAATTCTTGCCTTTCTGAGTCTGGCTTAAATTTCACATTTTTATGTAATTTTATATAATTTCATATTTTTATATAATTTTATTTAGAATTTTTAAAGTATTTTATTTTTGAGACAGTGTTTTGGTGTGTAGTTCAGATAGGCCTGGAATTTGTAGCAATCCTCCCGTCTGACCCTCCTGAATGCTAATGTTACACGTATGTACCACTGTGCCCTGAAGAATGTTGTATTCTTTTTAAAAATAAGGTTTCTTCATATTTTTTATGTTTTAAAATAGTCAAATATTGCATTATTTATAGTAGCAAGAAATTTCCTTTTAATGCTAGACAAGGGTAGTCTCAAAGATATTGTTTTATTCTTGAGAAATATTGCTGGAAAATCATGGTTAATTTTAATTTGTGTGAACTACAATTGAAATTCTTCATGTGAAATATTAACTTCAAGTTGCCTACCAAGGGCTCAATGCAGCGTGTTTTGTGTTCAAAATCATAATTTTCTGAAGGGAGTACCGGATAGTGCAAAACCATGATAGCTAATATCTTAATTAGAGGAAGTCCAAACTACAACTTTCCCAGTTTTTTTTTTTTTTTTTTTTTTTTTTACTTGAAACTAATTTTGTAACATTCTGTTTGTTGAACTTCCTCATTTGCGGGTGTTTTCACACCGAATTAGATTTTGGGTGGATTTGTACCCATTGAAGAGAGGATTTATGCAAACGGAGATGTAGAAGTGTTCTCTGGAACAACCTGCCTTGTCAAGGCACAGATGCCACAGATATGGATGGTTCCCTAAAATGGAATCTTTTCTGAGCCAGAGGCTGTAGGATCAAAATGTCAATACGTCTTCATGGGTTCTTCAGGCTTTCTCTCTTTCTTTCATTCTTCCTCCCCTCCCCTCTTTTGAGTTTCTGAAAGAGAAAGAAATCTCACTTTGTTTCTCAGGTGTCTCAAACTCCTTGACTCACGTGATCCTGCAGCTGGGGGGACAGTCCTGAGTAGCTGGGACTCCAGACTGCAACATTCTCATCAATACTCTCCAGACAGGCTAACCTAGAATCTGTGTGATCCTTGGCAAGCTAGATTTTAGCTTTAGTTCCTTTTTGTTCCTTCACAGTTTACTAGCAGTGCATTCTGGGGATATTGTGCTAACTGCCTCCCCGCTGCTCCCCATCCTATGTAGAGCAGTGCCCTCCACGTTCCCAAAGCTGCTGGAGGTCTGAAGAGGTACAGAGACCAACACTTCCCTTAATGGGGGCCAGTACTTCCTCAGTCCTGAGTGAGATGGCCTCTCAGAAGCAGCGGACTTTGCTTCCTCTAAAAGAAAACGTGAGGTTTATAATGGAGGCTTGACAAGTTCTGAAATAAAATGCTCACTTGATGAGCAGAGGTCTGCCATGATCTTGCCTACAGGAGACTTTGGAGATAACAGTCCAGGTAGAAGATAGATAACTCCAGTGTCTGTCTCCTTTCCTGCAGCAAAGCACAGGTGTCACCCAGGCCTTTCTGCTCACTGGGAGGATGTGAAAAGCTGAACTCCCAGGTTAAAGCTGTACCTTTTGCCTTTCGTCTGGAAATGGAAGGAAAGCTGAGTCGTGTCTGAGACTGATACGGTGGAACAGACTCCGAGCTAAGCAGGCCACAGTTTGTGTTCTGGTTAGCCTCTTGTTTGTTACATTTGAACGGTAGCCAAGTTTCTTTGTTGAGAAAGGAAGGCACTAGGGCCCTGCAGGGAGATGATGGCTTTGTTGTGTGACCACAGAAGCTAGTTTTGTACTAATTTCCTCTAAGGCTTGTGATGAAGTCAGTAAACCACAGCCTCCAGCATGCTGTGCTCATGCAGCAGCAGTGGCTTCTTGGCGGTGTCTTAGCCATGACACATATTTGACATGCCCTCCCTTAACCCACTCACAGACTCTTGCTCTGCGGCATGGACCAAAGAGAAATTCTGCAGCAGCTACTGAAAGAGGCCCAGAAAAAGAAACTTAACAGTGAGGAGTTTGCCAATGAATTTCTGGTGAGTTCTGTAATGTTCTTAAGAGTACTTAAATAAACTATGTAGTAGGCTGTTGTGGTCTAGCTTGCCTAGACTCAGTTGCTGTAGGGACACCATGAACATAGAGCTTGGAGTGGAAGGGAGGAAGACGACCTAAAAACAAAACCTCTCTGGGTTTTGTTGTATCTGTGTGCTTAGGGTTTTCTCCAGGTATGCTGGTTTTAATGCTGGGTTTACTTGTTCTTTTGAGATTAACAATCCTATTGAAGGTATAGACAGATGTATGAATATTAGTGCTTTCTGAGCATCTGGAGCAAGCATTTGCATTGTGATTTATGCTTCAGATTACTAATTTTAATTGATACCAAAAAGAAAGAGTAACTTTTCATGTTGAGTGTTATTTTTGGCTTCCCTATATGATATTATTGGGATAACAGGCTTTTGAAAAACACCAAAACTATCATTTGCCACTTTTTTTTTTTTTTTTTTTTTTTTTTTTACAATAACTGAGTTTCTTTAACTTATATTGTCTGGGGAAGTGGGGCTACATAGAGTGGGGAGTAGAGATGAGAGAGGTTTTGGAGAACAAGGCAGCCTGGGAGCAGTGGACTTGATCATCCAGAACAATGAATCCACACTGAGGGAGTCAGAGTTGCCAGTATACTGAAAGCTGGGCAAGCCGTATTCGATCCATGTCAGGCACATAATGTGTTATCTGACATACCTGTCATGCTTTTAGTTTTTGGTTTTACTTGTTTTTGTTTGTTTGTTTGTTTGTATCAGTATGTAGCTCTGTCTGGCCTAGAACTCACTATGTAGATCAGGTTTGGCCTTGAACTCAAAGATCCTCCTGCCTCTGCCTCCTGAATGCTGGGATCAAAGGCATGTATTACCACACCAGCCTGTTGTGTTTTAAAATGCTTCTAGTTGGTATGTCAGAACTGTAAGAATGTTAAGCCTTAACCCTTCAGCTATGAATTAAGAAAAATGAAGAAAATTGATTTGGTCACCATCCAAATTATCAGGTATTTAACATGTTCCCAAATCACCCTAAATCTTTGTTTTCTAGCTTTAAAAAACAAGGATAATAATTTATGTCCTATCTACCCTCATTTTAGATTATTGTGATGATTACATATCAATAATTATAATAATTAAGTGAGAACAAGATGCTATGGAGGCGCCTAGAGACCCAGTTACTTGGAAAGCTGAGGTGGGTTAAATCTTAAGTTCAAGGCTAGCCCCGGCAACTTAGAGGGACCATGTCTCACAAAGGGGATCGTTCAGTAATATTTACTGAGTACTTACTGGGTACCAACTTTGTTTCTTCACGCTAAGATATAATAGTAAACAAAATGTGTGCTTTTCAGAGCTAGCATTCTAGCACCAGATATTAGATGTTTTCACTGTCTAGATGTCATGACTAGATAGCACAGCAGTCTAGCATATAGTGGTCCATCTTCGATGCAATTATGCCAGCTCAACTTGCATAAGGTCATGGTGTCATTAAAATGTTTTCTTTCTGCCACAAGTCCCCAGGGTAGCTTATCCACAGGGTAGAGTTACCCATGTGTCTGATTAGACACAAGCATGCCTTTTGACTGTATTATTGAGGCATTCTTCAGACCATTTATTAAGATATAGAGGGGACCGTAAGCTGATAGGCAGTGACAGCTTTGTCTTATTTTGGGTGTATTTTTCAAAACAGAGCAGACTATATCTCTTAAATTTTAACCACTCATAGAGGTCATTATAGTCTCTTACCAAACTGTGGCAGCTACCACATCCTGACTGCTTTCTCTGTTTCTAGCCTTGTCCCACCTTAGCTAATTTTCTTAGACAAGGTCTCACTATGTAGCCATAGCTGGGCTGGAACTCACTATGTGGACCAGACTAGCCTTGAACTCAGAGATCCACCTACTGTTGCCTCCTGAGTAATGAGATCAAAGGTGTACACCACCATGCCAGGCTCCAAAGTGGTCTTTTAATAACATAAATCTGGTTATATTTTTGTCAGCTTAAGAACTTTTTATAGCTTGTATTCTTTTAGCTGCTTGTAATTGTGAACTATAATATATATTTGGAAAACTACACAAAATGTGTGAATGTACTTATAAAGGAACCTTTGCCAATGCAGTCACTGCCCAGATCAAAAAATACAGTACTGTCCGAGAGATTCCCAACTGCCCTCCCACAGCTGGCTTCTCCACCCACCCCACCCAGCCCACTCAAGGGTAAATCACTGTCCTGGTTTTATATTAATCATTTCCTTGCCCTTCTACCTCCTTATGTTTTAGAACCTTCTTTTGGGGTGGTGATTAAGTGGAACCTCACTGTTCACTGACTCATGTCCTCCAGTGGAAAAACAAGAGTTTCACCCTCAGCCCCACCTAAAAGTTCAACTGAGACACCAGACAAATAGCTTTGGGAGAGAAGCTGTCGGCCCAGGGAAGTACTGCCATCCAACTGGAAGGTTTCCACTTGACTTCTGCCCACAGTCTACCTGAAGTTCTTGATGTTTATGAGATTTCAGAATAAAATCTATAACATAAAGGCACTACTAACTGCCTTAGTGGCTATTATCATACAGCATTTATACTTAAATGTAGATTTCCTATGTAACAACCCCCACAAAACAAACAAACAAACCAAAAACCAAAACCAAAAAGTTCCTTAGCTCAGATTTCAGTCCTGACTTCTTTGTTGTTGTTGAGTTTTTATTGTTTTGTTATATAGCTCTGGCTTCCCTGGAATTCACTATGTAGATCAGGGTGGCCTCAAATTCTCTGAAATCTGCCTGCCTCTGCCTCCAATAAGACAGAATTAAAGGCATGTACCACCAAGCACACCCTGATCCTTTAAAGAAAGATTTGTATTTTGTGTGTATGTAAGTATTGTTTTGCCTGAATGTTATGCATTTAGTGCCTGCCCAGTGCTGTGGAGGCCAGAAGATGGAGTTGGATCCCTTGGAACTGGTGTTACAGGGGGTGGTGAGACACTGGGTGGATGCTGAGAACTAAGTCTGGGACCTCAGCAAAAGCAGCAAGTAAGCCATCTACGGAGTCATCTTTCCAGACCCTTCTTTCTTTTTATATTTTTAAAAAACCTGTGTGTGTGTGTCCATGTGTGTGTTCACACACATGTATGTACCATAGAGAGAGCATGAAAGTCAGAGAACAACCTGGGAGACTGAGTTCTCTCTAGAATGTTCTAAATTACATTTATGTGTTTGTTTAGTCAGTAGGGGATAAGGTATATATGCCATGGCACATGCATGGAGATCAGAGGACACACATCAGTACCCGCCTAGCACACTTGAGGGCCTGAATTCAACTTCCAAGCACCACACACTCACAAAAAAGAAAGCCACACAGCTCACAGTCGTAGAACTAAAAGTTCAAATAACACACTACTTAGTATCACAGCCTTTGCCCTTGTTACTTGTCAACTCCTGCCTCCATTTGAGTGACTGGCCTTAATGCTTTCAACTTTTGAAAAATTTAAAATATAACATATATACAATAAATGCTTTAAACATAGGCATTGACTCCTTAATTAGTAATAAAGCAGGCACTGATATATGTACCCCCTAGATCAAGAATTAGGATTGTTGGGCTATAGATGTGGGCTCAGATGGTCCAGTGACTACGTCTCATTCAGGAAACTCTGGATTAATCCCCAGAACCCACAAAACAGGCTTGGTGGTATATACTTATATTCCCAGCACTTGGCAGGATCAGGAGTTCAAGCTTACTCTCAGCCTGGTGTACATGAGTTGCCTGGATACACACACACACACACACACACACACACACACACACACACACACACAGACACTGCAGAGAGACCCTGGGTGTTCTTCCTAATAATAACGCCCTGACCCCCTACCCTACCCTACCCTACTCCCCAAAAAGATAAATGTCAACACTCTGAATACATTTTGGTTTTTCTGCATTGCTTTATTTATTATACTAAACAATAGTTTTAAAGTCTGTTTTTTAACTATATTCAGATAAAATTGTCTTGTGTCTTGTGTCCTGTTTGAAAAGGTAATCAATTTTGTTGGATGCAGCTGGATCTCATGTTTTTTCTAGTCATTGTTGTGAATTTTATCAAAATTCCATAGATACGATTCTTGTGACTATGGAGAGAATATTGAAAGAAGTCAAGTAGTCACTGGCTGTTCTAATTAGGCTGTCCTGCTTCTATAATAAAACACGGACCAAACAAATTTGGGGAAAAGAGGGGTTACCTAGATTAAACTTCCATGTCACAATCATCATTCAGGGGAGGCAGGTCTGGAATTCAAGGCAGGAACTGAAACAGAGGCCAGGACTCTGCTTACTCTCTTGCTCTTTATGGCATACTCAGAACCTCCTGCCCAAGAGTGGCATGCCCACAATGCACTGGGACCTTTCCCATTAATCATTAATCAATAAAATGCCTTTTAGATTTGCCTACGGGCTGATCTGATGAGGTGTTTTCTCAATTAAGATCTTCCCAGATGACTTGGGCTTGTATTAAGTTGACAAAACTAGCCAACACAGCTGGCAACGCCCATTTTGAATCACCGCAGCGGTTTCTAGCCTTGCTGGCCTTAAAATGTAGTTTCATGATGGCTTTACCCTAGCTTGCCCTCCTTCCCTTCCTTCCTTTCTCCTCCTACTTCCCCTTCCTTCCTTCCTTCCCTCCCTCCCTCCCTCCCTCCTTCCTTCCTTCCTTCCTTCCTTCCTTCCTTCCTTCCTTCCTTCCTTCCTTCTTTTCTTCTTTTAGTTTTGAGACAGGGTATCACTAAGTTATCCAGCAGACATTGCAATCCTCCTGTCTCAGTCCCCAAAATAGCTGGATCTCAGGCTTGTACTCCCTGGTCCAGGTGTGATTCTGTCTTTATCACACAGATTATCAAATCCAGGGCCTTGCCTTTGCTAGGCAAAGGTTTTACTACTCAGGTACCCAGCTATACTCACAGTCTAGTCATTCTTGTACATTCCAAGCTTCTGTCAAATGTATTAACTTTTATTTTAAAGTCTATACATTTTTTAGTTAAAAAAACAATCCCTAAGACTGTTGAATATCATTTGTTTCTTGGAGGTATTTTATAGAAAATATTCAATTATTAACTATGAAGACATGTTTATTAAATATGAAGATCCATTGAGCTCTAATAGTAGAAACCCATTTCTAATGACTGGATTCAAGTGCTAATGTAACTAGAACATGCCGACATTGTCATAGCTTCTGTAGATTTCATCTATCATAGACACCAAGAAACGTCTTGGTTCTATATGTATTTACAATAACAATACTACGCAAATGGTATGAGCACAGCAGCCCCTGCACAGCAAAAACTCAAACATTTGTTGAACTGAAACAGCTTGTGAGAATGAGCCTGTCACTTGAGCATACCAAAAAGCCTTGATTGAAGTAAATGTATTTATTAAGGTGTTTTATTACTACCACCACCAGAATAAGCATATTTACCTCTGAAGCTGATTCTTCCTGACTCCACCCCCAGCCTTTTGCTTGGGACCATCTATTCCTGTATCCTCAGTTACTCTCAGGATAGTTTTGACATATTCTTGCCATTTCCTCTTTTCATACCCGATTTTCATACCTAAATTTCTTGGCTTAATTACTGTAGTTTGGCTGTTGCCTACCCAGCTTCTCCCTTAACCAGTGCTATGGAACACTCTTGCCAGTTGTTAAAGATGACTGTGTGTCTACTCAGGGCCAGCCTCTTTGTCTATTCTTACTGTTCATAGTCCTGTCCATTAGCTGTTGAGGTCTAAACTCCTGACTCAATTCCTTTGTACTCATGCTTTCTTAGTCTTGTTGGAAGCTTGGTAAACCATCTGCATTCACCAGGCCACAAAGAAGCAATCTTGTAGAGCTCCAGAGAAAGTCAAACTGGTTCATTCTCCCCTTAGTAGTGTGTGTGTGTGTGTGTGTGTGTGTGTGTGTGTGTGTGTGTATAATATCTTCTCAAATTGGGGCTCATGTAACTGAACTAAGTCATGAAGACTTTGGCAAGCATAGGATTCTGAATGCCAAACAGTCAAAATTTGATTCAAATTAAGTACATACTAGTGTTGCCTGGTGCCACTTTTTCTGCAGCCTCGATTCGGAACACATACACACTCAGTTTGTACTCAGCCTGCTAGTAAGCCATAAACACCAACAAACACTGCCTGAAACTCCCCTGTTTGGATTTAACTATTAACAAATGAACTGCATCTCATTTGCACATACATTTCTTTTTGTTTGTTTTGTTTGGTTTTTTTGAGACAGGGTTTCTCTGTGTAGCCCTGGCTGTCCTGAAACTTAATCTGTAGACCAGGCTGGCCTCAAACTCAGAAATCCGCCTGCCTCTGCCTCCCAAGTGCTGGGACTAAAGGCGTGCGCCACCACTTCCCAACTGCACATACATTTTATTTAGATGTACATATATTTTTTTAAAAATTTTTTTTCAAGCAGAGTATCTGTAGTCCTGACTGTCTTGGATCTTGCTCTGTAGACCAGGCTGTCCTTAATCTCAGAGATCCACCTGCCTCTGCCTCTGTAGTGCTGAGATTAAAGGCATGTGCCACCACCCCAGGCTACTTTTTTTTTTCTATTGTATACACGTAGTTTTGTGTTCTTAGAAACATAATGGTTTAATTATGGAAAACAATGATTTAGTATTTTCTACCATTATTCCTTTGGATTGTATATCATATTAGAATGTTTGATATTAAAAATTGAGGTTTGAGTTGCTGATTGAAATTCATTAAAACTATTCATGAAATTTTGATTTGACATTAGTATAGAATTTACCAATTTTTTTTATATAACCTTGAACATACTTCTGCCATTTTTATATTACATATTTGTGTGAAGTGGCTTTCTAAGATCTGCTAATTATAAAATCAAAATATTGCTCAATTCTGAAAACACTGAAGTTGCTTTATGTCTTGCAGTATCAAATATTTCGCCAAGCTTTAAATGTGTGTGTATTTGTGTACAGGGTATTATGAGCATGTGAAGATCAAAGGAAACTTTTCAGAAGTTAGTTCTCTCCTTTTGCCATGCAGGCTCCAGGAATCAAACTCAGGCTGTCAAAGTTGGTAGTAGGTGCTTTTACCCACTAAGCTACCTTGCTGGCCCCAAGATTTAATTCTTAAAGTAAAAATAAACCAGTATATCTACTCCATTAGAATGACAGTGCTTGCTTTCACTCTTAATGTTAAGATTCATTTTGCTTTCTGAGGAACACCACGGTGGTTGGCAAGAACGGATGCCTCACAAAAGGCATTAAAAGAGAGAGTCAAGAAGAAAGTGGTCTGTTTTCTAAGAATTATTGCTATGATGTGACAGCATTGACTATTTTCAACAATGGAAAACACTAATAACAAGGACCCAAGGACCCAAATCTATATCTGATGGCCTCAAGGGTCCTGTGTTTGAAGTGAGTCTTGCTGATCTGCAGAATGCAGAATCTGCATTTAGAAAATTCAGGCTAAGGATGTTCAGGAAAAACTATCAAGCTTCTATAGCATGGACCTTACACAGGACAGAATGTGACATACAGTATGGCCAAAAAATGGCAGACCATGCCAAAGACTCATGCCAATCAATAGCAAGACAACCAATGGTCATTTGCTTCATGTGTTCTGTGTTGTTATTTTTGTTTGGTTTTGTCTTTGATTTTTTTTCAGACAGGGTTTCTCTCTGTTGCCTTGGCTCTCCCTCTGTAGACCTGGCTGACCTCGAACTCAGAGACTCTGCCTCCCAAGTGCTGGGAATAAACACATGCACCAACATGGCCTGGCTCTGTGTTGGTTTTATTAGAAATTTCAAACAATATGCAAGACCTACTATATTCTGCACCAACAGGTCTGACTAACCCAAAAGGAGATGGCAGAAATCATGACCTGAAAGTATAGACAAATTACTTGAAAGAAGTGGCTGATACAGTGATTTCAGACAGTAAGAAACCTGGCCAGTAGATCTTTTTCATGATGTTCTCGGTAGAAAAGTGAAATTGCAGGAGCCTGAGTCTGAACACTCTTGGAGCTTGTAGTTATGATAGCAGCTCAGAAAGGCTCCTGGGAACAAGATGAGGGTTAAAAGCTGAGCAAGCTTATGATATGAATCACCAGTCAGGAATTTGCTCAAAATTCAGATTTCCTTCTTTACAAAATATGCTATATGCTTTATTATTCTCATACTTTTCAACTATTAAAGGACAAAAACTAAAAGCATATAAATATTTTAAAGGAACTATTTATTTTTATATATACATACAAGCAACATTTAGTTAAAAAAAATACTTCATAAGTCAGCCCTTTAGGTCCTACTAGAAAATATTCTTTTCCCTTAAACTAGAGGTGATCTAAATCCTGAATTTTATGGTTATCATGTTTTAAATTTCTTTATAGTTTTACCACTAGTGAAGACTTCTCTAAAAAAAATGCCTAACTATAAGATTCAGATTTTTAATAGTGGTAAATAAAAAGGACTACTTATAAAAAATAAATAGTATGAATATATACATACAAATGTGTGTATATATATATATATATATACACACATATATATATATTCTCAACTAGTGGGACCCTTTTTGGGGATTGAATGGTCTTTTCACAGGGGTCATTTAAGACCATTGGAAAACACAGATATTTATGTCACGATTCATAACAGTAGCAACATTACAATTATAAAGTAGCAATGAAAATAGTTTTATGGTTGGGAAGTCACCACAACATGAGGTATTAAACTACATTAAAGGGTCACAGCATCAGGGATGTTGAGAACTACTTGTATATATCAATGAATTTTAAAAAATAAATTTGCAGTTGATTGTCAGTGTTTGGTTATTTGTCTTTTCGTTATGCCTGTATCTCTCAAGCGTAAAGCAGTTGTGGGTGGGAAGAGTTCAGCATGTTCTGTCTTGCACTGTAGCATCCTGTTTTACGCCACAGATACTAACTACAGTCTTGTGATTTCTATTTTACTTTCTTTGTTCCCTTTAGGAAGGGACTTCATTTATTTACTAGTATTTGAGAAAAACACGTATAGGACTTAGTCTTCACTTGTTGACTGTGAGCAAGATCTCCATTCTGTTCTCATTTCTGGAAAGAAAATGGACTGGAGTCCAAAGACAAAAGGAGCTCACCGTTAGCTGATCAAGCATAGTCTAGGGTATCACATTTCCTACCCTGTGTCAGGGGCTGTAGACTGATGGCATCCTCACCTTATTCTCCTAGATGCTCCTTTATCAGTTTCTCTTGATGCCTTTTCAAGGGACTTATACCCCTGCCTTGTGGCTGACAGAGAAATGCTTTGACTGTCTGACCTATTCTTCCATCCCAAGCCTCAACCCAACCCTTAGCAGTCCTGCTTTAACCTTTGCTTCTTTCTTCAGAGTCCCCTTGTTTCTGTTGTAGTCCATCAGGTTGTTTGCCTCTTATGTTTTCTGCTAGGGCCTGGGAGCTTCATCGTTAGCAGGAAGAGAAGAAGACTTAAAAGGAGGATTTAAAGGTAGTCTGACCACAGGTAGACGTCAGGGGAAAAAATTAAAGTCTTTCACACTTCCTAAGTTAACAGTTCTGTAGGTACTTCCTGTGTCATGTTGAGGCGGGTAGCCTCTTCTGTCATCAGTCAGATGACTCCAGGAGCAGCAAAAGAAAAAGCCATTCCGAAGGTCACAATGAAGACCAAACAAGCATCTATTACCCGAATACATAATCTTTATTTGTGGCATCTTGTCCTGATAGTGCCTTTCACAAAACAAAACCAATAAACCCCAAGGCTTTGCCTACAACATTCTCCTCCAGAAGCATTCCACAAGCAGAGCAAAGTGCAAGAAAGCAAATAAAGTTAGAATAACCAAGAGGAGAACTCTGGAAACTTCTAGAAGGAATAGTTTGGGGACACTTTACAGTAGCCATAAAACTTATAGCAACATAAAAGCTGATTATTCTGAAGGAGGATAAGAGGGAAGAGATGAAAAATGGGGGAAGCTCTAGGGGGAGTTTAATTAAATTCTATATATTTAATAGTGGTGTTCTGAATTTTTAGCTGTGTTCTCCATTTTCTCTTTATCTAATTGAAGACTGACAAAGTCACCAAATTCCCTGAGCCAGGGAATTCTCTCTTCCTTTCTTTCTTTCTGAAAAAGAAAAACAAACAAACAAACAAACAAAAAAAACAAACCAGGGATACATAAAGAGATCAAGCTGGCCTCCAACTCAGGGAGACACACCTGTTCTTCCTCCTGAGTTCTTCAGTTAAACGTATGAGTCGCTATACCTGACCCTCTGAGCCAATTTTGAAGCCTCATGATGAATTTGGATAATTCGTTAGACCAAAATTTTCTATTACCAGCACCTTTTTTTTTCCTGCCTCTCTCCTTTCTGTGCCTTTTTGTTGCTGTAGGTAGAGTCTCTGTGTAGCAGTGACTGACCTGAAACTTTCTATGTAGACTAGTCTGGCCTCGAACTCACAGAGATCTCCTGCTTCTGCCTCCATCTGAGGGCTGGGATACACCTATCATATCTTTGAGTTCTCCTTTCTTCATTCATTTTAAAACCACTTACAAGCGAACTCCTGCACAAAACTCCTTATTACTGATGTATAAGTATTGTATGAAGTATATGTAATACTTATTACTGATGTATAAGTAT
>JANHMN010000001.1:50744964-50762633 GCA_030674055.1 Rhabdomys pumilio | reverse complement strand
TGTATGAGTATTGTATGAAGTATATGTAATACTTATTACTGATGTATGAGTATTGTATGAAGTATATAATACTTATTACTGATGTATGAGTATTGTATGAAGTATATAAGCTGTTAAGTAATAGTAGTAACAGCCCTCTTGATTTTTAGTTGTTATTGCTCTCACTTGAGATAAAGTTCTTCTTATTTATTCACTCTGTGGGTCAAAAGTAGCACATAGCCATGGCTGTGAAATGTAAAAGCAATGCCCAGGGTGCATAACACTCATGAATAGCCAGAGGCACACCCTAGTATTGAAGATCTCATATTACGATAATAACACCAGTTTGTGAGATCTTGAAAGAATATAGAAGCCATCTTTGTTAGAGACTTAAATTGGACTTAATTGGAAAGCACTTAACAAGACTTAATTGGAAAGCACTGGCAAATTCGGGAAAGTGATCTTGACTCTAGCTCAGGAGACCCTTCCCTTCAGAGTTTGGAACTTATTTTCCAAGTGGTAAAAAATGATTTATTGAAGTCACTTTAAGCAGCATTGGAAAGATTAACAAAGCATAAATTGAATTAATTGGCATAACTATACCCAATAAATTTGAATAAAGAAAGAATGGTGTAAAAATGAGGAGAAATCATAGGAGTGGAAGCTCAAAGGCAAAGAGTCTGAACTAAACTTAGTGTGTCTAGAGGGGTTTCTATCACTGTGATGACACATCATAGATTTGAAGGAGGAAGAACAGTTTTGACTCACAGTTCCATTCTATAGCTACTTGGACCCATTGCTGTAGGCCTGTGGAGAGGCAGACTAACATAACAGTGGGGGCGTAGTGGCACAAAGCTGCTTACTTCATGGATCCCAGAGACAAAGAGACGTAGACCATCAGAAAGGGGATAGGAACAAGATATATATTTCCAGGGTGTGTCACTGTGGCTTACTTCCTTAAGTTAGGACCCTCCGAATAATACAATCACATTCTGAATCAATCATGGGCTTAAATCCACTGGTTAGATCAGAGCCTTCAGAATCTAACCACTTCCTGAAAGCTCATCAGCTGGCAAGCAAGACTTTTACCTTTTAGAGGGGGACACACCATATCCCAACCATAGCTGGAAGGAAAGTTGATGCAAGACCTTGCATGGGAAGAAACAACTGAACTTGCTAAATGTATCTGAGGTGGGAATTGTGGGAAGGGAGGAACCTAAACTGCCTGTTTGCCAGAATGGGATTGCTCAGAATAAAGATAGTTCC
Source organism: Rhabdomys pumilio (assembly GCA_030674055.1). Lineage (NCBI taxonomy): Eukaryota > Metazoa > Chordata > Mammalia > Rodentia > Muridae > Rhabdomys > Rhabdomys pumilio. The sequence continues at coordinate 50,761,388 of JANHMN010000001.1, read as the reverse complement.
ACTGGCACTTACATGTGGGATAATGACGCTTTTAGTTTCAGATATTTTATTTCAGAGTGTGAGGCTGCAATAAGATATTGAAATGAAAATATCTAAGACCTGGTTGGTAATTTGGAACTGAAATCTTAGTATAGAAACTTGAGATGACAGGGGCTGGAGAGATGGCTCAACGGTTAAGAGCACTGGCTGTTCTTTCAAAGGTCATGAGTTCAATTCCCAGCAACCATATGGTGGCTCACAACCATCTGTAATCGGGTCTGATGCCCTCTTCTGGTGTTTCAAGGACAGTGTGCTTATATACAATAAGTAAGTAAGTAAATAAATAAATCTTTAGAAAAGCTTTCAGTTTTTTAAAAAAAAGAAACTTGAGATGTAGCCAGTTGATGCTGAAAATATAATAAAATTTTGGCAAATTAATCTGCAAATACTTATACACCCCCTATAAAGGTTTATGGCTAACTCTGAGGTGGGGGATATATAACAAGAGAAGAATAGCGTGTCAAAGATTTAATGTTTGAGTGTTGGGTATTTCTTTCTTAGACAACAAAGAACCAATAAGAAATAAGAGCGAGTGGGAAAGATGAATGTCCTTCTTAGGATCACTATGGCTGTGATGAAACACCATGACCAAAAACAGGTGGGGAGGAAAGGTTTTACTCAGCTTACACTTCCACATCATAGTCCATCATTGAAGGAAGTCAGGACAGGAACTCAAACAGGGCCAGAACCTGGAGGCAGGAGCTGATGCAGAGGCCATGAAGGGGTGCTGCTTACTGGCTTGCTCTTTATGGCTTGCTCAGCCTGTTTTCTTATAGAACCCAGGATGGCTAGCCCAGGGATGGCATCACCCACCATGGGCTGGGCTCTCTCCCATCAATCACTAATTAATAAAATGCCCTAGAGCTGAATCTTAAGGAGGCATTTTTCTCAATCAAGGCTTCCTCCTTTCAGTTGACTCTAGCTTGTATGCCAAGTTGACATAAAACCAGCCAGGTGTAATGACTCAAAGAAAGTGTAGAAACAAGAAAATGTGCATGATTAGGGGTCAAGGAAAGAAGAGATTTCAAAACAGCAGTTAAAGAGAATGAAGACTGGTGATGCTGAGGGATCTAGCCCTAGAAGGCAACTGACACTCCTCAGGGAAGGATTCTTCATCAAACAGTGGGGACATAGTGCAGATCACCTTAATTCAGTAAACATTTTCACTCATTGTCAGAGGTACTGGTTAGGTCTCACAAATTCAGACCTAGCAACGTATTTGGTTTTCTTCTTTTAATTATAAAGGAGATGAAATTTTGGACTACATTAATTCCAGACAAGTAGCCAAAGAAAAAATGACCATATCCTTTCTGACCTCAAACTTAGGTCTATAAGTGGGAATCATTTTAAGGAGTGGTTGCATCATTCTAAGAATTCTTGTCCAATAATATTAAGACAGCTCCTGGCTGTCTCAGATCATATTCTACCTAAAGAATATGATTCTGTTTAGATTATAATGTGCTGGAAGGGTAGGCTTAAGGTTTGAGTCACATAAAAATGCTTTGGAACTGAAATCTCTGAATTTTTTTTTTAAAGATTTATTTACTTATGTATATGAGTACACTGTAGCCGTCTTCAGACACACCAAAAGAGGGTATCAGATCCCATTACAGATGGTTGTGAGCCACCATGTGGTTGCTGGGAATTGAACTCAGGACCTCTGGAAGAGCAGCCAGTGCTCTTAACCGCTGAGCCATCTATCCAGCCCAATCTCTGAAAAATTTGACAGCTATAATCAAAGTCTGTCTAACTTAAGCTCCATTTTTACTTAGAAAACAAATGATCTGAAGTAAAAAAAAAAAAAAAAAAAGATGAATGGAATGTAATAGCTTTCTTGTTGACATTGAATAGATCCTATAAAGAAAGAAAGTCAGACACTGGTGTCTATCCCTTGGGTGGAGCACATAGCTCACTTTTAGACATTATTTGGTTTCTTGAATATTTAGCAGTTTCAGATGTAGGTTTTTCACTGTGACTCAGCTGCAGTGTGAGCTTCACTTCTCCAAAGTCACTGAACCATGTCATCATTATTTCCTGTCCTGGAAGAAGTTAGCCCCAGAGGGTTGGGGTGGAATGTGTGAAAAATGGATGGCTTCTTAGGTCCTTCCATATGTGCACGTGTGTATAGCCCTGTACGTAGTGCTCGTGTGCGTCTCCTTGTACGTGGTACCCATGTGCGTCTCCCTGTACGTGGTGCCCGTGTGCATCTCCCTGTATGTGATGCACATGTGTATTGGGTTGTGCACAAAAATTTTTGGAGGCCATAGGGCGACCTCAGATGTCTTTCCTCAAGAGTCATCGACCTTGTTTTGTGATCTGGGGCTTGCTAATTAGACTAATCTGGCTAGCCTATCAGCTCCAGGAACCCACCTGCCTCTACCTCTGCAACACTGGCATTGAAAGTTTGAGCCACTACTCCTGGCTTATGTATTTGTTTGTTTGTTTATATTTTTAGGGTCTTTCTATGTTTCTCTGCCTGACATGGAACTCATTATGTAGAACAGATTGGCTCAGACTTGCAAAGATCTGTCTGCCTGCCAAATGCATGTGCCACCACTCCCAACCCTCACATGACTTTTATGTAGGCGCTGGGAATCAAACTCAGGTGTTCCTGCTTTCAAGTGAGCTATTTTTCCTAAATCTCTTACTTGTTTCTTTGGAAAAAATTATTCTTGGAATTGTATTTCAGAAGCTGAAGAGGCAATCTACCAAGCACAAAGCAGACAAAATATATCCTACAACTGTGGCTCAGAGGCCCAAGAATATCAAGAAAAACAGATACAAGGATATTTTGCCATGTAAGTTCAATTTCTTCCTGCCAACTTGTATATCCTCCCCATTTTAACTCTCCTCCTCCACTTTTTAACCAAATACTTGTTCTTAATCTTGGAATACTGTGCTGGAAAATTAATTATACTATTTATGACTGTAAAAAAAAAGTTCTTTCATTTTATTACTTGTTCACGTAGACTTACCCCTCTGGGTAAGAGTTCTCAGTTACACCATCTCTTTCTCTCTCGTTCTAGATGATCACAGCCTGGTAGAGCTGTCTCTGCTAACTTCTGATGAAGACTCCAGTTATATCAATGCCAGCTTTATTAAGGTAGACTGAAGAGAAAAAAAAAATCCCATAGTTTTCTGAGCACCTGAAACAGGGCATGGGAAGAAGACTAGGGAGAAGAGGGTGCTGTCTGCACTCGTTTCAGGTGAATTATGTTCCCCTTTAGGGTGTCTATGGACCCAGGGCTTATATTGCCACCCAGGGTCCCTTATCTACAACTGTGCTGGACTTCTGGAGGATGATTTGGGAATACCGTGTCTTGGTGAGTGCATAACTGCTTCTGGTACTTCAGTAGAGAAGGCAGGATGCCAGGGAGAAACTGAGCAGGTTCCCCAGCTGTTAAAAGCAGCTCTTTCCTTCTGGCTTGATGAAATTTCAGAGCGCAGGTATCTTTTATCAATTTTACAATGAACTCTTCTTGTTTACGTGAACGAAAGCTGGCAGCTTGACAGGCTCTCTTGGTTGCAAGAATTGAGCTGACTAGAGAAAGGGAAGCCGGGACAAAAGAAGGAAGAGTAAGAGGGGTTCATGGGTCCTTGGTGTTTCTTTTTGGGTTAAAAGCAAAGCCAACAGAGAAACAATGCTTAATTCGCTCTGGCTGCGGGACTCACGCAGGACTGTCCTCTCTAGCGCTGTACACGTGTTTACGTTTCTGTTTCCTGCCTCTAGGTCATTGTAATGGCATGCATGGAGTTTGAAATGGGAAAGGTGAGTTACTGTCTTGTACTGGTCGACCTAAAGATAAAGGAAAAAAAGGTGGTGGGGGGGGGGGGGAGGCAGGGGGCAGTTATGACAGAACTTTGCTTATGTGTATCTGGAAAAAAAACACCATACCACATGATCCACAAGCAGTTTCACCTGAGAACCCCTTCTATCCATTTCCCCTCATAGCTTCTGTGCTATACAGTTAAAGAAAGGAAAGGAGAACAGAATACCACTTCCTTTCTGACAATCAGATGCTTTAACTACCCCTCAGAGACTGCCCCTCAGAGACTTACCTTGGGCTGCAGCACCACACACAGCCATCAAGTCCTTGCCAAAGACTGTATGGTGGGAAGAGTCAATACTTTTATTTTAATCCGTAAAATCACTTCAGCTATTGAAAACTTTATTTGGGGGTATGTGAAAGTTTTTCAAATATAAGCGTGATTTACTATAAAAAAATATTTCCAGTGAAAATTTAGTATTCTACTTAAGGTGTGTGATATATATATAAAATATGCACAGGATTTTAATTTTTACTAAAACAACAGGGCAAGCAAATATGCACTGTTATTGTACACTGGATTACATGTTAAATATTTTGGTATTTTGGGCTAAAATATGTTTCACCTATATTCATTTTAAAATGTGGGATTAGAAATTTTAAACCTAAACATGTGACTGCCCTGCTGTCTACTGTTGTTATCCTGAGCTGGGAATCAAAGGAATCTGGCACTTAACCGGTGCAGCTGTGTTAGTCAACAATTTCAGATTTCTCTCTTTCTTTTTTTGAGATACTGAAAATAGGTCAACAATGGCTATGCCTACTTTTTCAGGCTCTCGGAAGTCTGTAATTCAGACATCCTTTAATGTCTGTCTTTATCCTTTGGAGATTCCCTATCATGCTGCTGGAGCTGAAGTCCAAGGTGGTTAGCTGTGTCTAACCTAAGATGAAGAACACAGAGCTGCTTCTGAATGAGGGAGTGGGTTTCACTTTGTAGGAGGGATTAGACTATGTGGGAAACCATTACCTTCTCTTTTATGCAACAGAAAAAGTGTGAGCGTTATTGGGCTGAGCCAGGAGAAACACAGCTGCAATTTGGCCCCTTTTCTATATCCTGTGTGAGTATGATATGTTTCTATTATGGCTAAGCAAGGCCTCCAGGATCTACTTTTTTTAGAAAGCATGCCTTTGAAATTGCTAATAATTTAATCTTCTTCTCAGGAAGCTGAGAAAAAGAAATCTGATTATAAAATCAGGACTCTGAAGGCCAAGTTCAATAGTGTAAGTATAGAGCAGAAAAAAATGAGGTGAAGAGATGGGACAGGTAACTCTGTGTCTGTGCGTGTGTCTGTGTGTGTATGTGTGTGTGTGTGTGTGTGTGTGTGTGTGTCTGTGTGTGTCTGTGTGTCTGTGTGAGACTCAGGCTGGGCATGGAGCCATGGGCAGAGTCAGGGTCTTTGATGTCTTGGGAAAGTCTTTATTCATAAGTGACTCTGTCCCTAATCTGTTTCACACTGTGCCACACATAAAAACTGATATTGGTAATATATTGATACATTATATGATCAGTGGTTAGACACTAGGGACCAACTTGATGCTTTAGACTCTACCCTGCCTTGCTAAAAGGCAAGGGGATTCAATATATCAACATGTCTGTGACCTATTTGAGACACTCTAATTTAAGGAAGATTTGGTTTGGACTATTTTCGTATCTACTTCCTTTTGTGTGGGTGGGGTTGCTAGGGATAAGACAAGGGAAACATTCTCATATTTCATAAAGCTTGAGAACTATATAGAAGAAAACAGAGAACAATTTTTTACAGCCTATTTGTGGTGCTTAATCTTTTGGGAGGATGAGGTGGAATCCTAACCTCAAATTCTTATCTTATTCTGGTTAATTTTTTAAAATAGGAAACTCGCATTATTTACCAGTTTCATTATAAGAACTGGCCAGATCATGATGTGCCTTCATCTATAGACCCCATTCTTCAGCTCATCTGGGATATGCGTTGTTACCAAGAAGATGATTGTGTTCCTATATGCGTTCATTGCAGGTAAGAGCCGTGAATGAACCTTCTACAGAACAAAAACAACAGCAACAACAAAAACAGAAATAAATGAGGGTCTGGCTAGGATACAATTCAGAGAGAAAGTCAATAGTTGAAACAATCTATTATAAATCCAACTGGTACATTAAACTAATATCTTTAATTTTTATTGTGTGTTTGTATGCACATATGTGCACCCATGTGCGTGTGTCACAGCTTACATATGGAGATACAAACAAACCTTGGGGATGTTGTCTCCTTCTATTTTGTGGGTTCTGGGGCTTGAACTCGGGTCTTTAGGTAAAAGCATCAAGAGCTACTACTCACCGAGACATTTGCTGGATCTAAACTTTCTCTTAAGTTACTTATGAGCATTGGTTCTGGGAATTCTTGTGAGAAGCTGTCAATATGTGCCTGAGGTCCATTGTGGCATAATAAAATATGTTCTGGGACATGATAGGGTTTGAAGTTTTGTTTTCTCTCTCCTCAAATCTGCAATGGAAATTCGCAGCCATTGTCCGTTTTCTCTGTCAGCAAGTGCACATGCTATGATCTTCCGTTTCAGTGCCGGCTGCGGAAGGACAGGTGTCATTTGTGCTGTTGATTATACATGGATGTTGCTGAAAGATGGGGTGAGTTTCCCAGCAAGCGCTTCCTATTTTCTTGCTGCATGCATCTGGGTTGCAGAAGTTCCACTCCTCAGGACATCTTCACAACTCACCTTTTCTTATGAAGTGGGTCACTTGTAAATCTACGCTGTCATATAATTGAATTGGCTCCTCAGCTGGTGGTTCTTAAAGTGTGGTCCCGGGGGAAGGAATATAGCTCAATAATAGTGTACTTGTCTTGTGACAGAAGGCCACATGTTTGATCCCCACATGACAAAGTATGATTCTCTAGGGTCAATATTGTCTGAGAATGTGTTAGAAATATAAATAAAAATCCTGCCCTACTGATGAATCTAGAAAGTTTGGGGGATGTGAGCCAGCACGCTCTCTGGGTGAGTCTGGAAAATGCCAGTGTTTGAGAACTATTACCCTGAATTGCGTATTTCCCCTTCCTTTATTCAAATTGCTTTAGCAGATGGATTCAACTTACCAAAATCAAGCTTTGTGTTATTGTCTTGAAATATCTCTCTCTCTCTCTCTCTCTCTCTCTCTCTGTGTGTGTGTGTGTGTGTGTTGGTGTGTGTGTGTGTGTGTGTGTGTGTGTTTGCATTGGTGTGTGTGTGTATAGGATGGATATGTGTATGTGTGGATGTGGATGAGGAGGACAGAGATTCATAGTAGAGTCACCCTCAATTGTCTTCTATTTTATTTTTTGAGACAGGGTCTCTACTGAATCTTGACTTAGATAGGCTTGCTGGCCAATGAGCTCCAGGGATCCACTTGTCTCTCTAAGTACTGGGGCTTCAGACATGCCTGGCTTTTATGTAGGTGCTGAGGATCTGAACTCATGTCCTTGTGCTTATGTGGCATGTTCTTTAACAACTGATCTATCTCCCTAGTATGCTCTCTCTCTCTCTCTCTCTCTCTCTCTCTCCCTCTCTCTCTCTCTCTGTTTCTCTTTCTTTCTCTCTCCATACATACATATATATATGTATATATATAGTATATACACATATATACATTTATACATATACACATATACACACATACATACACACATACATATACACATATACACACATACACATATACACATATACACATATACACATGTACACATATATACCACAGGGTTTTTCTGTATAGCTCCCTAGCTGTCCTGGTTTGCTCTGTAGACCAGGCTGGCCTCAAACTACCACTACCTACTTCTGCCTCCCAAGAGCTGTGATTAAAGGCACAATACCTTTTTTGTTGTTGTTGTTTTTTGATTTTCAAGACAGGGTTTCTCTGTGTAAGCCTGGCTGTCCTGGAACTCACTCTGTAGACCAGGCTGGCCTCGAACTCAGAAATCCACCTGCCTGTGCCTCCCAAGTGCTGGGATTAAAGGTGTGTACCACCACTGCCCAGCTGGCACAACACCTTTAATCACAACACCTACCAGTTGTTTAGAATTTTAAACATTTTATGTGCATATGTGTTTTACACACTTGTATGTCTATATGCCTTGTGTGTGCCTAGTGCCTACAGAGGTCAGCAGAGGGCATCAGATCCCTTGGAACTATAGTTATAGACAGTTAAGATGCCAAGTGGGTATTTGAAATAGAACCTAGGTTCTCTGAACCAGCCAGTGCTCTTTACTGCTGAACTATCTCCCAGTCCCTAGAAATCAGTTTTTATGTCTGTTAGAAAACGAGAAGTTTAAAATATGGGTTTTAGATTTTCTAAATTACTTTATCTTATAAAACCTCAAATGACTTATCTATTGAGCCTTATCTTTGTGGTATAGGCATCTGATCACCCTGTGTAAAATCATTCTGAATTACACCAATCAGTTTTTTCTAGAGACAATACCAGCTTCTGAATTGGTGGTTCTCAACCTCTGGGTCAGGACCTCTCTGGGGTAGGGTGTCTAATGACTCTTTCACAGGGATCACCTAAAATCATAAGAAAACCAGATATTATAATTGACAATAGCAAAATTACAGTTATGAAGTAGCAATGAAAATTATTTTACTGTTAGGGTCACCAAAACATGAGGAACTGTATTAAAGGGTCACAGCATTAGGAAGGTTGAAAGCCACTGCTCTAAATCATGGTGAAAATGATAAGTAACTGTACTGATTTTCAAAATGCATTCTTGGGGCTGGAGATACAGCTCAGAGGTTAAGAGCACTTGCTGCCCTTGCCGACATTTGGTTCCCAGCACCCACATATCAGTTTATAACCATCAATAACTCTGGGTTCAAGGGATCCAGTGCCCTCTTCTATCCTTTGTGGGTACCAGGCACTAAAGTGGTGCATATATATGCAAACATTTATACACATAAACTAAAACTCATATTTTGTAGTGCATTCTTGGGGCTAGGAATATAGTTCGGTTGGTAGAATATTAGAAAACAATGAACCATACTTTATGTTTAATCTATGTAAATCTGGACAATGGGAATGGTGACAGATGCCTGCAATGCTAGCACTTGGTAGGTGGAGGAAATTGAAAGTCATCCTTGGCTACATCGAAGGTTTAAAGCTAGCTTGGTCTATGTGAAATGCTGTCAGAAAGAAAGAAATACAGAGAGGGAGGGAAGGGGGCGGGAAGCACTTTTCTTGGTGTTTGTCTATATTCGAAGAGTAGATAATCCTAGGAGCACAAGACTAGGAGAAAGTGGCATGATTCGTTAGCAAAAAGATAAAATAAATATTTTTCTCTTTGGTTTCACAGATAATTCCTAAGAACTTCAGTGTTTTTAATTTGATTCAAGAAATGCGAACTCAGAGGCCTTCGCTAGTTCAAACTCAGGTACAGACTGTGCCAAACCGATGACAGTGAGTGTCTGAGTCTTGCTGCGTGTCTGTGTTTATGGTGAGACCTCCAAAAGTGGCTGAGTGTACAGGAATGAGACGACTTTACTATGTTTTTCTCTAACTCTGAATATCCCAGTGTTTTCCTGCAGCCCTTCTCCAAGGTCAGATTATTTTCAGCCCTCATAGTTTACTGTCTATAACACTATTTCTTGCTTACAAAGGAAACTGACAAAAAAACCAAATGAATTTGACTCATTAGAAACAACTAGCTAATGTCATAAGTTAAGTTGAAATTTTGTAGCTACAAATGCTTCTCTGAAGCCAGGGGAAGTCAGGGATCTGTCATTTCTACTTCAAGAGGTGATTTAATTTCTGTTAGGAAGTAAGGAAAACTGAAGTGGGAACGAGCACACGCCTCACACAGAGGTCGCTACTGTCACCATTTCCCTACTGTTCGCTTGTCTACAGACACACTCTAAAAACAGAGCCACAACGAGCCGGCGGTGTGTCCTACCACCTTTGAACCCACCCTGGATTGAGCACACTTGTTCATTGTACTAGGAATATTCTTCCTTTTAATTCTAAGCCCAAATCTCTCATTGCCTATAGTATTAATTTCACAATATTTATATGCCAGTAATTCTCCTCAAATGTATACATTTATACATCTTTAAGATGGAACTTAATTTGTCCACGCATTCATTCAGTTTTTATTGATATTTATTATGTGCAAGGCATTTTGTGTGGTTTTTTTTCTTTCTACTTTACACTTAAGTAGAAAGATTCTGAAGTGCTTCAAGTCCCTTATAAACGAACATAAGTTTAGAGATAAAGCAGTGGCAGTTTTAATATTTTAATGTTCAAGTTGTGAATGAAGGGAAAAACTGAAGAGCTGCTTAAAAGCATCTGCTTGGCCCACACAGGTTTTCCACGAATAGGTTGTGGAAAAAATAATTTTTCATATGTTGTCTGTAGGTGTTTTCTATATTCAACCTAAGAGGGGAAAGTTTATGTGAAGTGGAAGCCGGCTTGGAAGGAAGGCAGTGCTATAACTACACAGACACAGCAGCGAGCACACAGCCTTGTTACATGAATTCAACCCTAAACTCACAGACAATACCCCATTTCAGAAAATCCCAACTCTCTCTGGCCTAGTTTTAGGAATTCAGAAGTAACTGGAGAACCTTTCATATCATTGTTAATCATTGTTTCATAACATTGTTAATGACTAGTAAATGACTCTAACAGTGTAGCTGATTCTTCCAACACTGCTAAACGGTGGACTAGCCAAGTGGTGCTTCCTGTTTGAGTCCCGTTCTCATTCATAGTTTCTCTCTCTCTCTCTCTCTCTCTCTCTCTCTCTCTCTCTCTCTCTCTGTCTCTCTGTCTCTTTCTCTCTCTCTCTGTCTCTTTCTCTCTCTCTCTCTCTCTCTCTCTCTCTGTGTCTCTCTCTGTCTCTTGTCTTTCTCTCTGTCTGTCTCTTTCTCTCTGTCTCTCTGTCTCTCTGTCTCTGTCTCTCTCTGACAAGGTCTGACTTTCATACCCCCACCTGGCTTAGAATTCACCATTGAGGACTAGGGGGGCTTTGAAGTTGCAGTAATCCTCCTGCCTCGGCTTCCTGAGTGCTGGGATTACAGAAGCAAACCACAATGGCTGGCTACTTTTTTTTTTTGTCTTTTTTTTTTTTTTTAATTATAGCATTCAAAGACTATGTTGGGTGATATAGAAGCTGCATTGTTCTCTTGCTAAAAATATCTTTGAAACTTGCTTTATTTAAATAGGGCTGTAAAGTCTCAGAGGAAGTGCTTCAGGAAAAAGAAAGGCCAAGATGAAGTAAAAAAGTCATAAGCCTTGTGACACACCGTAAGAGTAGACGTCTCATTTCTCTGCTCTGAATCCATTTGTAACCACTGATTTCCAACCTTTATCCAGTGGTTTGCTTTTCTTTTGTACTTTTGCTACTACAAAATTTCAGCAGCTTGATCTGAATACACTAAGTCAGACAATTCAGCTTTTTAGCAGCACACCAGGAAGTACCTCTGAATGGCCTTGGACAAACTGAATGCAAAAAACAGGCATAATAGCATAATTCCTACTGCACCGAGCAATTCTGAAGGCCGGGTTAGAGAATACATATTGAGGCTATCAATTCATATACCAATCACTACTTGGTAATTTTTCCATAAATACAGGTGATTTACTAAAAATACACCTAGGATAACAGATGGCTCAGCGGTTAGGAACACTGACTATTCTTCCAGAGGTTCTGAGTTCAATTCCCAGCAACCACATGGTGACTTACAACCACTCACAACCATCTTGTAAAGTAATCAGATACCCTCTTCTGCTGTGTCTGAAGACAGCTACAATGTACTCATATACATAAAATAAATATTTCTAAAAAAATATGCCAGCAAAGAAAACAGAGAAATGAAAGATAAGTTAAAAAGTAGAGTTAGCATATGAAAGAAGCATGCCATCAAATCCTTGTGTATTAGCTAGAGTTAATGTAAAATAAGTGCTTCTCATAGTCTAAAAGTACACACAAATCTGCCATAGGCCTCGCACACAGCATACGGCACTGCTCCTGAGTTAGTGATGGATGTCGATGCAATAGGCTTCTGTAATTCATCTGATGTTTTGATTTTCTTCTTTTTCCGGGCTTGTGATTCTCTGCAGGAACAATACGAACTAGTCTACAGTGCTGTGTTAGAACTGTTGAAGAGGCACATGGATATCATTTCTGATAATCACTTTGGAAGAGAGGTAACATTTAAATTACATATTATTTTTAACCATATGTTTTTGGCCAAAGGCTCTCAGATTATTTGCCAGAATTGTGTATAGTCACAGCTGAATTGGAATGTCAGGCCCTGTCTCAAAGAACAAAAAACACAAAGCAAAATTGAATATATTGTGAGTTCATTGCTAACCTGGTCTACAGAGTGAGTGCCAGGACAGCCAAGACCTCCAGACTCATCCATGTTGTCAAAAATAACAAAATATCATTTTTAAATGATACCGTGAATTGAACATAGAGCCTTGTGAATGCCAGATAATTGCTTTAGCACTGAGATGTATCACCAGCTCTGTTTTTCAACTTCTAAGTTTTGAGACAGGGTTTTGTTAAGTTGTCCAGACTGGCCTTAAACTGAGTCTCCTAAGCTGAAATTACAAGCCTGTATCACAATGCCTGGCAGTGAGTGTGTGTCTGTATGGATCTGTGTGTGTGTGTGTGTGACCATACCTGGCACTGTGTGTATATGTGTAATAGGTGTGCACTCACCACTGCAGATGCACATAGGGGCCAGAGGTTAACATCTGGATGTTTCCTCAGCTGCTTTTCCACCTTATGTCTCTGAGACACATGTCTCACTGAAATTACAACTCTTTATTTTTGACTAGATTGGCTAGCCAGCAAGCCCTCTCTCCTCTGGATATATCTACCTGTTCCCATCTTCAGTACTGGTGTTATAATTCCATCATACTTACCTTTTATGAGCTTTCTGAGGGTCTAAACACAGCCCCTCTCCCAGGCCCTTATTTCCTTCTTTTTAAAGGGGGTAATAATATTCCATTGTGAATACATGCCACATTTTCTCTATCTATTCATCTATGGATGGACACCTAGGTTGACTCCATAATTTGTTCATTGTGAATAATGCTGCGATAAACCTCATTTCCACTATAAATGCCAGAAATTGAATTAATTTTATTTCCCCTATAAATGCCAGAAATTGACCTGATAAATTATATGGTAGTTCTGTTTTTCACTTTTTGAGGGACCACTGTACTGCTTTTTCGTAATACCTATTTCACCAACATTTCCATCATTTTCACTTTATCCATTTTTTCTATTCTCTAGTTCATTATCTCTGCTTTAATCTTTAATATTTCCTTGTTGTTGCTAAGTTTAAGATTGACTTTAGTCTCCCTCCACTTAGTTCCTTAAAATGTAAAGTTATGCTGTTCATTTGAGATCTTTCTTTATAAAGCAAATATATCACTTATTTTATATCAACTCATGCAAGTTAAATAAACATTGATTAATTTTTTTATTAATTCTTTATTACAATATATTTTGATCATTTTACCCTGGCTTCTCCTACTAATTCTTCCCAGAACAACCACCCATCTCTCTACCCCTTCCTAATTTCATGTCCTCTTCTTAAAAAACAACCTACCAACTCTAGTTTGTGCTGCTAATATACTCATTGGTGTGGGGCCAATCACTGCAGTAAGGTTGACCTACCAGGGGCTACACCCTCAATAAAGCCCTGACTCCCCCCTTCCCCAGAAGCCATCAACTGGCACAGCAACTCAGTTAAGGGTGGGTATTATCGAGCCCATCCCCTATACATGTTTGAGCGTCAACTGGCTTGGTTTTATGGAGGTCTTTTTTTTTTTTTTTAATAAAGATTTATTTATTTTATGTGACTACACTGTAGCTATCTTCAGACACACCAGAAAAGGGCATCAGATCCCATTACAGATGGTTGTAAGCTACCATGTAGTTGCTAGGAATTGAACTCAGGACCTCTGGAAGAGCAGTCAGTGCTCTTAACCTCTGAGCCATCTCTTCAACCCTCTGAACAATCTCTCCAGCCCCTATGGAGGTCTTATACAGGCAAGACCACTGCTTGATTTCATGATTGAAGTAGTCTTGTCATGTCCAGAATACAATTTCAGTCCAGTCCTCCCTGGTCTTTCTGTTCCCTTTTCCATGATGGAAAGGTCCCTGTGCCTTGTGGAGGATGGGTGTGTGTGTGGGGGGGGGGGAGGTAATACTTCCCAGTCTTTCAAATATTAAAACATTACATTGACACTGCTTCATGAAAAACAAGACAAAACAAAAGAAACAAACAAGCAAAAACCTCTGACATTTCTTTTGAAGATTCAAGCAGAATGCTCAATTCCTGAACAAAACCTCACTATAGAAGCTGACTCTTGTCCTCTGGATTTTCCAAAAAAGTGAGTAAACTTTGCTTATCTAAATGTTGACTGTGCCTAAAGGATGAAATCTCATGTTCCAGTTACTCTGCTACTGGAAGAGACCTCTTCTCGGTATGGTGTAATCATTCTCTCCTTTTGTTTCAGTGCCATGAGAGATGCGAAAATGACAAACCAGCAGAGCAAACAAGGGCCTGAAGCGGAGAGCGCCCAAGTGTCTTCCTTTGGCCTTAGGACTTCTAAGATAAGTGCCAAGGAAGAGTTGATTTTGCACTCGGCTAAATCAAGCCCTTCTTTGGACTGTTTAGAGCTAAACTGCGGGTGTAGCAACAAGGCTGTCATAACCAGGAACGGGCAGGCAAGGGCTTCTCCAGTCATGGGAGAGCCCCTTCAGAAGTATCAAAGTCTAGATTTTGGCTCCATGTTGTTTGGGTCGTGTCCTAGTGCTCTGCCCGTAAACACAGCAGCCAGGTGTCACAATTCAAAGGGGCCAGTAAAACGGACCAAATCAACTCCCTTTGAACTGATTCAGCAGAGAAAAACAGACCAGTTGGCCGTGGAAGACGGTTCTTCATGCTTGGAATCTCAACTGCATGAGCATTGTCTCATGGAGGTACAAAGAACGGCTCATGCTTCTTCAGAAGAACTGAATTATTCACTGCCGCGTGCCTGTGAGCGCCCGATGTGTGATGCCACTTGTGTACCGCAGCACAGCGGTGATCTGAGAGGGCATTTGTGCATGTCTTTAGCAGAAGATCCTTATTTTTCACCATCCCCTCCAAATAGTGCTGATTCTAAGATGTCTTTTGATCTGCCTGAGAAACAAGATGGGGCCACTTCTGGCACTCTGTTGCCAGCCTCTTCTTCAACCTCCTTCTCTTATTACAACCCACACGATTCTTTACCGGCAACCACTCTGACCAGCTTTTCCCCACCATTAAACCAAGAGACAGCTATAGAAAGTAAGTTATTATTATTTTTTTTAAAATTTGTTTGTTTTGGACCTTGCCTTATTTCCATTAAATATTTTGGTTTCTTCTCACCCTGGCCCTTCTCTTTCTCCTCTTCCTCCTCCTCCTTTTCCTCTTCCTCTTCTTCCTCCTCCTCTTCCTCCTCCTCCTCCTTTTCCTTCTCCTCCTCCTTTTCCTCCTCCTCCTCCTTTTCCTTCTCCTCCTCCTTTTCTTTCTCCTCTTCCTCTTCCTCTTCTTCCTCCTCCTCCTCCTCTTCCTCCTCCTCAAAAGAAATAAGTTCTGGGAGTGTTTTGATGATGTCCTAAATAAATTGATGATAACAGTACTACAGTCAGTCAGATCTGGGGACCCATTTATGCCAACAGGAAGGCTTCAAACATGGCCAATCCTTATTCCAGACTTGTTTACCAAAAGCCCATAATTTACCTTTAACATGCAGAAGGAGCTTCCCAAGCACAGAGGGAAAGCTCATCAACAGCACTGTGTGGTCACCCAGAAGTATTTGTTACACACTTATGTGCCTGTAATGAGTTGAACACATTGTTAAGCATTGAATTCTTTTCCTGTAGGAGTGGGGAGGGGAGGGCCTGATATCCTGTACTTTTGCAGTGTCTAAGTAGATAAGAATGTGTTTAGTATTGTGTGACTGTTGTTAATCTTTTAACACATTTATA
Source organism: Rhabdomys pumilio (assembly GCA_030674055.1). Taxonomy (NCBI): domain Eukaryota; kingdom Metazoa; phylum Chordata; class Mammalia; order Rodentia; family Muridae; genus Rhabdomys; species Rhabdomys pumilio. Next base: position 50,745,529 of record JANHMN010000001.1, on the reverse strand, counting down.
TTTATCTCTTATAATTCGAGATTTTATACATATCAGATATACTGATTTAGCTGAGTAGTTAGAAAGGGATGGTGAACATACTGTTAGAAATTATTATGGAGTGTTTCTTTTTTCGCCTCTTTCTTTTTACTAAAGTGGATTAAACCTAGTGCCTCATGCATGTCAGGCAGGTTTTTAAGTTGAATCTGCAGCCCTAATAAATAACTTGATGTTGAAGATGAAGGAAGCAAAGAGCAAGTTTCATTCTCTCAGGCATATCACAAGATAATCCATGGAGAGCATTTCCTTAGGAAGCACGGAGACCTGCTGCTCTATAGCATTATTAGATGCCTTCTTTGTCCAGTCAGCTAGGAAAGAGCTCTGTAACTGAGTTATAACCCCAGCCCATGTCTCTTTCTTTTCTCTTTTCTTGATTTAGATAAGGTTACTACCCAAGCTGACCTGGATTTCATAGACGTCAGGCTGATCTACAATTCATAGCAATCCTGCTTCTGATTCCCAGTTGCTGGGATTAGTTTCTCTCTCTCTCTCTCTCTCTCTCTCTCTCTCTCTCTCTCTCTCTCTC
>JANHMN010000001.1:50707148-50742525 GCA_030674055.1 Rhabdomys pumilio | reverse complement strand
CCCCCCCCTCTCTCTTCCTTCCTTTCTTCCTTTCTTTTCTTCCTCCTGGGGCAATCCAGACTCTAGGGCATGTTAGACAAGCGTTCTACCACTGAGCTACATTTTAGCTTTAACTCTTTGCTATTTCCTTCCCTCAGTTTTCATTGTTCCTCTTCCTCCTCTCCCTTTCCCTCCTCCTTCTCTTTTTCTTCAAAAAATCTTTTTGTATGTTAGTTCTCCCAACTGATGGTCTAATTTATTTAATTTTTAAATCTCATTTTTATTACATTGGTTTTATACATACACACATATATAGCATGCACACGTGTAAGTCAGAGGACAATGTAGAGATTTTATTTTTCCTTCTTCTGAGTGGGTCCCAGGCATTGAACTCAACCCATTAGGCCTGGTGGCAAATGCCTTTACCCTTGGACCAACTTTTTGGCCTTAATTTCTTTTTTTTGAGTGGGTACTTGTTATATTGCTGTGACTATTTTTAATCTCTTGGGCTCAGGTTGGCCCTCTACTTTTTTTCCATTTTTTTAAAAATTATATATTTTTCTTTTTGTGCTGCTGTTTCCTTTTTCTACTATAGATGAATTTTAGCTAAAATGTGTTGAATTGGAGAAGTTTCATTCTTGTTTGCTGTTGCTTTTAAAATAATTTTGTTAATTCTGTCATGGATGAAATTATTTTAATTATTAAGTTAATCAGATTTTCTTTTATGCTTTGTCTCTACAAATTCTGTTTGTCTTAATGTTTTATTTATATTATAGGTTTTCTTCAAAAGTGATCTGGTGTTCTGTTCATATTAAAACACGAGTTACCATAAAATTGGTCAAAAACCCTGCAGTCACATAGGTGGGACTTACCAGTTTGTGACTAAGTAAAGAATCCATAGTATTGTGAGAAAAGCTCTAACTATCAGTGTTTTTACTCTGGGGCTTTTAATTTCTATAGCTAAGAACCATTACATTTTGCCAGGGAGATAGAATATGCTACATCTCTTTCTCCAGACTTGTAGCTTAGCTGTGGAAGAAAGAAGTGTGGAATTACCTTTGGTGTCTATTTGTATAATCCATCTCACTATCATTATTTATTCATATTTGCAAAGTCCCCTTTTTTGATAAAGTAACATTCATAGATTCTGGGAATTTGGAACTGCACATTTTTGGGGTTTTTACTCCATCTGTCCCATGCTTCAGATTTATGGTGTCCAAAACAGATACCACCTTCTTACCCAACTCCTTTTCCAGAAAAGAGGATGAGTATATTTTCTATCTAGTTGTAAAGGATACAAGTTGGTAGTAATCCTTGATACATTTTCCTGTTTCCTGTCAGATCCAGCCTTACTCTAGTCCTGCTAGTTTAATCATCTTGATACTTTCTATATATATTTTCTTCCTACACCCTTTAAAATAAGTACATTGCCTTTGAGCATTTTCTTACTTGGAATATTATAGAATCATTCTAACTGGTCTTTTTGCTCTGTTTCTCTGAACATTAAACAAATAAAAAATACCCTGAGTTGGATCCCAGCACAGTGTAAACCAGATATGGTGGTACATCCCTGTAATCTCAGTACTGGGGAGGTGGAGGCAGGAGGACCAGAAGTTCAAGGTCATTTTCAACTACATAATGGGAGTTCCAAGCCATCTTGGGTTACATGAGACCCTGCCTTAAAAACTGACAGGCAAATATGGCTTGCTGTGAAGACACACACTGTAGTTCTAGCTATGTGGAATGTTGAGGTAAGATCTCTTGAGCTCTAGAGTTTGAAGCCAGCCTGGACCATCAACTTGAAAACAGAGCCAAGCTGGAGGCTTCCTCTTCCTTTACACTTAGAGTTACTTTTTCTTATTCATTCATTCATTCACTCATTCATTCATTCATTCATTCATTCATTTGAGACAGAGTTTCTCTGTGTATCCTTGACTGTCCTTGAACTCACTATTTAGACCAGGCTGGCCTCAAACACAGAGCTAGTGATAGTAGTTCTTAGATTTTTCTCCCTTTTAAAACTTGTTCTCAGATTTTAGCTTAATGTTACTTTAAAGGACATTTTATACTCTGTATCAGTGTCCCATTTTCTATTTTGAAGACCTCACAGTTCACAATTAAATGTTTTAGATTAGTTTATGTCTTTCCCCACTTAGACTAAGCTTTAAGGAATCAGGAATAGGTTTGGTTTGCTGTATCTGTGTTAATGACAGTCCTGGCATATAATATAAATTTATAGTAAATGAATGGTTTGGGCTTTTTATAATTCTTATCCTTTGTCTAAGATTATATAAATCTACTTCCTTAAAATTCTTAGTTTGTTTTCTGTTGCTATCACAAACTAGCAAAGGCCAGGTACATTATAAAGACAAAGGGTTTTAGTTCTTTGTTCTGGGGATTCAAGGGCATGTCACTGGCATACATTTGGCTCCATTCTTGGTGAGTATGATCAGTGACCATGTGGTAGAGGAGTTCAAAAAAGGTACCAGCTCATTTTTAACAGTCTCTTAGGAACTTTCTGTGTTCTATGTGTCAACGGTCTATGACTATGGTACTCTCTTTTTTGAGATGATGCCCAGTGTAAGTGACATCACACTTAAGATTGAGCTTTCAGCACCCTTTGGGGGACAAACAGGCCTCAAAGTATTTGACGACTGTTGTATTCTCTCTTTTTTCTTTCTTTCTTTCTTTCTTTTTTTTTTTTTTTTTTTTTTTCGAGACAGGGTTTCTCTGTGTAGCCCTGGCTGTCCTGGAACTTACTCTGTAGACCAGGCTGGCCTCGAACTCAGAAATCCACCTGCCTCTGCCTCCCAAGTGCTGGGATTAAAGGTGTGTGCCACCACCGCCCAGCCTCTCTTAATCTTTTATCAATATTTAAAATACACTTTTAACTTGTACTTCTCCTCACTTGTCTGATTTGTAAGTATCTAACTACATAATTACTGCCTTGTAGTGTAGTGGTAGATTATTTTTCCTTTTTAGTTTTTTTTTTTTTCTTCTTCCTCTTTAGTTCAGGTCAGGCTATAGTATGCTAGTGTCATCTGTACCACCAAAATGACCATAACAGAGAATCCAAATATGATGGCTAAGAAAGGATGTTTTCCTTCTATGATAGTCCAAAGTTTAGCAACATTGCTTTACTTTATCCAGGATCCTAGTTCCTTCTGTCTTTAAGTTTGGCCATTTCTTCCTTATTATATGCTTGGATGTGCCTGGCTCTATAACACTCAGGATTCTTTTAGCAAAGAAAGAGGAAATGAAAGGCAAGATGGTGCCTTATGAAAATTGCATTTTAAACTTGCTGTCCTGTTGGCTATAACTTAATCACAGGGTATACTTAGTTGCCAGGGATCCTAGCTCACTGGCCATATGCCCAGGAAATTCTCACTAAAAAGAAGAAAGACAGAATACTTAGGAATAATTAGTGGTTTGCTTTTTGGCATCAGATTCACTCAGTTGGTACATGTTACTGTGCTTATAAATGCTGTTCACAGTGTGGTTTGTGTTACTAATAATTTAAATAACTAACAAAAATTTGCATTTATTAGAAGTTTTAATGCAAGTAACAGTGTTGATCAATAGCTCTTCTTTTTTCTCTCTCTTTGCCAGAGTATAATGGTTGATTACTGTGTTTCTATCCTTAACATACATAAACTCAACAAGTATTTATATGAGGCATGCTGTATTGCAGATACACTACAGTGAATGATAGACTAAATTTAAACATGTTGCCTGTTTTCTCCCGTGAGCGCTTTAATTTGGGGTAGGTAAACTTTTTCTTTGTTTTTTTGAGTCAGGGTTTTTCTAGGTAGCCCTGGCTGTCCTAGAACTCACTCTGTAGAGCAGGCTGGCCTTGCACTTAGAGATCTATCTGCCTCTGTCTTCAGTGTTTGGAACTAAAAACATTCACCACTATGCCCAGCTGGCAACTTTTCTTCTACTAAGGACTGTATAGTATTTTAGTACCATACTGCCTCCATTTAAATTGGGGTATATAAACTTTTAATACAAAAGACCGCATAATATCTGCCTCTATCTCAAGTACTTACTGCTTCATTCTACCATTGTGTGTGAGTAGAAATGAATGGGTAGGATGTTTTCCAGTCCAATTTGGCAATCCAGGGTTTGGTCTATTAGAGTTTGCCAGGGTCTGGTCTAAATTAACAGCTTATGTTTCTTTCTTATCAATCATTTAACTTCTTTAACCAGTGTTTTAATAAAGATGCATTCTGGATAATTTTTCTTCTTTTCTCAAACCTAATATTCTTGACTGTTGTTTGAAATGTTATTCTTAAGTTATTGTAGTTGTCTTCTCCCTGTGACTTTTTGCTCTCTTTTTTCCCTCTTTTTCTGTGTGGTCCTCTCGTCTCAGCTGTTTTTTAGTTTGACAGTTTATTTGCTTGTCTTTCCTCAAATATTTGTAACCTTTTAATTTTTGGACCTTTGTTTCTCTATAGTTTTTTAAGTCTTAGTAATTGTAAAATTAGACTTTCTAGATAATACTAGTGATTTTACCTGAATGTATGTTTGTGCACCATTATGTGTGCCTGATGCCGTCATAGGCCGGAAATAGGTGTCACATCCCTATTACAGAGAGTTATAGAGAGTTGTAACTTGCCGTGTGGGTGCTAGGAGTCAAATATGGATCCTCTGGAAGAGCAGCTAGTACTCCTAATCACTGTTTATCTCTTTAGACTCTTTTTTAAATATTTACCTCTATTTTGTAATTATCTTAAACTTTAAATAATAACATGAGATATGAATACTTTTAAGTTTTTGCAATTAAAATATAATAACATCATTTTTCCCCCTTCTCTTTCCTCCCTCCAAGTACCCCCTTTGCTATCTCTTAAATTCTTGGCCTCTGTTTTACATATAAATGTACACATATCTATTTTTAAATGTATAAGTTCAACCTGCTCAGTTCATATTAATGTTATTTGTGAGTGTGTGTGAGTGTGTGTGTATGTTTCAGGCTTGACCACTTGGTATTGGATAACCAGTTGGGGGCTCTACCCTGGGAAAGTCGTTTTCTCCTGCTGTCAGCATTCTTTGTTGCCTGTAGTCCTTTGGTGCAGGGTTTAGATTTCCTCCTTCCATGTTAGTTTGTTAGTGTTGTCCTTGTTCAGGTCTTAGTTAGGTAGCCATGTTGGTAATATTTCATAGATGTAGCTTTTCTGACATTTCTAGGAGGCATGTTATCACAGCAAACTTCCCATTCTTTCCTTCCCTTCTTCTGCTGTGATCCCTGAGCCTTAAGTGCAAGAGCTGTGTTATTGATGTATAAGTTGGAGCTGAGCACCACATTGCCACTTGTTCTCTGCATTTTAATTGGTTACGGTTTTCTATAATGTCCTCCATCTGTTACAAGGAGACATTTCTTTGATGAGGAACAAGACTTATTCTTATCTGTAAGAATAAGAATAAGGATAAGGATAAGGATATTTAGACTGCATTTAGGGATTATGCTGTTTAATAAAGTGGTTATTGTAGGTTCCCCTCCATGATCCATGCTTTCATTAGCCCCATAAAGTTGGCTAGGTGTCTAGTATGAGACACGATTTTCCTCTATTTTAACAGGCCTTAATTCCAACTAGAGAGTTGATTGAAGTGGAAGTTTCTGGATATGCGAGGTGATACAGACTCATGGTGTTTTGCTGAGGCAAGATCCGTGGGAGGACATAATGATGTTTGGAGAAAGTATAAATAGGACCCAATAAACGATGATGGGGCACTTGCATAGCTAGCTTTGAAACACTTTGTTGGTCTCCCATCTGTCTTTATCTTTGCTGATCTTCACTTTGTTGAGAGAGGCACAGCAGAGAACTTCTGGTGTCCTGGGTGTTTCTGGTCACTCCCAATGACTCATGCCATTTGGTGGAGGCTTGGCAGTTTCTGCTGGATCATGCCACTGCTGCTGATTTGAGTTTGTTATCTTGACACTACTGAACTGAACTACTGGTATCCTAAAGCACTCCTTTTCCTATTTTCCCCTTAAAATCACTTTTACCTTGATATGCAGTGCTTTCTTTTTTCCTCCCCAATCTAAGTTTTATTTTCCTGGCTTCTGTAGTTACTTGAGGTTATGTATGTGTCTTGGTCTGTGTTACATTGCTGTGAAGAGACACCATGACCATGGCAATTCTTATAAAAAAAAGTATGGCTTGTTTATAGTTTCAAAAGTTTATTCTTACCATAGTGGGGAGCATGGAGGCATGCAGGCATTCATGGTGCTGGAGAAATTGAGAGTTCTTAGTCTTGATCTTGCTTCTTCAGGCAGCAGGAAGAGAGAAAAAGAGAGGAAGGGGGAAAGGAGGGGGAAGGAGGGAGGGAAGGAGAGAGAGAGACTGAGACACACACACACACACACACACACACACACACACATGCACACGTGCACACGCACACGTGCACGCACACACACACACACACACACACACACACACACACACACACACACACTGACTGACTCTGGGCTTAGAATGGACTTTTGAAAACTCAAAGCCTACCCCCAGTGATGACACACTTCCTCCAACAAGGCTATTCCTTCTAATTCCTCCCAAGTAGTGCTACTCCCTGATGGCTGAGCCTTCAAGTATATGAGCTTATAGGGGCCATTCTTATTCAGACTACCATAGTACACATATCTGAGCATTCGGAGCTGGGAACCACAGAAGAGACACTCTTTCTGAGTCTGGGTTTCCTCATTCACTATACTTTTTCTAGTTCTATCCATTTACCTACAAATTTCATGATTTCGTATTCCACTTTTCTTTACAGCTGAAGAGTATTCCATAGTATGTACGTACCACATTTGCATTATCCATCAGTGAAGGGATGTGTAAGTAGTTTCCATTCTTAGCTATTGTGAACAGAGTGACAATGAATGTGTCTGAGCAAGTATCTGTGGTGTAGGATGTCTAGTTCTTTAGGTATGTAATAAGGAGTGTTATAGCTAGGCCATATGATACATTCAATTTTAGTTTTTGCAGATTCTCCAAACTGAATTCCAGAGTGGCTGCCAGTTTGCAATCCCACCAACAATGAATGAGGGTTCTCTCTTCTTCACATTCTCTCCAGCATTTGTTGCTGGTTGTTGTGTTGATGTTTGCCATGCTGACTTGGGTAAGAAAAAGTCTCAAAGTTGTTTTGATTTGCATTTTCTTAACTGTTAGGGACAATGAACGTTTTTTGAGATTTTTTTTTTTAAAGCTATTTTTATTCTTTTAAGAACTCAGTTCAGAGACCCAAGGCCACTTTTTAAATGGGTCTTTTAATTTGATTCTATTTTATTTTTTTAGTTCAGCTGACAACGTACTTTCCCATTCTGTAAGGTTCCTCTTTATTCGATTGTTTCTTTAGCTGTGCAGAAGTTTTTTAGTTAAGAGGTCCTATTTGTCAATTCTTGGCAAACCATGTCCAATTTAGATAGTTCTATCTTATGCCTATATCCTGTAGGGTGCTGCCTATATTTTCTTGTATCAGTTTTGGCACTTCAGGTTTCACATTTAGATCTTTGATTCATTTGAAGTTAGTTTTGTGCAAGTTGATAGATACAGGTCTAACTTAATTCTTCCACATGTGGACATCTCGTATTCCCAGCACCATTTATTGAAGATGCTGTATTTTCTTCAATAAAAGTTTTTGGCAGTGTTGTTGAATATCAGATGATTGTAGGTCTATCTACTCATGTTTGGGTATTTGTTTTGTTCCATTGGTCTACATACCTGTTTCTGTGCCAGTACCATGCTGTTTTTATTACTTTAGCATTGTAATATATCCTGAGGTCTTGGAATGGTAAGCGTCCAGCATTTTTCTTTTGCTTAGGATTGTTTTGGCTATCCAGAGTCCTTTGTGCTTCCATTTAATTTTAGGAGTCTTTCAAGTTTTGTGAAGAATGAGGCAGGGATTTTGGTGGGATTGTATTGAATCTGTAAATCTCATTTTTACAGTATTAATTTTACCAACCCATGAGCATGGAGTATCTTTCCATTTTTCCAGTATCTTTCTCTACTTTTCCTTCATAGGCTTAAAGTTTACGTTGTATAGGTTCTGTGCTTCCTGGGTTAGGTTTATTTCTAGATGTTTTCATTTCCTTGAGGCTGTTGTGAATGGGAGTGGGGCCATGATCTTTTTCTCTGTATGTTTGTTTTTGGTGTATAGAAGAGCTATTAATTTTTGAATTAATTTTGGATTGCTGAAATGATCAATTATTTCTAGAAGTTTTCTGGTAGAAATTTTAGGATCTCTTTTGCCTGCTATCATGTCATCTGCAAACAGGGATAGATTACTTTCCTTTTCTGTTTGTCTCCCTTTAATTTCATTCTCTTGGCTTATTGTTCCAGCTAGTGCTTTGAGCACAACATTGTTTCCTTGGGTATTACTTAGGCATTTATTTTCTTTTTAAGTTCATTGAGCTGTTCCTTTTTGTCTTCTTTAAATCCTTGAATTTTTTGAAGCTAAAAATTGGTCTTTTAAATTCTGTGTCCTGGTGTTCATCTAAGAAATTTTCATTGGTAAACATTTCTACAGGACTGGTGGATTTTGGTGGGAGGGAAGGAATTCTGCCTTGATCTTTGATATTGTTTGTATTTTTGCTGTGAGATCTGAGCATGTGGACTTTTGTTCTGTGATAGGAACAGAGAAGGTGAAGCAGAACACGGGATCCATAGGTCAGGTTGGTCCTAAAGGTTGGGTATGGCTTAGGTGGGATGAAGTCAGGTGCATAAAAAGGATTTGGGGGAGCATCTAGATTGTGTCATGGTTTTAGTCTGGATTTGGGGGTAAATCTGGGGTTTGGGAAAAGTGTATAGAGGGGAGAATCAGGTGGATTTACCTGACAAGATCCTGGTGCAAGATGTGTAGGATCTGGCTGGGCAGACAGGTTTGACTGTATCTTATGAAGGGCCTGGGGGTTGTGTGAGTAGGGTATGTCCTGATCAGAACCTAGAAGCTGGGGGCCCAGTAAGAAAGAAAGGCTGGAGTATTGAATATGTGACCAGGTCTAGATATTGGGGTTTGCTGAGAGTGCTTTGAGGGGAGGACCAGGCAGACTCACCTGGTTAGACGCTGATGGAGGATGTATAAGTATCTGTCTGGGCAAGAAGTTGGAATGTCTTTAATTTTTTGTTGTTAAATGCTGCGATTGAACCCAGGACCTCACATATGCCAGTCAAGTATTGTTACTATTATTTTAATTTAGTTATAACTTTAAATCCAACTTACCTAAGACCTGTGATTTTTATAGATTTAATTTTTTTACATGGAAACCTCTTTAGATTTGTCTTCTCATTGACTTATTTAGTTACCTAGATGGTTAAGTTAAAATTATAATGGTCAACAATAACAACACGTGAAAATTGGAAGTGAACAAAGATTAAAGTGTGTGTGTGTTAAAATGTGGCAAATCGTATCAGAAGGAACTTAATCAGCCATGAAGAGTTTGAGCTTAATGGAACTACTTGAAGCATTTAGAAAAGAAAATTTGAATGGTGAAGTATTTTTTCCTTAGGAGCTCCTTAGGCACTATGTAAGATGGCTCATGGGGAACCCTCATGTAAGGACAAGTGATTTGAGATTTTTTGTAATTAGATAAGAAACGATTATTTCTTGTATTAAGGCACTACTTAGAGGGATAAAATTTGTTATTTAAGGGATGAGGAAAAGGCTTATAAATTCCTAATAAGGGAACTGAGAAAATGATTAGCATTGCTTTGTGAAGCAAATACTGAAGTATCACAAAAATAAACAAACAAATTTGGGAGTAAGAAGAAAGCTTAGAAGAAAATGTGCGCTGAGCAGTGGTGGCGCACACCTTTAATCCCAGCACTTGGGAGGCAGAAGGCAGGCGGATTTCTGAGTTTGAGGCCAACCTGGTCTACAGAGTGAGTTCCAGGACAGCCAGGGCTACACAGAGAAACCCTGTTTTGAAAAAACAACAACAAAAAAACAAAACATCCCCAAAAATCCAAAAAAAAAAAGAAAATGTGCTAGATGTTATAGGCACTGCATTTGAATGTCTGCAGCCGGACTGAGAGACGTTGTACTTACAGATCTGACTCTGAGGAACTATTTTCATTTAGAAAATTAGATACAGAATGTAGCAGGGTACATGTAATAAATATGCATTATAGTTTAAAACACCCATAGATAGTATGTCGAATGAGAAATAGGCTAACTCTGCAACTAAAGAAGGTGTCTGGAAGGAAGCTAAGACAGCAGATGACTAGAAACCATTTTTGAGTTGTCTGTAGGAGGGCATTACTGATTTGTTTTGGGTTGCAGTGACATGAAAAGTCAATAAAAAGCAAGGTGGCTGGATTAACACAGGAACAAGAGACATATTAATTACTGAAGTAGTTTTCTTATGTGGAAAAGGTTTGTATGTCTGGATACATTTAGTGGCAAGTTGGTAGGATTCTCAGTTACAGTTGGGCTTAAGGGATGAGGAGTTTGTTGGCTCCTGATTGGGAACGTTCAGAGGTAGAACTGATGGTTTGAATGTTTCATGCTTGGGGCTTGTAGGCAGCTGGTGCAAGGATTAGAATAGAATACCAGTGAGGAGTAAACCTTGTGGTCTCTGATAGATCTGGAAGAAACTGAAAACAAGAAGGGGGCTGAGACTCAGAAATAAACATAGGTAAAGGAAAGCTAGAGACCTACTTCAGTGTAAGTAAAGGGATGCAAGTGGGAAGGGCATGGTATTTCAGGACCTTTCTCTAGGTATTCTTAGTTATAGTTTTCCAAGTAGACTAAACATTACAGCCTCATAATCTAATACTTGAATTTTGTAGCATGTTTATTACTTGACAACGGTTATGCCACTAAGTAAAAATCTAACGTTATTAATTTTTGGTGGTTTTTGAAGACAGTATTAGTACTCACAAAAATGTAAGCCTTATAAGATGTGAAGGTTCTGATAAGGCAAGAAGCTTTTCTGTGTGGATGAAAATAAACTTTGTTATACTCATGTTCCCTTCTGCCTTTCTTCCTTCTATCATCCTTTTAGGTTTTCTTTCTTTCTCTTTTCAAACAGGAAGAGGTACTTTATTTTTATTCATGTCACATCAATTAGGTAGTATTTTTTGAGCTGTTTGTAAATTGAGTGCTGTTAATATTGTGATATTTGCATTACGTAAATTTAAGAGTTGTGCGATAACTTGATCCCTGTCTTAAAATGAAGGCTACACTAAGGAATGCAGGGTGGACATGAAGGATTGCTGTGGCTGGCAGTTTTTCCCCTTTGCCCCGCCAGTTTTACTGCTTATTCTCATGTTTCAAAGAGTGTTTTCAAAATTAAATAATTAGTAGAGAAATCTGTCTTAATGCCTTCCTTTGAGGTATTGAACTAGTGGGCTGACTTACACATTGGAATATTTCTGTTTGTGGCAACATCACAATGTTTGGGTGACTGGTTAACTTTGTCCAGAGAACTGACCATCGAATCCTTAGTATGTAGATGAAATACTAATACTAGAAACAGTTCTCAGGTCTCCTTCTTTATAGTGTACTTCATACCTTTCCCTTCTTTTTCATTGCACTCAGGTCAACAGGACATATTGCTGTGGTACCTACCGAGCAGGTCCTATGCGGCAGATAAGTCTTGTTGGAGCAGTAGATGAAGAAGTTGGTGATTATTTCCCAGAGTTCCTAGATATGTTAGAAGAATCACCATTTCTGAAAGTGAGTGTTTCTTTAGACTGTTAACCTTTTTTCAGTAGACACTTTCAGTATTACTTCAATATGTCATTATTTCAGTAGACACATACAGTTAGAGTATTAAGTTAATCTTGCTTACTAAAATTAAATTTTATATACTAGTTTGTATAGAAATGTTTAGAAAAATATTGTTATTGAATACTTTGGTTATTTTTTTATATGTTACTCTGCAATATTGCTTTTATTTCTTCATATACACATGTGAAATGGCTTTTAGTATTTTTATTTGGATGGGAGATAATCTGTAAACAGTCTAAAATCCTTTAAATATAACTTAATTTCTTTGGTTTCTAGATGACTTTGCCCTGGGGTACACTTTCCAGCCTCCAACTACAATGTAGGTCTCAGAGCGATGATGGGCCTATAATGTGGGTGAGGCCAGGAGAGCAGATGATCCCTACAGCAGATATGCCAAAGTCACCCTTCAAAAGACGACGGTAAACATTGATTTTGCTCAAATAAACAAAAACACTCTCTTTAGTAGATGGTTTATAAAAATGATTGCTACCTGAGCATGGTTTTGAAACTTGTCTAGATTTTTGAAGTATTCCTTTAGTAAAATTTTAGGTTGTCAATTGCCTAGTTCAGATAACCTATTATATAGTCAGTAGTATCCTGGAAAATAGATTTTCCTTAAAACTTATATCTTCTAACTGCCTGTAGGATAAACTATCAAATTCTCCTTAGTGTGGTCTCTACAAAACTTTTATAATACAGTACCTTTGAGTCAGCTTTCAGTTTCTCCTAGCTACTAAATTCAATTTCCAAACTATTGTCTTCCATTGTTTTTTGCTCTTGCACTGTATTCGGAATGTTTTTATTTGGGATTATCCTGTCTTCCACTTTCCTCTTTGCCTAGGAGGTTTTTAGTAAAGCTTTCAAACTTACCTTGAATCATCTTGGTGGAGCATAAAACAAGTTAATTGGTTCTATCTCTGGCCTTGATGATCTTTTTACTATTATTGTTTCTTAATACATTTTGACCTCCTTGAGACTGGGGACTGTTTTATTTATATGTCATTATGACACACAGTAGGAAAACATGGTTTGTTGAGTGAAGCGTGTACTATTTCGCTGTTGCATAAAGCTGTGATAAACCATGTGCTAATTTCTTTTTCATACACATAAAACAAATGTAGATTTCACTTTGGAAAATGCTGTTCAATGAGACTGAAAATGGAAATAGCAATTTAAAATTAAGCTGGGCATGGTGTTGTACATCTTTAATCCAAGAACTCCAGAGGCAGAGGAAGGTGAATCTCTGGGTTTGAGGCCACCTTGGTCTACATAGTAAGTTTCATGCTATTGGGGTTACATATTGAGATCTTGTCTCAAAATAAAAAAACAAACAGTTAAGAGCTCAAAAATGAGTTTTTAATGGGTTAGTTTCAACTTGAACTTACAACTCACAGGAGAATGCTACCCAACTGTACAATAGCTTTAGGTTCTTACGATGATCCATGAAAACCCTGGGTTAAAAGTGTATGAGATTTGGGAATGTGACTGAGCTGTTAGAACACTTGCTCAGCATGTCTTGTCTTTTCTCTTTTCTCTTTGTGTGTGTGTGTTGTACGTGTATGGTACTTGTTCATATATTTGTGGATGCATGCACATGTACATAAGCATTGGCGACAGGAGCGTTGTTTAATGCCCTGTTTCATTTATTACTCTCCACCTTATTCCTTTGAGGCAGGGTCTCTGAACAAAGTGCTGGCTAGTGGCCATCTTTCTTCCCCATCATGAAATCTTTCTAGAGTTTCTATAATACTATCAATTGGTTTTATTTTCAATTAACTCATAGTAATTATAAGTATTATGAGGTTCAGTGTGATAATTTGATACATGTCTACAATGGTCAAATGAAAGTAATTAGCATTTCCATTCCCTCAAACACTTTATATTTCTTAATATTGAAAATCTTCCCATTCTTCTAGTTACTTTGAAACATGTAAATTTTGTGACTTGCTTTACTATACTATAGAACAGTCTTCTAGAATGTTTTATCTAGTTGAATATACTCTTGTAAGCTACCTGTAGAATTATTCTAATTCTATAGTTTCCATTTTCCAGTCTCTATTTACCCCCTTTCTGCTAACCTCCTCCGCCTCCAGTGACTACTGTTTCTCTGGACTGTAATATGAACTTTGGGCTTTCCTGTCTACACCATTTAGATCATGAGCATCTTTGGAGATCTGTGTTCAACTCAGCATGGAAGGCTCTGGATCTGTAAACCTAAGACTTTCCAGCTAATGCTGTACTCCATCAACTGGTGGCTATTTTTCTAGGTTTATTTCTTTTACTTACTCAAACACATTTTCAAGAATAATTCTTAGAAATAGAGGATATTACTGAGTCAGTATATTCTGAATTTTTCTTTTTCTGTCATTAAATTTAATTGATAATTTAGTTGGAGTGTGGAGATGCATTTTCCAACTATTGTCACTGGATAGGCCCTTTTAAGGATTGTTTGTTTTCATTTCTGGAAGTTTTAACATGCTTAATTTCCCCTGTTCAGTGTTGTGTTCCCAGCCTCCTCCCACCTCTCTTTCCTTCCCTCCATCCTCTTTTCTCCTATTCACAGAAGGAGAGCACTCCTGATTTAAGTGCCTTTTCTTTTCTTTTTTTTTCTTCTTTTGGTGTTTGTTTGTTTTCTGTCTTTTCTTTTTTGTTTTCAAGATAGGGTTTCTCTGTGTAGCCCTGTCTGTCCTGGAACTTGCTCTGTAGACCATGCTGGCCTTGAACTCAGAGATCTACCTGCCTCTGCCTCTGCTAGGATTAAAGGAATATGCCACCACTGCCCATTTTTTAAAAATTATTATTAAATCTTTTCAGTATTGGGTATCTAACTTTCAAATATATATTAATTTTCAAATATTAAAAATTTTAATGTATACATTAATGTTTTGCCTGGATTTACATCTCTGTGAGCGTGTCAGATCCCCTGGAACTGGAGTTACAGACAGTTGTGAGCTGCCATGTGTGTGCTAGAAACTGAACCCTGGTCCTCTGGAAGAGCAGGCACTGCTCTTAACCACTGACAGTCTCTTCAGTTTCTAAGTGTCTTTAGTCAGTAACAGTACAGACCTCTTTGTGGGTTTTTTTTTTGGGGGGGGGGGGCGTTTGAGACAGGGTTTCTCTGTGTAAGCCTGGCTGTCCTGACCTCACTCCGTAGACCAGGCTGACCTCGAACTCAGAAATCCACCTGCCTCTGCCTCCCAAGTGCTGAGATAAAAGGCGTGTGCCATCACTGCCTGGCGACCTCTTTGGTTTTATTTGGAAACATTTACTTGACATTTTATCTTTAACCTTTGGATTTTTAATATCATCATTTTAAATATCATCATTGTGAATTTTGGTTGTCAGTATGCTATCTGTAGGAATTTGGTTATTCTTTGGTGACCCATTCATACTTTGAGTACATCTTTACACTTATTGGAGATTCTATATATATTCTCTCTCATTCAGCCTGGCAGTAGACAGGCTTCACATTAGAGTGAATAGGCACAAAAGTATGCATTAAATGGGGTGTCCACTTATCCAGAGTTGTGCTATTCTGATGGCAAGGTCAATGTGAAAAGAAGCCTCCTTCTCTATTTCCCTCCCTCCCTCCCTCCCTCCCTCCCTCCCTCCCTCCCTCCCTCCCTCCCTCCCTCCCCTCTCTTTCTCTGTCCCTCCCTCTCTTCCCCTCCCCATCTGTCCTCTCCCTTCTTCCTTTCTTCCAGTTTAAATTTTATGAGAATGGTTCTGGCTATAAAGAATTTTGACTCTGGGCTGGAGAGATGGCTCAGTGGTTAAGAGCACTGACTGCTCTTCCAAAGGTCCTGACTTCAGTTCCCAGCAACCGTATGGTGGCTCACAACCATCTGTAATAGGACCTAATGCCCTCTTCCGGTGTGCCTGAAGATAGCTACAGTGTATTCATATACATAAAATAAATCTTAAAAAAAAAAGAATTTTGACTCAAGTGTGATTAGTAAGATTAAAAAAAAATGTTACTCCATATTTCAAGAAGTCTGGTAAAGAAGGTTATTTCTGGGTACCATATGGTCAGTAGCTAAATATCAGCCTCAAAGAGCCAGATCTCTGCTAATCATTCTTGCCTAGACTTTTGTGCCCATATTAGCTTTGTGTCTGTTAGATGGTTCTAGAAGTTCTAGGCATTATGCTTGAACCTGGTTATATTTAATAGAAGAAACTCTTTTTTATGAGCTAGGACATTTTCCAAAGTACTCCTAAGTAGATTTCTTTTCATACTGTTAATTAGAATCCACGTTGTAGCAGGCATTGCTTTATGCCTCTTTTGAACTAGTTTTGAATGTTTTGAGAGTTGGAATGAGCCTACTGTAATTTTACAGGACTCATCCAGCTCTATCTCTAGAGCTTATAGATCAGATCGCATAGAGAATGATCAAATGCCTGATGAAAAATCAGGGACTGTGAGGAAAATCGAGAGAGGAATACATTACATCTTGATCTGTGTACACTCCTGATCTGCTGGTTAGAGGCAGAGAGCGAGAGAGCGAGAGCGAGAGCAAGAGAGAGAGGGGGAGGGCAAGCAGGCTCTGGATGGGCTTTTTAACCCTCCTGTTACACAACTTCTCCAACAAGGCTACACCTTCTAATCCTTCCCAAATCAGTTTTACCAACTAGGGACCGGCCATTCAATATATGAGCCCAAGAGGCCATTCTCATCCAACCACCACGGTCATTATCCTCGCTTCTCAATTCCAGTTAAGTTTTCTCCATATCTTTCCTGTGCCTCTGCCCTCCTTTGACCTGAGTTTCTCCAAGGTCCATTGCCTGTTTCTCTGTTGACTCCTTATTAGTCTAGTCCTTTGACATTCTTTGTTCAGTTTTATTAGCCTAAAGCAGTGTGATTATATCATGCAAAAGTTTGTTGGTATTGCTAATTTACTAATTCATTTCCTTTCCGATCACCATTAGATTGTTAAATTTAGAAATGTTTGAACACATAAAAAGCTGAATAATAAACTTCCATCTTTTTTATCAATAACTATCTACTCGTGCCTAATTCTGTTTCATGGATATTTCTAGCCATTCTCCTATTTTATCTTCTCCTGTCCACATTAGTTCCATTTGGTGTGGAAGGAGATCAGCTGTGTGCTCAGTTTGCTTCCTGGAATCTAAGTCCTGGTAGGATGTTTTGAGAGTTGTAAATGGGGTATCTGAGCTGTAGGTAAAGAAGCATTCAGATTCTTCATTTGGGCCTAATAAAGGTGTAGTCTGCAGGGAAAGGGAGGAAATCATATTAATCATTTTAATAGTATGTTCAATGCTCATGATCAAAGTCATTGTACTCATTTAAGCCTAATGTAGCAGATCTGCCCTTTTACCTTACTGCTGTTTATTTCCTCATACTTTTCTTTGTTTTATAACCAAACAACTATAGATCAATGAATGAAATTAAAAACCTCCAGTACCTACCTCGGACAAGTGAACCCCGAGAAGTCCTCTTTGAAGACAGGACAAGAGCTCATGCTGACCATGTAGGTCAGGGGTTTGACTGGCAAAGTACGGCTGCTGTTGGGGTTTTGAAGGCTGTACAGTTCGGTGAATGGTAAGTTCAAGGAACCAAATACAGGGTTAAGTAATACCTAAGAAAATGTGGATTCTGTTTAAAAGATCAGAGACCAATTTTTAAATTGTGGTGAAATACACATAACATAGTTTAACACACTTTGATGAAACAGTGCTCTAGAATTTTTTCTTGCCAAACTGAAACCTGATGTCCCACGGTTGACTTCTCCCTCATCCCTAGGCCATGGTAACCATTAGTCTGCATTCTCTTGCCATTTATGTCTCCTAGAAATGGAAACTACTCTCCACTCTTAATCCTTTTAAAAAGTAGTCCTATTGTGACTCAGTGGATTAAAGGGGCTTGCTATGAGACCTGGCCACACACCATGGTATACACATATACGTATACAAATATAAATGTAATATAAAATTAATCATAGTGGTCAAAGGGAATTATTTTTATCACACTTATTTTTTTGTAAGTGTGAGGTGTGTGCCATAGCAATTGTGTAGAGATTAGACAGCTTCTAGGAGTTGTTTCTCTTCACCTGGGTCTTGGGGATTGAACTAAGGCTTGGTGGCAAGCACCATTACTCAGTAAAGGCATCTTGGCAGTTCCAGGGTTTTTTGTTTTTTTCTGACTCAGCCATTTCTATTACAATGTCCCACAGAGTTTACCCTTGTTATAACAAGTATCAGACTTTATTTCCTTTTAAGACCAAGAATAGTTCATTTTGCACACATGTACTTGCACATATACACAGACATATATAAAGATCGGTTCACTAAATAGGTTGTTTGGGTTACTTCTACCTTTGGCTCTTTGTTAACATAGATATGTAGATAGCTCTTTATGTCCTTAGTGTTCAATACCCAGAGGAGTTGCTGGATTCTATGGCAATTCTGTTTTATTATTTTGAGTAGCTGCTGTATTCTTTTCTGTAGTGGTGGCACCATTTTACACTCCCTTGAAGCCTGGTTTTATTATAACAAAGCTCAAAGCCCCAATAAGACAATAGCAAGTGTATCACGTTTAGAATAAAGCTTAAAAAAAAAAAAAAAAAAAAAACTTCAGACCCTCTGACCCAGGGTCTCACTATGCAGCTCAGCCTTGAACTTGTAGGTCAAGGTCAGGATGGTCTTAAAGATCCTCCTCTTGGCCACCAAGTTGCTGGGATTGTGGGTGTGCACCAGGTTTAAAGATTGGTGCAAGGCTAGCAAAAACTTCATTTTAGCCATTATTGTTTGGATTTCTAACAACTTACCTAATTTTTAGTAAAAAAAGGATTTATCTTTATGTGCATTGGTATTTTTCCTGCATGTATCTCTGTGAGGGTGCCAGAACCCCTGGAACTGGAGTTGCAGTTGTGAACTGCCAGGTGGGAAATTGAACCCAGGTCCCTTTGAAGAGCAGCTAGTGCTTGTAATTGGTGAGCCATCTCTCCAGTCCTGATTTTTGTTTAAAAAACATTTTATTGATTTGCTTTTATTTTTTGAAAACGGATTATGAAGCAAGTATAATCTTATTCCTTAGGAGATAGGCATTTTATATACTTATTTGCTAATGGTAGCATTTTAGAAACAGGAAAACTGAAATTGTCATCTTCCATCGTGATGCTAGTCCCTAAATTTGTTTTAATATTAGGAGTGATCAGCCTCGAATTACCAAAGATGTGATTTGTTTTCATGCTGAGGATTTTACTGATGTTGTACAAAGACTTCAGTTAGACCTTCACGAACCTCCAGTTTCTCAGGTAATAGTCTCCGGTTCTCATTACCCTTTGAGTGAGGTATTGGAAGCCGAATCGAGATCTATTTTATTAGGTATTTTATAATTGGTTTCATGGACAGTAAATTGAACTTTATTTGTATTAAATTCTGTGTGTGTTGGGGGGTGGTGCTAGAATTCAAAATTTTTGGGATGGAGGGTGTACCTGAGATGGTTAAGAAGGACACAGCTGTTTACTTCTGGCCATAAGCAGTCTCACTTGGTAATCTCACTATACTGTGGCCTCAACTGCAAAATGTCAGAAGATGTGAAGGAGGAAATGAAATGCTGCCTTTATGTGTGGTAAAGATACTGATATTTAGCTGCATTTTCAAGGATGTACTGATTCCATAGACCATTGACAGTCTTTTATGAGTAAGAAGGGTAAAATATATGGAAAAAGGCTTTCCAGCAGTTATCAAGATAAACTATTTAACTTTGATTTGTTTTAATATAGTTTACCATGCTTTTTCCCTGTGTGTATTGAAATATTTTGTTTGAATCATGTTTTAAGGCTTTATGTAATTTTTTGCCTTTCTTTTTAGTGTGTACAGTGGGTGGATGAAGCAAAACTAAACCAAATGAGGAGAGAAGGCATTCGCTATGCTAGAATTCAGCTTTGCGACAATGATATCTACTTCATCCCTAGAAATGTCATTCATCAGTTCAAAACAGTGTCAGCAGTATGCAGCTTAGCCTGGCAT
This sequence comes from Rhabdomys pumilio, assembly GCA_030674055.1. Lineage (NCBI taxonomy): Eukaryota > Metazoa > Chordata > Mammalia > Rodentia > Muridae > Rhabdomys > Rhabdomys pumilio. The sequence continues at coordinate 50,722,818 of JANHMN010000001.1, read as the reverse complement.
ATAAGGCTTAAACAATACCACCCTGTTGTGGAAACCACTCAGAACACAGAGAGCAATTCCAACATGGACTGTGGTTTAGAAGTTGACTCCCAGTGTGTGAGAATAAAAACTGAATCTGAGGAAAGATGCACAGAGATGCAACTTCTGACAACTGCTTCATCGTCTTTTCCACCTCCATCAGAACTTCATCTACAGGATCTGAAGACTCAGCCTATTCCAGTTTTCAAGGTGGAGAGCAGACTGGACTCTGACCAGCAACACAGTCTGCAGGCACATCCAAGCACTCCTGTGTGATATGTACATATTCAAACACATTTTTTAACTTTTTTAAATTTTGATGTGAAGTTATAGTTTTATAACTGGCTTAAGTTAAGTTTTATTGGAGAAATCTTGCCTATAATTCTATAAAGAGAAATGACATTCCACAAATGTCAAGCATATCTTTTTTACACAGATTATGCAAAGCTAAGAGTTGTATCTTATCCCGTTAGTACAGTATGTAATAGTGGGTCTGCTGCTACTTTCTGTTTTAAGGTGTGAGGTTACAATTCAATCTCTTCTTCAAATCAAAACAAGAATTCTCTGGAATAGCAGGTTCTTACTTGGTAAAATAGTTTCTTCCCTTGATTTTATCTTTCCTTGTCTCTTGCCATATTTGCTTTATGTGGTAGAAAGCAGATTTATGGTTTAGTACTTGTGACTTCATGGCACCTCGTTAGTTTCCACAGTAAAATTGTACTGGTTGCAGGAAAGGCTCCTGCATCAGGTACATGGACAAGTGAATTGTTTAGTTCTAGCCACAAAGAAGACATGGTCTCTAAAGAAAACTCTCTGGCTCTCTGGTTTTTAGCAAAAGAGGAAGCACAGCACTTTCTGATCCAGGCCGTCTTTTTGTGTCTGTTATTTAAAACCCAGTGGATATTTCAATTTAACAAATCTCTAAAGATGACAAACAAAATCTAAAGATTGGTTATTCATTATCCATGGTTCATTAATCTTTTCTAGGATATATGCTAAGTATACAGGCTCTTTTGAGCAAAAGAGATAATGTTGACCTGTTCTGCTTCCTAGTATCTTCCTATCAAAGTTAGAGAATCCCACCAGTCTTACTGATGAGGGCTGCCATAGCTGAGCATCAAACTTAGGAGAAACTATTCTTGTGACTTGGCATCTACTTTTGAAACACTTTACAATTTTATCTGGCTAATACCTTGGTTTCTTCATTGTTATTCCATGCTGCTGTTTTCTAATAACAGGCATTAGACTTCCATTGTAGAGTTTCAGGTAGGCTGAAAACTTAGTATCTGGATATTTACTTTGTTTTCCCTTTTCCAACCAGGCCTCCTTCATCCAAGTAGTGTGGTCTCTCTTATTTTGGAATGTTCATGTGCTATGCATTATACGTTCTCTTAGTTAACAACTCAGTAGGCCTTTTGTTTACTAAAGGAAGAGTACTCTCCACACCTAAGACCAGATTCTTGTATCTACCTGGTTACAGTGCAATTTGATTTTTTTTCCTGGATGATGAGATTTGAAATATTTGCATTAACATAGGCAAAAGAAAAAGATGCTGCTTTATTATGTCTATCACCATGGAAACTTAGCTGCATCTTTGAAAATATCAAATATGAATTTTCTCTAAAATATTCTGGAATAGGTTAAATCTTATATAAATATTACTTTGTGCAATATTGTTGTGTAGTTAAATGCATATTAGCAAAGTATAGAGGTCACTGTGTAAACCGATAGAAAAGTAACCATCAGCAACTACTACAGTGATTAGTTAGAATCTGTATTATTCCTTATATATATGTATATGTATGTATTCTCTGTTACAAAGGATGAAGACAAATAAATAGGGAAACACTTCAATGTAAACCATTTATGAATTGGAAGTGATGTTGCTTTTAGTTATCTTTGTAAATAAGGTAATTAGAATGGTATGAAAGGTAATGTGATTATTACAGGGATGTTTTTAAATCCTGTGTATAAATTCTAGGGTAAATTCTAGTTTATCAAACTAGTTTTTAAGGGACCTTTGAGGGTATTTTTTTGTTGTTGTTTGTTGTTATTTTGTGGAGAAAAGGGGTATATCACAAAATGAATGGGTTTCGGTTATTTCTTATTTTTATTTTTTCTGTCCAGAAGAATTTCATAGAGCTTTACCAGGCTGTGCAAAGAAAAATTCTTCTCAGGCAACATTTGCTTTAAAAAAATAATCATGAAAAGAAAAAGTTGTTAACGCAAAAAGTTTTATTTTGTTTTTCTTGTCTTCCAAGATCCGATTTCCCCATCTCCCACTTGCCATCCAGCAGATGCCATCCTGTCATCTAAGCTGGTCATTACTAATAAACAAGGAGACTGTCTCCTGACAGCCAGCACTGTGTAATCACTCAGGAACCAGCGGATCTGCAAAGACCTACAATCAAACGCAAATCTCCATTTTCCTTTTACAAAACATTCTACCCTCACTTCCAGTATAAACATATTAAAAGAATATAAAAATGTTGAAAATCATGTACTAATGAAGTCATTGTATATTAGATTGCAATAGAATGGAAAGAAACATTTAGCTAGTAATGTATCTGGAAATCCTGAATGTCCTATGTGAGTATTAGATTTTGATAGCATGCTTTAAAGACTGATGAATATTAAAGCAGAAGCTTTGAGTTTCTTGCTGCTTTCAAAACTGTGTTCTAGTTGAGTGATACAAATGATCGCAACTTTTCTAAATCATTAAACTATTTGGTTGGTGGAGTGAGGCATGAAACAGTCTGGCATCCTCGGATTTGTAAAGTACCGATGGCAGTGAAGTTGTAACTGAAACTGAAGCTGATCTTCCTTTCTGGTATGCTATCTGTTGTGCCAGCCCTTGAGATTACTTGCAGAATGTGGCTATAAGTTTTAGTACTTTGTGGATCAGAGGGGTATTTAAAAAATATGCTAATCAAAAGGACCTAATAAATCAATATTCCTAACAGCAAATAGAATGATTTTAAGGTAACCATTATAAAGGATAAAAGTCTTCCCCTGTCCCAGAGATCATTCTGTAATTATCAAGATAGGATAGGAATTAGGGTTATGATTCTGAGAGATGTCCCAAATTCATAAAGCAATAATAATAACCTGTATATTGGTTCCCTCTTCCAAAGTTTAACTCTTGAAAAATGAATTCTTAGGCTTAATTGTGCTTTGCTTATTCAGTACTTACAAGTTTTACTGGTAAATTATTTTTACTCTAAGACTTTTGGAAAGTGCCCTGTACCCTCAGAAACAGTTGGACTATCAGTTCACAAATAGTACAAGCTCTTGTATGGGGAAACGAGCTTATTTTAAATCATTTGCTAAACTTTAGGAAACGATGTATCAGTCTTAACAGGCATAAAGATCTCACCTAATGACTTGAGAAACTTTTGCTTAGTGCTTTTTTTCCCTGTATAAATATTGTCTAGAAGGAAAGTTAATATAGGAACAAGACTTCAAAATCCACGAAAATATGTTCCTAGTGAATATATCCTTTATCATTAATATTAGCCCATTATATTTTCATCTGTATTTGCCTTTTAAACTTATTTGCATCTATTAAGGATAATTAGGATTATTGAGTTTGTGTTTTTCTAATAAATCTGTTTCATCCTTTCAGTAGCACATGCCAGAGGTTCACATTTGTGCTAAGTTTCATGTTTTCAAGACAGTCTGTAGTTGTATTTACTGGTCATGCAAGTAGAGGAGATACACAACACCAGTGTTTTTCTTAAGTGCATAAAGGACTTATCCTCATCCTGGAAGTCTGTTGCTTTAAAAGCAAGTATCCATAAATATGGCCTTCCATTTTAAAAATCTTCATAAATTTTTTAGGATCCACTTGTGCATGTAGTTGAGACCACTGTCTCTTAAAATATAGCACTTTTCAATTCTCTCTAAAGAAATACTTATGTACTACTATCACACGTTGTAAATTTTCATGTAATAGTGTTTTCTGTGACTAAACATTTTGATTGGCAGCTAAGACTTTTTTCCTGTGGCTTTAATTTATCTAAGAGGTCTTTGCATATAGATGAAATGTTTAATTTGCCTGGCGGACTATTTGCGTTTGTGTGGCCTTAGTTTGTTTATTGACATTAACAAGTGTTTTAAAAGGTTTTTAATGAATAGTCTTAAATCTAAATTTGTGTGAATAATAATTCTTTTAACACAGTGCTTTTTGTAGCTGTCTGAGTGTGTTAAATTGTTAAGCTATTTCTTTGTAAAGTAGGACAATGGAATGCATAGGTTTTTTTTTTTTTTCCTGTAAAGTATTTTTTTAATAAACAAAGTCTGATTTGTCCTTTACTGATGTTTCAAAATGAATAGCACATGGGAATTCTCATTGCCTGCACTGTTTGTAGAGTACTAGTCTTCTCCATACATAGACAGACAGACAGACAGACAGACACACACACACACACACACACACACACACACACACACACACACACATCTACTCAACTTCTTTGTGCCATCTTATTTTTTAAGCTTTGGAAGAAAACCTTGGACTTTTCTTTCCCAAAGAAAAGGTCAGAGATACCCAGATTGAGGTACTAGTTTTGAAGAAAAATGAAGCTTTTATTTGTGATAGTTGTCCTTATTGCTGCTTAAAATTGGTTACGTGTACTTAGAGCAGCTTAGGCTTGTGAAAATGTATGGCATAATAATGAAGATGGTGTTTCTTTTTCAGATGTGGATGGAGTATAGGATACAAGAGAATGGGCTCTTTTCCTCATTAAGTTTTAGGTGAACTCTGTAGTTGAAGTGCATGTTCTGACAGCATTGAGGTCTTAGAAGGCATCTCAGGGTATTTCTAGTTCTCACAGATAAGAGGGAGGTAATTATCTCCACAACACAGGTGACAAAACAGACTTGTTAAATCAATTTCCTAAAATGGCAGTTCATTACCGGGAGCTGGAGCCTGAATGCTTTTTTGGGTTCAAAGCTCTGCCTCACACAGCAGCATCCTAATAAAACTGAAAAATTCTAACAGGGTTCCTGGAAAATAATTTGCGACTGTACCACTAATTCTATTCCTGAAAGTACTATCCACGGCCCAGAAAAACTTCTTTTGTGTGTTCGGCAATGAAATCAAATGTTTTTATTATTAGTGTTAATTTAGGTCCTAAAGTAATTTTTTTGGTCATTTACCAAAATTAGTTGGTTGTTGCCTTGAGTTATACTGTTGAGCAGCACTGAAGGGGTTGTTAAGTCTTAACAGCTTTCCATTTAACTCTTAACAGTTAAAGTGTAAAAGCAGTGAGGACCATTGCCAATATGTGAATGAAGTAATTTTAAAAAATTATTCCTATGGGTGTTACATTTTAGTCGTTTTACAGTATGGATAACTTTCATTTGACGCGGCTTTAATGGCTTATAAAAATGCCTGTAAACTGAAGACTGCATAAGTGATAACTATTATCCATTTTTAGCCTTACATCAACTAAACGCTTAGTGCCTAGGGCAAGAAAAGACTTGAGGTAAGTTGAAGATAGTGGCTCCTGGAAACAAGCCACTGAGGTGCACACAGTGTATAGAGAAAAGAACAGCTTAGAAACCCCGTGGTGGGTATACGTTTATATATTTACGTTAGAGTGCAGTTGCCCTTTCTCCGTACTTCTCTTTGAATCACTAAAAACAGCCATCTTCTCCGACTTGGGGAAAGTCCTGTGCATCCCCTTAGTGTTGTGTGGGCAGCAGCAAGCCTTTGTCCCAGAGCTGCTGAGAGCCGAGGGAGGAACCGCTAGGCCACAGCCTGCCTGTCCGCGTTCTAGGCCGCGCAAATTCAACATTTGTCCATCTAACAACGGAGAACTCGTGCGGAAGGCTCGTGCCCCGCATTGGTTTGTGAGCTCGTCCACCCAATGGAGACAAAGATATGAAGTAAACACCACGCTAAACGCTACAGACCCGCACAGGAACCTCTGGAAGGGCGGGACCAGCCTCCTCCCGGGGATTGACGGGTACTGGGAGGGTCGTCATTTCTGAGGTGACTTTCCGTTAAGGGTCGATGGTCACAAGCGGGGCGGCAGCCGGCTTCTGCCTCCGGGCAGCCAGAGCGGCGGGAAGGCGGCCGAGGGGCGGAGCCGGAAGGCGGAAGCGGCTGATCGTATTAGGAGCTTGTGGAGCCGCGGCCCGTCCCTCACGGAGGACGCGCGCCGCTGCTCCGGCCCGGGGCCGTCTGCTGGCTTCCAGCCGAGCACCCAGCCCTTGTGGGTGACGAGGTGGCTGGCGAAGGCACCCTTCCAGCTTCCCTCTGCTCATTTCCCAATTGGCTCCTGGCTTCTCCCATGGCCTGTTTTGTGGCCGCCTAGGTCGGGCGTCTGTGGCTGCAGGCTGCTCTCCTCAGGGCGCAGGGCGGCCGGCTGCCTCCGGGGCTGGGCTGGCCGCCGCGGTCTCCATGGTAACGGCCCCGCCGGCGGCCGGGCCTCTGGGGGAAGATGCGGCCTGCCGGGCCCGCCGCCTCGCCCCCGGCCTCTCGGTCCGGCGGGGGTCACTGAGGAGCGGGGGCCCGGCCGGCATCCTGCCTGGCAGCGGGCACCAGGTGAGCCTGCCGCGGGGAGGCGGAGGGCGCGGGAGGCCAGCTCGGGTACTTGCTGTCCCCGCATCCACACTTGTACTGGATGGTGCAGAGGCTTCTCGTTGGCTGCTGCGCCCATTCCCCCCACCCCCCCCAATTCTTCCTGGCGAACACCCCGAGAAAGAGCAGCTCATGAAGGGCTGAGAAGCAGATTTTAAGCTATACCCCAAACGGGACAATGACCTGAAACAACTGGACTTACCGAGATATTTCCTTCGTTTTCAGTGAGATCCCTCTCTGACTGGAAACACAGATGGCCTCAAATGAGAGAGATGCTATATCATGGTATCAAAAGAAGGTAACAACAGTAGTTTTTATTTGTAAACCGTACATCCTGCAGGAAACTCCCTTAAAGAATATTGTTAACTTTCCATAAGTTTGGTAATATCACGTCCTTATATAATATCTCAACATAACTGTGAAAAATGATATGCAAAGTCATTATAAGCCCAGTTTTAGGTTCCAGGAAGTGAGCTGTAAGTCACCTCTAGGCAGCATACACGAACTATTACAATGCTTTGCTTTGCAAATTATCAGTCTTTTCTTTCTTTCTTTCTTTCTTTCTTTCTTTCTTTCTTTCTTTCTTTTTTTTTTTTTAAATAAAAACAAGAATGAAATCCTTATCTGCATGGCTCAGATTGCTACTATCGTCTGACTGAGCTGTTCCTTACCTCTTATTCCTCTCTGATATTCCTATTGATGTTTTCTTTAGCGAGTGGAATTTTAGGTGATCTTTAGTATAAAATATTTGGGGTGTTGCTTTTTTTACTTTTTAGATTCAGTCTTTTTTTTTTTTTTTTTTTAAATTTTGGAAACATCCATGAGGAGTATGAACTATATGTAAGAAACCCACTTTTCAGATACCATATTTAATATATTCATGGCTTTGTGAGGTTTGACTTTGATACAAAGATTGCCTTTGCATCATTTAAATAGCCTGCTCCTTATTTCAGATTGGAGCATATGATCAGCAGATATGGGAAAAGTCAATCGAACAGACTCAGATTAAGGTAAATTGATTTCTTTGATTCTAGCTTTGTTACTGTTTTAAAGAGAAGAGAGGATCATACTTCTTTAAAATATGTATTTATCCACCAAGCATTCATTCTTTTCCCCTTCAAGTTCTATAAGAAAGTCAGCAGTGCATGGGTAATGATAGAGGACAGTTGGTATGTGGCCTCAGCAACAAATGTCACAGGGAAATGGGAACGTGGCTTCTTATTTCTGATCAGTTTTTTTTTACCATATGACAGTTCAGATTTAGTATTGCCAGACCTTTATTGGAGAGAGGCTGAAAATAAACACATTTAACAGAGAAATATCTACATTTTTAAAGGGATAGCAATCTTTTCCCTCTCTTCCTCTTTTTCTTCTCCGTCTTCTTCCTCCTCCTCTTAATCATTGCCATTATGCAAGCCAATTAAAATTTATTTGGTCTACATCTAGCCTTTGGCCCATGTATGTGTGTGTGTGTGTGTGTGTGTGTGTGTGTGTGTGTGTATATATATATATATATATATATATATATATATATATATATTAATTACATCTGTATATAAAATTCCTGGTTTCCAGGTTACCTAAGGGTAAGGTACAGTATCTGAGCACCATCTTCAGTTTCTTCATGTTAACCAAATAACTGAAAACTGCTGTGTAATTTGGATTGCCAGTTGGCTAATTTGTATTAGTAGAGGGAGGGTTAAATTTTAGTTAGCATCACTGGTGTCTGTGCAAATTAGTCATTGAGTGGGTGCTAAGCTGCCTTGAGGAAAAGCCCAGAGAAAAGAATTTAAGTCTAGATTTAGACTTCCTTGGAAATTGTTTCTGAATTCGAGTACATTTTTGGATTAGGACTCCTTTGAAAAGATTTGGTGCAAACCTTTACCAACAGCTTAAAAACACGGGTAAGTACAACCTAACGTGTTTTACTTCTCTAAGTCACACTGATCAGACTAGACCTCCAAATGTCTTTGATGGGATAGATTTAACCATTTCTCAGGGTGCATTTCTTCATAAGCCAGCCACGTAAAAGATTGTTTGAGCTAAACAGGATACAACTAAGTTCACAATTTCCTACAGTCCTCCCTTTCATTAATTGAGGATAGGGTTCACATGCATAACCCCTCTAAATTTCATTTTGTAACTGTCTTGTCTATTCTGTGAGCTGTTAAGCCATATAAGTAGTGTAATAGAAATGGCTGGAAATTAGATATTGTTTTGTGATCTCTAGCCTTGTGATCACTAAAGATCCATGTGTTTTGTCTTGGTTTTTGTTTCCTAGTCTTTAAAAGGATTTTCCTTCTTCCTGCAGAATAAGAAACCTCCTGTTGTGGTTTAGATTTTCTCACCTCTTATTTCCATGCCTCTTAACACATGCCTTTTAGTGCACCCTATCAGAGTTCCTTGTTAACTGCCCTCAAGGGCAGGGATTCTTATCTGAACTTGTTATTGCTCCACAGAGTTAGCCCCTTCATTGTTCTCTGTTAGGGTCATTACCCAACAGCTCCTTAAAGATTATTTTTTTATTTAGTGGCAGTGTCACAGCTACTGTGTCATAGGAGTAGCAAATATTAAAAATGTTGGGAAACTGCAGGGCAGGTCTCAAGCACAGGAATAGTGGGCCAACGTAAACAGACTCCATGTGCTTTTTTACGTGTATGTGTTTGTCCTTTAGAGAAAAACCAGAAAAGTTAGATAGGTGGGGTAGGATCTGGGAAGAGTTGGGGGAGAGGAAAGAATATGGTAAAAAATATATTGTATGAAAAAACAGACCTTATTTTTTTTTTTTTAGAATCTCCTGAAAAAAATAGACAGTTCTTGCCTTCATGTTCAGTATAGTGAGAGAAAACTAAGATTTTTTTCAAAAAGATATTTAGTTTGATTAAACAAACAAACAAACAAATAAAAAGAGCAAATGAAATGTTAAAACAATTTTAAAGTCTATTTATAAAAGTATACTTTAAGATCTTTAAAGGGCACTGGAGAGTAAAGCACCCTAGCTGCTCTTCCAGAGGGCTGGGTTCTGTTCCAGCACCTATGTGGTAGTGCACAACCATCTGTAACTCCAGTTCCAGGGCATCTGACAACCTCTTTTGACCTCTGTGGGCATGGAAGTATTCATATGGTACAGGTACATACCTGCAGCCAAAACACCCGTAACATAAGATAATCTAATCTGACAACTCTCTTTTGACACATAAAATAATCTAAAATTTAAAACAACTTTAAAAATAATAAATTAATCTTGGATGGAAAAAATGTTAAGAACTCTTGGGTAAACTCTTACTTACCTGCTGTGTCTAAGACATTTTGGTAGATGTTGAACACAAGGGGAAGAGTATTAACAGAAGTGCAAGACTTGTTTAAAGAGCAAGCAAGCATCCCGGTGTGATTTGCTGTGGAAGTGTGTAGATGGGGTGGGAACTGCAAATGAGTTTTACTCAGAACTTGATGTTCTGAAGAGAATTGAAAGAAAGCTGTGTGTATGAGTAATGATGTGAGATGAGGTGTAGCTGCAGGAGTGGTGCAGGCTGGTATCCACTGCATGGCAGTCTTTCTGCCCAGTCTCCCAAGTGCTAGGATTACCTTGACATCAAAACTAGTTAGATGTGAGAAAACAAACTGTGAACATAGGAGTGAAAACTCTTAACAAAGTATTAATGCCATCATTTTAGCAACAAACAGGATGGTTTATCTACTGTGGTTGAATATTGTTTATGTAGGAGTGTACCTTTTACTTTTATGTGGGTTTTTAGACAGTGTCTCATTGTAGTCCTGGCTAGCCTGGAACTCAATAATTTGACCAGCCTGGCCTCACATTTACAGTAATCCTCCTGCCTTTGCCCCCTAGGTTCAAAACATCAAGTTCTGAGTAAAACTCATTTACAGTTCCCACCCCATCTACACACTTCCACAGCAAATCACACCGGGATGCTTGCTTGCTCTTTAAACAAGTCTTGTACTTCTGTTAATACTTTTCCCCTTGTGTTCAACATCTACCAAAATGTCTTAAACACAGCAGGTTCTAGATTAAAAATGTACAATACTACATTCCCATACAATATTGATTTTAACATTTGAAATAAACTAATGTGTCTAAGGGAATAAAGAATCAAGCCATATGATCTCAATAGACAACAGTAAAAACACTTGACAAAATTCTATGCATTTGTAAAATTTATAATGATGAAATAAGAGTTGAAAGTAGGTTCCTCAACTTATTAAAGGCTGGAAAAAACCCTACAGCAAATGTAACGCTTAATGGATAAAAACTACTCTTTCCATAGTCAGGAAAAAAGCAAGAATACCCAATTTTTGTACTTTTATGTAATCATGGATCCTAGCCTGTGCTATAAGGCAAGCAGAAGAATGAAAAGACACCAAGATAGGAAAGAAATGAAAATTGTCTTTATTGATGTTAACCTAATCATATAGTTAGAAAATTCCATGAAACCTATATAAACTTACTAACCAGTAAGTTTAGTAAGGTCTTTGGATATAAGGTCAGTATACAAGAATCACTTGAGTTTCTAAGTATTAGCTTTGGCAGTCTGCAAGCAAAATTAAGAAAATATCCCAGCATTTGAGAGGCAAAGGCAGGAGGACTGCCAAAAGTTCAAGGCCAGCTTGTGTTGTAGACAGTAAGATCCTATATCAGGTTAACCAAAGAAGTGGGCTGGAGAGAGAATTCAGCAGTTAAGTGTGCTCCAAGAAAACCTGGAGTTAGGATTCTTACTACTCCCATGACAAATCCAGCAAACAATGCCTGTAACTCTAGCTCTGGAGATCCTATGCTCTCTTCTGGCTTGCAGGTTTGCACACAAATACACCGTATACTCACACACATACAGATAAAAAAATTCTCATCAGTATAATATAAAAGATAAAAAATTCTTAGGCATGAGTCTTGTATAGAAAATGTAGTGCTTGCATGCTAAAACAATACAATGTTTCTCTGAAATATTAGAAAGGGTCCAGATAAATTGAGCAACATATCTCATTCATGATCTAGAAGATTCATTATTGTTAAAATACAAGTTTTCTCCCTGTATATTTAATAAAATGCCTTCAGGATTCCAGCCATCCTTTTTTGATAGGAACTAATAAGCTAGCTCTGAAATTTATATGGCTTGCAATGAATGTGGAATTTTAAAAATAAACTTTAAAAAGTCAAATTTGAAAGGCTTATATAATTTGATCTTAAATTTTAGTATGAATCTATAGTAAACAAAATAGGGAAATAATATTGTATTGGCATGATTGATAAATTGATGGACCAGAAAAGAAAAATGTAGAGATAAATTCTTATCTCTTTGTTTAATTAAAAAAATTTTAGATTTATTTATTGCTTGCTTGTTTATTTATATGTGTGGGTGTTTTGCCCACTTGTATGTATGTACACTACATGTGTGCCTGATGCCCATGAAGGCCAGAAGAAAGCACTGGCTCCATTGGAGCTGGAGTTACAGATGGTTGTGAACCACTATGTGATTTTTATCTTTTGAGACAAGAGTCTTATTAGGTAACCCAGGAAGGCCTCTTTAGGTAGTTTCAGTTGCCTTTGAATTCATAATCCTCCTGCCTCAGCCTTGACAGTGATGATGGGACAGGTGTAAGCTAACTATGCTCTGTTATACATTGATTGTTAACAAAGATGCTTATCATCCTAGTTTTTTTCTGTTGTTGATAATAAAAACATTGATCAAAAGCAGCATGAGGAGGAGAAGGTTTATTTGGCTTGTGCTTTAAGATTATCACCTTGGGAAGTCAGGACAGGAACACAGGCAGGAGCTGTGAAGAACACTGCTTTCTGCTCACTGGCTTGCTCACAGGCTCATTGTGTACAGCTAGCTTTCTTATAAAGCTTCAGGCCCACCTGCCTAGGAATGGCACAACCTCCAGTGGACTGGACTCTCCCATATAAGTCATCAGGTAAGACAGGGCCACAGATCATGGGCCAATTTCAGGTGAGACTTCCTCAGGTGACTCTAGGCACCGGTGGTGTTAAGTTGACAATGGAAGCTAACTAGGATAGTGTTAGCTTTTTCAGTGTATGGTGTCAAAACAGTTATGTATAATATATTTAAAATGATCTTTTATTCTTACTGTATATAATACAAAAGATGGATTATAGATTTTAGTATAAGAAATTAAACTACAGATTTTTAGGAGGAAATGTAGGAAATATTGTCACTTTTAAATAAGCAAAGGCTTTTTATAAACACATATGAAAGAAAAAAATATAATGATGCATGCCTGAAATTCCAGCACTCAGGAGCTCAAGGCAGGAAGATTGTAAGTTCGAGGTCAGTTTGGGCTACATAGAAAGGCCTTAAATAGATAAATATCAACAGTCCCTAAATAGAGTCAAGGAGCTGACTCAGGTGGTCAAGGTGCTTTGCTGACAAGGCTGGCAATCTGAATTCAATCCCTGCCATACACAAGGTGGGGAAGAAAGAAATAGTTCTTGCAGGTTGTCCTCCTTATTCTGTACTCTGGCAGTGGCACCTCAGTATACATAGCATAGGAATAAAGAAAAATGATTCATTGGATTTTACAAAAATTAAAAGATTTCACCCAAACATATCATTTAATGAAAGAAAGGATGCAGTCACGTACGTATACCTGTTGTTTGAGTCCCAGTTACTTGGGAGGCTTAGGGAAGAGAATGGCTTATGCCTAGGAGTTAGAGACCAGTGTGGACAGCACAGTAAGACCCCATCTCAACAGGTATGAGGGAGGGGGCAAAGTTACATTTTTAGAAAATATGAAAATATTTTCAAATCATTTAGACAAAGAACTAAGAAAAAACTCAGCAGAAATAATGGTTAACGTCTCAAGCAGACATTTTATCAGAGACTAGAAAAATCTATTGGGCACATGAAAAGATGCTTTGCATTAGTCATCAGGGAAGTATATGTTAAAATTACAATAAGAGCCACAGTACCCCCTAATAGAATAGCTAAATTAAAAAGACCAGCTCTGCTAAGCAAAGATATAGAGAACTGAGAATTCAGAAACTATTGATTGGCATGGAAAACTGAAAGTTGTTTGATGGTCTCTAAACAGTTAAATGTATGCTTCTCACAGGATTTTGTGTTTCTAGGTACCTACAAGACAAACGAAAGCAAGCAGCTCTGTTCACATTTACCCCAAAACAGTGAATGCTTAAACCAGTGTCTTCTGTCTGTACAATGGAATCATTAGCAGATGCAGTACACCTCTATAATATGCCTAGTGAAAGGACTTACACAAGGAAAACAATTTTACATGATTCTGCTGGTAGGAAATTTCTAGAAATGTACAAAGAAAGTAAATCAATAGTTGCTTTCTGTTGTCTCTTAGGAACAGGAATTTCTACAGACAGGCTGTTGTTGAGTCTCCTTCACAGGGTTTCATGTGTTGAAATTTAATTTGAATTGTGAAATATTAGGAAAGTGGAAAGGTGATCCTATTGTGTTTGTTACGGGTGGGGCCTTTGGGAGCTTTGTTAGGATCAGATAAAGTCACGTAGAGTGGGCCACCTGTGCTCCTAGTGACTTTGTAAGAACCAGGAGAACCATATTTGCATAACACATGACCTTGCTTTCTTTCCATGTGATGCTGTGTGCTACTTTGAGGTTATCAACAAGAAGGCTGTCTCTAGATGTGGGCTTACTCCTTCCAACTACAAATTAGCCCCCCCTTTTTACAAAGCTGCTCAGACTTTATATTAATGAAAATTAGACTAATATACAGGCTGAAAGGAAGCTTTGGAGGTGATGGCTATGTCCTAAGTATTGAGTATAATCATGATTGTGTAACTATGAATTTACTAAAACCATGGAAAAGTATATGTAGGAAAACAAATTTTCCTCCAATGTTTTAAATGAGGGATTATATTAAATATGTCTGATACTATTTTAGTGATAAAGATCAATTTAGTCTTTCAAAATAAGACTAAACCAATAATATTTCCTGTTACTACTATTTAATATGCTGTTTCCTAAGGTGAACAAAAGTTTTATATCTTCTATGGTTTGAAATTCTTTTCTAGCTAACTTAGAACAAAAATACTATGGGAAAGTGACACAGCTTTATCTCTAAAAAAGAAAGACTAGTGAAGTTCAGAGGCTAATTCAGCTGTTTGTTGTGTTTTATGCTTAGTGCTGAAGGGTGTGAATGAACCTCCTCATTAAAGATCACAGGTTAAGTGTATGCACTAAGCTCTGTTCAGTATTGTCCTGAAACTTGTACAGATACAGCAGTATGAGAAAAGGCTCCGCTCTGAGGTATGAGAACAACAGAGGAGGCTACATTAGATGAGAGCTTTCAGAACAATTCTGAAAGTAGATGGAAAGTGAAGAAAAGAAACACTTAAGTGCTGCAGGGAAAGCAGTAAGAAGCCAGTAAAAGCTCTGTGTTCAGTTTTTGAAAGACTTCAAGTCAGTGTGCTAGTTAGTGTTAGGGAGGACAGAAGTCAGGACTCTGGGAGCATATGCGTGGTGTCAATAGACACACCCTCAGACCTTCCGTATTCCACATAACTACCGTCTTCCTCTCACAGAAGACAGAATTGGAGCCTGTTCTTTGGTAGTCTGAAACAGTCTGTGCTCTGTACCAAAACCACATGGGCACTGAGTGATGCTCTAGTACTGAGGATCGAATGAGCTTGCTGGCCAGGATGTCCTCTCTAAAGAGGAGGGTGGACTTTCTGTAGAAACTAATCACAAGAGTGAGATGGTTGCTGGCCCCTCTACAGTGCAGGGTGCTGTTCAGAAAGCTGTTTTCTAGTGCACTGACTTGAATTTACCGTGTTAGTGTAAATCTATAGATCTTTTTAAAGATGGGTGGTGCATGCCTATTATCCCTTAAGAGGAAGCTGAGGTAGAAAGATTTCAATTTTGAAGCCAGTATAGTCTATATATCAGGGCCTTGACCCTAACTGACTAAACAAACAGGGGAAGAACCATTAATTAGTGTATTTAAGTAATGAGACACTATAAAAGTGGGTCTGGATTAAGTTTAAGAGATGTAATATATATATATATATATATATATATATATATATATATATATATATAT
>JANHMN010000001.1:50663078-50707138 GCA_030674055.1 Rhabdomys pumilio | reverse complement strand
TATATATATATATATATATATATATATATATATATATATATATATATTGCCAATTATAGGTCATATATTTTTGAGAAATTCTGAGTGTATACAGGGTTTCTTCTCCCAAAATGGTAACCATATGAACTAATAATGTGTGCTAATTCATTCCACAATGAATGCAATAACTCTTGACAGACCTATTATAAACTGAAAATACTGTCAGTGGTTATTGTACCTACCCTGGGGTAGGTTAAGCTTAGCAACAGTGGCCATAGCAGGGTGCAGGCCGTTGACCCTTGTGATGTTATGGTGCCTGGGAGCTGTTCCTCCTCATTGTCACAAGACAGCACTGTACTGCGTGTTCTTGGCCTGTGAAGAGAACAGAATTCAAATTTGAAGTACATCTGTGGAGTTTAATGTCTTCTCACTGTTTTAAAGATGACAATACTTAAATTGAACAGTCTTAAGGGGACCATCTTCACACATATATCCTTCAAAACATGTTTACTGTCCTTGTTAAGGACATTATCTGCTATATATTCATTGTCCCATTTTAAAATTGCAACACTTGTAAAAATAATGTGTAAATGTAAAGTTTCATCTACAACTTTAGAAAGTCTTTGAAGATAGTCTTTGACCAAAGGGTAAAAAAGATGTTATAGATGAAAATGTGAGGATGGGTTGTGTCGATTGGTGATAGAGCACTTGTTCACAAACATAAAAGAGCAAGTCAAGATTACTCAAAATACAGTTAGTTAAAAAAGTTGCTATCAGATCTCTAAATATGAGAGAACATGGGAAAAGAAACTCAAGAAGAGGTGCGGCGAGGTGGCTCAGCACCTTCAGGCTCATGTCACCTAGCCTGAAGTCCTGACTTTGATCCCCAGGCTTTATTTTCTTTGAAAAACCCTGTTCTGAATTTTTCCCCCCACTTTTAAATGTGAGTCAAGTTAGATTCATGCTACACAAGTCCTCATCGTGCTGTATTAAGTGTGAGTTACTTAGATGTATGTTACACAAGTCCTCATCGTGCTATATTAAATGTGAGTTGCTTAGATGTGTGATGCACAAGTCCTCATCGTGCTGTATTAAGTGTGAGTTGCTTAGATGTGTGATGCACAAGTCCTCATCGTGCTGTATTAAGTGTGAGTTGCTTAGATGTGTGATGCACAAGTCCTCATCGTGCTATATTAAGTGTGAGTTGCTTAGATGTGTGTTGCACAAGTCCTCATCATGCTGTATTCGACATGCTGTTGCGTTTGTCATTGACAGTATGCCTGCCCTCTTTATTATTTTCTCATCTCTCTAATACCATTTCTGATAAAGCAACAAAAAATGGAATGGTTTATTTTGCTCATGGGCTCTTGACTCCATTTCTGGGCTCCTTTAAAGTTTTATTTTGTGTATGAGTATTGTGGTATGAGTAAAAATGGCCCCAATAGGCCCATAGAGAATGCCTCTTTGAAGTAACATTGAACCATTTGATACTTGAGGATGCAACAAAGACTTTAGAATTCTTACATTGCTCTTAGATAAGTGTATTATAGAAGACCAAGTCCCAGAAAAGTTTTGTTTTTTGTTCTCTGAAAAGATGTTCATGGCTAAATTACATAAAGTGGATGCATAATGAGATTTTATTAAATGGATACATCATAATATTAAGAAACAGGACTAAAGAGGAACCTCTTAGATGATATATTCCAGGATTTGGATCTCGGGGAATGCTGAGTGGACAGCTAGCTTACCCGCAGGTTTCCTGAGAGTCTGAGACTGTGGAGGCACCTGGTTTTATCCAGAGAGGAACTCTGGGCCTGAAAATAGAAATTGGGTGGAGTTTGTATGCAGAAGGGTTAGACCTCTATCCCTAGTACCCTAGAAGACAACAGGCCCTTGAGTTGGAAACTTGGGATATTACTTTGGATAAAATGTATTGTAGAGGCTCCAGGGGAAGTGAAAGTTCACTACAAAGCAAGATAATAAAGCTCTTTAGCTTAATCTGCAAACTCCCACCCAGGTTCTCCAGCCTGTAACTGTCAAGCAAGGAGAATTTTGGAGGATTCTTTGAAGCTCCAGAAAAATCACTTTTGGGTATTGACACTTGATTCTTGTAATGCAGGTGCCCAGGCTTAATTATCCTATTATGAAGCCCTAAGTTTTTAAGCTATACTCTGGTAAATTAAAAACTGATGACACTGTGCACACAGAGAAGCTAATTATAGTGCATGGATTGAGTTTCCTGAAGGAATGAGACTCTGTAGAGAGTGCTCAGATTAGGAGACAGGGCAGCAGCAGTACCTCTGATGCACCTCACAGGCTTGGCCATCACCACATCACAAGAAAGAAGTTTTACTTTTACTCTTAAAAGGACTGTATTTTCTTGGCTCATTTCTGTTTTTGTTTTGTTTTATCATAGGGTTTCAAAAACAAACCAAAAAAAATGGGCCATATAAAACCAGACTTGATTGATGTTGACTTAATCAGAGGTGAGTGGGGAGACTGATTTTTTTTTTTTATACATGCCATGTATTCTTTTTTTTTTTTTTTTTCAAGCCATTGTATCTTTAACAACCTGGCAGTTAAGTCAACACATGGAAAAAAAAAAAAAAAAAAAAAAAGATTGTCCCTTTTACGGGCGAGTCCATCAGTATAGACTCATTCACTTAGGGAGTGAAGCGAGTACTCCAAACAGCATGGGAAGGCTTCAAGGCTTACAGCGAGTTTGGTTGCTGATAATCGGCCGGGGGACTAGCAGCACAAGAGATTAAGGAGCCCTCAGAGGACAGGATGCGGTTGCTGGGTCATGAGCACCTTGAAGCGTTTCTTGATGGTGATTCGGTGTCTTGAGTATTGGTCATCTGGGGAGAACCGAGCAGGATGGGCAGAGCAAATCTGTTGTCCCATAGGGTCAAATTTCTTCAGCGTGTAGACTCGATCGCCCTGCTCGTTGAGGTAATACTGGAGAAACATGACTGCCCCTCAGCAGAAAGACACCTTTCTGTTTACCACCAGCCGCGTTTGTCCCGAGTGCACTGTCTCATACCATGTATTCTTACTCTCTTTCTTACCTCTCTCAACAAACTTAGAGTCACCCAAGAAAAGGAAACCTCAACTGAGGAACTACTCTCAATCAAATTGGCTTGTGGGCATGCCTTTGGGGTATTTTCTGATTAGTGATTGATGTGCGAATGCCAGGTTCACTTGGGAGATGCTACCCCTGGTCAGGTGATCCTTGTATAAGAAAGCAGGCTGAGGAAGCCATGTGATCAAGACAGTAAGCAGTGTACTTATTTCCTGCATGGTCTCAGCTTCTGTTCCTGCCTCCAGCTTCCTTCCCTGAGTTCCTGTTTTAGCTTTTTTCCACCTGAACTGAACTCTTCCACCCCCAAGTTGCTGTTGGTTAGTGCTTCGTCAAAGCAACAGAAACCAAATTGGTATTCTTCTACCTCCTTTTCTCCCTTCTTTTCTTCCTCCTTCCCTCAACTCTCCTCTTGATTGTTCTATTGTTCCTTCTCCCCCCACCCCCCACCCTCCAACCCCCTATTTTTAAAGCTTGAAGCTCAATCTTTGCACCTCAGCTTCCCAAGTACTGGGATTGCAGACTAGTTCACATCACCTAGTTTGTTACTATGTTATTTCATTCTAGTACCATAGAATAGTTTTAGATGTCTTCTATATATTGTGGCATAGTTATTTTCAGAAGTAACATTTCTCCATCATCAGTAAAGTTTTTGCACTTTCTTCCTTTGCTTTAATGCGTCGTGGTCATAGCAGATATAGCTATAGTAGATATAGCATGGTCTTAGTAGAGATGAAAGGAAGATGAACTTGGAGATTACTGATGTGTCATTAAGAAGAATGTATTGTTTGCCATTCAGTGAGTCTGATTGGTTTTGAGCATCTGTTCTTGTGCCTGAGGTGAGATCATCTCAGAAGTCTTGCCAGCATCTTAGCTGACCAGGTCATGTGCTGATTTTTATCCCACTCCCATTTCTAATGTGAGGTGACAAGTGGCCATCTGTACAATGCGTGTACATGCTTCTTACACATTTTCAGTAAATGTTTACTTTTTGTTTGTTGACTGCTTAAAGGCTCAACATTTGCCAAGGCCAAGCCTGAGATTCCATGGACATCGCTCACTCGGAAGGGGCTTGTTCGAGTGGTGTTTTTCCCATTGTTCAGCAGTTGGTGGATTCAGGTTACCTCTCTCAGAATCTTTGTTTGGTTGCTGCTACTTTACCTCATGCAAGGTAAATCAAGAATGGAATAAACTATAATGATTGCTTTTTTTTCTGTACACAATAGAGGCTTACTGTACCCTCACCATTTCATTTGGGTCTTTAAAGCAGGGCTTTAAACCTTTTCCAGCTGGGCAGCGGTGGTGCACACCTTTAATCCCAGCACTGGAAGGCAGAGGCAGACAGATTTCTGAGTTCGAGGCCAGCCTGGTCTACAGAGTGAGTTCCAGGACAGCCAGGGCTACACAGAGAAACCCTGTCTCGAAAAAACAAAACAAAACAAAACAAAAAAACAAACAAAAATAAACCTTTTCCACTTGCAATTCTTTTTTTCTTAAGAAATTTTTTATGCTCCCCTAGATGTCTTAGGGTTGCTGTTGCTATGGTGAAATACCGTAAAGCAAGTTGCGGGAGGAAAGGGTTTACATTTGGCTTACACTTGCACATTGTAGTCAATCACTGAAGTATAGAAATCAAATATTTACTGGTAATAAGTCAAAAAGAAGGGATGTTTCCCATCACCCACCTGGCAGCTCACAGCCGTTCTTACATTTGTGGGCAGCAGGCATACATGTAGTAAATACGTGCACCCAAAACACTCATACAAAATAAACAAATCTAAAAAAACTTTTTTAGCTGGGCATGGTGGCCCTCACCTTTAATCTCGTCATGCAGGAGGAAGAGGCAGGTGGATATCTCTGAGTTCATGGCCAGACAAAGCAAGTTCCCAGCCAGTTATAATTATATGGTGAAACTCTGTCTTCAAAACAAAACAAAAAAACCAAATAAATGCAGCAAAGAAACAAACAGAAAACAAGGAAAAGAAAATAAAGTCAGAAATAAATTTGTTTTAAAATAATTTTTTGGTAGGCATGTATATATGCATATAATTTTTCCATGTATTGTAAATAAAAGCCAGTTGAATACTAGTGAGATAATTGAGCATGTTTACTTTTATGTAATTAAATCTTGAGCATACACACACATTAATTTATTAATTTAAATTATTTATATAAATTTATTTTAGAATTTTGTACACATATATTGTTAAGTTTGATCATATCTCTCCTTTTCTCCAACTCCCCATGGATCCTCTCCAATGTTTATCTCACCCAACTTTGTGTCTTCCTCTTTTTGTTCTTAAAATCCACTGAGTCCAGTCATTGCTGCCTTTATTGCCTGGTTCTGGGGCCACCCACTGGAGCACAGGCAAACTTAGTTTTGGTTTAACCACCATCACCACATCTCCTCTCCTATCCCTTCCTTAAACCCCCTCCCCTACTGCACAAAAGCTTGACTGCCCCACTCTCATCACATGTATTCTATCACCTCCTCCTGTTAAGACCTCTTCCCTCTCCCCTCCAGACTCAGGAAGGAATTGTTAAATCTGTGGGAGATTATGATTAAGAAGTAAAAAGAGTGTGGTGATAGGGATGAGAAAAAGAGGATACGGGAATAAGAGGGAAATTATGAGGTGTGGCCAAAGAGCATGTTGAAGAAAGTCTTGGAGTAAACTGAGTGGAGAAACACAAACAACAGGCCTGAAACCTAATTAAGCAATAAGCAAACCAAAGCAAAACCAGCATGAGACATTGTTTGCCAGAATAGAGGTTAAATAACAGTGTAAGAAATTAAAAGAGTGCCTGAATACAATTCCATTTTGTATATGTACGTGCTTGCTTTCTAGAGTCTATACAGAACATTTATTTCTATATTCACAAATCAGCAGGGATGTAGTTTAGGAATACTCTGCTGTCATCCTGTTGGGGCTTTGGTTCTCTTTGAAATTCAGCCATCATCAGCATTAGCTGAAGATTTATCCAACAAGGATCTTGGTTCATTGGGTTAGTGCTAACTTTTTCCTCTACTAGCAACTGTTTATATAAGATGAGAGTTATTAAAATTTAGAAGAGCTATAGAATAGTCTATAGTGGAAAGTTTTATAGATAATTTTGATACCACCCTATTTTTTATTTTTATTTATTTGAAAATCATTATATATTGTATTGTATATAATGAAAAGAAGCAATACTGTGTTGTAGTTGAGTCAAAGCTTCAGTAGTTGCTTTCCAGATACTCTCTGGCCTTGGGAAATAATTTTTACTTGAGTTGAACAGTAGTTCAAAACTGTCTTCTCTGGAGGCTGGACAGATGGTTCAGCAGTTAAGAGCATCTGCTGTTCTTTCAGAGGACCTGGGTGTGTTTCCAGCACTCAGTGTTGGGCAGCTTATGACTACCTATAACTGACTTCAGGGGCTCTGACACTGTTCATGGCACACACACAGACTCTTTCACTCATAACTTAAAATGAATCTTAAAACACCCAAAACTGTCTGCTGCATGTGGCATTTGTCCTTTATATATTTGGTTGTCCTGTGATGGAAGTCCTCTAGGGATGTCTGGGTTTTCATGCTACCAGTTTGCAAAATATTCCTCCAGTAGGTTATTTTTCACTTACCCAGCAGTCTAATGTTGTAGGAAATTATTTACCTTTATTAGTTCTTTTGAAAAGGACAGCTTGTGGAAGCATGTGCAGTTATTAGAGTGTGCTTTTCCGGAGTGCTCTACTGCTTTGCATTTCCAATCCTCTGCAGTCACAGCGATCGTCTTATATCTCCTGATGCCTATTGTGAATGTGAGTGAAGTGCTTGGACCGTTGTGCCTTATGCTGCTCATGGGAACTGTCCACTGTCAGATTGTGTCGACGCAGATAACAAGGCCATCAGGAAACAATGGAAATCGGAGAAGAAGGTAAGGTGAGACCTTGACTGGAGTGCTGTGCTTTCTTTTTTGCTGCATATTTGACTGAAGGGACAGTCATTTCACTTTCTCCTGATGCTAAGAATTTGTAAGTGTTTAGTTTTTTGTGACCTTTTTAACTCAGCATAGTATGTTTAAAAGGAAAATTACTACTTTTCCTTAGCATACTGTTTTCAGTAGCGATTTTGAAAAGCATCCTCTGGCTGGGCGTAGGTCAGTGTTGCGCACTTGCCTCTATGAGCATGTACAAGACCCTAGCTGGGGTCAGTCTTCACCATCCCCTGAAAAGAGAGCGAAGAGCAGGGCAAAGTGGGAGGGAAAGGGAGATAGTGTGGTGATGTGTACCTTTAATCCCAACCCTTGCAAGACAGAGGCAGGTAGATCTCCATGTTTTCAAGGCCAACATGGTCTATATAGAGTTCCTGGACAGCCAGACTATACATTAAGAGACCTTGTCTCACCTTAAAACAATAAACCAAAACAACAAAAACCCCAAACCGCCGCCGCCGATGCCACCAAAACTGTAATATTTGTGAAAATTCACAATGGATAAAGTATTCTAGCCCATGGAAAGCTAGGACAGGAGGATTGCCTCAGCTTTCAGACCAGTCTCATCTCTGTAATGAGTTCCAGGCCAACATGACTTACATAGGAAGATCATGTCTCAAAAACAACAACCACAAGCCACACTCAAGTAAAAGTACATAATTGATTTCTTTGACTTGCTTAGATATTAATTCTGTTAAGTTTCTGTTGATTGTGTGGTATATGTGGTGTTTGGAGTGTTGAAGTTTTCCTAGTAGGTTCAGTGTTTATTTTCCAAAAGTGGTTTTCTCTTTCCTCAGACTATTTCTAGATTTGTTTACCTTGGCAACTGATAAATAAGACATTGACATTTGGGTTAGTGAAGTTTAACACATTTATTTTTCAATGTTATTTTCAAAACATTGCTTTTAAATTGAAATTTCTTATAAATTTAGTATTTTCTAAGGAAACTGAACATTGTACTGTGTCTCATTGTGATTTATAGGCAGTGTCTATAACAGTCAGGTCAATCATTTAACCAAGTAGAATGTCAGTGCTGTTACTGGTTGTTTCCTGATTAAATGTGCTATAGGGATAGACAACCATTCTCACGTAGAGAATGTGATCTGTGTCTTGTACGTAAGGTGCCTGGAGAGGCTCATGGCCACATGCTAAAACTCTTTCCTAGTCTTGTTCTGGACAGCAGTGCCATTTTTTCAGTGGCTGAATAAAATAGTAACAAAGGACTTACTATCTTGAATCTGTTTTGTCCTTAAATCAGAAATGTCCTATGGTCGTTTGTCCTTGGTGTATGAAGGTAACTATGTTTGATTTCAGGGAATAGTTTGTTAGCATAATTTTCTCAAGAGATACTATGGGCATCTTCTGAATAATCTATAATTATTGAAATATTTTTTTTGTAGAAAATTACGAAAAACTGTAAATGGTGATGGGAGCCGAGACAATGGAAATAACTCCCCTGATAAAGTCAGAGCAGTAGAGACTCTGGAGTCTGCACCCAGTGTTGGTGGTTTTTGGGGGACTCTCTTTGGCAACAGGTGGGAGTCTTATACTGGACTTTTTACTTGATTTTATATTCCTATTAGGATTTGCAGGGTCTGTAACATAATTGGGCCATAGATGTAAATGGTGTGTGCTTAGTATTACAGTTCTGTGATTTTTAAGGGTTTTAGGAAGACTTGTGTACTGAAAATATTGTCTCCAATATCTCTTATGTTATCTGTAAAACCTCATAATTTATTCTCAACATTTATTGCATTTGATCTTAATGGCTTTTAAGGTCACAATTGCACAAAGCCCTCTGAAACGTTACCGGCCTTAGCTAACATTTTGAGAGAAAGGAGAATTTAAAACTGGGGCCTCTTAGAGCTGATGCTCATGAGGAATGAGATGTGGCAAGAGCCTGGTATTGGTGGGCCATAGGGTAGACAAACAGATGGATTAAAGACAAACTACAAGTCATTTGTGATTATGCAGGTCGTGAGAGGCACTTTTGTTTCCTGTATTACGGATGGTGAATTAAAAAATAAAGCTCTTATTTGAAGGTGAAGTATGTTCACATGTTGTTCTAGAGATGCAGTTACTCCCCTTGGTGAAGTGTTTGAGTTATGCTGGATATCGTGTGGTCCATGTCCTCGGTGATTATCCTCATCAGACAGGGAGTAGTAGGAGAAAAGCTCATTCTGGATTATTGCATTCTGGAATGTAACTTAGCAGATGTTTACATAGCTTAGCAGATGGACTGCGTTCTGGGGTAAAGTAGTCTGGGCTTTGACGTGTAGTTAGTATTTAGGACAGTGGATAGAAGAAAGCAGGCACTGTGAAGTTTGTTGATGGACAGTATGAGATAGGAGTGGGGATTACACTGGAGAGGTAAAAGCAGAGAGGGTGTTATCTTTAGGAATGAGTGAATATTCTAGTCTTGAATACCCTTCCTAAGTTTGAGACCTGAACAATACAACTTTTGAATTTTCTAGACGTTCAGAGTAACAGTACTCAATAGAAGAAAGTGATTTCATCGAAGTTATTGTTCTAATAAAAGTAATTAGTAACTTTTTTCTTTTTTAAAAAATAGGATTAAAAGGGTGAAATTAATATCTAACAAAGGGACTGAAACTGACAATGACTCAGGCTGTTTCCATCCTATCATTAAGAAGAGACAGGGTCGACCAGAGATCAGAATGTGGCAAGCAAGAGAGAAAGCGAAGGTTTCGGATGGAGAAAAGTGCCGTAGGGTAAGATCTAGATGGGCCTAACAGGATCTTTTTTTGTCCTAGGTAAAATTTTTCTGTTCTGAGACTGTTAGAGACACAAACTAGATACCTGTAGGTGTAAGTTTGCCAACAAACCGTAAGTAAGTAAAGCCACTGGCTATGAACAAGGAAACACTGCAAGCAGACTGGAGCTTATGTTCTAAGATGAGAACATACTATTTCTGCTGCTCAACAGCCTTGACAGTGGGTGGGCAGGTTGAAAGGACAACAGAGCAGTGTAGAGGGGCCTTGTCTTTTCTAGAGGCAGTGATCAGGTTAGTGAGAGTTTGGGAAACTTCTGGGTCCAGTGGAGATGGTTTGTTCTATGTCTAAAACTACACTTTTTTTCTTTTTAAAATAGTTTTCAAACATATTCTTCTTGAGCCGACATATTTAATCTAATACTTACTAAGGTTTATTCCTAGATTTTTTTAAAAGTGTTTTTTAAATAATAGTATTTTTATTCTTTGAAGATTTGATGAGAGTATACAATGTATTTTGAGTATATCAAACTTCCCATCCACTGGGCCCTCCCCATCTTTTCCTTCTAGCTTCATAAGTCTTCACTCCCCTCTCCCTTTCTCTTTTGTAACCCACTGAGTCCACTTGGTGCTGCCAGTATGAGCATGGGTGTAGGGCTCTCCACTGCCATGTGAGTAATGTACCAGGACCAACACCAAGAGAAAACAGACTCCTTTGCCCCAGCAGCCGTCATTTGCCTGAAGTTTTTCAGTAGGAATAGGGCCGGCCTTGGGAATCCCTGGTGGAGTGTTGGCTGCTGTGAGCTGGTGCTGGCTCCACAGCTGCTGTGAGTTAGCAGTGTACTGGTCCTGTCAGCTCAGAGGACAGTGTTCTACAGTAGTTCTCTCTGACCTCTGTCTCTTAGACTCTCTCTGTCCTCTCTTCAGTAAGTTTCCTTGAGCCTTGAGGAGACGGTGGTGTGATGTAGATGTTCCACTCACGACTGTACATTCCATAGACACTGACTCTGTACTTTGACAAGTTGTGAATCTGTATTAACAGATGTCCATTGGAAAAAGAAGCTTCTCTGATGAGGCCTGACAGCTGCACTCATCTAGGGTACAAAGATAAATAAATATCTAGAAGGCAATTTGATACTGTTTCCACTTAGCAAAATAAAAATTGTATGTTTACCTCTAGGGCCTGTGAGCTCCCAAACTACAGAATTTTGGCCACAGGCTTATAGTAACAGGAAAGAGTTCTCTTCTGTGGAATGGGCTTTAAATTTAATCAGAAAGCAGTAGGTTACTCTTATAAAATGCCCACATTACACCAATAGGCAAATCTTGTAAGACCAGTTGTTATTGTAGGTCACTGGGCTCCCTCACAGCTGGGTCAGTCTGCTGATGACTTTGTTTTTGGAAGCTTTCCTAACTTCTTCTGGTGCCAGCAAGGAGTCAGCCCCCAGGAGCACCAGCTTGATTTCATCAGGTCCTGGACCAAAGTGTGTTTTTTCTTTAGTAGTAGGATCTACTCACAAGTTGTAGTGTGCAGCTAAGAGTAGCACCAATAGCATGTATTATTTTGGGATCGTTGGGGAAGCCCCCAAACAAGTTGAAGGGAGGTGTGTCGACCTGGCACTGAGCCCTTGGATGAGAACCAATGGCTTTCTGTGTGAAAATCCTCAGGAAAGGTAACTCCATCTAATCTCAGTCATAGCAGCGAATTTGGTTATTATTTTAAAGTGCTTATAAAAGGTTTCCATATACCTTTCCCACATGTCCTTAGAGATATGTATCCCCCACCCCACTCTTCCTCTCTCCTACTCTGCTGGCATTCTACCCTTCAGTAAGCCATTATTGCATTCAGCAGTGTTGTAAGTGCCTTACCAGTCCAAACTGGCTTCCCTGTCTACAACAGCCCTGCGAGGTAGGTGCTTTCTGTTAGGACTTTTCAGATGAGGAAACTGAACCTCAAGAGAGGTAATAACTGGTCCAAGGCTGCATAGCTAGTAAGCAGATATGATTCAGGCACAGAGCGGACCTGAGCCTGCGTTGTTCTAATGTCATCACACTGCCTCAGCGTTTGGGCTGCTGAGTTTGAGTTTCAGGTGCACAGTTTCTTAATTTTGTAATTTTTAAAAAATGTTGAGATCAAGCAATATGTAGACTCGCTAGTTTGGGTTCATCTCTTGGTAACTTTTCTGTGAATTTTACTTTTAAAAGGGCAATTTGCTGAAGTGTTTTGTGCTGTCCATTGCGAGCTACTGTTGTTCTCATTGTAGGAGGCTTATAGGCGTTTGGGTAATGGGATTTCAGACGATCTGTCGAGTGAGGAGGATGGTGAAGCGCGGACACAGATGATCTTATTGCGTAGGAGTGTGGAGGGGGCGTCAAGTGACAATGGCTGTGAAGTTAAGAATAGAAAATCAATACTTTCAAGGCACCTAAATTCTCAGGTAATTTTCATTTTTGTCTACGAAAGTATGAAATGTAACTCCAAAAATACTGAGTAGTAGCAAGATATTTACATGCTTTCCTGTTGTTTGTTGGCTTGATTTTGGCAGGTAAAGAAAACCACAACAAGGTGGTGTCATATAGTTCGGGATTCAGATAGTCTGGCTGAATCAGAATTTGAATCAGCAGCCTTCAGCCAGGTAAAGCACCCTTTGGCAAGAACAGAATTTGAGGTGTCGTCTTTCATACAATGGCTTTATCTATTCCTTTCTTTTGGTTCTCTGGAGTTTGTATAGCTTGTTTTCAGTTCTGTTGGCGCAATTCAAGATGATAGCTCACCTTTTGAAAGGAAGTGAGAGTTCTTTTTAGTTTTGTTTCTCTAATCTTCAAAGTATCAAGGTGGGCTGGATAAATGGCTCAATGGTTAATAGCACTTACTGCTTTTTCAGAGGACCTGAGTTTGATTCCTAGCACCTACATGCTAGCTCACAACCATTTATAACTCCAATTCCAGGGATCTGTTGCCCTCATTTGATCTCTGTGGGCATCAGGGCACCAGGCATGCATGTGTTGGATATACATATATGTAGGCAAACACTTATAAATAAATCTTTAGGAAGAAAAACTGTCATAGATGATGCTCAGAAGGCAATTGCTTTGGGCATGGAATGGTAATGCTTTGGGGTCAGTTGGTAAGATGTTTGCCTCATAAGCATGGGACCTGAATTTAATCCTCAGAATTTATGTTAAAAAGAAAAGGCTGGTCATGATAGCACATGCTTGTAATGCCAGCAACAGGGAGCCAAAGACAGTTGGATTTCTGGGGCTCTGGTCACACATGCACGCTCACACACACAGAGGGAGAGGGAGGAGAGGAGAGAGAATGAAAGTTACACAGTTGGTTTTTAATTTTTAAAAAAAATTTTTTTATGTGTATGAGTATTTTGTTCATATGTATGACTTTGTACCATGTGTGCCTGCAGATGCCATAAGAAAGCATCAGATCCCTTGGAGTTAGTTAGGAGCTGCCACATGGGTCCTGGGAACCCAGCCTCCATCCTCTCTGCTAGAACAAGTACACTTAATCATTGAGCCATCTCTCCAGCCAGACTCTTGAGTGATATGGTTACTTATTTCTCACTTAAAATGGTGCACATCTTAAATCCCAGCAGGGGCAGTTGGATCTCTGTGAGGTCGAGGCCAGCTTGTTCTACATAGTGAGTTTCAGGACAGCCAGGGTTACAAAGAGAAACCTGTCTCCAAAACCAACCCAAACAACAACAAAAACGAAAACTTATTTGGCATATGGAGTTTTATCTTGTGTGGGGTTGATACAACTTTAACAGAGGAATCTGAAAGACAGGAACAGTAGAGTCTGGTTGCAAGGATGCAGGACATATTTGAACGTATTTGAATTACGTGAGCTTGATGTTGTGGTTTTCCTTTGTTTTACCCCCAGGTAACTGGGGTCATAGAAAAAGTTTCATATTTCTGTTTGTACTGCTGGGGTATTGCACTGTCTCTGCTTTTCTGTGATTGGTTATCTTTGAACATGTCCAGGTTAGGACCTGGACAAAACTAGCTCTTTTGTCAAACTCACAGTGTCTCAAAAGGCTTAGCAAGCCATATGGGCAGACCTTCAGGTGTGTCCAGGAATCATTCAGCACATAGCACACCTAATTTGTAGTAGCTACTTAGAGGGAATTTTTTAAAAGTCCTGTTTTGCCAGGTGTATTAGTCAAAAGGAACAGAACTGATAGCATGCATGCATGCATACATATATACATACATACATACATATATATATCTAAGTATGTAGATATATGTATGTATGTGCATTATATAGGGGATTTTTTAGACTAGCTTACATGCTGTGGTTTGAATAGTCCATCAATGACTGTCTTTTGACAGAAAGGCTGAGAATCTAGTGGTAGTTCAGTCTACATGTCTGGATGTCTTAGCAGTTCCAGTTTGGTGCTGGATCTGAAGTTGGAGGGCTTTTGGTCTTCAGTTTGTATTTGAATCCTGAAGAAGTTAGATTTAAGACCAGCTGCAGCAACAGTATAGATAGACTTGACAGTGAGAATTAAGGCAAACAGGCAAAGAGTAAAGCTTTTTTCTTCCATGGCCCTTTACCTGGGCTGCCCAGTGTGGCCCAGACTTAATAATTTAAATAATCTGATTAGGAAAATCCCTCACTGGAGTGCCCAGCAGCATGTGTTTTAGTTGATTTCACATGCAAATCCAGCTGACAGCCAAGATCAGTCATCATATCAGGGTCATTGGAGTTTGATATTTAAACATTAAAATGCATTTAAACATGCATTATCATGTTTATTATATGAAACTTTGGGGCTTAACAAATACATGATGATTAATTTATGAAAGCTTGCCAGCAATTACCATGAGTACTTTGGTTTGTGTTTTATGTATAACTGTTACATATTTTCTCCTTTTTGTTTTACTTTAAAGGGTTCTAGGTCTGGTATGAGTGGTGGCTCTCGGAGCCTTAACTTGTCGAGAAGAGACTCAGAAAGCACCCGACATGACTCAGAGACTGAAGATATGTTATGGGATGACCTTCTCCATGGCCCAGAGTGCCGGTCATCTGTCACCAGTGACAGTGAGGGGGCTCATGTAAATACCCTTCATTCAGGGACCAAACGTGACCCCAAAGAAGATGTTTTTCAGCAGGTACATGAGAATAATGATTAAAATAGTGTGCTACTTACTGTTTGCCAACTTGACAAAAACTACAATTCCCGAGAGGGGACCTCCAGTTGAGGAATTGCCTTGATCAGACTGCCCTATGGGCTTGCTGTGAGAATTTTCTCTTGATTGATACTTGATGTGGAAGGTACTGTGAGCTGTACCATCCCTAGTCAGGTAGACCTGGGCTATGTAGGAAAGGTATCTGAGCAAGCCAGCAGACAACATTACTCTGGGGTTCTGTGTGAGTTTTTGCCTTGAGTTCTTGTCCTAACTTTCCTCAGTGATAGACTATGACTTGGGAGTTTTAATATGAGATAAACCCTTTACTTCCCAAGTTGCTTTTCGTTAGTGTTTCACCATGGCAATAGAAACAGAACTAAAAGAGATACTTATTCCAAACTTAGCATTTGTCAGCCATGGTATCATGTTATTTAACTATGCAGCAATCTTCTAAGGGCACTGTTGTCATCCCCAGTTTAGGATGGGGAAACTAAGCATAGCTTGTAAGAGAGGAGGGAGAACTTGCAAATACTCTGCAGTTGCCTTTACCTGAATTTCTCTCCTTAATATTTTGCTCGTTTTACTTAAAATAATCTTTATTCTTTCTTTTTTCTGAGTGGCATTGTTAGATTGGTACTGTTTTATGATTTCTTGAACTTCATGTTTCATAAAAATTATGCAGAAATGGCATTGCTTGCGACTCTGGTAAGCACAAATCAAGTGACACTGATCTCAGGTTCATTTTAGTCTAGAATCATAGATTCCTTAGAAGGTATTTGACTTACTCTACATTTGAAGACTTTGTTTTAATCATTCGTTCCATGCTAAAAGAGTTTTAGGAATACTGTGAAGAAGCTAGTGTGGTGCATGACAAGAGTAAGCGAGCCTCCTCAGGTGCCAGTGCACCTCTGCTGCAGCCGGTGCCTGAGTGTGCCCAGTGATGCTGGGTAGAAAGGCTGGCAGTTGGCTCTCATGCCAGTTTTTTTGGGTGGCTAGTAATTCTTTGGTTTTTATTCTTTTGCCTATTTCCAAACCACCTTGCAAATAGCAGTAAGTAGGGTTTTAGATCAACTTGCCCATAAAGGCATGGTTTGGGGTTAACGTTTGTGCTGCCTAGGAGCTGTCATTTGCTTCTGTGTGCTTGCTCTAACACAGTTTCACTTGTCATTCCTTACCTGCTTGCTGCATGTGTGCTCTGACCCAGCTGCCGTCCTGCTGCTGTTTGAAGCACAGTTTGTGTGTGCCTCGGGACCTTTGCTTTTGGGCTTAGTTCTTCTTTTCTTTCTCCAGGAAGGTCTTGGCTGGAGTGCTAGATTCCTTTTGGAGTCCTTTCCTGTGATTTCTCAAGCCCTCTTCTTTCCTCAGCTTGCTGTCTAGTGACTTTAATTATGTTTCCTTCAGTAATCTCTGAGCTCATAGATACCAAGGTGATGTGTCCTTTTTCCCTGTAGCTCAGGTTAGCCTGACATTTGCTATGTAGCCCAGTTTGCTAGCCTCCTGCATCCAGAATACTAAGATTATAGGCATGTGCTGCTGTGATATTCCCTGTTATTCAAGCATGTTCTGCAGCAGGCACTTCATAAGTAAAATCAATAAATGTATTGACTTCATTGATATCAGTGAAATCAATAAATGCTTGGCATTTTTACCTGATAGAAAAAGAGTATTCCCCCTTCTAGAAGCAACCATATGTTCCTGTTCTAGAACTAGCACTTTAGTTTGTGGATAAAATGATATTGATGATACAGTCTTTGAATTCAGAGCAAAATCCACTCAAGGGTGTGGTGAGGACCACTTGGAGAAAAGGCACCTAAAGTGACACTTGTGAGTAAGACAGGCTCGGCAGAGGAGTTTGGGGGCTGTTGTCATGGTGACTGTCAATTCTGGCTTTGGATCATCTATGCTTTTCCATGACCTTAAGGCCCCAAAACATTCCAATTGTTTGTGTAACCTCTAAGATTTTAGGCTCCCTTCCCCGCTCACTTCCTGTTACTCCCAGTGTGGTCTGTGGTTTTAGAGGTCCTTTTCTTAATACCATGCCAGCACACATGTGCCCTTCATACCTTCAGAGAGGCAGTGACCTTGTATATTCTGGATCCTAGCTCTCTAGATGAGACCACCACACAAGTGGTGGTTCTGAGTGATGGGTGGTTTGAGATGGAGAACAAACATACAATGAAACTGAACACTGGAGTCCAGGACCGAGACAGAAGGAGAGAACTAACTGAGGAAAGACGGAGTGGATAGGAACAGTTTTATATCTTTCTTTCTTCCTAGAACCATTTATTCTGGCTTCAGAATTCAAGTCCTGCCTCTGAGCGAGTTAGTGCAATAATCTGGGAAGGAAACGAGTGCAAAAAGATGGATATGTCTGTGTTAGAGATAAGCGGCATCATCATGAGCAGGGTAAGGTGTGCCTCCACCTCACAGCAGCTTGACACAGACTAAAGACATTTGAGAGGCGGGACCTGCAATTGAGAAAGGCCTCCATGAAATCAGGCTGCAGACAAGCCTGCAGGGCATATTCTTCCTTTCTCTCTCTCTCTCTTTCTTTCTTTCTTTCTTTCTTTCTTTCTTTCTTTCTTTCTTTCTCTCTTTCTCTCTTTCTTTCTCTTAATATTTATTATTTATTTATTTATTTTTATTGGATATTTTCTTTATTTACATTTCAAATGTTAACCCCTTTCCTGGTTTCCCCCCTGGAAACCCCTTATCCCATTCCCCCTCCCCCTGCTTCTATGAGAGTGCTCCCCAACCGACCCACCCACTCCTACCTCACCCCTCTAGCATCCCCCTTCGCTTGGGCACTGAGTCTTTATAGGACCAAGAGCCTCTTCTCTCATTGATGCCTGACAAGGCCATCCTCTGCTACATATGCAGCCAGAGCCATGGGTCCTTCCATGTGTACTCTTTAGTTGGTGGTTTAGTTCCTGGGAGCTCTGGGAGGTCTGGTTGGTTGATATTGTTGTTCTTCCTATGGAGTTGCAAACCCCTTCAGCTCCTTCAGTCCTTTCTCTAACTCCTCCATTGGGGACCCCCGTGCTCAGTCCGCCTCTGTATTTGTCAGGCTCTGCAGAGCCTCAGGGCATTTTCTTAATTAGTGATTGATGGGGGCAAGTCTAGCCCACTGTGGGTGAGGCCATGTGCCTCACCCTGGGTAGTCCTGGGTTCTGAAACAACACAGGCTGAGTAAGCCATGGGAGCAAGCTAGTAAGCAGCACTCCTCCGTGGCCTCTGCATCAGCTCCAGGTTCCTGTCTGTTTTAAGTTCCTGACCTGACTTCCCTCAGTGATAAACTATTACCTAGAAATGTAAGCTGCAATTAACCTTCTCCTTCCAAGTCGTTTTTTTTGGTCATGTTGATTCATCACAGCAATAGTAACCCTAACTAAAACAACTTGTAACTTTGTACCATCAGATGCTCAGGTTGCCCTGCAGCCATTCCTTAGACCGAGTACTAGTTTGTAGCAAGTCATAAGTCTGTTCACATGGTCCCCTTCTGTGGTGCTGGAGATTGAATCCAGGGCCTCTCACATGCTTAGCCCTGATGCCAAGCCAAGTCTGTCTTCTTATTTGTATTTGTTTTAAGATTCATCTTTAATGGTCTAAATGGTATTTGATAAATACTTTTGGTAGCTCCCTTTTCCTGTGTAGTACTTACTGATGGAGATTTTAAATTGGGTTGCAGGTCAATGCATATGAACAAGGTGTTGGCTATCAGATGCTGGGGAATGCAGTCACCATTGGCTTAGCACTTTTCCCGTTTTTATATCGACTTTTCCGAGAGAAGAGCTTTGACCAACTAAAGTCCATCTCAGCAGAGGAGGTCCTGACCCTCTTCTGTGGTGCACCACCTGTCACACCTGTTGTTATTTTGTCTATAATTAATTTTTTTGAAAGATTGTGTCTTACATGGATGTTTTTTTTTATGATGTGTGTGGCAGAGAGAACATATAAGCAGGTGAGTGGACAGGCAGCATTTGTCACCTCTGTATCTGTTGCCTCTCCATTGAATTGTTTTAGTCCTTTGACTTCGTAACTTGTGCATTTAATGTTCATGTGGTTGACTATTTGAAAAACACATAATTTGAAATCTTTAAAAATACTTAAATGTCCTTCCTGTTCTTTGGCAGTTTCATACATGTATTATTTTGATCAGTTCATCCCTCTCTTGTCTGTTCTCCCACTCCTGCAGAACCCTCTCTTCTTCTCCTCAGGTCTCCTTTTTGTTTTTACGGTTTTCTAAACAACCCTATGAGGTTGCTCACATGAGTCTGGGTGTGGGGTTGTTAGCTAGAGCAAGACAACTCGGTACACCACAGATGAGGAACAACCCATCCCTGGGCTCCATCCTGTGCTGGTATTACGCAGCTATGAGTGCAGCAGCTATGTCATCTGAAATGTTCTGAAGAAGCCTGTGTGTAGAAACAAGTGGTATAGGTTGCTGACTGCTCACCATCAGGACTTTGTATTTTGTCCATAGCATATACAGTGGCAAAGTCATAAGGTTTTTGTGGGGGAAAAAAAAAAGGCCAAGTAAAGAAATGGACTGAAGTCTGGTGACTTTTGGATTGAGGATTTACTGTGTTGGGGATGTGCAACAAGGAATATAATTTTTGAATGGAAATTAAATTGTAGAGTCAGCCAGAATTATGTATAAACATTAGAGGTTGTGAATGTTGAGGATTCATTCACAGTTCCAAAGGATATTCCTTGCATGCATTGAGAATGTGCCATATTTGGAATTAATGCTTCACTGTGGGATGGACTTTGAAGTGAACACTGCTATTCTGAGGAACCGCTGGATAAGATTTTGATTTTAACGCTTTAAATATCCCAGGAATACTATTGATGGTTATTGGACATGTACCTAGACACATGTACATTTTATTTTGTGATGTTTTTAATTTCCTTTAGAGATTTTTATTTGCAAAACTCTTCAGCCATATTACTTCTGCCAGGAAAGCCAGGAAATATGAAATACCTCATTTCAGACTTAAAAAGGTGGAGAACATTAAAATATGGTTATCGCTGCGCTCCTATCTAAAGGTGAGCTGTTTTGATTAACTATGGTATATTTGTAGGGCTATGGAAAACATAGGTGATGATGATCTGGCCATAGTTGCTAAGTAGGCAGGGGTTTCTGGTCACTAGAAAGTGAGTCTGCCATGTGAGATATGGTGCACTGAAAAAGACAGTAGAGGTAAAGATGTAAAGGGAGAGGGGCAGACTGCTGCCTCGGCAGAGAGCTGTGGAGCGCATGCTGCTCGGACTGGGAAAGATCTAGTTGAAAATATGTTAATGACTCATTCTCGTAATTTGAAAAGTATGGCTGTTAGTGTTTCAGATTGATACCTAAAATATGTTAAAATGCTACGTCCACGATTTCTCACATGAATATACAACAATTCAGAGCTAATAGTGTGAAGCTGCTGTGTGCCCAGACCCTAAAACATTAACATGTCTTCCTCCGTAGAGGCGGGGTCCACAGCGCTCAGTGGATGTGGTTGTGTCCTCCGTCTTCTTACTGACACTTTCAATTGCTTTCATTTGTTGTGCACAGGTAAGGCTTCCTATCTGTTTTAATGGAAGGGAGAATTCTAAGCAGTGCCTGCTTGGTTTTATAGCATGTTGCTGTGTGTTTTAAATTTGTCTACATTCCCTTTACTATTTTGGATACCTGTTATATGTATTATCTGTATGAAGTGGGAATGTTGATGTCCTTGAAAATTCTTAGATGTTCAGTTATTTAAGATGGCAATTTTTGATTGTAAAGCTGTCACAGTCTGATAGTTGTAAGTAGGGATTCACCCACACTCTTTCTTCAGCATTGCTAGCTCTCATTCTCGGGGAGAACTTTCTTATTCATTGACTGTTCATCTGTTTACATAGTGGAGTTTAATCTGCTATCTGCTTGTTTTGAGGTCTGAATTGTTCCATGTTTGACTGGTGTGGACCCTCTTGAGGGCTGTGTCCTGTTGATAGTTCCCTTTATCTTCTTTTAAAGGCACTTTTATTCTTTCCTCACTGTAAAAAGTTACAAGCTTGCTGAACATGGTGGCACATGCCTTTGATCCTAGCACTTGGGAGGCAGAGGCAAAGGCTGGTCTACAAAGTGAATTCCAGGACAGCCAGGGCTGCACAGAGAAACCCTGTCTTGAAAAAAAATTACAACAAAAAAGAAGTTACATGCTTATCACATGTCTTCCCAGTTGAGTGTTAACTGTTGTGATCAGAGAACAGTCTGTGTTCAGTCCTTTGAAATGGGTAGAGGCTTCCTTTATTCCCTGGCATTGCCTGCTGGTTTTATTAAGTTTGCTGTTAGCACTTTGGATTGTGTCTGCTATTGCTGAGGTTAGTGTTCTCTGGTGTTTCAATTGTATTGCACAAGTCACATGATTGGTTTGAGTTGTTTTTTGCTCTTGATGGAAGTATGCTTAAACCCATCACTATTGTGAAGTTATTTGTTGCCAAGTTTTGCTTTAAGTACTTTTGTTTGCTTGTTAGCTTGAGACACAATCTCATAATGTAACCCAGGATAGCCCCAAATGGTGGCAGATGTCTACAACCCCAGCAGTTGAAAGAGAAAGGCAGAAGGATCTGGAGTTCAGAGAGGCCATTCTTAACTATACATAGTTGTATATATAGCCAGGGTTGTGTGGGTCCCAAGGATTGAAGTCAGGTACCCAGGCTTAGTAGCAGGTGAGCTATCTTGCCAGCCCCTAGTTACCTGTTTCTTATCCTACCTCATAGTCTTCGTTTTGGAGTGCCTTACTTATTTAAATGTACAATAATTACTACAAATACTGTAGCTCCCTGTTCAACTCACCTATTTTTCTTTTCTGTCTCTTATTATCTTTTTACTAATATTCCATTTAGTCTTCTTCTTACTCATACATTTGTTAATATTGTCCTAGTAGTGACCTCAGCAATGAGCTAAGTGCTAGTTGGGACTCTCCTCATCCTGGTTATAGCTACTTGACCATGGTGACCCCAATCCAGACTAAGCTAAAGAGCTTTGCTCTTTCAGAAGTCAGGGTTAAGAAACTGAGATATTGGTGACAGGTTTTGGAGTAGAAATTTCCAGAGTCTTGTGAGGCCATAGAGTTAGTTACGAGGGAAGGGAAGAAAGGGGCAGCTGTTGGTGACTTCCTGCATATTACAAGGTCTGCATTCAGCTTCCTCAAGAGTTCTTTATATAGTTTTCCAAGAAATATTCTAACTTTCTTGGGTTTCTTGAGTGAAGTTCTTTACTTACTTAAGTCAGTAAGTTTTAAAGTAAAACTTAAGACACACAGTAGGCCCTCAGTGCAGCTATACTGCTGTGCTCTTATTTGAATCCTAAAGTGGAATAGAGCCAGGTGTTCAGAGCTCTACTCAGACTGGCCTGAGGGCCTTAGGTGAAGTTAAGAGCAGCAGTGGTCACCTTGTGCCTGCGAACACTGGTGACTCAGGGAGCTGGGATTCCTTGTGTCTTACCTTGCTCCTTAGAGACCCCTGCAGTCTTTCATGAATGGGAAAATACAGGACACTTGGAAAAATACCTAATGACAAAGTCAGTAAATAATTATGAACAGTCAGTAAATAATACCTTATGAACAGTCAGCTTCTCCCCTTTGAGGAAACTGTAGATTGCTGGTAATGTTTTAAAATTGACACAGGAATAATTGGGTGATATTAAGACAACAGTTGACAGTGGGTGGAGCAGCACCCTCATAGAGGCAAAGGGGAGTGGGGAGGGGGAGGGTGGGAAGTGGTAGAGGGGTAACTGAGAAGGGGGATATTATTTGAAATGTAAACAAATAAAATGATTAATAAAAAAAAAAGACAACTATTGACCTTTTTCTGGTCCTTTGATAGGTTCTTCAAGGTCACAAGACATTCCTGAATGATGCTTACAACTGGGAGTTTCTCATCTGGGAAACAGCACTGCTCCTTTTCTTGCTTCGCCTGGCCTCACTGGGGTCAGAAACCAACAAGAAGTACAGCAATGTTTCCATCCTACTCACTGAACAGGTACTGATGGGCCCCATTCCCGAGCTGTGGTGTCTATGTTGAGAACTGGGCTGAGTCATTAACTGTGACCTCACATCTTTTACCACTGTGTAATTATCTTTTTTTTCCCATATCTAAAATGAGTGTAACACCTCTATCTTCTGCCTAGGACTGGGAGAATGAATTGCTAATGGGATGAAAGTACTTTGTCATGCTATAGAGGTGTTTTTTGTTGTTGTTTTTACTTTTGTTAATAAGGGAACATGTAACTACATACTAAGATTGACAGATGTTTCTTGTGAATATTGAGTGATAACAGTGTATTTTCTATGTTAATTTTGATTTTAAGTTCAAGTTTTCCATAAACATTAAGTAAACACACTTGGGATAATTTTTTTTTTTTATTATTATTTTTTGGCCTTAGAGTCATAGTGGATAATTGTTCCTATAGAGGAAAAATAAGGAATTAATAAGTTAAAAGAGCTTTTTTTCTCTATCCATAAATGCTTATTGAAGACACTACATTACTTAGGGAAGACTGGTTAAGAGTGAGACATAGTGTTTGAATTCAAGGAATTTGTATGCTCATTATGTTACAACTAGAATTTTTTTTATCATTTTGATAAATTGTTTTATCAGTGATTGTTTTATTTTCTCTAAGTAGCTTTTCTTTATCAAAGAGATAAACAATGGGGGAAGAGATCCTTCTCCATAGCTGCTGAGGCGGTAGATCCTAGACATAGTTCACTCGAAAAGATGACCTCAGAATCTGCCAGGTTTTCTGCAATGTGTATTGTTTTTGTCTGCAAATTTACCTTACTCTTTTCTTTCTATTAGATTAATTTGTATCTTAAAATGGAAAAAAAGCCAAATAAAAAAGAACAGCTCACTCTCGTAAACAATGTATTGAAGCTGTCTACAAAGTTGTTAAAGGTAAGCAGGTCTCACCTGCACTCTCCACAGTGTGAGCTAGTCAATTCTTAGAAAAACAAAGGGCAGATGAAGTCATTTCTGAACAGGCCAGAGATGTCAGAAGCTTCCAGAAGCAAGGTAGGAAGAGTGGCTTCCAGTACCATGCTGGACTGTCTAGTCAGAAAGAGAACTTATTTCTTTTGGGCGAGGCTAGAAAATCGCTGGCTTATTCTTGAGGACATCCCTTAGGGCTATGGTTTGACTGGAAAAGCAGACCTCTGTTGACCCATGGAGAGGGCGTTAGTGGTTAGATCAGCTGAGGGGCCACCAGCATGGCCAAGCTTTGTGACATTTGTGTCATCCCTACACATCCCAGGGCAGAGATGATGCTGGAGGTACAGATGTTGGAGCCTTACACTCCCTGTACTCCGTGACTGTTCCTGACCTGGTGTCCTCAGCCCTGTCCCCAGAGGCACTAACACTAGTGCCACTGGGTCTGAGGCGCTATTGCTTGTCTCCTCATTGTGCTTGCTTAGGCTGCAGGTCCCTGAGTCTCTGGAGTCTTCAGGAGGCTACCTTCATGCTGAGCCCAAGGCCTTTAGCCTTCTTATCGTTGACCTCTGTTAAGTGCTATGGCTGCTAGGTCTTTGTACCAGATACTCATCTATGAAGCCAAAAGGCTGGTCTGTCTCTGCGTGCAGGGCCCAGGCTCTGGCTGCTGGCAGGTCAATGTTTTTATGTAAGATACATGAAATAAATTAAGCTTGTTTTTTAGCTAAGTCATTAAATCCATGTTTTACTCTTTAGAAAAGGTATCTGACCAGTTAGAAAAGGTATCTGACCAGTTAGAAAAGGTATCTGACCAGTGCTAGGCAGTATAGATTCTGAATGCTGGCATGATGGTTTTGGATTAATGGGAAAGAATTTTCAGTCTTATAATCTAGGGTCTGATGGTTAATCATCTCTTTTACCTTTTTTTTTTTTTTTTGAGAGAGAGAGTATAACTACATACACATTCACTGTGTAGGTCAGGGTAGCCTTGAGTTTACAGAGACTCTGACCCCCAACTGCTAGGATTAAAGGCACTACTTTTTAAAAAAAGTATTAATGACTTATTGCTCCCTTCCACTGTTACAAGGTTTGGCCATGGAGAGGTTGGTTTATCCCTCACAGATTCCTTGAAGTAGCTCTGGGATATTAAGGAAAAGTCATAGCAGCATCCTCAAAACCCATCATGAAGTAATGAGGACTGTCGGGAAGCCACAGCTCATTTCAGTCCCTTTGTCCCGTAGGAGCTGGACACACCATTTAGACTCTATGGACTGACCATGAACCCCTTAATCTACAACATCACAAGAGTAGTTATCCTTTCTGCTGTCTCTGGAGTTATAAGTGATCTTCTAGGATTCAACATAAGAGTAAGTGTCAATATTGCTCTGTAGCCTTTGTCTTTAATACCCCGTGTGGGCGTGGAACCAACTCTTGAGGACATGTGACTTGGTGGTTTACAGGCTTCTCAGCTTTCCTCATTTTATAAAACTAAAAGACCGAACTCTTGATCAAACTAAAAATCCAATTTTGAATTTCATGTCCGTAGCATGGTCTGGGTGAACATGTCACTGTGACCCAGGGAAATATGGGAATGACTGAAAACCGCATTATAGTGGACGCCACT
Source organism: Rhabdomys pumilio (assembly GCA_030674055.1). Classification (NCBI taxonomy): domain Eukaryota; kingdom Metazoa; phylum Chordata; class Mammalia; order Rodentia; family Muridae; genus Rhabdomys; species Rhabdomys pumilio. The sequence goes on along the minus strand of JANHMN010000001.1, from coordinate 50,681,652 downwards.
TTTGATCTGGAAGTATTTCTTTTTTTCTCCTTCCATTGTCAGAATTATTTATTTCTTCCTATGTAAAAGGTTCTTAAAGAAATAGGTTTGGAAGTTCCACAGAAAATTAAAAACAGAACTACCATCTGACCCATCTATTTCACTCTGGGCACACACCCAGAGAACCCCATTTATTACCACAGAGATACTTACACCTCATGTTTATTGCTGCTTCAGTCACTATAGCAAAGAGGTGAAACAAACCTACTTGTCTATCAACAGATGGATAGATAATGAAAATCTGGTCCACATATAAAATGAAACACTATTGAGCTTTAGAAAAATGAAATTGCAAAATCTGGAGGAAAATGAGTGAACATAGAATATGTAATATTAAGTAAGGTTACACAATCTCAGAAAGAAAGAACCCTGCATGTTTTCTATCCTATGTGGATACTAGCCTAAAATATATACATGAACATGTGTAAACAGGCAGACATGCAGGTATAGTGTAACACACAGAAAGGAAAACAGAAGGTTGGAGTGAGTGATGGAGGAGAACCTGAACGGACATCAGGTTCTTCTAGTGTTAACTTTGTAGTGGATCTTGTGTGTATATGTGGCGGGTAAGTTCACACTAGTACAACTTGTGTGCATATGTGGTGGGTAAGTACACACTAGTACAACGTAAGAGAGCCAGGGAGACGGCTCAGCAGTTAAGAGCACTTGTTGCTTTTGCAGAGGACCTGGGTTCAGTTCTTGGTACCCACATGATGGTTCATAACATCCGTAAGTCCAGTGCCAAGGGATCTGACACTCTCTTCTGACTCTGGTCAGGCATGCATGTGGTATACATACATACATGTAGGCAAAACACTTCCATAAATACTTAAATAAAATAAAAATAAATCTTTAGAAATTAATAGTGAATGTGAAAAGTTCAGAACCATAATTGATAATGAAAGTGCATAGTGCAGTGTGACACACCACAGCTCAGGATATACAGAAAGTCAGCGCAATATAGACTTTGCTTGTGATGTGATGTTTTTTATTTGCAAGGTTTTTATAATAAATTTTAAATAAAACTTTTTTTTTAAGTTCATAGCCATATGAATATATATCTAAATCCCACCTTTTTGTCTTATAGCTAACTGTTTTCTTTTGGGGTGATTTTCTTTTCTTAGCTGTGGAAAATTAAGTCCTGAGCTGAGATGTGTGCCTGGACTCTTCTCTGGCTGTGTCACTGCTCTCCCACTGAGGATAAAGATGGCTCACAGAAACCAGTGACCCCACTGCAGGCTCACACTCATAAGCCTCCTACTCAGCCCAGTCTAACGAATGGAGTTGTGGCAAGTCCTTTCCCTGGGCATGTGTTAAAAACCTGCACTTTCATGGTTCTCAAGGACTGAATAGTAGCAAACTAAAGCCTGCCTCACAGAGACTCGGGACTGTTTCCTGAGTCAGGACATTTATCTTGGAGCCTTCAGTACTGTGCTAGTTATATTTACTGTAAATAGTCTTTTGGGTAACCATGGTAGGTGCCCACAGCATGAAGCAGCTATGTTTTATTGGAAATATGCAAATGCAGTTCTTTTCTATTATAGTCTATGGATTGGGGATTTCTCTATCAAAAAGAGAGAAACTATTTTAGGTTGAATCCAAATAAAAGAACTTTACTAGAGAATTTCAGTTTCTAGGTTTTGTTTTTTGCAGTGAGGGTGGAGGAATGAAATAACTTTTGAAACAAATTTCTGTTCATTTTTGGAGAAAATCTTAATTTAGGATTTTGAGTTAAGCCTGTAAGTACGGTTGTTGGTGAGTCATGCATGCTCATGAGGTTTCAGCATGCCATCGTCAGATGGCACGGTCTCTCTAATGGCTTGCCTACTGGGCAGCAGCATGGATCCAGCCTCTAGTACACTTCGGGTCCTCAGTGTCTGACGATTGGCCAGACTGTGCCATGGATGGAGCTTCACTTGTTAGTGACCCACCATGCATGCCTCAGTTAATGGAAACACCGGCAGTTCTGCTTACCAAGTTCCCTGCTTTGGAGAACTTGTTGAGGAAGACTGGAAGCATGAACACCTGAATGGTAAGATTTTGTAGAACTTGGTTATCTCACGTACTACAGTTATCGTGGGATTGGCTTTACATTTTTTTTTAATGTGTATGATTGTTTTGCCTATGTAAATACTCATGTGCCATGTTTATGTCTGGTGCCTGAGGCCAGAAAAGGGCATTGGATCCCTTGACACTGAAGTTTCAGACTATTGTGAGTTGCCATGTTGGTGCTAGGAATTGAACTCAGGTCTTCTGCATGTACTCTTAACCTCTGAGCCATCCGTCCAGCCCAGTTTCAGGTAGGTAAATGTAACATACAGAGACAACTAGGATCTGTCAACTTCGCAGTCACTTGTTGCTCATTTGCTTTTTAAATATCCAGTCACCCAAACTGAATAACAGCATAAGCATTTAAACCTATTCTGCTGAAATATTTGTAAGTCTATACTACATATAAAATATACTTGTGTGAATTCATGCAATTATAGAATTTTTTTTCTCCTGAAGAATATTAATTAACCAGAGTTTTGAAGTAGGATTTAAGCAGTTTATATGCTAAGTGAAATAAAGTCAAGTGTACACAATTTAAAACTAAAATAAATAGAATGGTTTTAAATATTGTGACCATGGAACTCTGTAATCTTGTTAGTCTATTATAAATATGTAGTAACTAAATTCCAGTGAGATACAGTATCTTTTCTTCCCTGGTAGTGGAGAAAAGGGGTATTAAAAAATAGCATTAATAGAAAATGGTATACAACTTAAGGCTTTTATCCATATGTGAGATTAAGTACTGGCAAAGACTCATTACTTTGTCTTTTTGATTGTAAGTTTTTGATGACTCAGATCACGATGGGACTAGGATCCACAAACAACAATTTTAAATGACAGTTTAAAACAAAAAGGAAGTCCAACTTTTTTTCTTTTTTAATATCTATATAAAAAATAACGAGCAATTTACAGATCTTTCTCTAATCAGAACCTCAAGTGTATATATATATATATATATAAAGGTACTGTACATATATAAACATTTACAACCAGTACATCCATATTTTGCTCAGCATTCCAAGGCCACATTGCTAAGTCAGTATATAATCAGTACAGTGACATGTTACTTAGGAAGAGCCACATCATATTGACAATATGACATCAAAGTTATGTCACAGTTAACAATAAAAATAGGATTTGTATCACTAATTGTGGACTATAGGGAAAATAAGTCATTTCTGTGGTACTAAATTCTTAGCATTTATCAAGCCTCCTAATTTGCAATATTCAAGTAGTTTTGAGATGGGTTAAATACAGTTCTGGATGGGAGCATGTGCCATGACAGGGACCAGTACAGTTGTCACAGTGGAATTTGTCAGATTCACAAGGTAACAGAATGAGTGTTCAAATACTCCATAAATAGACAGTTTTGGTCTGAGAAATGTCTGTATTTATAGATGTTTCTGAATGCTGCTTCAAGGAACTAATGTCTTGATCTAGTGTATGAGTTTAAGAATTGTCTCCAGCTTTCAGCAAACATTTTTATTAGACTTTAAAAGGAACTCTAGAAATTTTATTTTTTAAATAATTAGCTAAAAATTAAAGTTCCAACACACACACACACACAGTCTATACCATATTAGTCCTGAATTGCTGAGGAAGCCCAAGACAGGCTCTGCTTCTAAATCCCTAATGCTCGTGTGTCTGCCCCTAGATGAACTCCTCTGTGCTACAGAAGCTGGTGCTTTGTCTGGCAGTGGACTGTAGAACTGGCTTCATGATTAAGTCCCTCACAAAGATCTACATAATATTTTGGGTCTTCAACTATATATTAAAGACTAATGATAAATAATCACAATATCCAGGTGTAGTAGTTTTTCTTTAAAGAGAAACAAGCGGTACTTGTACATGCTTCTTGTACTTCCCTCAAGACTACAGGTGATCTGAGACACTGTTACTACATAAGGGATGGCTAACATGGCAGGAGCTTGTTAATTCTGTCGCTTAGAGTATATTCTCATTTTGAACATTCAACTGTAAGGAAGGAATATCTTTAACAGTTAAACACCTTACTTAGCCATAAAAAAAGCATTTATAATATTTGACCTTTCCTGTAACGTGATGTTTGTGAATTGCATTTTTAAACTAGGATGGTCAGAAGCTGTGAGAAGAGGCAAGTGCCCACTTTAATGGTGAGCTAACAATTTCTTCCTCTGCAAGGACTCAAATATTTCTCTCTGTAAACATGCAACATGCTATTGAAAACATCTTCAAGCCAAACCGAACTGTTTGATGACTGGAACTATCAGAATGGGAAGGATAAAACAGACATGATACAGTAGATAACTTGGCACAAACACAAAGTGAATTGTGACCACACTGCTAAGATCATGTCATTGCTGAGCGAGCGGCCTGAACAGGGCATGGCAGGTGAGCCCTGGATGCAGCTCCTTCCTGAGCATGTGAAAGGGCAGCCAGCCAGGGCCAGGTGGGTCGTAGCAATCCCAGAAGCCCTTCATGCAGCCTGGCTACCTGGTATAGAATATCTGGGGGTAAACCACACCTCTCCCCCCTTAAGAATGTTGCATTTTAAGTACAAGATTACAACTTAATTTTCTTTGTTTTATACAAAAGGTCACAGCTGTTTGTCAGCCATGCCAGTAGTGCCTGTGACTTTATTTGCACGTGGCACCCTCCAGGGTCCTGGAGTGATGGGTGCTTTCTTGACTGGAGAGCTACTTTCAGGTGTGCCCCCTGCATGGTCCTTGCATCTGTCATTGATCTCTGATTCTTTGCCTTTGTGATCTTCTGCTTTACTTAATGCCATCCTCTCTTCAGGTTCCTGCTTGAGCTGCTTTGCTGAGACCTGGGCGTTTTCTCCTGTTTTGTCTCTACTTGTTTCTCCTGCTGTTGGCTTCTTTCCTTTTTCGTTTTCAGACATTACCCTACTAGCAGTGTTGCTAGTCTTTTTGGATGGGAGAGATGTTTCCTCAACTCTATTGGTCTTTTTCTCTGGAGACCTTGTTCTGTTTTTCCCCAGCTGACTCTGCTTCAGCTCTTTCCTGCTGACCCCTGACTTTTCTTTCCCATCTGGGAGCTGTTCAGTGCTGTCACTAGACTGGCCTGCTGCTCTTCGGCCCCCAGCCTGTGATAATTTGCCTTCAGTGTTTGACAGGCTGTTGCCGCCAATCTGCTTCTTGGGGCTAGAAGACCGTCCTCTGTCTTTTCTACAGGGATCTTGTCCAGAGCCTGCCTTAATGGTGAGCTGACCTTTATTTTCTCCTTTCCTAGGGCTGAGTGACCGGTCTCTAGATTTTCCTTTGGGGTCACTTTTTAGGGGCCTGGGAATCTTTTCCAAATGTTCCTCTGAATGTCGATTAACTGACTTTTTGGGACTAGCAGATCTACCTCTTCGTGTAACACCATTCTCTCCTTTTAGTAGATTCTTCTCACCATGCCCAGAACTTCTGGGTGGATCCTTCTTACTCACATTTTTCTGGACAGACTGATACTTCTTCTCAGGCTGGATTCCATTTAAAGTGCTTTTCTTTTCTTGTACAGTGTCCTTTAATTCTTCTGCCTTTTCACATATCTGAACTCTAATCAGAGAGTCTTCAATTACTGGCACATGAGACTCTTCAAATGTGGAAGCAGAATGTGAAGATGGGAGAAGTGGCGGCGGTTCATCATAAATGACATTGGAAGATGAAGGACTACTAGTATCCCAATCACCTAAAAAGTGATTGAGCAGAACATTGTTATACTCAAGGATTATAAACAGGAACAGTGAGTTGTGAACTGACAGCCATTTGAATGTTACTGGTTGCATAGCCCAAGGAGTATGTTATGTAGCTTATTCACATTTACATTGCTCTTTGTAAGGCAGATGCTTATAGATATCTGCTCATGTATGGAGGGGAGATTTGTGGTATAATCATTTTTCACCTAGGTACTATAAGACATATATGATCTGTAAATTCTTAACATTCATTTAGCCCAATGAGATACAAATAATTAAAGTGGCCCCAAGTGTCTGGCCCAGTAAGCTCACTAATTAAGCTATTATTACTGTTTAACTTAAGGATGTGCCAAAATCACTAGTGAAAAACATCGGACTGTTGTAACCAAATGAAGTTTCTGGGCACTTTCTTGTTAGGCTGTCAAATTAATGTCAAAAGGAGACTGAAAAAGTGCAGAAGACAGAAACAGATGTATTTAATAGCACCATTTTAATTAAAAAGAAAATGAAAGAAGTGATTTAAAAGACATGCAAATTTACCAAGTCTTTTTAAGGAAAGACCAAGAAAAGCCCTGAAAGCCTTAATGTTGCTCAGGTTTCACGTAGGAGCACAGACCGGAAGGAGCCAAACCTGAAGAAGGAAGAGAAAAAGCCTAGGACTACGTGAAAACAAACCAGTACAGTTAGCATAGATGTCCCTGGGAATGTGCTGTATGAGCAGACGGTGGAAGATAACACAGCCAGAGGATCATAGCTGGAAGGGACTGTAGGAGGTTATGTCTACACTTACCCTGCAAAAGCTCTGATGGGGAGTTGGGCAGGGGAGACATACATTAAATGGGCATTGGTGCTGCCTTTATTTCTAGGATCATACACTCTCAAAGTGATTTTTAAAAACACTGTGACAGTTCAAAAATACATAATGAAGCCAAGGGCATTCACAATCAGTGCAGTATAGACATATTATCTTAGGTGTACTTTCCTGTTCCCAGAGAGTGTGGCTATAGCAACTTATTTTGCTAAGTGATTAGAAAATCCTAAAGTTCTTCGGCATTTATTCATTAAGTGAGAAAACAAATATCAAGGACTCAGAATATCTTACTTTAAGAAAGTAAGATTTTTTTTTTCAATGTGTAACTAGCCAGGGAGGGGATAAAGCTGGATATTCTGAAGAAATTTGAATTGTTTGCCTCTACTCTTATTACAGGCATGTTTCTCTACAGAATGCACTGTGTGATTTTAGATGAAATAAATACAAAATCTATTCCAACAAATAGACTGTTTGGAAACATCATTTGCAGTATAGTAACTCTCTTTGGGGGTTCTGGTGTCCACTTCTGAATTAGCCAGCAGTATGTCTGTCACCTTCAAAGGGGCATTCCCTTCCCTTCTGCCACCCGCTTTGCCAGCTTGAGTGTTTAGCTATTTTGCTTACCGTGGTCAGGTATCAAGCCAGTTCCTGGTCTCAAAAGGAGGAGGACTTTATTCCCACCAGCTTGGATGAGCTCAATCGCTCGCGTATGTGTGATGCCTTGTGTCGGTTCCCCATTGATTTCAACGATCTGGTCACCAACCTGGACAGGGAACATCGACAACTGTATGAAGTGGCACCAATCTTCATTTCCACATTGTCAACAGAGCTAAGTCATTCTCACTTGTAAAGTCCTTAACCTAGACAGTGTGCTATCTTGGTGACAGCTGATGGGAAGACAATGCATGATTTTACTTACTTGATAAAAATTCTGAATGGGAGTTTTGTGTTGCTACCAGTGAGTGTCTGAACATTTGAAATCAAGCATTAAATTCAGGTTTTCCCACATCTGTGAGGCCCTGAGATTGATCCCTAGTATTGTAAAATAAATAATAAAAAAAACCTAGTTTTCTACCAAAAGTCAGACCCTTAGAAAAGGTGACATTTCTGTATAACCCTAAGTAACATTGCAGAGTGGCACCTAAGTAACAATCAGTAAAGAGTGCTTTCACACATGAGCTCATCTTGACTTGGTTTTCTAAAGCTGGAGCAGATGGTTGCTCATCACTGAAGCTTTCCCAAGAAACTGGCCATTCTTTGTATTGCCAGCATATTCTATACATGAGTGAGGCTTTAGCTAAATGATATACTTTAGAGATTAAAATGTAAAGAAATTAAGAATTGAGAATACATTAATATGAACACTTATTTAAACCAATTACTAGATTGTTTATAGTAACAAATATAAAACCATTTTCCTGGGAAAAGGAAACTAGGGCTCAGAATAAAATACCACAGTGCTGGTGTTGTTTAACAGAAGTGTCTACTTTAAAGAAAAATAAAACCAACCACAGATAAGTGCTCATTGGAATTACTGTTGGGAACAATCTTATAAATCAGATGTTGGGGTTTTGTTGTTTTAAAAGTGAACTCCCATCTCGTAGGCATTCTCTGTCTCCCTGCCACATGGCACTGCTTCCTGTCCCAGGACTGGAGTTCTCCACCAGCTAGACTGTCTTGACCTGGGATTTCACAGCCCCAGAGGTGCAAGAATTACATTTCTTCTCTGTAGATTTCCCAGTCTCAGGTATCCAGAAATGGTAGCAAGCAGACAAAAAAAAATTATGTAAAATGAAAAAAGCTTAAAAAACAAGTAGGGTAAGACAATGAATTACAGGACAAAAAACAGTAAGAAAAGCAATTAGCAAAATCCTTATTAGTAAGTGATAAAAAGACTTATGTTCCTGAGGAACAAAGCAGGAAAGTAATTCCGACAGTAAATGAAAATCAGGGTGAGCACAGTGGCTCATCTTAGGAGAGAGGGCACAGTTTCAGTCACATTCTTTCTCTTAAGCCACAAACCTGTATATTTTAATGTAAATAAAATATAAATAAAACGTAATTGAACAGGCTTGCCACCAGGTGTCATTTTTAACTTTCAAATAAAATGGGAAGGAAAGGGAAGTGGAGGTTTAGTTTCTGTTAGGCCAGTAGGGCTGTGGTCTGTCCCAGCTGTGTAAAAACCACAGGGAAACACTCCTCTGAGAAGAGGCAGGTTAACATTTTTGCTGAGATTTTCAGTTATGGTAAAAATAGGTTTGAAAAGTTGAACATTCAACCCCATTTTTGTATTACTGAAAAATGAGAGAGAAAGGAAAGAAAAGAGAAATGAAAGGCAGACAAAAGGAGTTAAGAAAAAAATGCAGGCTGGAGAGATGGCTCAGCAGTTAAGAGCATAGACATGCTCTTCCAGAGGTCCTGAGTTCAATTCCCAGCAATCACATGGCACCTCACAACTGTCTGTAACTCTAAGATTTGAAACCCTCACACTCAGACATACATCAAGGCAAAACACCAATGCACATGAAATAAAAATAAATGAATAGATTATTAAAAGAAACAACAAAACTATTTTTTATAAAAAAAAAGAAAGAAAAAGACACGTAAGCTAGAGAGATGGCTCAGCCGTTAAAGGCTAGGCTCACAACCAAAAATATAAGAAAAAGACATGTATCTGTAGACTCAGATAATTAGGTAGTCAGTTGAGGCCAGCCTTAGTAAAAACAGTAGGGCTTTAAAACTTAGGGGGAAAAAGCAAGAAAAGATAGCAGAAAGAATGGTTCTTGTTTCTTTCTTTCTTTTATTGGATATTTTATTTATTTACATTTCAAATGTTATCCCATTTCCAAGTTTCCTCTCTGGAACCCTCTATCCTATCCCCCCTCCTTTTGCTTCTCTATGAGGGGTGCTCCCCCACCCACTTCCACCTCCCCACCCGAGCATTCCCTACACCTGGGCATTGAGCCTTCTCCCATTGATGCCTTACAAGGCCATTCTCTGCTACATACGCAGCTGGATCTTGTTTCTTTAAAAAACAAAAACAAACCAAAACAAACCCGTAGCAGTTGTGGCTGGAGAGAGGCTCTGTGGTAGCCAGTGCAGGTTCCTAACACACAGCCTTACATAACTAGTTCCAGAGGATCTGCTGCCCTCTTCTGGCCTCTGAGGGTAATGAATGTCTGCGGTGCATAGACATACTTGAAGGCAAAACACCCATACACATAAATTATTAAATCGATATAAAGTCTTCTAAAGGAGTCTTACAAAATATGTCCAGCATGTAGATTACATCTTAAAACATGTTAAGAAATGATATTCCTCCAAAGGAACTCTAACCCAAATGATCTCCTCAAGGAGCTGGGCCTCAACTGCACTCAACTGCACTCAACTCTGAGCCCCTTCATCAGTCACTCTGACCTTGTGCCTGCTCATTCTGAGGAGGGATGGTATGGCAATTCCCCTGACACCAGGCAGAAAGCCTTGGTTAAGGCAAACACTCAGAACTGGTTATGAAATGAATGATCGGTGTGAAGCAGTCAGATGGAAAGCACAAAGCTGTACTCTCCTAGAAGCTATTTGTATTTTACAACTAGGTCTACTCATGTTGCCCATGCTGGCCTCAAACTTGCTCTGGTAGCTGAGGATGACCTTGATCTTGTGACCTTCTTGTCTCTACTTTCCAAGTATGGAAATTACAGCTGTGCACACCACGCAAGCACACTACTGACTGAGCTACACCCCAGCCTCCCTTTCTCAAGGCTTTTCTGATTATTAGACCTAAAAATAATTTGTCTTACTATTTACTCAGTTTAAAAGGTTCTTTTGCCCTGGTGCCTACTGAAAATAGAAGAAACTCAAAGTTCTCTTGGGTGGTAAGAGGGCTAGAACTTAAAATCTTTAGTGATTACTTAACTATCAAATTAACTGATTGTTAAAAACTGAGGTCAACAATTGCTTTTTATGTATGGTTTGTCTTTAGTATCCAGAGAAGGAGAAAGGATCTATAAGCCATTTAGTCTCCAGTGCCCTGCACAATGCTGGTGTCTCAAGGTTCAAAAAGTCTGTGAACTCTAGTCTTTCTAATAACTTTAACGGTTGGCAGGGCCAGAGTTTCCTGCCTCTGTAGGGATCTAAGCGGAAAAACTCTCTGGGCTTATTATGTCTTAGAAGAAACTGTAGAGTCTTTTTTATCCTGCTGTCTTCAGTCCTTTTAATAAGATGGAAGTGATTTGATTTCCTAATCCACCTGCCCTGTCCTGACTGCTCTTCTGGACACACACAGGAGCTGTCAGGCTCTGGAACCCAGGCTGGCTGGGAAAGCACAATGGTGGCATGTGGCTGCAGAAACCCGTTTTCTGTGTAGGAGGTTTCAGCATTCCCTCTAAAGCAATTACTTCTAGAACTTTCCAGTCTAGAGCCAAAAGCAAAGGTCGCAAACAGAAGCGAACTCACGTGAATCCTGCCGTCTTTGATGGCGGGCCCGTCCTCAGCGAGGCGAAGGATGAACAGGCCCATGTTGTACTCCTTCCCGCCTCGGAGGCTGAACCCGAAGCCTCGGGGGCCTCTCTCCAGCTCCACAGGGTAACACCCAAGGCTCTGGAGGAAGGAAGCAGGACAAGAGTGTCCTCATGCACTGCTTCTGCTGTGTCTTTTACAGTCTGCTTTTATAGCTGAGAGAAGTAGTGTGTACTCTTGATACAGTTCTAAGTGGTAAGAAAGGAATGCTAGTTGGGGCTGCTGCTTAATTTTTATAAATTCAAATGAATTCATTTGAAGATTATGCCTTCTAGTTGGTCAGTGTTCAACAGGACGATTAAGAGAACAGAATTTTTCAAAGATTTTAAAAAAAATCTTAACAAAGATTTTTTTCTACAAATTTTCCTGAAAAACAAGCAAGCAAAAGCTCCTTCCTTTAATTAGTTGCAATACTATACACTAGTATATACTTACCCTAGGTTCTGATTTCTCTGTATGGTATAGTGAATGCCAACCACATTACCAGTTCTATAAAAATTAGTAATTTTGGAAGCAAATGTATCAGAACAGATTTGCAGTAAGAACACCAGTGTCAGTGACACAGCAGCCCCAAACATCAGCGGCAGGGTGTGTTTACCTGATTGTGCCGGCTGCCCACAACTGAAATCACTGCAGTGTCAGGCTGGGCAAGGTGCTTGTGGTCAGACCAGGAATGTCTGTAAGAACTGCAGATATCTTTCCCAAGTTCACCTTCTAGGGCACTTCTATGAGAGAAACCAAGTTATATTCTGCACTGAGAAAATGAGAGACAGTCTAAAAGAAAAGCCTATCTATCAGCTTCTCTCAGAGCTGAGCCTTCCCACCCTCTACCCTGACAAGCTGCTGTGAACAGAAAGAAAAGACTGTTCACTCCCTCCAGGGTAGGTTAAAGACTGGACCCCATCCCTTCCTTCAGTGGTGTTTTGATGGAGTTGCTCTCAAAGAAAGCTGCACTCAAAATAACTGAACAGGGGGAGGCAGAAAGATACTGTGACGTTGTCACCATGAGAAATGGACCTTCCAAAGCCCCAAGGGCTAGGAAGATGCTGAATTTCTAGAAACCTAGAGGTGCTTTTTTTTGTTTGTTTGTTTGTTTTTTTTATAACTAATATTTTTAACAGAGGAAAGAAGTATGTTCAAATTACTGCCCAGTGTAAGGTCATTTGAGAAAACTGACTCAAGTGGGGCTGGGCCTCCCCTACTAAAGTGCTTACCAGAGAAGTAGGCTAGATGCTGCCCCAAGGCTGACTAGCTCACTGTTGTGCCTGGCATGGAGGCTGGGAAGTGGGGTGAAGGTTTGGAAGGGCAGGAGGCATTAGGAAGGACCCTGAGGATAAGATACACAACAGCTTCTTCCAGACTTGGCTATCTGGCTTGTTCATTACTGCCTGGGAGTGGGATAGTGAAAAGCAGGGAGACGAGAAAAACCCAAAACCTGAGAATAGCCACACCTGTCCCCAGGTATGTGGTTGGCCTGTGTCTGTCCCATGGGCCTATGCTGCAGTGCTGGGCTCTGCCTGGCTGAGTTTGTTCCTGATGGTGGACCATGATGCTCTGTTTAAATAAGAAAACAATAGAAATCAGAATCTCCACATGAAAACATGAAGACCAAGTGGATCTCTAAGCAAACAACAGTGATGGTTACAGTTCCCAGCTTTAGGGCTTTCACAGAACTGCACTGTTACTTCCTGGAGTTGGAACAGTAATGTCCTCCTCCTCTGGCTTTAAGTAACATTTATGTTTTAAGAGAACAGCAGCCCATTTTTTATTTCACATTTTCACCCCCATCCTTTCCATAACATGGAAACCAGAACTGCACACATTCAGTCATATCTGTGCAGAGGACAGAGCTCCAGAGGCTACTCTGCTCTAGGTTTCCAGAGCACAGGTTTTCCTCCCTGACAGTGCTAAGTCTCAGGATGCTGGAGCACAGAGGCTGCTCTGCAAACTGCACACATCTGGGAACTTGCATTTTAACAGAGGAAGTTATTCTGCTTGACGTTTAGCATCAACGATCACAAAGTCATCCGGAGTGGTGAGAAATGTTTATAAAGATTCCATTTTTATTTTCTAAGAGCACGAATGAATGTGTGTGTGTGTGTGTGTGTGTGTGTGTGTGGTGTGTGTGTGTGGTGTGTATGAGAGAGATGGGGGGGGGAGAATATGAGAATCATTTGTGTCCATGTTATTCTTAACTGCTTGGGTGATTGAGTGCAGAACCAGCCAAGGCCTACATTCACTAGATGGATGTTCTGGGAGCTGACAGTCAGAGGGAATCTTGGACTGCAGAGCCATTAAGAGATACACTGAGTGTGATGGGCATGTGTATCAGGGCAGATGTGTGGAGGTCAGAGAACAACTTTGGGAGTTGGTTCTTTCCTTCTGTATAGATCCCAGGAATCGAATTCAGGCTACCAGGCTTGGTGGCAAGTGCATTAACTTGTTGAGTCATCTTGCTGGCCCACATCCATGTTTTTAAAGCTGGAACTTTTGAATATTTGACTCTACTCAAATATCAAAATCTAGGCTATTTAAACTATCAAAGATGGGGAGCTCAGCTAAGTAACCCCATGGATCAATTCTGGAGCAGGATGGACAGGCCAGGCCTGATCCCACTGTGCACTGTGTACTTCCGTCTCATCTGCAGGTAGGATTACAATTATCCTGTAGGGTCACGAATGAATGACTCCACAGATGTAAGTTCTTAGAGTTTCTAATATAACTGTGGTGGTTGGAATGAGAGTGCCCCCTGTAGGCTCAGCTACTAAATACTTGGTCTCCAGTTGGTTGTGTTGTTTGGAAGTGTTTCTCTGGGGTTAGACTTTATGGTTTAAAGTCACAGGTCATTCTAAGTTTGCCTTTTCTGCTTCCTGCTTGTGTTTTAAGATGTGAGCTCCCAGCTTGTTGTTGCAACTTCCACAGCCGCTCGCTCCTCTGCAACTGTGAGCCCAGTCCACGATGCTTTATCACACCAACAAGAAAGCAATTAAGGAAATAACCATCATTGTCATTGTCGTCATCATCAAAATGATGACTTATCTGGAATTTCCTTCTCTTCAAGTACATACTTAGAAACATTTATTTTACTTTGTAAGAATGTTCAATATGGAGGCTATTTTAGATTAGATCAGCATAAAGAAACTGATAAATGAATCTTGGAGTATAATGGGAGATAAAAGCCTGATGTCAAAGATAAGAGATGGACATGGTAGGAAAACTTTGGGTTTTATAAATCACTATTCTTGGGTTTTACACTCTATAACTCTTCAAAGTTGTATTTAAGAATGTCTTACAACTATAAGTCAAGAATACTCCTAAAAGCACAGGGAAAGTGTAAGAGGTGAAGAAGACAGAAATAAAACATGATCAAGCCTGGGCTAGCAATTCTAATGCCATTTTGCTGCTAGGTTTATGTAGATATGGACATACGGCCTTGGACCAGACCTTGTCTTTAAAGACAAGAATCTTACGAGGGAAAATGGTGTGGAGTAGGCTATTAACCTTCTGAATGTATTTCTCTTTTACAGTGTAGTAGCCACAATTTTACCAATGAGTTTGGGGTGTTACAATTTGGCCTCCTAACTTTTTCAAAATATTAAAGGAATTATTTATGTATTTATTTAGTGTTTGAGGCAGGATGTAATGTAGCTGAGGATGACCTTGAACTTTGACCTCCTATGTCTACCTCCTGAGTTCTGAGATCCCATACTCACTTTATATGGTACTGGTTTTGAACTCAGAAGTTCATGCATGCTAGGCAAACATTCCACCAACTGAACTATATTTCGTGTATTTTTTCTCCTCTTTTCCCATTTTCTTAAGACTTTATGAAATTATAATGCAATTACATTTCTCCAATATATTCTTCCTTGTTCTTCAAATTCATGGCCTCTTTTCTCAGTGTGTGTGTGTATGTGAACGATTGGATTATAAGACCCATTCAACAAGTGGGAAAGGAAAACATGCCTTGAACTGGAAACCTACTGGAAACTACTCTGTGCTAGTGAAGTCATGGTTATTGTAGGAGAATCTATAGCCATTGATTTACTAAATTAGCATAATCCCCAACAGCAATCTAAACGTTTGTCCTCATACCCATAGATAAGTATGGTCTTCACTCCTCATCAAACAAACTTCTCTTTGCTACAGGTGGAGACCACTACAACTACAGAAAACCACAACCAATCAAAATGCAGAGCTGTGCAGCCCAGTACCAGTGATTGCATCTACAGAACACCTTTGCACCAAAGACTCAGAGAACATTGTGGCAAGGGAGCAGAAAGACTGTAAGAGCCAGAAGTTTGGTTTGCTGTGAGATTGTGTCTCTTAGGAATGTTATATAAAGTATCACGTGACTGCCCAAATATGGGCTGAAAAGGATGACACTAACTGACAAGCCAAAGTGTATGGGGAAAAGCCTCGTGAGTTAATCCGAATAACTACAGGCAACTGAGGATGTCCGAGAGTGGAGGAATCGTCCTCCCCAGGGAAAAGCAAACCCAATTAGTTATCCAACACCAAATGGTCAGTTCTGAAAACATACATACAAGTGACATTATATAGACTGAGCAGTTTCTATCTCATGGTTTTCTTGTCACCAATTCTGAACTTCCCTCAGTTCCTGGGCCTCTAGTTTTAACATAATCCATGAAACAGGCCAACTGTCCTGATTTAAGTCTTAAGGTAAACTTTCTGTCACATACAAGATTCTAATCACATGTATCACCTGGAAAGAGCCTTCCTATTTCACCTCGTGTTTAACATGTCAGTCTCTCTGTGGGAGACTGCTTCCTTGCAGCTGCTTAAGTATACTGTGATCACAGTGTTTTCACAATGTTGACCACACTGCACACAAACAAGCTGATACTGCCAAGTAAAGACCATGAACTAAGGGCTCAGGAAGGAAGCTTGGTGTTTTAGTAGAGGTAGAGATGGCTGCAGCAGTTACAGAAACACTCGCAGCACTGAGCCAAATGGTATGTTAATACTCACTGACTGAGCAAGTAATTCTACTCCCAGAAATTCTCATGCTGTTTTATAGGGTACACATAGAAATGTGTGTATCACAGGACTGTTTTTTGATATTTAGAGCTGGGAGCAATGTGGGAAGCAGACAGGTAAGATGAGGTAAACTTCTCATGGGAAACTACCAAGCTACAGTGTGGATATACCGTAATGTACAGAATGCTTTAAGAACAAAGCACAAAACAATCTTCAGTCTTCATTGACAAATGTTTGTGCATCAAAGGGTAGTAAGAAAATGATAAGAAAGTGCAAAGACAAATGCAGGCTGGGAGACAAACTTGAAAGCTACACACCTGAAAAATATCTAGCATTCAGAATAAGTAAAGGAAACTTATAATACAACAAAAGACAAGTTTTATTTACACACACACACACACACACACACACACAGGATTCGAATAGCCATTTCTGCAAAGCACAGGAAGAGATGCTAACTTTGACATTACTGTTGTCAGTGATGTGATGCCAAAGCACAATGGAACCCCCTTCACATCCGTTGGAATGGCACTATGAGAAAACGACCCCAACCAGAAAATAAGTGTTGTGGAGGAGCTGACAAAACGGAAAGCCTCCCTCATATGTGGCGGACGAGAGTATAAGATAGTGTGGCTGCTAAAAGAATCATTTGGCAAGGCCTCAAAAACCAAATATGAGAGCACATAATATGAACTGATAATTCTAACTTTAGGAAAAACTCACAAAATGAAATAATGAATTGCAGGAAAACATATACAGCAATCGATATAATTCACAATAAAAAGGAGAAATGAATGTCTAGCAAATGACTGGTTGGTAAGTAAGGGTGCATACGTGATATGGACTTTAGAGTATCACGTATAAGAGGAATGATGAAGACAACAGTTAAGTTGAACCTTGAATGCTTGCTAGAGAAAGAAGCCAGATAGACAGGGTCTCATACTATATGATTCCGCTAAAGTAAAACATCTAAAAAATGTACAGAGGCAAACAGCGATGCGTGGTTGCTAAGGGGATGGCGTTAGGATAAAATGGAAAGTAATTTTTAATGATTATGGAGTTTCTTTTGGGAGCTGATAAGATTTGAAATTAGTGGTTATGGTTAGACAACTTTGTGGATAAACTTAAAAAACAAAACAAAACAAAACAAAATGACCCTCCCCCCACCAACAGCCCTCCAGAACAGCACTGGATGGCATGTTGTGATGAGCTTTATAACATGTGAGTTTATCTTAGTTAAAAGAAAAAAGAAGAGATGACAGAGGAATCACAGAAACTTTGATTGAATCCTGGAAAACAAAACAAATCCCATAGTTCTGAGAATAGGTCTCAGAATAGCAATCTATAACACAGAATCATCTACTTATACAGCCAAAAGGTAAGGACAATACACACTGCAGACAGTGCACTTTAAAAGATGCACAGATGAAAACAACCACAGGAAGTGTGCTGGAAGGGAAACCAGAGTGCAGTGCGTGGGCAAATGGGAACAAACCCAGATCCAATGGGGAAAGAACACAAAGGATGGCTGTTTCGTTCCAGTGTACATTCTTGGTGGCTGTGGTAACTTATGCCCACTCTTAAAAATAAAAGGACTTGACAAAACATTAGGAGTCAATTTGAAAAAGCAATAAAGGTTTCTATATAGTGAGCACAACTTACCAGGTGCAGCCAACTCCTGCTCCAACCTTAGGACCAAATTACTGTGGTAGAGGCAGGGGCGCTGGAGTCAGTGGACAGAGTGGACACAGGTCCATTTATGACTTCAGTTTGAAAGTTTTAAGTGACACATGGCAGTTGCCTTATCATGTCTGTGGCACAGTAGCCCCAGATATTAAATAGCACTGTGCAAATGGAAGATGAAGAGACAGGTAACAACTCTTTCTCTCTCATAGTAAGGGCGTGGGTGGGTAGGAGACAGGTATTAGTAAGAAGCTGTGTAACTTGGAGGAATGGTGTGAACACAGTTTCTGAAAACAGCTTTCAAGGTTCACTTAACTGCAGGGTAGCTGGCAAGTTTTACACTGAATTCAATGAGAGGCTTAGAAAACTTTTAAATTCCACGAAGGAATTTTTTAGGACAAAAGGGAGACTTTCTATTATTTCCTAAATAAAATAAGGGATTCTAAATGTTTCCATAGTTTAAAAAAATTCAGAGTACAATAAAATGATAGGTAATCAGTGACTAAGATTTCTCTTTCATTTCTTTCTAGTGGTTACTGACATGATCATATAACTACATTAAGCATCTGTCCCAAAACATTTGGGCTGAAATGTCAAAGATAGTTTTTAGTCCAAGAAAAATGAGCAATTCTGGATAACCTTTTAGAGAAAGTTACCATCAATAACCAGAAATATCTCTGTAAAACCTTTGTTCTCTGCCCAAACCGTCCCAGGTCATTCCAAGTACTCTGTGGTCAGCAGCAGCAGCAGCAGCAGCAGCAGCAGCAGCAGCAGCAGCAGCAGCAGCAGCAGCA
>JANHMN010000001.1:50639436-50663068 GCA_030674055.1 Rhabdomys pumilio | reverse complement strand
CAGCAGCAGCAGCAGCAGCAGCAGCAGCAGCAGCAGCAGCAGCAGCATCAAGGACAGTGAGAACAAGCAGGCCGTTTCACAGAAAATGTTTACGTTTGACTTTTCCTGTATGTTACAACACTACTAGCCCGAGGTGGCCTGCAGTCTGCTGGTCTTGTACTGGCTTGCATCCCTCTACCCCTCAGTACCACTGCATGACAGCATGAGGACAGAATTGCACACACAACTCTGCAATGCCATGCTGGCACTGATTTGTGATGTTTGAGTCACAAAATAAATGTTAAGCAGAGAATACACGTGAATAAATACTCACCACAGTACCTCAGACAGAAAAGACTCACACAATACCTTAAAGGTAAAACATAAGAGTAATCCAGTAGGAACAAAAAAGAGGAAATATGTGGAGAGATGCACCTGGGCATAGTTCTTGTTCTGGGAGGCTGAGGGGGGAGGATCACTGAGCTCAGGAGACCAGACTTGACAACACAGCACCATGCTGTGGGGGTGGGAGTTACAAAACACTTGGAAATTGACCTTTGAACCAGAGGAAAACTGTAATATGAATTAAAAAAGTATGAGGGACCTTAATTGTTCTCTCTCCTCTCAGCAGTACTGGTGATCCAACCCTGTGTGTATTAGGCAAGTGTTCTGCCACTGGGCCACACTCCCAAGGTCTGAGGAAATTTTATGAGAAATGGACTTTCATAACTCTGCCTTTTTCTTCTCATTATCACTACAACATCAGGATAGATGAGATAAGTGTTAAATAGTGGTCACTTAGTAAATAATAAACAAAGAACACAGGAGGTTCAAAAAGTTCCCGGTTAGAAATTCTTAGTGACTGAAAGGCATCTTTAAAAGCCAAGTGAGACAGTACCCCCGGGCTGCCAGTGTGTGTTCTACACCTTGTATAGGAGCCATTCCTACACACTCCAGTCCTGTTCACACTGCAGCTGCCCAGAACAAACCTCCACTCCCAAAGAAGGCCACACATGCACGGACCTGACATATCAGCTGTGCTGCCAACAGCCACAACCTTGGAACTCCTAGAGGATCCCTTCACACTCAAGCTGAGACATAAGACATTAAAAAATAAGATCTGAAAGGTATCACCAATTTTCAGTTCTGGACGCCTGCTTCTTGACACACAAATAAATGACCATCATTCACCAGCTAAATTTTCTTTTGTGCAGTTGACAACTTTATAATGAATTGTCTTTTAAGATCTGAAGTGGAAAAGGTAAAGAATGATGTGCTCTGTAGAGCACGTAAACAGCTCTCCCACACTCTGGGCTTGTACTGTGTGGTGGTTTGAATGAGAATGGCCCCTTAGATTCATACATTTGAATACTTGGTTCCTAGTTAGTGGAATTATTTGTGAAGAATTAGGAGGTGAATTCCTGCTGGAGTAGGTGTGGCCTTGTTTGAGGTTTTGAAAGTCCAATCTAAGGTCCACTCTTACTGTCTCTCTGCCTGTAGCTTATACAGCAGGTAGAAACCCTCAGCTGCTGCTCCAGCGCCTGCCTGCCTGCTGCTGCACTCCCCTCCATTATGGTCATGGTCTAGCCCTCAGAAACTATAAGTAAGCCTCCTATTAAGTGAATCCCTTTATACTCTGCCTTGGTCATGGTGTCTGTCACAGCACTACAACAGTGACAAAAGAACAGTAACTGAGACACACTAAGACATCATCTCGGGGAAGGGTGGCCTTGTCCTCACCTTCTTCAGCAACCACTGTCAGGGTGACAGTGACTCCAGCATCTTTGATGAGCTGAACAATATTATCATGGGATAGGTCAACAATGGACTGCCCGTTCACCGCAGAGATGTGATCTCCAACTTTCAGTCTTCCACATCGATCAGCTGGACTCCCGTCTATGACCCGGCCAATTTTATGAGGAATAACTGTGGCAAGAACCCCAGGTTTTCCAGTTTAGAAATTAAGTGATGGATTTGTCCTTATCGTTATTTGAAAGTTTACAATACTAACATCAAAGAAAAGGCTTCAACAACAAAGGGAAAAAGGCACAATGATCCTGTTCCCCCACCCACTGACCACACAGAGACTGTAATGTGGTTGTTAACCATAGACAGAAGCTTGTTGCTATTTCCCACTTACTAGAAACCCTTAAAAGCTTTACTAGGACAGTGGGTAGAGAGGGGGAAGGGGGAGGGAGAGAGGGGGGGGGAGAGAGAGGGAGAGAGCATGTGAGCATGAACATTAAATGGCATCAACCACACCAGAGGTGAAGTGTAATGAAGGATGGAAAGGGCCAGAATGAGCAGGCAAGAGAAAGCAGACGACACAAGAGGACAGTCTCAGAAAGCTGGGCTGGGCTGGGTCTGACAGGCTCTTTCTCTGCAGAAGGCAGGGAGGGGGTGCTCCTGGGATTTGAGGGCTCTTGGGAAAGCACTACAGGGCACGTCACAGCTCTCTAAATCTAAAGGATACTTAGAGCACTCCTGTGTTGGTACTGGTTCCACATGTGTCCTTCAGATGTTCCTGTGAAAGGTCTTTCATCTTTTTCTTCTTTTCAGATTTACTTATGTGATGGATGTTTTGTCTACATATGAATGTATAACATACATGTTTGGTGCCCTGTAGTTCAGAAGAGGGTTCCAGGGCCCAGAACTGGAGTTACAGACAGTTGTGTGCTGCCATGTAGGTCTGGGAACTGATCCCAGGTTCTCTGCAAGAGCAACAAGTGCTCTCACCCTCCGAGTCATCTTTATAGCCCTTCTTTCACCTTCCTTAAGCACAAGGCCAAATATGCAGGACCTGTCAAAGCCCTTTTCATACAGTTTGCTCCGGAATCCTCAATCTCACATCAAGTCCCTGCTGGCTTTTCCTCCTGGTATCTGATTTGGGGAGATTTGTATCTTATCAGGCTTCCCGTACATTCTGGCTCTAGTGTGGTCTCCTCTGTTACTCGGCTGTTTCCAGCCAGACCTCAATCCTGTGTGTTTTTCCTCTGTTTATATCATTATCCCAATTTTCCTAGCTAAGGCCACTGTTAGCTATCACAGCTGCATCCGTTTTTTGGTTTTTTAATCTGCGTGTGTGCGTGCGTGTGTGCGCGTGCAATAAGATCCTTTGGCTTTGCTGAAAGGGCAGTGACTCCCAAGAGGAATCTTTTAACAAATACAAGTCATTTTATTAATAAGACTTGGTAATTGGTTAGAAGTCCAGGTACAATGAAAATAAATGACTGGCTTTTCTCCTTTCTTCCGCCATCATGTGCACTGCGCCTGATTCGGCTTCTCGCCATGTCTTCTCACAAGACTTTCAGAATCAAGTGATTCCTGGCCAAGAAACAAAAGCAAAATCCTATTCCTCAGTGGATCCAGATGAAAACTGGTAACAAAATCAGGTACAACTCTAAGAGAAGACACTGGAGGAGAACGGAGCTGGGTCTGTACGGATTTACGCACTGGCAAGGCTGAGGGTTTCTACTGTGATCATCGGTCAGTCCTACCAGATGGAGTTCAAGCTCATGTCTAAATTAGGGTGTCTGTTCAATAATAAAATTTAGAACCTTTCAAAAAAAAAAGAAAAGAAAAGGAATGACTGATCTCTAAAATGAATAATACTTCTATACAAAAACTAATTTGTGGGCTGGGAAGAAGGCTCACTTGGTAGAACGCCTTTTAAGCAGGCAGACCTCTATTCAATTCCCAAAATCTACATAAAAGTGGGCATAGGGATAGGGGTACATGATTAAAATCCCAGTGTTAGGGATTCAAGACCGTAGAATCCCTGGGGCTAGGTAGCCAGCCAGCCTAGCCAGTCTAATTGGTGATCTCCAGACCAATGAGAGACCCTGGGTGAAAGGATGTGGACTGAGTTCCTGAGGATGCATCCTGCCAACACATAGACACATTGGCATAAAAATTAATTTGTGTCTTTAGATCTTTTTAAAATTCAAAAGCTACCTGAGAGTCAAGGCTGAGTATTTAGTGTTAAGACTGTTTGGTGCCCCTCTTTGCATGCAGTTCTGACTACCCTGTAAGCATGCAGGGCTTCAGGCTTGCTACTGCAGCTCTGGCTTAGTGTATAAGGGCCTTGCAGACTGACTGGGGGAGGGCAGTACTGTGCTGTTGTCACAGCTTAAGAAGTCCCTAGACATTCAGAGCATCTTGTCAAACACGGTAACATCCAATGTACAATCAATGGCATTTGTACTAGGAAGCAAGTCTACATTTACATTCTCTGAGCGTTTCCTAGCCAAGGTCAATACTCATGGGTTCTTCATGACTACTGACTGATATGAACAGTGACAGTATTTTTAGATGGCACTGTGAACTAGGTTTAATTTCCTGAGTAAAACACTCCTTACGAGTATTTCTGAGTCATAGCTGGGAGTGTCCTACAGACATTTAATAGACTTTCAATTGGACTAGAAAAATTATTCTTGGTCATGGTTTATGTCCTTGACTTACAGTTATAGATTTTATTTTTAAATGGGGGACAATTAATGTCAGAAACAAGTGCCTTTTAGCACAAAATGAAATCAAGCACTTAGGAGTCCATTTTCCTTGCAAATAGAATAATTAGAAAAATGTCAGTGTAGTATGGGCCATGTCCTACACCAAACATTCTGAGCTAATTCATTAATAGTATAACAGGTGGCACCTTAGCAATGTGGCAAATTATATGGTGACCCTGTTGTGATATCCTAAATCAATACCTTAGTTCTACTTCTTAGAAAAGATTTACTTATACAGAGTGTTCATTAGAAATCTTCTGAGAAGAAACCATTCAGCAACTTGGCACACGGCAAGGTCTGTTCAGGCTTAGTAAAGCACCAAACAGAATTAACCTCTGAAATCTCAGTGGTTCCTTTGGGCATGAGTTTGTGGACAGAGCAACAGCAAGGCAGTGCAGAATGGTGGTATGCAGCTTCCCACAGAGCTTGTCTGGGTGATGGAAGTGGCCAGATTCTTAATGTCTTGACACTTGGAGCAGAGCCACCAACAGAACCCTGAAAGGTCACATGTTGAGTGAACTGGGAAGTCTGTCCTGGCATTTCTTCAAAGTTCACATAGTGTCAGGTCTTGCCTTATGTTTGTTAGTATATATCCTATGGACATCTGTCCTAATATCACCTTTCCCATATCTATCTACATCCATCTCTGGACTCAACCTATCTCAGTCTGGCATATCCAGTTCCTTAGATCAGGTTAGTATTCTTCAACACTTATTTTCAGTAAAAGAAGACAGTGACTGGAAATGTCCTTCCTTTTCAAATAAACCCTTTGCAAGCAAAACTGAAAAGCGTATGACAAGAGTAACAGTAACATGCCTGCAGCACTGGCAAAGTGAAGTGAGCCATGTCCTTTCACCAAAGCAGGGCTTTTCTAAGCATGTGCTCACTCAGCATTAAGGCTCACTGCGAGGAGATGGCCGAGACTGCCTGTTCTTGGACAAAGCCAACAGTAGGGAATCTTACAATTTCAAAACTGCTTCCAGAAATGCTACTAGGAACTCTTTTATGAGACATGTGTCACTAAAGACACATTTACCTGGGAGAAAAAAAGTGATCTATGTTGAACAGGGTCCTGAGACAAGGTTCATAAAAAGGAACAGACAGGTTTTCTGCCTTTCCAACAGTGTATTCTCCCTTATAAGGCACAGCTCTGTCACTAACTGCACTAACTGGTCTGCTTCTGGGAATGGATGCCTATCATCCACTTTTACCCAGGATTCTTCTCTCTGAATGAGACAGTGCTCCAGGACCCGGTACTTGTGACATTATTATCTAGCAGTTAAGTGAAATTACCAATTCTGATTTTGTACCTTGACTAAAAACTGTGGATATTTATAAAGAACACGCCAACCATATGAATCTTATGTATGTTTACACTGATACTTAATGAGAATTAAACACTCCTCTCCTGCCACAAGTTAGTTTTGTGCCTCAGTTTTACATTTAAATTGGGCTTTCATATCTTAGGTTCCCTAATAGAGAAGGTTGCTGAGCACCTGTGTGTCCTTGCCGAGTCCCAGCTACTCTGGGCCTACAAGTTCAGGGATAGCCTAGACAACATGATAAGATGCTATCTCAAAACCACAGAGAACTTCCTCTCCCCTCAAACTACAGGCCAGAGCCTGTAGCAGCGTTTTAGGTAAGCTGATAATAACAAGGGCAGTAGTGATGACAGTAAGTCACAGCTGCTACCGTGGGCTCCAGGATCTACATGCTGATTGCAGTCCTCAAACTCAGTGAGACAAGGGTGTTGGCACCACCCTCAGTTTACAGGGGAAACCATAGTTCTTGTAGGGTAAGTACCCTGTCCCATGTTAAGTCCATCTGCTATTAAAGATAGAACAGGGTAGAACAAAAGTCTGTCTGAATATGAAGCCTAAAAAAATTAATGAAATCATTTAATTAAGTCAAATATTTACATACACAAAGCCATTAAAATACCAAAGTGTTTAAATGAATTAAAACAAAAGATTTAATATAAACAAATAAATACGAAAATGTTTAAGGATGTAAGAAATGTATCTTCTTACTGAGTTCACCTATATTGCTTTGTTTTATGGTGAATACTAGATCTCATTACCTTATGCAGCAGTAGGAATAGAGCATATTTAATATAAAATTGTTCAGCAATTATCACATAGTATGAAAATCTTTTACTATATTTGTTGATCTGAATATCAGGGATTAGATTATTATATGGAATTAAAATGACCAATATGATTTTAATAGTTATTTGTTTTGAAAAGTCTGACTTCCAAAGATGCTACATCAAAACTATCTCTTGTTTCATATTCTGACATAGGCTACATAATTATCTTCACAGCATCAGTGACAGTTCTAGTTCCAAGTGTTACCATAGCAACTGCTCTGGGAAAATGGAACTAGTGAGTGAGCAGGGATCTGATACTACGGTAACCCACCACATTACAGTGTCTTCTCCTTTTACATGCATGTATTGATTGTAGAAAGATTTTTACAGTTTCCTGAAAATGTTTTCTTTTACTTTTTTTTTTTTTTAAACTAAAGTCTTAGTCACCATTTAGTTTTAATAGGATCTTCTACCCAAGAAATAATCAAATCCAGTCTCAAAGGCAAGAGCATCTTCTTATGTGGTCAAGGATTTTTACTGTTCTGACTTAGAAAACATAGTCATTAGATAAGCACAATACAAAAATGTCAGTGTACTTTCTCTTACCTGATACTCAATTGCATTTCATAATCACACTTAGAATTCTGATTTTTTGGAAACATAAAGACAAGGTAAACACTGTGCGGAATCCTAACAGCCTTGTGCTTGCTAGATTACCTCCTTTATAGACACATTCATCCATCTCAGATGCAAAACTGTTAACACTGGCTCAAAATATTAACTTTTTATAGGTTCTTATAATAATCCTGCCTTTAGATGAGACAATGTGAAAGGCAGGGATGCCTGCCACTCACCATTCAACAAGAACATCTCATAGCTGGAGGACAGGTATTGTTCACAACATGGAATGACCAAGGCACAGCTGGGGCGAGGCTTTCTTTTCCGTTTTACTCCTTCTCACCTGCTCCCAGAATTTAATCCATTTCTACCTTAGAAAATCAGTACCCTCCTAACTTAAAAATTATTATTTAAAGTATTTTAAATTGTATCTTTTTCTAAATTCATGAAACTAGATCTCTGGCATATTTCCTCAATATTGGTGAAAACTAAGGGTTTTTTTTTTGTTTGTTTGTTTGTTTGTTTGTTTTGGTTTTGGTAGCATTTGAGATGCCAGAGAAATCTAAAGGCTGAAGGATTTTAGATTGTCTAATTTTGGAATTAAAGATTTACTGCTTTAAAAAGATACATCTCTAAGACAATTTATACACAGGTCTTAATTCATTTAATAAACCCAGAAAGCTGGATGTTCTGAGCGAGAACAGGCTACAGTAGCCCTTACCTCCTGGGGGTGGCTTGCTTTTAGAGGTGAGGATGACAAAACCAAACCCTTCATTTTCTTTCCTCTGTAAGATAATGTCATAGGCCTCCTGTGGGGCAGACCTGGTTGAAAGCTCTGCCCGATTCAGGCGAGGAGATCCATTCTGTGAGAAGGCTTGAGGGCTTTCATCCTCGGGTTGTTTCTCTATAATAAACATCATCAGTTTTAAT
Source organism: Rhabdomys pumilio (assembly GCA_030674055.1). NCBI lineage: Eukaryota > Metazoa > Chordata > Mammalia > Rodentia > Muridae > Rhabdomys > Rhabdomys pumilio. The sequence goes on along the minus strand of JANHMN010000001.1, from coordinate 50,654,944 downwards.
ATTTACAGCAAATAGCTTAGAAAACAGTTAAGTGCTAGATAAGTATTTTAGTGCAGGTCTATAAAATAAATTTCACTTCTAATAACATAAAGAATGGAAATATAGTATGTTGTCCATCCTCCCTGAGAATCTTGGGCCTAATCAAAGTACAGGTGTAGGCAGCAGAGGGTCTATCTGATTCCTAAATACTTAAAATATACAACAGACAAACTACATATGACCTAATGTCATTTCACTTTTGAGAAAGTTCTTCAAAACCTCTACAAGATTAGTTAGTTAAGAAGAGTTGTTGAGCCAGTGAGTTACCTCACTTAGTGAAGGCATTTGTCATCAACATGCATACAATAAATAAATAAAACTAAAAAAAAAACAAAAGTTATTTTTTAATAAATGAACAATTAGAATTGCTTCAGTTCTTTGACAGTTATAAAGTTTTAACAAAGTAGATGATAGAAGTGACACAGTAAATTTTCTTTCAAATTAACTGTAATATAATTTAGCACAAGGACTGATGATCATAGATGTCTGTGGAGGTGAAAGCTCCCAGATGCTGCCCCAAACCATCTGCTATCTACACAGGATGTTTCTTTTATAGGTGTTTTAAAACTTTAGTTTCTTGGTTGATAAGATCAGCTGAGTTCATCACGATACCCCATAAGTAACAAGTTGTTCCTGTGAATGGCAGAGTCTTCTAAGTATAAAGTCATATGGAATCCCCTACAAAGGGCAGTTAGCCTATACCTTTTTGCTGCTTTTCAATGATATACAAGAATTACAGAATAAAGTAGGAGCTTTAATTGACTTGAAAAAAAAAAAGGAAAGGTTTGTTTTTGTGACAACTTGGTCAGACATCACTAAGAATCCTAGTGTACTACATTTCTTAAAGACATATTTATAAAGTCACTTTGGCTTTATATTTGCTTGATGTTAAGAATATTTTAGCTCCTGAGAAAACAGCTCAGTAAAGTTCCTGGGCCATGCTGGGGAGGCAGAGACAGACAAGATCCCTGGGGCTTGTCAGCCCAATCTGTAAAAAAGTTCCAGGCCAGTTAGTTGAATCTTGGCTATTTCAAGCTTTTGAGCTAATATCCGCATATCAGTGAGTAAATACCATGTGTGTTCTTTTGTAATTGGGTTACCTCACTCAGGATGATATTTTCTAGTTCCATCCATTTACTTAAGAATTTCTCAAATTCATTATTTTTAATAGCTGAGTAGTACTCCATTGTGTAAATGTACCACATTTTTTGTATCCATTCCTCTGTTGAAGGACATCTGGGTTCTTTCTAGCTTCTGGCTATTATAAATAAGGCTGCTATGAACATAGTGGAGCATATGTCCTTGTTATATGTTGGAACATCTTCTGGGTATATGTCCAGGAGTGGTATAGCTGGGTCCTCAGGTAGTGCTATGTCCAATTTTCTGAGGAACCACCAGACTGATTTCCAGAGTGGTTGTACCAGCTTGCAGTCCCACCAACAATGGAGGAGTGTTCCTCTTTCTCCACATCCTCGCCAGCATCTACCATCACTTGAATTTTTTATCTTAGCCATTCTGACTGGTATGAGGGAGGAGGGGGTAGGTGGGTATACACCCTTGTGGAGGCAGGAGGGGGGATGGGATAGGGGGTTCCTGGGTGGTGGGGGGAATGGGGTGAGGGGATAAAATCTGAAATGTATTTTAAAGAAATAAAAAAAAAAGTTCCAGGCCAATGAAATAAAAAAAAAAAAAATAGATGATGCTTTAGGAATAACCCTCCAAGGCTGTCCTCTCTGTGCACATACCTCCCCTCAGAGACATAAACATACAGGCATATTTTAAAAGAACATGGTTTAGGCTTCTGGTCTGCACTAGTGCCCAGAGCAGTCCTAGGGTGCCAGCTCTGCACCCAATCCCCCAAAATCCAGAGGAGGCTGGACTCCCAGGAGCTCTAACACGCCCAGGATCGTAGGTATCTAATATGGGGAAGAGGGTATGCTTGTGTTTTTTCTGCAGGATGTTGAAGGAGCATGATGGCCGTCAGAGCGACGGCTGAGACATCTGATGCCCAGACAAAGAATGATGCTGACCTGTGAGCTTGCTGAGTGCCCTGACAATTGTGACTGGGAAGCTGTATTGGACATATGTTCCTGACCCACCTTTGTTTACCTATACCCCTGATGGGACAAGCTGCCTTGCCTCAAGTTTTTAGACCTTGAACAGAGAATCAAAAAGAGAAGTTATAATGACTCTTGTAGTTTTCTTAAATGTGACCAGTTATTCAGACTCAATCATGTACTGGTCTAGAAATCAATTCAATACTGTAAATAACAGTCTTCATTTGGAAGGCTGGTTCTGGACATTTTCAGAGACATATTTGGAAGTTACCTACAGTTCTCTATGATGTTATGTTAGCAAGAGATAAAGTTGGTGCAGGATCTGGATTTCAAATAAGTGTTAGTACATGTGTTAAGGCTCTTTTAATGGTCAAGTTAAAATTACTTTTGTTTCTTCTACAGTATTTAATGTAAGTTGCACTGATTGTACACTTTTTAATTGTGTTAGTGTGTTGAAACCTGGCATGTCAGTTACGGAGGTCTATCAACCAGCTTTTGTTTTATTGTCCTGAGTATCAGGGAACCTTGGTCTTCTGAAAAAAGCTTTCAAGTACTGGAAGAAGTGAGTCAGGCTTTAAGTAGAAGCAAGAGGGTAGTAGGCTTGATTATTGCTGGTATAACAGCTTTAATTACATTAATTGCTAACACCACTGCTTCTGCAATTACTTTGACACAAGAAATCAAGACAGCTACTTTTCTTAATCATTTAACAAAATAAAATAAAAATGTTACTAATGTGTTGAGTATACTAGAGGATTTAGATAGGTGTTTGGAACAATGGATTGATGCTCTTTATCCTATTCAAATTACTGGAAGGAGGTTCAGAGTTTAAGAGTAATGAGCCATCTCGAGCATCATGCCAAACACCATTGGCTTCGTGTTAGTTCTAAAGTAGTCATTATTATTAGGAAAACGTTTAAAGACATTTGCAGTGTATTTGGCATAATTCTAACACCTCTCTGGATGTTTTATTTTTGCATAGTGAACTTTTGAATTTAAAGAATGCTGCTCTGCTGAGAGATGATGCAGCAGATACTGCTGATAAAATTACCCATGGCCTGAGCTCAGTATTTCTATTTTGGTCAAGCTTCAAGAATGGCATATATAGCTTGATCATGCTAGCTCCTTTTGTCCTGGGAATACTTTTATTCCTGCCCATTGTAATAAAGCTTGTCTTTAACAACATCAACATGTTGGCAGCCAAAGTACACGGCTTGAAACTGAAAATGGACCCCCAGACAGAGTTATTAAATTAACAGGCTGGCAAGCCAAGGATGGGTAAGATTCTGCACAGAGCCTCACCAACCTAAGACAGAAGAGCATTGCTTTTGATAATGCATATTCCAAAATGGGTAAGAAAGGCATTCTTGTCAAAACGACCTAAGACAGGCTTAGTCTTGTTTAAGAAATAAAAAAAAAAGGGGGAGAAATGGAGAGCTTTTGGGGTTGTTTGACAAGAATCTGACATGGGCCAAGGACAAGGATATGAGCTGCTTGGCAGGAATATGACATTGGCTAAAGACAAAGAAGTAGGCTTCAGGCAGGAATCTGACATTAGGCTAGAACAAAGAAGTAATTTTAGGCAGGAATCTAAATCTTAGGCTAGAACAAAGAAGTAGGCTTCAGATATGAAAAGGACTTTAGGCTAGGAGAGGAAAGTTGGCTCTGATACTTTAGTCATCCTGATAAGCCCTTAGAAACAGTGATCATGGGAGTGTTCACAGAATTTTGTTTATTGCCTCGCTTGTTCTTTGACTATTTGTGTTTATTATCTTGCTTGTTCCTTGACTATTTGCATCTATTGTATTGCTAGACCCTCAACCTAGAACTGACATTAATACTAGCATGTATTTAAAATGGTATAAAAGCAAAAAGGAGGAGGGGGATGGGATAGGGTGTTTCTAGGGAGGGGAAATGGGGAAAGGGGGTGGCATCTAAAATGTAAATAAATAAAATATCCAATAAAAAAACATGGTTTAGAATCTAAATATAATAATATACCAACATCCAGTTATTACCAAACAAACAAGGGTAGGGGTTCTTTTCCTATTGGAATGAATTAGCTAGGTCTCTAATAATATCAAATTAACTAGAAAACTTCATGGCAGGTTCTTTGCAAAACTTTTCAGGTCTTTACTGACCCAGTACAACCATGTGAAGAGGCCACACTGCATGAAGATGCAGATGGAGCTGCACTGGCGGGTCTTTTGTCACAATGCTGCAATCTAGCTCAGGGACAGACCAGGGACTTAACACAAGTTCAGTATGAGGTTCAATTCCCAATACCAAAAGAGGGCAAGTGATATTAGTGCTGAAGCTAATTAACATTTATTGATATCTACTTGTCAGGCAGACTTTCTCCTAGGTGCTAGAGTGGTAGATGATAGTAAGTAGATCAAAATCCATCTCTTCATGAGGCTTAATTTCTTGTGCTACTAAACACACTTCCTCCCTCTCCCTCTCTCTCAGCAAGAATTCACTTATAAAATCCTATACAGCAGGACATGGTGGCAGAAGGGTATAGATCTCTGTGTAGGATAGCCTGGTCTACACAGTGAGTTCCAGGTTAGCCAGGGCTACCCTGCTTTCAATAAATTATCCTATTCAGTATTCACAAAGGTGTTGATAAGAAACTACAAGATCTGTTCATATTCTATTGTCATGGTTTAGATGGTAGGCTCTGCAATCAAAAGTTTTAAACCTAGACTTACTGCCTGTAAACCTTTCTGTCAATGACTATATATGATAATAATTACACTATAGAGTCTGGGGGTCCAAAGAAAATAACTGATGCATCTGATACATAATAAGCTCAAACAATATTAAATTATATTACACCAACACTTGCTTTTTTAGTACAGATGCACATGTACTGGTGTGGGCACAAATGGAGGCTGGAGGACAACTTTGTATGTCAGGGTCTTCCACTGGCCTGGAGCTCATCCACTAGGCTAGACTGGCTTGCCAGCAAATCCTAGGATCTTCCCTCTCTGCCTCTGCAGCAATAGGATTATAAATCGTGGCACCATGTTTGGCTTTCTCTGGGCCTATGGAAATAGAACAAATACAGGCCCTCATGCCTGTAAGGGTAAGAACCTTACTGGCTAAGTTATCTTTCCTGGCCCCACATTGAGATTTTCTAAGGAGAAACGTCCTATTATTTATGAGTATTTTGGATTTCATCACAATCAAGCCTTTTGATATATTTAGGTAGGGGCTATCTTAATATGATAAAATAGCGATTTATGTAAAAAATTAAACTGATACATTGGTAAAATTGATTACTATGATATTATAACTTAATGTAGCAGACCAAAATTTATTTCTACTTTGGAAACGTATTTCTGGATCTTTTACACTACAAAGCTTTTTGCAATCTGCTTTGAATTATGCCAAAAGTGTTAGCATATACACTGTTGAATATTGTAGAACACCTCATGAAACCAGAGTAAGTAGATTCCTAACTTTTAGTGCTGAAAGTGCTTTACATACCTCCATAGAAGATCTTTCTCCTGACAGTTAGTAACACATGGCCATTTCGAGCAGCAGTGGTCATTAAGTCCAAGACTTGCTTGTGTGATTTTCCTTTAACAGGAATCCCATCAATACACATCAATTCATCAGCAGCACGGAGCCTACCATCCTTTTCAGCTGCTCCCAGGGGAATGATGGCCCCAATATATATCTGTAAGACAGCACAGTATAGACTGGTCTATACAGTTGATCAACTGAAGAGTTAAAGACCTAATCTATGAAAAGGCATACTTCAGAAAGGTGGTATTTCAGAAAATACATATGCTCCAAAGTGGTACTTCAAACACCCACACCCTGTTATGTAATTCTAGATCCCTGGGGTTGAGTCCAAGGAAAACACAAAGTTGCTTAAGAACTTATAAAGTACCCCCAACCTCTCCACCACTACAGTGTAACAAAACAGACATGCTTAGAAGCAGGGTAGGGGGGATCAGGGAATGTTCTTCACATCACTGTTCACGCCACCAGGATTCTTATGATCCTCCCATATGTACCATGGTCAATAATACAAGTTTGGGCCATATAAATAAGAAATATTTCTTGTTCCTAAAATGTCAGAGGGCATATGGAGGTTATGGGTCATTGTATGGGTCAGAGCCCTGTGCCTGCTGGAGCCAGTTCATTCTGTTCACCAGCAATTAGAACCCTGTAATTTAAAAAATTTTTTATTGGATATTTTATTTTTTTTATATTTCAGATGCCACCCCCTTTCCCCATTTCCTCTCCCTAGAACCCCCATCCCATCCCCCTCCTCTGTTTTGCTTTTAAACCATTTTAATTACATGCAAGTATTAAGGTCAGTTCTAGGTTGAAGAACTAGCAATACAACAGATGCAAATAGTCAAGGAACAAGCAAGACAATAAACATAAATAGTCAAAGAACAAGTAAGGCATTAAGCAAAATTCTGTGAACGCTCCCGTAATCAATGTTTCTAAGGGCTTATCAAGATGACCAAAGTATCTGAGCCATCTTCCCTGTCCTAGCCCAAGGTCATTTTCATGTCTGAAGCCTACTTCCTTCCTAAGATTTAGATTCCTGCCTAAAATTACTTCTTTGTTCTAGCCTAGGATTTAGATTCCTGCCTGAGATTACTTCTTTGTTCTAACCAAAGATTTAGATTCCTACCTGAAATTACTTCTTTGTTCTAGCCTAATGTCAGATTCTAGAATCCTGTAATTTTATGGTACTTTTAGAACTACTAACCTTGATGTTTAGAAGAGAAAGGTTGTTCACAAGTTATTGAAGATAAATTCTTAAATTGTCTAAGTGACTACTGATAAAATAAAAAGCAATAAAAAATTCATATGCTATCAAAACCAAAGTATCTGACATTTGCTTTGTGACAGCAATGGACCTTAAGTTCTGTGTCTTCAATGATCAATGTCATTGTAAGCTATTTTATTAATTATAACATTTATATGCTATAAATATGATACAGCACTTAGAAATAGAAGCCTTTCACATTTAAAGGACTAAATTTCTAAGAGCAACAAAAGGACTTCAATATTATACATAACAAATACAAATGTTCTTAAAGTCTAGACTGTATTACTTCTCTGATATTTAACACTAAGGCAAAATATAAAACCAAAACTCATTGTTTTCTAAATTAATCCACATAAAATTCTGGACTTTAAATATAATCCTTGCATCTTCTAGAATTTTAATTATTTTATATTTTGCTAATGCCAGAGCTAACAAGAAAACAACAGGCAAAATGTTAAGCCCTGTGCCAGCTTTCTATGGAGCAGTCCGAAGACTAGCTATTGTGTCTAAAGCAGACACTGGATTACAGGGTTCTGAGATAAGAAAAATGCCTTAAGACTCTGTTTAATAAAAGGCAGACAGAATTAGTTCAAATAAGCTTTTTCTATGATACTAGGAATCAAAAAATCAGAGCCCCATGCTTGCTAGACACATATAAATCTATGACTGAGTTACAATTCTATTTCCAAATAAACTTTGTTTACTTACAAAGAACAGAAGAAAATTAATAGATGTTTAGAGCTAAATACTCAGTTTTAAATATATGATTTGTTTGTTTGTTTGGTTGGTTGGTTTTTTGGTTTGTTTGTTTGTTTTTCTGAGGCTGAGTTTCTCTGCATAGCTTGGAAGTCCTGGAACTCGCTCTATAGGCCAGGCTGGGCTAGAACTCAGAGATCTGTTAATGTATGGTTTTTAAGCTTATGCCACACTATGTTAATTTAAGAGACAATGACAGACTTAGAAATATAGTATCTATATCAGTAAAATTATTTATTAAAGGAAAAAGAAAACACAGTAAACTTAAGTGGGGAGGGAAACAAAACAAAAACTACCACTGCAGTGGTCTGGTGAGCCATCTCTGCCCCCCTTCCCCCGCAGGCCTCACTCTCTGAACACTTGGTCCCTAGTGATGGCACTCTTCAGGAAAGTTATGGAACCTGTGGAGTTTTGCAAGAGGAAGTACATCACTGGGAGTGGATTCTGAGAATTTATAGTCATGCTCCACTTCCTGTTTGCTCTCTGCTTCCTGCATGTAGATGGAAATATGATCTCTCAGCTTCCTGTTCTGGCCACCTGCGCCATACCTTCCTGCCATTACAGACTCTCCCTTGGGAACCACATGCCAAATCAACTCTTCCTTCTTAGTTGCCTAGATCATGGTACCTTATTGCAGTAATAAAAAGTAACAAACACAACCTATATTCCACTAAATCTCCATTCAAGAATATTAACTAGAGCAGTGGGTTGGGTGTGATGGCCATGCATTTAATTTCAGAAAGGGAGGCAGTGGCTGGATGCTCTCTGTGACTCTGAGGCCAGCCTTGTCTGCACAAGTAGTTCCAGGCCAGAGGCCACATAATGTGGCACTGTCTCAAAAAACCCAACCCCAAACCAAACCAAACCAAACCAAACCAAACCAAACCAAACCAAACCAAACCAAACCAAACCAATGCCCCAGGACCATCATTGTCCCACAGTGTGCACTTACAGACTGGTCAGGTCCATCTCCTCCCAGCACCCTGAAGCCAAACCCTGATTCTTGTTTCCGAAGAAAGACATCCAGATCTTTGGTGTTTGGTGCTAAGGAAAATAAGAATATGTGAATATAACTTATTTTAAAAACATTAAAATAAAGCCCAATATTTGATAGAAAAATATTATAGAGCATTCAAAAACTATAATCTCAGAACATCTGATATGTGAAAATATGTTGAGAGCTTATATAAATTCCTGTTTCAAAAGCTAAACAAAACTCTGTCAAGGCAGATTAGATTACCATCCCCACTCCAGCCTCTCAGTGTTACACTGCCACTAACTTTAATATTGTCCAATCAATATTGCAACAGTAACTTCAGAATTAGCCAACTGAAAGTGCAAATGATTTAAGTTAACACACATTTGAGCAGGGTACTTTAAATCCTAGGAAAAGAGAGCCCATAAAATGCCTTAGTTTTACTTGTAAGCAAATAGGTTTGTCTAAGAAAAACTATTTAATATGAGCTATTTACTTAACCTAAATGTATAAAATGTTTTTTTTTTTTTTTTTTAAAAAGAGAAATAGGTGTGTATCTTTTAATGATCCCATTTTCTAGATTGGTAAACTAAGGGCCTGAATAACTCACCTGTTGTCTTCTACTAACTGGTAGAACTAAGATTTAAACCCAGCTTGACTCCCCACATGCCAGGCCTACCCCCATAATCTTGTCCCTAAGGAGCTGGATGCATTGAGAATATTTATTCAGAGAAGTCAATTTTATGTCTAAGACTCTGTCTCTAGGAAAATATTAGCTTTATTTCTAAGAAAGATGAATTTATTAAGAAGAAAAAATAGAGAAACTGTCAAGAAACTACATAAAAAGCAAGTAAAATATGCTATAGGGTAACTCCCTGGCAATTCTTTGGAAGCAATATCTTCAGATGGGTACTTCCTACCAGAATCATGGAACTTTAGGGTGGTTGTAGAGGTGGCTGCTAACGTGGTGAAACATGGCCCAACATGAGTAAGGAGCAAGGTCGTAGGGCTGACTGCCAGCAGCAACCACACCACACAGAGACCCAGCAGATGAAGCACTGGAATTAGACAAGTCAGGCTCACAGGTGACTGAGTATGTCCCTTGCTGTGATTCATGGAGAAGTGGAAGAGGTGAAGCAGAGAAGCAACTTCATAGAGTATGTACTCACACACATCACACATACATACACATACAGTAATAAACCAATTTTAAGAAAGAAAAGGAAGAGAATCCATGAGTCAAACTCATTTGTTTTATAGTGGGCCTAAAGCCACTGCTGAGTTTATACCAGTATTAAGAATATATCAGACAATGAATGGACAGTCTGAAGAAAGGGGTTCTACACATAGTTTAAATTACTGCTTCGCCAGGCTCATAGCTGGTTTGGTCTCCTCCTTTCTGGATATAGCAGGCAGGTACCAAGATAAAGATGTACAACTACTTACATATACATCAGGCCTTACACACACTATTTCCACTTGTGTATTCCTGTTGCAATGCAGATAAAGCTCTATTTCCCTGGTAATTGATTTCTGTTATCCACTTTACATCCCAACCGCAGTTCCCACTCCGTTCTCTATTTCGTAAAAACAAGTAAATTTTTAAAAATCAAGCCTAAGTAAACCTGAAACTTTACTTTGAAGAAGACTTATCATTAGCGACTAAATTAGTGTAAGGGGACATTTCATAATTGTGTACTTTTTCTTCTCTTCCCAGGTGACTCCTTTAAGAAGCCTGCTTGGTCCCCTCTCACATACCACACCGATCATCCTCTATCTTCCAGCTAGAAGCATCTTCACAACACAAAACTAGCACAATCTTCCCTACAGCCAAGTGTATTCTGAGGTTCTCTTTTATTCACCCATTTCCAGGTTCCTTTTCTGCTGTCCATGATCTGTTGCGCTTTTCCTCTGGCTTTCCTGCCAGCTGCAGCCACACTGCAGATCACAGGCCAAGGAAGCCAGTGTACAGTAGCTCCTCCCTTTGTCTTCTTCATAACATCTCACCCTGGAAGGCTTACGTGTGTTTCCTATATAAAGCATTGCCTGATGCTATGTACCTTCCATGCAGTTAAATGGCTGTTTCCTACTCTGCATCCCAAAGTATCCAGTGTCTCTTTCTACCACTGTCCCTGCTAGGCTATATGTACCTGTTCTGATCCTCATCACCTGGGTTATGAGCCTAGCACACTTCTGCTGCACCACTCTGCTTGTGCTATATATGTTTATTTGATCACGTATTTGTCTGCTCCACTTGGATTTAATAAAGGTTCTACATGCATTATGTAGCAGATGTGCAGCTTGGTTTTCACCTGGGTCCTGAACAGCTGGACTGGGGGTTATCCCAAAAGCTGTTGCCTGTCTGTGAGGTATGTTCTTCTAGCTGGGCTGCCTTGTCTGGCCTCACTGGGAGAGACTTGATGTGCCAGAGTGGAGGGATACCTAGGGGGACCCCTACCTGCTCAGAAGAGAAGGGAGGGGGGATGAGAGAAAGGATTGTGGGAGGGATGTAAAGTGAATAAAAAAAAAATTTCTAGGTGCAGTTAATTATGTTTCTCTATATTGTAATTTACGTAACATGGTATCTGGTAGACAGCTTGTACTTAATTCATGGTTTTGATAAAAAGGAGTGAATACTAAACATATTCGGTAAAGGCTCAGAATCACAGTAAAATGGGAATGAAGGAATATCTCAATATGTTTGTAAAGGATGGGAGGGTTCCAATTTTAATGCAAATTGATCTTGTTACACACTCCCCTGAAATATTTCACAATTACTTACGTTTATCTTCATACAAAGTCTTAGATCTCAGGTAGACTTCAGAAGGATCCAATTTCGGGGATCCTGATCTGAGTATGCTGGGCGGAAAAGGCATAGGCTGGGGAATAGGCTCGTTTATAGTCTCCAAACTTCCTGAATTTTCCTTCGTATCTGTTTTCTAAAATCGAAATAAAAGGGCCTTCCTTAGTACTTTAAAAATAAGATGGTTATTTTACAGAACCATGGTGTAAGTTGTGAGTGTTAACTAAGCAGATTGTATAGGAGGCAAAGTTACAGAAGACTGGTTGTATATTCACAGACTCGCTTACACAGCCATGTCTATGTGGTTAAAACATAACTTTTCCCTTTTTTTTTCTTTATTGGATATTTTATTTACATTTCAGATGGCATCCCTTTTCCCCATTTCCCCTCCCTAGAAAACCTCTATCCCATCCCCCCTTCTCCTTTTTGCTTTTATTCTATTTTTTTAATGTTAATCAAAGGCTTTATAAGTTTGGTAATACTCAACAATAAGATGCCCATACAACCAGAAGTGTAACCCAATACCCAACCTAGATATACCAACTACCTTTGACTGGCGGAGACACAAGAATATCCGCCTCCATGTTCCAGCCCCCTCTCTCTTGTCACCTAGCTCCTCCTCTCCTTACTCCTCTTCTTCCTCTCCTTACTCCTCCCACCTTAGTTCCTCCTACATATCACCCTTCCTGTTAAAATAAAACTTTTCTCTCAAAATACAATTAGAGCATAACTATTCCAATTTGGGTCAGTAACGTACAAGATAGACCTAATACCCAGTCTGTCATTTTGTTGACTAACCAGAACCTCTGCCATCCTTCCTAACTAAAAGACTTAGTTCTAAACCTGGCTTTTTTTTTTTTTCTTGGCTTGAGTATGAATGTCAGTTGAAAACCATCCTCTCAAATCTTTTCTCTCAAAGTAAATAGCTGAGATTGACTATGAGACTATAAGTCTTCAGCCCCGTCAGAAATCCAGAATGATTGAGTTAACTGAAATTATGGGAAGCACAAAGCATAGCTTCTAAAACTTAGCCAATTTATAGAGACCGCTGAACACCTGGACAGTCCCTGGACTATGAAATGTTGGAGCATCCGATCTTCAGCCTTCTGGCCGAGGATCATCTGACAGACCTAGTGATGCAGAATTATTAAGGGCTGATTACTCTGTCTAGGCAGATATAATCAGTTGACTATTCCGCAAAAAGTGTGTTCTTTTCTGGGCAGTGATTTGTCTGTAGATGAAAAGAGACAATTCTTGCCTAGTGGCTGTCTCACCACAACTGGAGTAACTCCAAAGATGCTCAATTTCTTCTTAGAATCCAAGACAGGAAGCTACCAGGAGCAGACAGGTCTCTAATCAAAATGAACATTAATACAGAAATGTTTGTAACATCAATTCTGTGGACTTCTGACGTTTTGAAAACCAACTATCCATGTAAGGCAATCTGGACTGTTGTCTGTTAACTCCTCTCAGCTATTTCTAAATAAAATATAGAAAATACCCTAACAATAAACTCAGAGTCATGAATTTGCTGAAATTATGGGAAGCACAAAGCATAGCTTCTAAAACTTAGCCAATTTATAGAGACCGCTGAACACCTGGACAGTCCAGGTTAGGCCCAGTTAAAACATATTTAACTTATATTATTTAAAAAGTTTATAATGATTCAACTGAAGGGTTCTGGTTTTATGTTTAAGCAGTCTTATCCTTTCCTTTCACCACCAAGACACAAAAAGACTTGGAGATGAAGATAATTAAATACAAGGTAGCTTCTAAAGAAAGCAAGAGGAAAGCTCCAACTCAGTAGCTTTAATTCCCAGTGACGATGGATGTTTAAGATAATATTCTTTTAAAGAAACTGGGTTGGGAGTGTTATGCCTCCTGATGTATGGCAAAACTTCTACTGACCAATGCAAATCCATCTAGGAAAACACTCATTTTGGCCAGTCAGTCAGAAAAACAAACAAACAAACAAACAAAAAATCAAAATACAAATATAACTTTCCCAAAGCAGTCAGGCAGTTATTTCTTTATTTCATTCATCCTCATCATCATTGCTCTCATGATTTATGGTGTGTGAATGAGTGCACAGAGTGAGGTCAGAGGACGCCTGTCAGGAGGTCAGCTCTCCTCCCTATAGGTTCTTTCATCTAACTCAGGTTGTCAGGCTGCCAGAGCAAGAACTTTAATCACTGAGCTATGTCACTGGCTCCAAAGTAAGTTCTTTAATAACAAATTTAAATACAAACTTCAAAACTAGCCTAAAATGAGAATTTGAGATCAGCTCTGTTCTCCTGGATTTTTGTTGAGAGGAATAGTCACAGGCATATATAATTACTAATGCTGACTAACGGACAGCAGCTTATGAGGGAGTACTGAAAGGTGAATCATTCCCAAGTGCCATGTCACAGAGAACCCCTCACTGACCTAGACTCAGTGAGATGGCACCAAGGTGACAGTCACCTCCCCTTCCCCCACACGCTCTAGGATTCTGTCAGCATCCATAAAAGTCACCAGAGCCTTCCATCATTGTCTTTAGTGTCACCATGCAAGGGAACTTACTATGAAACAGAGAACTAAAATGGTTGCTAGAGGAAGGAGAGGAATGCAGAAAGTACAGTGCAATCTTGACTGACGGGACAGAAAGAACCTCTGCTCATGCTGAACCTAATGGTACAGAGAATCCATAACAAAGCAGACCCTAAATGAACCCCCCGCCCCAATGCATGCCCTGATCCATTCAACAGAAACATTTGCAGACTTGGTGTGTTGGAAGAAATTAACCTATTTAGTACTATGTGGTTTTTCCTTTAAAAACCTAAGACTTTTCATAGAAACCAGCTTTCTATTCCAAATAAGATAACCATTAACTAAGCTGAGGTTTTAAGTATAACTGTCATTATATCCATGTAAGTACCCACAAATGTATGTTATGCCTAGTAGAGTTTCTTCCGCAATAATAGTGCTACTTGACATAACCATTTTAATGTTTATTTTCTCCATACGGATCTTTAAGTAGGCTTTTCAGTTATTCAAAGGAATAACAAAGAAGACACAGTTTCAAATCCAATAGTCTTATCACTTGATATAAAAAAATTTAGCTCAGAAGGCAACAATTATTTTGCAAAGTTTTGCTTAGTCTTAAATTCAGGATCATTTAAGTCTGGGGATTTATGATTTCCATGAAATTATGGTCAACTAGTGTGTGGTCTCCTTGGGTACCAGCAAGAAGATGTACTAATGGCTTGCTATCTGCCCTAATAGTCAGCTACTTCTTTCCTGGCTTCTCTGTAACAAACTAAAAGGATGTTTAAACAGGTTCTTCAACTGCCCAGTTTATGGCCTTGAGAGTAGGGCCATTGGTAACCTGGGCCTCTAGTACTCTTCCAGTAGCAAGCCTTAACCAGTCCAGCACAGCCTTCAAAGGGAGTTTCCTACCAACACCTGGGGTTTCTGATCTAAGTCTAGGGCAATATGTCTCTCTCTGATTTCTTACAGCTATTTTCTTAGCAAGGAGCTGCTCTTCAGAAGGGAAGAAGGCAGCTCGTTCAGGGTGTGAGAAAAGCACTGGAGGACCACCATAGTACTCACCGTTTTGGCAGTTTTAGTTGGTGAACAAGGACCTAAGATTAAAACAAAACCAAAATTTAAAAACAGAAAATGTTCCTAGATCAAACATTAATAATATCTATGATGAAACTTAAATTCTATCTAGTATCAACTATGTGTCAGGTATTAAACATCTATTATCTTCAACTTCGCAATATTCCTTAGGCATACATGCTAGAACCATTTAATAGTTGAGGTTCCTTAAATCACAGAAGTAGTAAGCAGGAAGCAGAAAACTGATATCAACACATCTAATAACAAACAATGGCCCCTGTATTATATTTGTTAGAAAACTCTCAAGCATTCACAAAGATATTTCCTCTAAAGATCTGTTTATGTGTTTATTTATTTTGAGTGTATGTGTGTGAGTGTGTGTGTGTCTGTGTGTGTACTGTAGCTTGCCATCTGCTTTTGCTACTTCTTCTGGTTCATCTCAAACAAACCAGAAGGATGTTTACAAAGGTTTT
>JANHMN010000001.1:50608421-50639426 GCA_030674055.1 Rhabdomys pumilio | reverse complement strand
AGTAATGTGTACACATGGAGGCCAGAAGAGGTTACTGAATGTCTTCCTCTACCACACTCCCCCTGTTCCCTTGAGGCAGAGGCAGGGTCTCTACTTGAACCAGATGCTCACATTTTCTCAAGTAGGTTGGAAGTCAGTAAGCCTCCATGACCCTTCCTTCTCCATCCCCTTCTGAGCTAGGCTTACAGGCACGCATAGGTTACCTGGCTTGCCTGTATCTGAACCCCACTGAACCACCTTGTTAGCCCTATCACAAAGATGCTTTCTAACTTGGCTCTGAGAATACTGTACTGTATCACTTGGAAAAAATACCAAAAGGGGTTGAAGAAATGAGAATAATGAACATCTCTCCTAAGATGTAAAGTAATGTTGTATCTCAAATATAAAAACTTAGAGTCAGAGTGATAAGGAAGAAAGCCTAAACACTAGTCATTCAATGCATGGATTTAAGAAAGCCTATTGAAATACAACTTTGTAGTTAGTCCTTAAAATTAGATTCATAATGTCTAGGAAAAGTTCATGTCAGTTGATAACCTTGAAAAACGAAAAATTTCACATTTTTTTTCACATAAGCACTGTGAGGTTTAATTAACACAGGAGGATCATAGAACTTAAGATACGGGTCAGGTTAACACTTCCCTGGTGTTTTACTCATACACAAAAATGTTAGCATTTCAATTCCCTAGTGTAGTACAGAGTTCCCAATGAAACACCACAGGCTAAAAAGTCAATTTCTATTATTGTTATCAACAGAGAGAATGAAATTAAGAGGATGTATTTTATTTGATATAGCACAGTATCACGACTTTCTCTAGTCATTAAAATTATATATCAAATTTTAAAAAAGTCTTTTTTCTTCATGGGGAAGAAATTATATTCATAGGGACATGAATGAAACCACCAATAATCAATGCAGAGCTAAAAAAATATACTGCTGCTGAAACATGCAGTCGGAGCTGCAAGGACAATGCACAGGGAAATCTGTCTGGCCTGTAAGGGAGGGTCATGCTTGGAATGAGAATCACTCTGGGGTGTTACTCACCTCCTCTTAAGATAAGCAGTGGAACATCTGCACCTACTGGGAACTGCTTTAAGACTTCTACGACTTGGAGATGTGTTAAATTCTGCACATTCTGATGATAAATTTCTTTGATGATATCCCCTTTTTGAAGGCCTTGACACCACTGGCTATCCAATATCATTTTCACCTTCTGTCCAGTTGGGCTGTCAGCAATTGCAAACCCAAAGCCTTTGGGGCCCTTAATCAGGGGGACAGTCACTAGTTCAGGCTGGGAGCTGCCTGACGACGCCATGGATGCTCTCTGCTCACTTGAATCTGATGGACCATTGAGACGATCACTGGCCAAGATTTGTCCTGATTTTCCATTCTGATCCAAAACCATTGCTCCCAGTTTAAAATCCTGAGTATTCATGCATGTCTCTCCCTTTGTTAAAGATTGTCCATTGATGACAGGGGTAGCAGCAACAATGTCCACAACAGGATCTTCACTGTCATCAGGAAGTGGATAACCGCGGCATAAAGTAAGGTTGACATACTGGTTGACAGGTACTAGTTGAAACATCTGGACAACATCTGCATGGGTGTGACCAAGGACACAGTTGCCATTGATGTCTACAATAACATCACCTGATAAAATATAATCATGTTAAAATATTAAAACCATCAAACAAGTTAATTTTTTTGTTGGGGGAAAGGGAAAAAACAAACTCTGAAACTACATTTGAGTTCTAAAACTCTCTAATTGTTCTTAAGTGTTGAAAAGAGATTTGCAATACATATATTTGCTATGCTATGACTATGTTCTAAAAAAAATATATACAAATATCTGCATCTTTTAAGATTTATTTTTAGGGGCTAGAGAGACAGCTCAGAAGAGCACTGGCTGGACTCCAGAAGTCTTCAGTTCAGTTCCCAGTACCCACACAGTGACTGATGACCAACTATAAAGTGAACTGATGCCTCCTCTGGCATGCAGGTGTACATGCAACAGAGCACTCAAAAATTAACTTAAAAAAAAAAAGATGAGATCGGGTGCGTTCAGGGTAGTCATACCATCTGCAGACACCAAATCCTGACACTATTGTTGATGCCAAGATGTACTTGTAGATAGAAGCCTGGAATTGCTGTCTTCTGAGAGGCTCTACCAAACACCTGACCAATACAGATGCAGGATGGGACCCCAATGGAAGAACTAGGAGAAGGGCTGAAGGAGCTGAAGGGTATTGAAACCCCATAGGAAGAACAATATCAACTAACCAGACCACCGAGAGCTCCCAGAGACTAAACTATTAACCAAAGAGTAACACAGAGGGGCCCTTGGCTCCTGTTGCATATGAAGCAGAGAATGGCCTTATCTGGCATTAGTGGGAGGGGAGGCCCTTGGTCCTGTGCAGTAAGGTTGGAAAATGGGGAATGCTAGAGAGGTGAGGCAGGAGTGGGTGAATGGGTAGAGGAACACCCTTGTGGAGGCATGGGGGAAGTGTAAGAGGGGGGAGTGGATGGAAGAAATTGTGGAGGGGTAACTGGGAAAGGGGATAGCATTTGAAATGTAAACAAATATAATGATTAATAAAAAATAAGACAGTATACTCATAGACAAATAAATTTTAAAACAGATGTTTTAATATTCTCTTTTACTTATTCTGAGTGTGTGTCTGTGTCAATGTATATGTGACATGTGTGCAGTACAGACAGAAGACAGGAGAGGATGTTAGGTTCCCTGAAGCTAGAGTTACAGACAGTTGTCAGCTACTGGGAAGTAAGCAACCTGGGTTTGCTGAAAGGCCAGCAAGTGCTTTTACACACTGAGTAAAAGCACTGAGTAATCTCCTAAATGTCAAATTACTAATTATCTTAACATCGAAGTGTTATAATCTCAAAATTCAAGTTTATCATTTAAAAATCCTCCAAGTTTTACTGTAATTGTTAGTGTACTTTCTGAGTCATTTCAAAGTGGCTATTCAAAACTCAGGAAAGTGTGGGTATTTAGCACACACGAGAAAGTAACTTTACTAGATACTAGTATAAACATGTTATTCTCAAATGACTCTTATTCATTCTAATTTTTTTAAAAAGAGAAAGATTAGAATGATACTAGCTTATCACCTATTTTACTATAGGATCTTTTCTGTAGATTATTATTATTATTATTTTAGTTTGATTTCAAATCACAAAACAGGAGCAAAAAAATCAAGACAAGCAATGATTGTATTTTAAGATACTGGAAGATGAAATTAATTAATTTTTATAAGATTTAATTTTGTCTTCCTCTCATAATATTATGCTCATTATATAGTCATTCCACAGAATTTCAACAGTTGGCAATTTTTTAAAGCAGTACCTAGACTTTTGAAATTAGTTATCCAACAACAAAATAAAATAAAATTTCATTCTCTCATCTATTTGCTTTTATCTTATATAATTATTTAAAAGGTTACTGACAAATAGAGGTGATTTAATTTGTTCTTATTGCACTGAGACTTCAAAAAATCAGGGGACATGGTGTTTAAAAAAATGTTACATAGTTGGGGCTGGAGAGATGGTTCAGCCCTTAAGAGGACCCGGGTTGAATTCCCAGCATCCACATGGTAGCTCACAGCCATCCCTAACTCCACTCTCAGGGGATCTATTGCCCCTCATCTGGCTCCTTTGGATCTCAAGCACATACATAGAATACACACATATATGCAGGCAAAAATCCATATACATATCAAACAATCAAATAATCTCCTAAGATGATTATCAAATATAGTTTCTTTTTCTTTTTTTCTTTTTGGTTTTTTGAGACAGGGTTTCTCTGTGTAGCCCTGGCTGTCCTGGAACTCACTCTGTAGACCAAGCTAGCCTCGAACTCAGAAATCCGCCTGCCTCTGCCTCCCAAGTGCTGGGACTAAAGGCGTGCGCCACCACTGCCCAGCTCAGATATAACCAAAGTATTATCTAAAAATTATACAAAACCAAATGTTAATAAAAATATGTTTTCTCTAACAGTTTATTATAAAAACAGCCAGCCTTCAAACTAGAAATGTATTTAATTTGGGGATTAAACTATTTTAATACAGGAATCTGAAGCTTCAATGATATATACTCTGTCTCTCTCTCTCTTAGACAGACAGACAGACAGACAGACAGACACACACACACACACACACACACACACACACACCCCTCTTTGCTCTAATTTTGTTAGTGCATCACCACTCTTCTAGTAATTCTGACAAACATTTTACCTGGTGCAATTTTCCCGTCCTGAGCGGCAGGACCATCTTTGAGCACATTTTTTACTTGTAGAAATTCATCAGGCCTATCTCCACCAATAATGGTAAAACCAAAGCCCATTGTGCTTTTTTTCAGTGATGCTCGAACAAGGACACCTTTAAGTTGGGAGGGGTCCCGAGTAAAGTGTGCTCTTTCCACATCTGGGTCAAAATAAGAATCAGATTTAAAAATAAAAATTACACTGAATAAAATGTATACAGTCAATCTTCAATATATTTGTATAACTTAAGTAAAAATAATAACAATAAAAACATAAAAGAAAGGAAATCTCAGAAACGCTGAAGGTACAGAGCAGTTAGAATTTAAGTTAAACTAAATCTTTGGGGGGCAGTGAGGGAAGTCAATATAGTATCTTTGTAAGATTTCTTGTCACCCACTTTCTCTCTGCTTTGCTGCCGTCTCTGTACTTTCCCTCATCAGACTAGACTACAGTTGCCTCCCTCCATTCAGCTTTGCTTTCTGTAGTTTCAGTTATTTGGTCAGATGAATTCTGAAGATACTAAATGGAAATAAACTAGAAATATACTATATCTGCTCTGAGAGGTGTGGTGAAATCTTGTGCTATCTTGGCTCATTTCGTCTGGTACACAAATCGTCCTTTCATCCAGGTGTCTCTGTTGTATATACTACCATTTGGCAGCTGCTTAGTAGCCATTTGGTTTTCAGATCAACTCTTGTGGCATGACAGTACCTATATCCAAGTAATCCTTGTTTTACTTAAAGATAACAATAAGGCACAAGAGTAGTATGATTCTGAAATATCAAACAGAAATTGTAAAGAGTTTCCATTAGGTTCAGGTTAGGGGCTAGAGAGAGATGGCTCAGTGGTTAAGAGCACTAGGTAGGTACTCTTGCAGGGGACCTGGGTTTAATTGCCAGCACCCATATGGTGGCTCACAATGTCTGTAACTTCAGGTCTAGAGGACTGAACAGTGTCTTCTGACCTCTGTGGGCACTGCACATATGTGCTGCATAGACATATATGCGCATAAGATGCAAAACTGTCTTTTTAAAAAGTATAATTTTCCAGAGGTGTGTGTGTGTGTGTGTGTGTGTGTGTGTGTGTGTATACACACACATACATATACATACAAGAAACACAGTTTATGTAAGCGTTAATGCTTTATACAGTTTTAGACATATCCTGGTAGTCTTGGAATGTACTCTCATCAGATAAAAGGTCACTCCATACTTTTGATGAAAGTTATCACTTACTGATCACACATAACAATTCTTACTATAAGCAATTTATATCTACTTATACACATATTAACATAAAAGTACCCTCTTCCTGAGATACCTTCAATGTCCTGAGGAAGGTATCTACAGAGGAGGGTATTACTCTTATTTATAGATGAGACTAATATAATATATAGAGGCATAAAGATTTTAGGGAACTTAACCAAAATTCCATAGTGAGATTCACGCCTGCTCTTTAGCCAGCACATCTAACGATTATTCTAAATGACACTTCTCACGACACATTATGACCATTATGTACCAGACTATGAATTCCTGGGGATAAAAACTGACTTAATCTCCAACATTTTTAAATATATAGTGACTAGTAAAGCATGAGATGTATGAGAAATGCTCACAAATATCTTTTAAACTGAACATGTCTGCTAAACTACATGAAAAGCTTAAGGAAGGTACCTATGCTTTGAAGAGAAACTAGAAGAAAGAACTATATTTTTCACAGGCAACATAAGTGGGTTATACTGTATTCTACAACATAAGCAGAGATGCTTGGCTATAATGGCACATAAAAGAAAGGAAGGTGACAAGGGAGCGTAATACCAATAAAATAGGGTGATAGTCTGGTAGATTTACTTAGCACTGATTACTATTGGTTGGTAGAGAATCTTGGAAGATTAAATCTACATGTTTGACTTAAGTAGTTAGCTCAGAAGCTATAATGAATTATAGAGCTAATGGTGAGCCTGCTTCAAACACAAAGAAACAACTTAGTCTTTAAAGTCAAACCTCAAATTCATATAATTTTATATTTCTTGTTTAGTCATGACAAGCATTTTAGTAGTCTCACAATGCTCAGATTATTTTGTAAACGAGATTATATCTTTTACAGAGGCAACACATTCTTTGTTGAACTTCAAAGATTTAGCAATAAAAGGTTCAAATTCATTTTCATTAACTCAACATAAATATTCCATATTTTACTAAAATGAACAAATAAAAAGTTCTACCTGTTTTTGCAGAATGAATTTCAGCCTGTCCTATCTGCTTTTTTCTTTTGGCTTCCTCCACTGGATTTTCAAACTGAGTTTTCTGGTTGAGGTGACTGTAAAATAAAGAGAAATGTGCAGTTTAGATGAAAGAGTTCTATTTATTTTCCTAAGTATAACACGCTGCTACTCCATCATGAAGACTAAGGAGTATGTTTCCTTTAGGAGTGGAGCACAGAAAGGCTGAGAGAGAGAGCAGGAAGACCAGAAGATGACTAGATGTCAAAGGTGCTGAAGCTGATGTTAGCATTTCTCCACAAACCCAGCAATGGAACAACAGTTTACAAAACTACAGAAGAAATTCTCTTCCTGCGGCAATCACAAGTACTGGCCAGCTAATCTTTTTTAAGGCGATTAACAACAGAAGAATCTGTAACTTTCTTCAAAGTAAATCAAGCCATCAAGCTACCCCTGAGAACATCAGAGTGTAAGGTCTCTAGAGCATTACCTCAGTGCATCACTTTATTCCCTCTCTACAGAGTCGCCCACATAGACTCAGCACCGCTAAAGAAAATGATTTGTTTCTCATATTATAGGACAACTCTGGTTTTATACTTTAATTTCTTCACAACTACATAACAAATCATTTAAATAAACATAATATAAATTTAGTGGGCCTTTGTGACTGAGTATATTCACAACTGACTCTTTGAAAGCTTAGAACTCTGGAGGAAAGCAGAAAAATGAAGGGCACTATTGGGCAGGTAATCACTCAATAGTCTTCAGTAATCTACAAGCTTCCACGTGTTACACAGGGAATGTAGCACTGATATTATGGCAAGCCACTTAAGTGATAGTAACTTAAGAATTCTGTTGTGGCAAAAGAATAAAAACTAAAAATGATGTTTTAAACCATGATGAGGCATAATTCAGAGGCTACATGATCATATTCTACCAGGTAATAGTGCAAAGATATTATAGCCAAATGATGTTTTCCACTAAAATCTGCTTTAACAAGAAATAAAATTATTGAACACCAACAATTAAACATCAAACCACGAGAATTTCAGGATATGATTATCTTTATAAAGATCAATTATTATACAATCTATGTCTATATAAACAAGAACACAAATAATGCTTCCTCTGCTTCATGTGCTATTAATGGAAAAAATAAGGAAAAGAGAAACATAATAAAACAAGCAACTATTATAGCAAAGGATGCTACCATTCTTTGTCCTTTGGACTGTATGTGACTAGTGTGTGTCACGTGTGTGCTGGTGCCCTCGGAGGTCAGAAAAGAGCATTGGATCTCATGAGGCTTGGGTTCCAGGTAGCTGTGACCCAACTAGGGCCATCTGGAAGACCAGCTCACGCTCTTAACTCACAAACCATTGCTCCAGCTCTACTCCATACATCTTAACTTTCCACAGATAAAAATCTTAGTATTCTTAAGAAAAACCCCTAAAGATTAGTACTTAGAAGGAAAGCATTTTAGTAGTCTCACAATGCTCAGATTATTTTGTAAACGAGATTATATCTTTTACAGAGGCAACACATTCTTTGTTGAACTTCAAAGATTTAGCAATAAATCTTTGTTGTGCAGGGGAGAACTCTGGCTGCCTTTTTATATCATTAGCTAGAATGACTCATTTTGCCACACTGGGTTTAGAACAACAACAAAATAGTGATTTGTATTTCTATCCTTTGTGAAGTGTGCAAGAGGAGAGTAGAAACATGAAAGTGAAAGTTCTTAGATAAAGGAATGTAAGATTTAAAGGAGGAATCCATTGCATCTACTACAGTAGACCGTATTAAAAAGCCACCCTCCAACTATAGCAAATTCATGACTTTGAGTTTATTGTTAGGGTATTTTCTATATTTTATTTAGAAATAGCTGAGAGGAGTTAACAGACAACAGTCCAGGTTACCTTACATGGATAGTTGGGTTTCAAAACGTCAGAAATCCATAGAATTGATGTCACAAATATTTCTATATTAATGTTCATTTTGATTAGAGACCTGTCTGCTCCTGACAGCTTCCTGTCTTGGATTCTAAGAAGAAATTGAGCATCCTTGGAGTTACTCCAGTTGTGGTGAGAAAGCCACTAGGCAAGAATTGCCTCTTTCCATGTACAGACAAATTCTACTGTCCAGAAAAGGCCACACTGGCAGAATAGTCGACTGATTATATCTGCCTAGACAGAGTAATCAGCCCTTAATAATTCAGAAGCACTAAAGTCTGTTAGATGAGTTTGGGCCAGAAGGCTGAAGATTTGATGCTCCAATGTTCGGTAGTATAGGGGCTGTCCAGGTGTTCAGTGGTCTTTATAAATTGGCTAAGTTTTAAAAGCTACACTTAGTGCTTCCCATAACTTCAGTTAATTTAGTCATTCTGGATTTCTGACAGCGTTGAAGACCTATAGTCTCATAGCCAATCCTGGCTATTTACCTTGAGAGAAAAGATCTGAGTGGATGGTTTTCAGCTGACATTCATTCTAAAGCCAAGAAAAAGCCAGGTTCAAAACTGTTTTAGTCAAGAGAGACGACAGAGGTTCTGGTTAGTCAACAAAAGGATGGACTGGGTATTAAGACTATCTTGTACCTCACTGGTACAAATAGGAATAATTATGCTCTAATTGTATTTTGAGAGAAAAGTTTTATTTTAACAGGAAGGGTAATATGTAGGAGGAGCTAAGGGGGAAGGAGCACCGAGAGGAAAAGATGGAGTAAGGAGAGGAGAAGATAAAGTAGATGAGAAGCTAGGTAATGAGAGAGAAAAAGAGAGAGAAAGAGAGAGGGGGCATAGAGGCAGAAGTTCACATGTCTCCACCAGTCAAAGAGAGTTTACATAGCTAGGTTGGGTATTAGGTTACACTTCTGACTGAGCATTACCACACTTATAAAGCCTTTGATTAACATTTAAAAAATTGTATAAAAGCAAAATGGAAAAGGGGGCACGGGATAGGGGTTTTCTAGGGAGGGGAAATGGGGAAAGGGGATGGCATCTGAAATGTAAATAAAATATCAAAAAAAAAAAAAAAAGAAAGAGTCACGAAAGTCAATGGTTATTTAAGTTACAATACAGTATTTTTCTAAGGGAAAGTTAACTCTTTGTATACCATTTTTGAAGAACTATGATGATTTCTATGGCAGGTAATAAATGATACTTTTGTGTTCTGTAAAATTAAAAAATACCACTTTATCCAGATGTGGTGGTGCATACCATTAATCCCATCACTTGGGGAGACAGAGGCAAAGCCAGCCTAGTCTACAGAGTAAGCTCTAGAATAGCCAGAGCTATACAAAGAAATTCCTCCTCCAACAACAACAACAACAACAACAACAACAACAACAACGAAAGCTTGTGTTAAATATTTATACTTGCTCATTACAAAGAATAACCTAGATAAGCCCAGGGCTTATTAAATAAAAATCCACACTGAACGCAGGAAAAAAAAAGCCACCCTCCATACAGAACAACCAGTGAAGTACTCTTCACTTTGTTATTTATAAGCACATCTTCAGATGAATGGATCCATTGGTCTAACCATGGAGTAAGGACACCCTCTAAGCAAAGAACTTCATGAGTATGGGAGGAGAATGTTATAGAGCATCAGTAGGAAGTTCAGAAGGCAGCTAGATAAGCGTGATTAAATACCTAATATATAATTTGCAATGTTACCTGCATTATAATTTTGTGTTTAATACCTAGATTTCAAAAATTCATCTTAACAAACTCATAAAGAATATTAAGATATATCTTTTGGTTGTTACCTAAGGATATTACAATTTTTAATGTAATACAACTAGGGCGATACTTCTCAATATGAAAATATTTCTTGACTACTGAGATAGCACAGTTGGTAAAGGTGCTTGCCACTTATCTCAGGGACTAACATGGTAGAAGAAGAGAACAGTCTACTGTGAGTTGTTGTCTAACCTTTTAAGCATGCTGTGGCATGCCCTCCACCCCATTTTTAAAATGAAATATTTCTATAGAAGGCCTGCCATTAAATTTTAGAACAATTTTCTTTTTAAAAAGATCCATTTCAGAATCTCATCTTCTAAAATAAATACTCACAAGAAAAAAAAAAAAAAGACTGAAAAAACACCACTGTAGCTAGTGTTACTACTTCAAGATTCCTGCCAAAAGCAATCATGGTGCCATCTGGTCTGACAATCTAAGAGAGCCAAAGAATAGCCATTCAAGTAACAGCTCTTTATCTCCACCAGTAAACTCACTGCAGATTACCACAGTTGAAATTCAAAACCCAGTTAATCTGGGACTGAAGCCACACTCTGTGGCACAGCTGACTCCACGCTAATGTGCATCTTGAGTACAGTCTGTTCTTCTAAAGCTAATGAATTATCCTCCTGTAAATGAGTTTGTTCTGAGAGCAGTCGAGGGCTGTCACTTATACCTCAGCTGGTTCCACACCTCCATGACAACGTGGAGTGGGTCACTTTAGGGTGTGCCTTAAAGCTGCTTCAGTGCCTTGCTTAATGGGAACCAGGTCATCCAGCTAGAGACGTTACAAAAGGCAAATGACTTTCACCTCTTGACCATGTATTCAAATTCACTTGGAATGGGAAATAATGAGAATCATTGTCTCAGAAATGTTCAGCAGTGTCCCTGGCAGATAATAGTTGATTGAAGCCCAATTTAAACAGGCTAAACTGCAAGGGGAAGAAAATTCCCACACAGCCCTTTCAGTCGGCCTCCAAATCTGCTTTGACTTGAAAAACAACAGCAAAACAAGTTTCTTCCTCTAACTACACATGCCTCAGGGAAAATAAAAATACCAGAAGAGCTGCTGAGTACTTTGCATATCACACTACAATTAGCAATGTATTAACACAATACAAACAAAATTAGTAAAGATTTTCAAAGGAAGCAAAACATTGGAAGCGAAGCAGTACATTATATACCCACAGATAACTCTGAGTTCTGTAGGATACACACTGGTTTTTAAAAGTCACTTCAAGCATCTCAGTAATGCATTAACAGCCTACATATTACAGACCACAATGAGGGTCAAAGATATCCACTTTAGGGATAATTAACAGGAAATGCTATTGGTTTACAACTACTAGTATTGACAACTTATCATAAAATTAGAAGATTTTTTTACCTTCCTATTTTTCCAGATAATAGTATCATTTTTGCTTTTGCTTTGTCATTAATATCAGCTCTTATTCTTGTATCCTAATTACCTACTGAGATACACTGGGCTAATAAAGAAGCCATTGAACTTTAACTGTTTGTCCTCTGAAAAATGTGCCCTCAGCTTTCTAACTCTCAAGAATTAGTTAAATAAGGTTGATTTTTTTCCCCTAACAAAATCTCAATTGTTTGATTTTACCAATAAAGATTCAGGACCCAGATGCTTGGGTAAAGGCCTGCTAGCTCAGACAGGCAGAGAAAGCACTCAGCTGACCTTCTTCCTTAGCACTCGCCCCTTAATGAATCCGCTCTCTCACATGGTCTCAGAAAACATCCTTCAAATGGAATGTCCCTCCATTCCACTTCCTGTGCATCTCTCTGTCTATCCTCCTAAATCCCCTGTACTCTCTATGGTTGTTTTCTTAATAATTCTATGTTTACTTCCTCTCAACTGGTTGCTTGCTCTGCTTTTTGACCTATGGTTGACTTTATCTAATCCTGTTTACAATATTTAGGCTGAAAGTTCTTGGATTAAAGATGTGTACTAAGGCTGAAGCACACTACAACTAAAAACGTTTTTTTTCCAGGAAATAACACAATCTCAGGATGTAATGTATGGTAAATTCACTTTATTTACAGAGCTTCCTTATGGTTGAGAAAAAACAGAGGGCCCTCATTACTCCAAATTTCTAGGTAACAACTGAGGTTTTTAATATGAAATTTCCTGCATTAACACCTAAGGTTAAAATCACATCTGCAGCATCCAGAAAGTAGGCAATTCTGGTGGTCTGAACAATATAACAATCAGATAAAGGGGAAAAAAAGCTCAGAAGTAAAGATGGCCATTAATAACTGTGTGGTATTCCTATTTGTTATATACAGTCTCTGTTTATACAGTTCCTGTCTGTCATATACAGTCTCTGTTTATACAGTTCCTACCTGTTTTATACAGTCTCTGTTTATACACTCCATGTCTGTTATATATAGTCTCTATCTGTTATATACAGTTCCTGTTATATACAGTTCCTGTCTGTTGTATACAGTTCCTGTTATATACAGTTCCTATCTGTTATATACAGTTCCTATCTGTTTATACGGCCACATAAGAAGCAATCTTCACTCCTTGAAGGAACACTACACTTTCTAGAACTCCTTAAAAGAGAGCACACCTTTAAGTATATACCTT
This sequence comes from Rhabdomys pumilio, assembly GCA_030674055.1. Classification (NCBI taxonomy): domain Eukaryota; kingdom Metazoa; phylum Chordata; class Mammalia; order Rodentia; family Muridae; genus Rhabdomys; species Rhabdomys pumilio. The sequence continues at coordinate 50,626,587 of JANHMN010000001.1, read as the reverse complement.
TATACTTTGGATTAGTATATTGCAATGACCTTAAGGTCTTTAAATTGCTTTTGGAAGTACACAATGGTAAAGAGACCCTGGGAGTTCATTCACCCAGGGTCTATGTACTTCCTGCCTTCCTCTTTGAAGAATGCAGTAGTGAGGATAGCTTCTCCAGCCATTGGTCCTCAGCATCGTTTTTCTATTTCCTTTACTGCCCTTTCCATCCTACACTTTCTTGTTCCTTCTCCCTTCTCTGCTTTTCTTTGAGATGTGTCTTTCTACATTCTTAGGCTCATCTTGAAACTCTGACTCAGTTAATCTCCGTCTTTACCTCTGGAGTACTGGGAGGACAGGTGTGTGCTGACACTCTGGCCTCTCATGTTCTGTACTAAGAAACACAAAGAACTTCTGGAAAGAAAGAAGTCAGTGCAAAAAAAATGTTCCTTCCTCTAGTTAAAATAGCCAACAAATCAGGTCACAGAAATATAAAATGCCATATTTAGAATTCCCTAGAGCTGTATAGAAAAGGAAAACATTTGGGAGACTATTAACTCAAATAACAAACTTACTCAACATAGTATGTTCCATATTGAGGGTCCTCTATTTTCTCCCAGCCATACGGAAGCTCTGTAAATAAAGAAAAAAGTAATCAGTGGTGAGTGGACCTTATCAAACTAGTACTTGAGAGTTAGAAGCTGAGGGCTCATCTTTCAGAGAACAAAACCCAGTATGAGTAACTTCTTCTTTGCCAGGCGTATCTCAGAAGGTAATTAGGATATAGATCAAAAGGTGACATTAGCTGGTTGTGGTTGTGCATGCCTTTAATTCCAGCATGCAGGAGGCAGAGGCAGGTGGATTGCTGTAAGTTTGAGGCCAGCCTGGTCTAAATAGAGTTTTAGGCCAGCTGGGGTTCCATAGTGTCTGAAAAAACCCAATCAATAAAACATATAAAGAGCAAAAAGTCAACCAACAGAAAACTAACATTAAACTAAAAAGAGTTTAACATAATCAAAGACATAAAAATAATAGTTATTAGGGGGCTGGAGCGATGGTTTGAGGGTTAAATATATTGCTTTTGTAGAAGATCTGAATTCCACTATCAGCACACACATCAGGCTCACCACTGCCTGTAACTCTAGTCCCAGAGAACCCAATGCCTCTGGTCTCCTTGGGCACTTGCACTCATGTGCATATACCTATCCATAGATATACATGCAAATATAGGGTAAAGTAAAAACACAAGTTATTATAATAAATCACTGGTTATATTTCTTTTATTTAAGATGCTTGATAAAGCTGGTATGGAACTCATGTTCCTTTAAATCCAATCCAAGCAGCACCAACTGTTACATTTTTTACTTGTATACATCATTATTTATTGTGTTCTGACCTACTTCTCAAAGAACCCAGCCTTGCACTTTTGCCATTTCAAGTGCACTGCCCAGATCTCTTTAAAGCCAAAGGAAGGACCTGCTTTTCCTAATGTTAATGTCAGCCGAGCATCTGAAAGAACTTAATTACCAGTGCATTGTGTAATCTGTGTCTGTGTAATCTGCTTTGGTAACAAATATCTTACATAGCATTAGGATGTATTATTAATTTCAAGTGGTTAGTTAATAAAATATGAGAAAACCTTAAGTCACATTCAAATTTCTAATAGTTGAAAAAAAATAAAACATGACCTCTTCAATATAAACTGCCTGAGCCAAAAATAATCCTCTTCTTTCCCACTCTGCATTCTGTGAATGTTCAGGTTCTTAAAGAATAATTTTAATAGGCATGTATGGATTAAATTGTCAGGGATGGTCCTAGTTAGAGGCTTCTGCCTCCTGAGTGCTGGGACTATAGGCATGTGACACCAAGCCCAGATGAGTTGGAATTAGAAAACATAAACCAAACAACAACAAAAAACTACAGTTGTGTACATTATGAATTATGATATCCTGGTCCTTTATTTACTTTAAAGAATTCTGTTATGTTTATAGGTGCTTGCCTACATGTGTGCTAGCGAAGGCCAAAAGACGGTGTCAGAATCCCAGGAAGCTGAGTTACTGATAATTATGGGTGCCAGCAATTAAATTTAGGTCCTCTGCAAGAATAGCCAGTGCTTTTTAAATCACTAAACCATCTTCTAGCCCTGTGTCTCTTTATTTTCAATTTTTTTTGGAGTGTATATGCTATAAACAAAACACATTGGACAGAAAACAGGCTTAGAATACATGAAAAGATTTTATGCCACTGACTCAGTTATAAAATGTCAACTTCATAAACAAAATTTCTGATAAATTGACAAATTATAAACTATTTTTATTGTAACAAAAATTTATTCCTCATTCAGAATAAAGAGAACAGGTTATCAGCCTCTTGAAAAACTCTTGAATTATCTCATCTCTCTTCTCTAGCATATGTACATTTTTTGAGTTTTTAAAAATATTTTGATCATTTTACACATACACAGAGTGTATTCTGATCATATTCCCCTCCTGGCTTCCCTAACTCCTCCCACATCCGCACTCACAACTTCAACCTCTTTTTTTTTTTTTTTTTTTTTTAATTCCATACATAATTGGTTAGGGATTTTTCAGTTTGCTAAGTTTTTATGGTTCTCCTTTGAAGAACATAATTGAATGTTGAGGTAGAAACTAGAAACAATAAAAACTAGAGTGTGGTGGTTAATCCTGCCAGCCTGAGGAGACCTGGAGCCAGCTAAGAAGCATGCCTCTAGGTAGGTCAGTGAGGGAAACTCCAAGGTGTACAAAGGGGAGAAGAGTTCCCTTCATCCTCTCCAGTGGGTGGTAGTCTCCCACGATACAAAGAGATCCAAGGGAGAAAAATCAGCACTGCTTACCAGCCTTCCCTTCTGACTGGTGAGTGTATCTATGTCCACTACTGTTATCCTCCCTTATTGACATGAGAGCGTAGCTTGGCCTTTCATGGACTGAGGACTAATGGCTCTTCACGAATCTTCTATCCTTCCAGCACCACACAGGAACAGCTGAGACCCCAGGCCTTGTGGATTACAAGTAGCTGTAAGATCTGCAGCCTAACTAGCTTGTAGACAGTCACTGCTGGACTACCTAGCTCCTATGAGTTATAACCCATCTGAGCAAATCTCCATTAAATGTATACTGATTCTGTTTCTCCAACTAAAACCCCAACTAAAAAATTATTGAAGTAGTTGAAATATGTGGAAACTTTAGAAAAAATATGAAGTGAGATATATTGCAGTTCACTTTGATCTGGTGCAGCTATAAAGCAAAGAACAACTAGATTAGTAGTTATAAGGTTTCATCACCAAGTAACCACTAAATAGGTAGGATATTTTTGGATTGTATTATAAGAATACACAGTATCGCCAAAGTATAACATTATCAAGGAAAATTTTTCTCTTCATTAGAAATTGTCTTGAGATAGCATGGAAACCAAGCCCTGCTGAGTAGGGATTGCTTCTACAACTGTGGCCAGACTGATGTTCTGTCTTTGGAGAGGGCTGGAGAAATGAAGAAAATTCAAACACTCTTTATAAAGGATGCATTAATACTTAAAAAGCATAAAAGATCAACATGAGTATGTTGCAGCATGAACTTGGAAGTTGTCTAATTTAGCACTTGAATTAGCAGCTAACAGATTAAATGCAGTCTTCCTTAGGAGAGCAAATGTGGCAATCTGTCTTCTGAGTTACTTTTCATAATTTTAAGTCATTACTACTGGTAGCATTAACAGTCTAGTGAAGGTGGTAATAGATTAGCAATTTTATACATTTTCTAGTGGATCATTTTACCTATCTCCTTTTCTTTTTTTTTCTTTCTCCTTCCTTTCTGTTCTTCTTCCTGTCTCCTTTTTATTAAAAAAAAATATTAAGAACACAATGTGGTTCTTGATTAGACAGAAAAATAGAAGAGAAATGACAAGCTGAAGATAGGGTTTAGAGGGCGTCAAGAGGAATACTATCAACTCCGAGAATAGCTATTAGAAAAGTCTTTTAAACGCAGAAATGTTTGACTTGTCCTAAAAGATAAATTAGAGAAAATGAAGTCATTCCAGACAGATCAAAGAGTACTGAAGTATGAATGCCTTGCCAGTTACACTGCTGAAGACAACACCTACATAACTCATTGAGATGTAGGACTGGTGCCTGGAGCCTTCACCTCTCAGTACCAGAGTCTCTGGTATAGGAAGGTCTATGCATGCTACCAAAGCAGAGACATAAACACCAAACCAGCTACAAATCCAGGGAAAACCAAATTGTTGCAGGATCACACTGTGAACCCCAAGATTGTGTTATTTATTGAAAAAAATCTGTTTCTAGTTGTAGTATGGCTCAGCCCTTAGCATACAACTTTAATCCTTTTGTCTGGAATACAGAATACACCTTTAGTATGCACCTTTAATCCCAAACAATGAAGGTAAAGTTAATTTGTAGAAGGAAGTGCCCATATTTAAAGTGATGTCTAATTGAGAGGCAGGCAAAATGAGAAAGAATCAAAGAAAGATTTGTTGGAGCAGGGTATGTCCAACTCTCACAAGAAGAAAGAAGAAAAGGAAGCTACTTAAGAAAGCAGTGAGAGGGAGAAGAGGCAGTTTTACTGGGAGAGTTTTACAGAGATAGGATAAAAGGGAACAAGCTAGACACAGATGAAGATAGAATGAGCCAGAGAATGAGAAGGAGCCAGAAGATGAAAACAGATTTCTAGAGTTAGTTTGAGGCCATGTAGAGCAAGTCTGTCAGAAGTGGAAGAAGCCAGTTTGAATCAGTTAGCATGGAGAACAGTTTTGAGCCAAAACAGCTAAGTTGACTAGCCAACAAGAATTTAGAATGAGCTAGAAAGGGTGAGCTTATTCAGCAGCTGGTCTCAGAAGCTGAAAACATTTTAGGTCTAGATTAGATTGTACGTAGGTTAGATGCTTCCAGGACTAGGCCTAGGTTAGCAGATGTAGACAGTAAGCCTTGAAGATGACAATTACGAGAGAATAAAAGTTACATTTACAGCAAATACTACTGATATAAAGAAAAGGAAGATGAAGAGGAAGAAGAAGAGGAGGGGGAGGAAGAAGAGGAGGAAGAAGAGAAAGTAATGATAAAATGACTCCTAAAGATATTCTGCTATAGTCACAGATCGTCTTATTCAGACATCATCAGAGAAGCTTCTCCCTGCAGCACATGGGATCACATACAGAGACCCACAGCCAGACACTGCACAGAAAGTGAGAGACCTTGGAACACTCAGCCCTAAGTAGGCATCAAATCCCTTCACTCATAGCTCAGGGAACCCTGTAGAAGAGAAGCCAAGAGTGTAAGAGCCAGAGGGGATGAAAGACACCAAGAAAACAAGGCCCTTTAAACAAACATGAGCAAAGGTTATATGAACTCAGAGGCTGAAGCAGCAGGGTTCTCTGTGCTTATATTATGGCTTCCAGGTTAGTGTTTTTATGGGATTCCTAAGTGTACAAACAAGTGGGTCTCTAATTCTTGTGCCTTCTCTTGGGTTCTTTTCCCCTCTGTTGGTCTGTTTTGTCCAACTTCAATGGAATAGTTTCCTTATCTTATTGTAATTTATTTTGTTATATCCAATCATTTATTCATCATTCATATATATCCCACCCCCACTCCTGCTAGGCCTCCCAGCTCCCTGGGGCCTCAAGTTTCAAGTTAGGTAAATCTTCTCTCACTGAAGCCAGACCAGGCAGTCCTCTACTGTACATGTGTCAGAGCCTCAGACCAGCTAGTGTATGTTTTCCTGGTTGGTGGCTCAGTGTCTGAGAGATCTTGGTGGTCCAGGTTAGTTGACACTTCTGATCTTCCTATGGGGTCTCCCTCCTCCTCAACTTCTTCCCGCCTTTCCCTAATTCAACCACAGAGGTCCCAACTTTAGTCCAATGATTGGGTGTAAGTATCTTATTTTTTTAAGACAAGGTTTCTCACTGAACATTAAGCTCATCTCACCATTTTGAGTAGGCTATCCAGCCAGTGAGCATCAGGAATTCACTTATCTCTGACTTACAAGACTGGGTAACAAGAACATATAGCTATTCCTGGCTTTGATATGGATGTTGGAAACTCAAACTCAGCAAGAATTCCTACCCACTGAGCCATCACCCCAGCCCTATGATTATTTTCATGATAATAAGAGTGATTAAGCAGGACTGTGACATGATTAAATCTACATTTGTAAGATTATGGACCATCAGTAACAGGGGAAGAAACAGATAAAATAGAGAGATATAAAAGTAGACATAATTAATAGACTAGATAATGAATTATGAAGGCTGGACTAAGGCGTTGGCAGTAGGAATGATGCAAATGGGCATGTAACAGATAAGGAAGTGACAGGATCTGACTACAACAGAGACTGAGGGAAGGAAAGAGTAGGACAGGAGGCCTACACATTCCTCAGTTTCTAGTTCTTGTGGCATAAAAATGATAGATGTATAATTACTTGTTTTGATGCAGTGACAAAACACCTAACAAGAATGACTTACAGAAAGGATTTGACTTGGTCTTACAATTTGAGGAGATGGTCCATCTTGGTGGGGAAGGCATGGCAGCAGGAATGTGAAGAGCTGAAGAGTTGCTTCCACACTGAGGAACTGGAGTTCAGCTCACTTTCTCCTTTTTACTCAACCTGGGATTTCTAACCAATTGACTATGCCACTCATTCTGGGTGATCTCCCCTTTCCTTCCAGAAAGATTAAACCTTTCTGGAAACATTCTCACTGAAGCACTCATGTCAAATCCACCCAGGCTGAACACAAAGATTACCTATTATAGCACATTATTAAGTACTTACTAATAAATAATATGAGGACATGATTATAAGAATTAAAAAATATAAAAAGATTTAGAGGAATTTAAGAAACAGAAGAAGCATTTAAAAATGTCTTAATACCATGTCTAGCATAAGTAGACGTTAAAGAAATGGTTTTTTAAATTGGATATTTTATTTACTTATAGTACAGATGTCATCCTCTTTCCCCATTTCCCCTCCCTAGAACCCCCTATCCTATACCCCCTCTTCCTTTATGCTTTTATACCATTTTGATTACATGCATGTAATAAGGTCAGTTCTAGGTTGAGGGTCTAGCAATACAATAGATGCAAATAGTCAAGGAACAAGCAACACAATAAACACAAATAAAAAGAAAAAGCAAGGCACTAAACCCAATTATATGAACACTCCCGTGATCACTGTTTCTAAGGGCTTATCAGAATGACCAAAGTGTCTGAGCCTACTTCCCTATCCTAGCTCAAGGTCATTTTCATGTCTGAAGTCTTCTTCTTTGTTCTAGCCTAAAATTTAGAATCCTGTCTGAAATTACTTCTTTGTTCTGGCCTAATATTTAGGTTCCTGCTTGAGATTACTTCTTTGTTGTAGCCTACGATTTAGATTCCTACCTGAAATTACTTCTTTGTTCTAGTCTAATGTCAGATTCATGCTTGAAGCCTACTTCCTTGTCCTTGGCCAATGTCATATTCCTGTCAAGCAGCCCCTTTCCTTGTCATTGGCCCATGTCAGCTTCTTGCCAAGCAGCCTCAAAGGCTCTCCACCTCTCCCCCCTTTTTATTTCATTAACAAGACTGAGCCCGTCTTAGGTTGCTCTGACAAGAATGCCTTCCTTACCCGTTATGGAATATACATTATCAAAGGCAATGCACTTATGTCTTAGGTTGGTAAGGCTCTGTGCAGAATCTTACCTGTCCTTGGCTTGCCAGCCTGTTAAAGACTTTGTCTAGAGGTCCATTTTCAGGTTCAAGCCATGTACTTTGGCTGCCAACATGTTGATGTTGTTAAAGATAAGCTTTAACATGATGAGCAGGAATAAAAGTATTCCCAGGACAAGAAGGGGCAGCCTGATCAAGCTATATATGACATTCCTGAGGTCTGTCCAAAATGGAAATAATGAGCTCAGGCCATGGATAACTTTATTGGCATTATCTGCAGCATCAAAGGTTAACAGAACAGCATTCTTTAAATTCATAATCTCATTAAATAAAGTTAACACAACCAGAGAGGTGTTACGATTATGCCAAATAACCCTGAACCTCCTTCAGATAATTTGAATGAGTTAGAGCATCATTATTGTTCCAGATACCTATATAAATCCTTTTTTATACTCAATATATTAGTAACATTTTTTGCTAGATGGTTAACAAAAATAGTTGTCTTAACTCTTTGTGTCAATGCTATTGCAGAAGCAGTGGTGCTAGCAATTAATGGAATTAAAGCTGTTATACCAGCAATAATCAAGCCTGGTTCTATGAGATTGGGGGCAGAGCTGCCTCTCAGGATCTGGTCTGGCCCCGGGAACCAGTGCTCCGGGCCAGGAGTGAATTCCTGGGTCCTAGTGGGTCCCAGTTACTCTCTGTTTGGAGCGGGTACTGCCATCTCCTTACCTAAGTAAGATACTGCCCAGGTTATCACTCCTGGGAGGCCCGCTTTCTCTGGGTTCTGTCAAGAAATAAGTTTTTAAAAGCTGCAATGATAGTACTTGGTTCTTAACTGTTAAAAAAAGAAAAGGAAATGTGAGAAAAAAGTTGAGCAACAACTAGTTTTGAAAACACCTTGACAGATACATCTAAGAAGCTTCTTGTCCTGTGAACCTAGATTCAACAGATAAATATAGGAAAATAAACAATGGCAGACACCATGGGAACAGCATGGCAATGAGTAAGATTATTTAAACTGTGAATAGAGAAAGTTGAAAAATAGACAGAAGCTTAGGAACACTGACATGTTAGGAAGTAGAAGGCTAAAGTATGATCTTGGAAGGAGTCGAAGTGGACAGAGGCCACAGTCAACACTAATAAAGTTGTGTAGAGCTGTGAGAAGAGCTACCAACACTCTAATGAATTAGACAATCATCTTATTGATAAATTTAAGAAAAGCAGTTCCAGACCCAGCATGGTGGTGCATGCCATTTACCAAAGCACTCAGAAGGCAGAGGCAGATGAAGCCAGCATGGTCCACACAGAGAGTTCCAGGCCAGTCAGGACTATATAGTGAGAACTTGTCTCAAAATAAAAAAAAAACAAAAAAAACCACAAAAAGCAAATTGCTGAAAAGGAGGGGGTGGAGGAATATGTAGGCACTAAATGCCAAACTATTACTATCACTAATTTTCTCTTCTTTTCTTTTTTTTTCTTCTTCTTTTTTTTTTTTTTTGAGACAGGGTCCCTCTTTGTATCCCTGGCTATCTTAGAACTCACTCTGTATATCAGGCTGGCTTTGAACTCAGAGATCTAATTGTCTCTGCCTCCCTAGTGCTGCCCACTGCTCAGCATCGATTACTATAGTTTTAAAATAGAGGTAGAGACCTTAAAAAAAGATGTCCTTTAAAAAAAACTTGTGAAAAATATAGTGTAAGAAGTGTGTAAAGGATGTAGGGTCAAGGCCAAGAAGTATCTTTATGTGGGACAGGAAATACCTGAGTAACCTACCTATCCTCTTCTGTTTAAAAAATGGACGCATCTGCCCAACTGAGTCAAAGAAGTAAATCTATTCTTACATACCAAGCATCTGGATGGCTCTAATGCCCATGAATTTATCCTTTACCTTTTCTTTGTTCAAAATGAGATTTTTTCTTATTTAAATATATGAATTACAACCATGTTCTCATAGTGTAGGTCTATTCATCTGCTAATTTTCTAATAACATTCTCTAAGCTCCAAAATGAATTCAACACTCAATATTTATAAGATGCCTTTGGTAATTTAACCTTAATCTTTCTTATATCATATAAGAAATGGGATGGGTTGAGAGTAGAATGGAATCCTGATGTTGTATTTTAATATAATTATTTAAGCCAAAAAACACTAATTACTTTATTTGAATGGAAGACAAATGTGTTCATCAGTTAAATCATTAGATAGTGTGGAGACATAGATTTCAGAAGAGCAGTAAAGAAAAGACAAGTTTAGAACTGGTGAAATTTTCCTAAATCTTAGATGATCAGTCAGTGGCAAACAACATCTTAAACTATAAAGTTCACATTTAAAATATTATTTTCTTTTCAACATCTACTCTCCATAATAAAGAATATCAGTGGGGGGTCAGATTAGTCTATAATGAAAATAGTCAACTGCAGGGCTACTCTTTTCTGTGGAGGGAGACAGAAAGTGGTCAAGGTTGACGAGCATAAAACAAAAGAAGAGGATCTAATCACGGCCTCCCCACCAAATTACATGCGGACAATATTAGAATGTATATCTAGTTGTAATCCTTCTAGTAAAGATGCTTAAGTATTCTTAAAATAAATGTACAAGAACCATTTGATGAACTGTCCTTGTGAGTTTGTTTATGTGTATCTATGTGTGAACAAGTTCCACGATGCACATGTGGAGGTTAGAGAACAACTTTTAGGATTGGTTCTCATCTTTTTGGTTGAGGAATTGAAAGCTGATAGTCAGACTTGGCAACAAGACATTTTACCTGCTGAGCCATTTTGGTGAGCCAAATTGTCTACTTTTGAGACTAAAAGAGAGTGCTATTAATAATTATGTTGTAATTAAAGAAATAGTCTGAATTCGTCAAATTCCATAGAGATGAATGAGAAATATTTCCAGTTTCTTTAAGGCCCTCAGCTCCTCCTGCAAAGGGAACAAGTATCCTATCTGACTAATGAGCTTTACAGAATGTTGTCAAATATGCTTGGGGCTCTAGAACTCCTGTTTCAGATGCCACCTGCCTGGAGAAAAACATTCTAGTCTGTCTTCTACCATGCCTGCCTCAGGGGGAAGACTTCAGACTGCTCAGTGCTGCTGCCCACAGAGGTAAAACAGACTGCTTATACAAATTCAGGGCCCACATTCACGGCTAAGCCCACATTGACTTCATGTTCTGTAGTTTGTATCTTAGCTTTATTGTACTCTAAGATGATGAATGAAGACTACTTATCTCCTTCCACAAAAGAGTAGAGAATTTTAAGTACACTGTTTACAAGAATCATCAAATTAATCTGAAGACAGCACAATTTTTTTACTTCCATGCCTCCTCTAGCCCTCTTTCTTTTCTTCCAAACATTTAAGTCTCTGGTGAAGGAATATGCAACTGACTAGGACAATATCCTTGCTCTTGAGGACTGGTATCTAGTTACAGTACAACACATCACAGCACATAACTAGAGGAAAGTCTACCACTAGAGAAGACAGCCCTAATTCAGATAAAAAGAGCACAGAGGGCTCCATGAAGAAATAACACTTGAGCCTTTTGGCTGGGGCAGACACCTAGCAGGTCTGCTCCTGTGAAGACACCATATCCTGAACCATCTTAGAGCAGTGGTGGAACCACTACACTCAGAGCAGCAGTATTTCAGGATCCCAGAGGAAGCCTGAGTCCCAGGAGCTCTTCTACCCAGGAGCTCAGGATCATAGGATCACAGAGACATCTGAACTCTGAGGAGTTCTGACACAGGCAAGATAACTGGAAAGATAGTCTCTAGTCAGAGACAGTGAGTGCAGGTAGCACTAGAGTTAACCAGATGGTGAAAGGCAAGCTCAAGAATATAAGCAACAGAAACCAAAGTTACCTGGCATCATCAGAACCCAGTTCTCCTACCATAGCAAGTCCTGGACACCCCATCACATTGGAAAAGCAGGATTCAGATTTAAAATCACTTCTCATGATAGAGGACTTTAAGAAGGACATAAACAATTCCCTTAAAGAAACACAGGAGAACACAGGTAAACAGGTAGAAGTCCTTAAAGAGGAAACACAAAAATCGCTTAAAGAAGTGCAAGAGAACACAACCAAACAGGTGAAAGAATTGAACAAAACCATCCAGGACATAAAAAGAGAAGTAGAAACAATAAAGAAATATCAAAAGGAGACTACCCTGGAGATAGAAAACCTAGGAAAGAAATCAGGAATCATAGATGCAAGCATCACTAATAGAATACAAGAGATAGAGGACAGAATCTCATGTGCAGAAGATACCATGAAAAACATTGACATGACTGTCAAAGAAAATACAAAATGCAAAAAGCTTCTATCCCAAAACATCCAGAAAATCCAGGACACAATGAGAAGACCAAACCAAAGGATAATAGGTATAGATGAGAGTGAAGATTCCCAACTTAAAGGGCCAGTAAATATCTTCAACAAAATTATAGAAGAAAATTTCCCTAACCTAAAGAAAGAGATGCCTATAAACATACAAGAAACCTACAGAATTCCAAATAGACTAGACCAGAAAAGAAATAACTCTGGTCACATAATAATCAAAACATCAAATGCACAAAACAAAGGAAAAATACTAAAAGCAGTAAGGAAAAAGGCCACGTAACATATAAAGGCAGACCCATCAGAATTACACCAGACTTCTCACCAGAGACTATAAAAGCCAGAAGATCCTGGAGTGATATCACACAGACCCTAAGAGAACACAAATGCCAGCCCAGACTACTATACCCAGCAAAACTCTCAATCACTGTAGATGGAGAAACCAAGATATTCCATGACAAAACCAAATTTACACAATATCTTCCCACAAACCCAGCCCTACAAAGGATAATAGATGGAAAAATCCAACACAAGGAGAGAAACTACAACATAGAAAAAGCAAGAAAGTAATCTTCCAACAAACCCAAAAGAAGATAGCTAAATAAACATAATTACACCTCTAATAACTAAAATTACAGGAAGAAACAGTCACTTTTCCTTAACATCTCTTAACATCAATGGACTCAATTCCCCAATAAAAAGACATAGACTAACGGACTGGATATGTAAACAGGACCTAGGATTTTGCTGCATACAGGAAATGCACCTCAGTGGCAAAGACAGACAGAGTAAAAGGCTGGAAAACAATTTTCCAAGCAAATGTTCCCAAGAAACAAGCTGGAGTAGCCATTCTAATTTCAAATAAATTTGACTTTCAACCAAAAGTTATCAAAAAAGATATGGAAGGACACTTCATACTCGTCAAAGGAAAAATCTACCAAGATGAACTCTCAATTCTGAACATCTATGTTCCAAATGTAAGGGCACTCACATTCATAAAAGAAACTTTACTAAAACTCAAAGCACACATTGTACCTCATACAATAATAGTGGGGGATTTCAACACCCCACTCTCAGCAATGAACAGATCATGGAAACAGAAACTAAACAGAGACACAGTGTAATTAATGAAAGTTATGAACCAAATGGATTTAATAGATATCTATAGAACATTTCATCCTAAACCAAAAGAATATACCTTTTTCTCAGCATCTCATGGTACCTTCTCCAAAATAGACCATATAAATTGGTCACAAAGTCGGTCCCAACAGATATAAAAAGATTGAAATAATCCCTTGCATCCTATCAGATCACCACGGACTAAGGCTGGTCTTCAATAATCACACAAACAATGGGAAGCCCACATACATGCAGAAACTGAACAACGCTTCTCAATGGAGCAAATACGGAGACAAAGTGTGGGACGGAAACTGAAGCAGGGGCTGTCTGGATATTCTGTACCTGGGTATCCATCCCATGTGTAGTCACCAAAGGTAGATGCTGATGTTGATGTCAGGAAGTGCATACTGACAGGAGCCTGACATAGCTGTCTCTTTAGAGGTCTGCCAGAGTCTGACATATTTAGAGGCAGATGCTCACAGCTAACCATTGAACTGATCAAGGGGTTCCCAATGGAGGAATCAGAGAGAAGGAGCTGAAGGAGCTGAAAGGGTTTGTGACCCCATGAGGAGAGCAACAATACCAATCAACCAGAGCTCCCAGGATCTAACCCACCAGGCTGGGAGCACACAGGGAGAGACCCATGGCTCCAGCTGTATATGTAGGGGAGGATGGCCTTGTCCGGCATAGGTGGGAGAGGAGATCCTCGGTTCCATGAAGGCTGGACGCCATGTGTAGGTGAATGCGAGGGGAGAGGTGGGAGTGGGTGGGTGGGCGCACATCCTCATAGAAGCAGGAGGAGGGGGGATGGGATAGTGGGTTCCTGGGCAGGGGCGGGGGTGGGGGGTGGAATAGGGTAAGGGGATAAAATAAATTTAAAAAAAAGAAAAGAAATAACACTTGAGAATTGTGCTTAGAAAAAGAATGGGTATGAGTAAGGAAATATAACGCTTACTCCTGGCAAAAGAAATGGACATATGACAAAGAAGGCAAAAATGTATCAGTGCCATGGCAACACTTTGAAGAACATGGTTTAACTGTCTTTTTAAAAAATCCTTGCCGGGTGGTGGTGGTGCACGCCTTTAATCCCAGCACTTGGGAGGCAGAGGCAGGTGGATTTCTGAGTTCAGGGCCAGCCTGGTCTACAGAGTGAGTTCCAGGACAGCCAGGGCTATACAAAGAAACTCTGTCTCAAAAAAACCAAAAAAAAAAAAAAAAAATCCTTAGTACTTTATCAAATAGTCTGGGCTTTATTTAGTAGACAACTGGAAAACAAGAAAGAGGTAGTTATTTTTCAGAAAGGTTAGTTTAATAGTAAAAGACAATGTCTCAAAACATTTTGGTTAAGTAGTCTACTCAGTAAAAAAAAAAAAAAAAAAAACGAAATACGTACTCTCCAAGACACATATTTACCCATATATTCACATCAATAAACACACACATACACACACACATTATAGTTGTATACATATATACATATAGTAGTATGTATTTAATAAAGCATATATAAAACAGATGTTTAAGATCTCTAAGTTCAAGGCCAGCCTGGTCTACAGAGACAGTTCCAAGACAGCCAGGGCTACACAGAGAGACCCTGTCTAGGGGATCAGGGAGCAGGAAGCAGGGGGAAGCAGCAACAAAAGAAATTACCCTCTGCACATAATAATAAAAATACTACATGTACACAACAACAATAACAAGAGAATATTAAAAGCTGCAAGGAAAAAAGACCTATAACATCTGACTTCTCAATGGAAACTCAAAAACCCAGAAGGTCATGGACAGATGTTCTACAGACCCTAAAGGAGCAGATTACTATACCCAGTAAAACTTTTAATTGCAATAGATGGAGAAAATAAAGACATCCCATGATAAAAACCAAATTTAAATGGTATTTATCTACAAACCCAGCCCTACAAAATATAGAAGGAAAATTGTTACTTAAATAGGTTAACCACACCAAGGAAAATACAAGGAATAAATAATCCTAGACCATCAAATCAGAAGAGAGGAAAAACAAACACACATACACACCACCTCCACCACCACCACAAAATAACAGTAATCAACAAACATTGTTTGTTAATATCTTTCAACATCAGTGGTCTCAATGTAACCCCCCCCCCCAAAAAAAAACACAGAATAAAAGAATGGATTTGAAAACATGATCCATTCTTCTGTAACATCCAAGAAACACACCTTAACATCAACGATAGACATCACTGAGGGAGAACAAGGGGATACAAATTAGAAAGAAGACAAAGTACCTTTATTTGCATATGATTATATATATATATGACCCTAAAAATTCCTTCAGAATTCCTACAGCTGATAAACACTTCCAGCAAAGTAGCTGTATAAAAAATTAACTCACAAAATTAATAACCCTTCTATATAACAATGACAAAGGGACTGAGGAAGAAATCAGGGAAACAACATCTTTGACAATAGCCTCAAATAATATAAAATATTTTGGGAAAACTCTAACCAAGTAAGTGAAAGACTTGTATGATAAAAACTTTAAGACACTGAAGAAAGAAACTAAAGAAGATACCAGAATATGAAAAGATTTTCCATGCTCATGGATTGGTAGGATTAACATAGTAAAAATGGCCATCCTACCAGAAACAATCTACAAATTCAATAAAATTCCCATCAAAATTCTTCACAGATCTCAAAAGGACAATCTTCAGCTTCACATGAACGTGCACACACACACACACACACACACACACACACACACACACACGCCCCAGCATTGCTAAAACAATCTTGAATAATAAAAGAAGTGCTGGATGTACCATCACAATTTCAAGGTGTAAACAGAGCTATAATAAAAACAACATGATACTGGTACAAAAATAGATATGTTATGCAATGTAAAAAAAAACTGAAGACACAGATATAAATTCACACACTTATATACACCTGATGTTTGATAAAGAAGCCAAAAAATACATACTGGAAAAAAGATTATCTTCAACAAATGGTGCTAATCAAACTGGATGGCTGCATGTAAACAATCCAAAGAAATCCAAATTTATTATCTGTCACAAAAATCAAAACTCCAAATAGATCAAAGACCTCAACATAAAACCATACATTGAACCTGACAGAAGAGAAAGTAAAGAATAGCCTTGAACTCATTATCACAGGAAAAAAACTTTCTAAACACAGGTAATAAAATAAGCAATTATGGGACCTCATGAAACTGAGACGCTTGTATATGGCAAAGGACATCATTTGTAGCAAGTGGTCACTTACAGAATGGGGAAAGATTCTTACAAACTACCCATCCTATAGAGAGTTAATATCCAAAATATTTAAAGAACTCAAAAAAACTAGACTTCAAAAAAACCTCACGTAGCTCAATTAAAAATGGGATACTGATCTACACAGAGAATTCTCAAAAGAAGAAACTCAAATGGCTGAGAAATACTTAAAGGCATATTTTAATATCCTCAGTAATTAGCGAAATGCAAATCAAAAGTACTTTGAGCATTTATCTTTACCACCTATCAAAATGGCTAAGATCATCCTGAGTAAGATAACCCAAACCCAGAAAGACACACATGATATGTATTCATTTATGTGAATAATAGCCGTTAAATCAATGATAATCAAATCACAATCTATAGAACTACTGAGATGAGGGTGGCATTGACAGACATCCCTAGGAAAGGTAAATACAATAGTTTTTGAGGAATTGGAAAGATGGCGGTATTGGAACAGAAGGACCAGGTAGAGAGGAAGAGAGAAGAGGGAAACAAGAGAAAAACAGGAAGAAACAGCTAAAACTCAGGGCCATTTGAGAAGTAGTATGGAAACCTAATACAACAGAAGCTTCCTAAAATATACAGGTACATCAAGGTGATCTAAATGAAACCCCTAAATAGTAGAAGAGACAGAGCCCCAACTGGCCATGTCTTGTCACCAAATGAAGCTTCCAGTAGCAGGATTGGGTTATATTTAATTAAGTTGTAGGCTTAACAGGCCCCATAGAAACCCACAAATGACCCAGGCTTTTGCTTTCTATAAACTGATGGCAAGGCCCCACTCCTTAAGACTCTATCTACATAACTCACTGAACATTAAATGCTGAGCTGGTGCCTATAGAGAGCCTTTGCCACATGTGATAACATATTTTGATAAAGGAAGGTACTCTGCATGCTACCAAAGGAGAAATGCAAACAACAACTGAACAATAAATCCTCTGATCTACAATGGTGTCTTGCTTGCAAGATATGTTAGTGCATGCAGTGGTGGCACAAAGTTTGTAGGAGTAAGCAACCAGTCTCTGATTTGACAAAAGGCCCACTCCGTGAGAAAGAATCCATACCTGACAATACTTAGGTGACCAACAACCTGAAGTTAGATAGTCCAGGAACTTAAGAGTAAAAACAAATACTACTGGTCTTTTCTTAAAACAAAACAAAACAAAATAATTAAGATGACTCTTAATGACACTGTGCTATACCTGTAGATCAATGTCTTACTCAGCCATCCTCATAGAAGCTTCTCCCTGCAGCAGATGAGGACACAGATGAGACCCATAATCAAATGTTATGCAGACAGAGAAACCTTGGAATGCTCAACCCTTAGTGGGATGTCTCCAACAAATCCTTCCCCTTAAGGCACATGGAATCCCATGGAAGGAGAGCAGGAAGAGTTTAAGAGGCAGAGGAGATAGAGGACATGAAGAAGACAAGGCCTCTAAATCAACATGAATGACTCACATGTGAACTCACAGAGTCTGAGGCAGCAATGCATAAGGCCTGCACATGTCTATATCAGATGGGGTCCTAAAGCAGACAGAAGTGGACACATGCCCCATCCTAGCTCAGAAGCTATCTATAATTGAAAACCACTTGCAAATGAAATTTTATTTTCCTCCAAGTGAGTCTCATTAGAGAAACAAGCTTCTCTTAAGGGTAGACCACATACCCAATAGTAGACAGCCCACAGAAAAAGAACTCAATAGCATCTGTGGAGGTTCCTCATCTTCTAATGTGTTAGAGCTTCTATGTATGTATGTATGTATGTATGTATGTATGTATGTATGTATGTAT
>JANHMN010000001.1:50590760-50608411 GCA_030674055.1 Rhabdomys pumilio | reverse complement strand
TATGTATGTATGTATGTATGTATGTATGTATGTATGTATGTATGTATGTGCGTATAAATGTTCTTAATTCTATCCTATTATTTTTATTTTCTTTCTTCTCCTTTTCCTTACCTTTGCATATATATTATGGCTTCCAGTTTAGTGTTTTTATGGGATTCTTAGGCATGCAAACCAGTGGTTGGTTCTCTGTTTCTTGTGTCTTCTCTTAGACTCTTTTCCTATGTTATCTTGACTTGTCCAATTCTGATTTGTTAGCCTTACTTTATTTTATTATGTTTTAATTTATTTTGTTATTATTTCTTAGAAGCCTTTTTGTTTCTAATAAGAAATAGAAAGGCGACGGGTCTGAATGGAAGGGAATATGAGGAGAAACTAGGAGGAATAAAGGGAGGGGAAACTTTAGTCAGGATATATTATGGGAGAAAAAAAATCTATTTTCAATCAAAGGGGGGAAAAGTACAAAAAACATATAGACACTGACACAAACACAAAAAAACTTCATAAAAACACAAAAGCAGAAACCATAAAAAGACACGTGTGTATGATTTTCAAAAAGTTCAAACAAAGCAAGATGAGACAAAACGTCTACAAAAATACCACTGAAATTGTTCTGTGTAGGCCATCTACTGCTGAGCATAGGACCTACTCCTTAGATGCCCAGTGAGAAAACTAATTTTTCCTTTGAAAGCAGATGTCAATTGGAGATGGTATTACAACATTTAGTAACTTACCCATTTTTGCAATCACTAACTCAATGATATACTTCTATCACTCTTATGCAATTTATAAATAATCCCTTTTCCCAGCCTTTTCTCTAAGTGATACCTTACCTTTCTGTTTCCCTAGATTTCATTATTTTTTATATAGCAAGTGGTGCAATCTGATCATTTGTGTCTTATCTTTTTTAACTTTAGACAATGTAAATTCAGTTTGTTCATGTATACACACATAATAAATATTATTTTTATTTCTGAAGAGTAGCCCACTGTAGGGTTATATTACATTTTACATATTATCTAGTTGCGTTGTTACTTTGGGTATATTTGTTAATAGTTTTACTATAAATACTTGTCTCTAGGTCTTTGTATACACACACACACACACACACACTCACTTTTCATTCCTTTTGGGTAGATACACAGTAATAAAACTGCTAAATCATATGGTGGGACAATTTATATCTATCTTTTAAAGAAACTGACAAACTGTTTTCCAAAGTGGCTGTACCATTTTATAATCTGCACATTAACATAGAAGGGCTACTATTTCTATCCATATTTACCCACACTAATTGTTTTATTTTATTTATTTTATTTTTGTAGTCATTCCGGAGGATTTTGAAAGCAAAATAAATGGTTTTTAGCATCTTGTTTATACATATATTTTTTCATTGAATTATAAATCACTTCTTTATAGGGGATGGGTCAGTGGCTCAGCTATTGAGAGCATTTACTGCTCTTGCAGGGTACCCCTGTTTGGTTCCCAGAACCCACATGGTGGCTTACAACCTTCTGTAACTCTAATTCCTGAGAGATCTGCTGCCCTCTTCTGGCCTGTGTAGATAATATATGCAGGTGGTACACAGATATATAAAAGAATCCTCAAATAGCTCTTTTTAGATTCTTACTGTTAATTGCTCTGTTAAACATATACTGCAAAATCTGGGACTTGGTCTATTAATTTTTTCTTACCTCCCTTTCTCGGGGCTCCACAAGTGCTCTACCACTGACCTAAATGCATTTTCAAAGTTTTAGATAGGGTCTCACTAAGTTTCCCAGGCAGCTATTAAATTTGCAATCTTCCTGCTTCAGCTTCATATATAGTTAGAATTATAAGCCTGTGCTAAACAAGATTGGCTTGACTTACTCATTTTCTTAGTGGTATCTTTTAATGAACATTTAAATATTTTAAATTAAGTACAGAACATCAGTTTTCCTTCTCATCCCACTTTTTACAGCTTGTATAGAAACGACCAGACCCCACATCATCAGTACATTCTCCCATATTTGTGGTTTAGCTTTATGATCAGGCTTTTGATTTATCTGGAATTAATTTTTCAGGAAATGAGGTACAGATAAGGTTTGCCTTCTCAGGAAGCTCTTTGTCATTTTATTTATATATCTGTAGTACTCGTGACAAACCAGAGCCTTATGTTCCTCATGTCAACCTTTTCCAGCACATGTGTTAAAGATGTTTTCTTTGCCTCAGTGAATTGATTCATGGCAAATTAATGGTAAATCAAGTGACCAAATATGCATCAAGTTATTTCTGGACCCTGTTTTCTGTTACCTTGATCTGTGTGTCCTTCTGTAAGCCCTATACTGTCTTAATTTCTATAGCTTTAGAGTAAGTCTTTGGTAAGTAATTTGGTAAGTAATTTGGTGACCTATGCTCTGCATCAGGTATAATGAAGTTCAGCCTAATTTATTGAATATTTAGAATTTTTAAAGTTTGACTTTAAGATATACATTTAAAAGCAACAGAGGTATTTTTCTCTTTTTAAGAGCGGTTTAAAAAACTCCTATAAAATTATATATAATGACATAATTACTACCATCAGCTAATTATGATTAAAATCTACTGCTGGTGTGCTTATGAATATTATTATTTGCTTAGGATTTTGGAAAACTCATTATCTAGGCAAGAAGAGTGAGAAAGGATTAAGAGAAAAAAGCCTAATATGAAAGGTTTCTGAATCTCTACCTCCGTCTTCACAGTCTTCAGGGGCTTTGGCTTTCTTGCAGAGACGAGGATCCAACCAGGTGGTTGTCTTCGTATTATGACTGAAGTAAGATAAAGATCTCAGTTAGAAATAGTAAAATAAAAAGGAGAAAAGCATTTCAAAAGCAAAGATTAAAAATAACTAAAAAGCATGTGACATTAGAAAATTCATCTCCTACAGGCTCCATCTGTATACTACAGACTCAATAATCCTATTGCTCCCAATCCATTGCTTGGAAATTGGCATAAAGAAAAGGTAATTCTAGAGGCACAAGTTTGAGAATGAAGAGTTTAAAGAAGAGATCAAAAGCCAAGTACAGAATGAAAAGCTTATTTAAGCAGTCAAAACATTTCAAAGGGTGGACACATAGCCACATACTGTGTATTGCTAGCTGGCAAAGTCAGACTAAAAGTCATGTTTGCCTGCTATAGGAACCCCTTCCGAGTAACTTGCATTTGTATGTACAGTGTTAGGGGTTGAAAATGTAGAGGCAAATATCAGACAAAGCTTCTGTTCTCACAGAGATTCTTCAAAATAAGATAAAACTTAAAAATTTTAAGGTGGTTGTTTCTGCAATATACCAGTAAAAATTATGGCTCTGGTTAAACACTATTCTATAAAACTCTATTTTCATCGTCATAGATCACATGAAAGAAACAAACAAAAAAGGTGCAGCAGAGCAGAGAGACCACGCCATTGCTCCTTTCTATGAAGTAGGTCAAAAGCTGCTGTCAAAGAACAATGTGCTTGACTCCATTATAGGGTACAGTGAGTCATCTTCAGGCCAAGTCACCATGCAAGACAGGAATGCTAAAACTATTAAACTGCAGGGAAAACGATTAGTGTTAAAAGTCCCTGAAACAGAGCTGAGGATTATATGTAAGACTGTCCTCTGTCCTCCACTTGCACAGCACATATACTGTGCACCTGTACCTACACACATGTACTTGTGCTACATGTATATACACACACAGAATAAAAAAAGTCTCTGAAACAGGCATATTAGAAAAGAAAAAATTATAGAAAAAATAGAGGAAGGCAACATAATGTCAAGTATTATTAAAGTTCTATGAACATAGTGATATGAAGTTCTCTTTTCTCGTCCACTTTTCAAAAAGAAAAAAAAATGGTTAAAAAGCAGAAAGCATCCCATGTCCTCTCTAACTGTCTCCAGGCCTTGCAGTCTGTGACTACTTTCAGATATGATGCTTGTTGGCAGTCCATGGCAGAGACACTTTTTTTGTGTGTAATACTAAATAATTTGTAGTAATAAATAACAGAAAAACATGAGAGTGTTTTAGAAAGTCTGTGTTATACATCCTTACACAGAGAGAATATCCCTAAAATAAAACCAGTGCAATCAAATTTAGTAAAATGGAAGAGATCCTAACTCCTAGTCAGGGGAAAAAAACCTGTGGAAATACCTTTCTAAACCAAATTCAATTTCTGCTTGAGAAAAGCCTGACTTTGAGTATACCAATGCAAATGTGATTGCTAAATTAGCAAAAATAGGCCATCTGCTAAGATCTTACCCAATATTCCCTGGGGAATAAAAGCTTTTGTTTCCTATCAGAAAGTCTTTGTTAAATATAATTTCTCCCTGTATTTTCATTTAGTAGTTTAGTTTCAATTCTTGTTGAAAAACTGCATTTATTTTATGTGTGTGAGTATGTACCTACATAAGTCTACACTCACCACTAATGTTTACAAGAATGTACTATATGTAGTAAAAGACCTTGTCCTCAAAAATCTGTCTTTTAAGCACTAGACTCTGACTTGGTAAAACAAACTGCTCATTCATGAGACTGTCTGAAGAAGCAGACTGAAGTCTTGAGCCCTAATTAATGACAAAAGGGTTGAGAGGAAGGGAAGACAAGAGACAGAGAGACAGAGACAGACAGAGAAAGGGAAAATCTGAGTGTAGTACCCAGACCTCAGTATTTTCAGTTACTTAATTATTACAGTCTGTAACTTTACTGTATTAATACTCTACTCCTATACCAATTGTTTTAAAGATTAGACTTACAGGTATATAGAAATATAAAAAAATCATTTTTATATTGAACTTTGAATAAATTATTTGCATAACATTCTCTAAAGCAAATAACATTTAATTTTAGGCTGATCTAATTATGTGGTATTTAGTACCTCTATGAATATTATATTAATACTTTTCCATAAAAAGCCTCCTATTTATAGGCTTCTATGATACCAATTACTTTAAGGATCAGTGGTATTTTGTACTGTATTTCCTAAATATCTCAATACACCAACTTCAAACCTTAGGACTAAAAACACTTAACTTAGATAATGATATGCTTTTCTCCATGATGATCATTTTGTTTGTAGGTTGGTTTGAGACAGGGTTCCATGATGTAACCTGGAACTTGCCATGTAGACAAGATTGGCCTTGAACTGAGAGAAATTCTTCTGTCTCTGCCTTCCAAGTACTGGAATTAAAAGTGTACACCACCACACCTAGCTCTTAAATGTAATTTTTCAAAAGCTTATTAAATTGGGAAATCTACTTGAAAGGTTTTTTTCTTTCTTTTTTCTTTGAGCAAAACAAAACATCCTTTATTCCTTTCATTTTTCCATCAACTATTTCCAAACCAGAGGCCAAGAATGGAGACACAGCTCATTTAATAAAATATAGACATGAGCTAGAGTCCTAGAAGTTACATGAAACAGCTAGGTATGGTGGGGTGCCATTGTCTTTTTAGCACTGTGGAGGTGAAACAGAAACTTACTGGTCAGCCAGAAAAGACTCTATGGTGATCTCCAGTACCATGAGAGACCCTGTCTTACAAACAAAGTGGACAGAATCCGAGGAATGACATCTAAGGTTGACCTCTGGCTTTGACACACGCACACCCTCCAGAGGCCAAATATACTGTATTATTAGCAGAGGAGGGGAGATGTCATTCAAGGAAATAACTAGATGAAGAATCAACTCAAATGAAAAATATCTTAAAATAAAAAACAAGTGAAAGCTTAGAAATATTGGCATGAGTAACCAAACTATGTTTTTCTTTCCTTTTCTTTTCTTAACATTTCAGTTTATTCTCCTAGTGACAGGGCATGCTGGAAAAAATACATTTGCTTACTCAATGAAGTAGATCATTCCTGTATCAGTGTAGGCCATTTCCCAGTTTTTAGGCAGCGGTTCCAGATTCTCATCTCTCATCATATAATTTCTAAAATCCATGGAGCTATTTGTTTGGTTATAACTTGGAACAGTCTTCATCCAGCAGTCAGATGAGTCAGAATGCATCTCTCGAGCGTCTGTCATTGTTGAAAACAGAATAGCATAAAGGGTAGATGAAGTTTGCTTGTTTTCTTGAACAAAATGCCAACTGCACACATCAATGCATATATATAACATCACAATTAAATACTGTAAATTTTCTTGTCTATTAATGTGTATGCTTCTTTATTAACTATGAAATACATAAAAATACTCAGGTTTTCTTCATTTTCTAATTAAAATGAATTCTACTCATCTGATGCTAGTCTGGGAAGGTAGAAAAAAACCAACCAAACAAAACCACCACTAGAATCAATTCAGGAAGAATCTTAACAGCAGCACAGTACTTACACAGACCTTTTATGTGCCAACCTCTATTTTAAACACTTAACATACATTAACTTATAATCCTCATAGCAACTCTATTATTATTATCACTATTTTATAGAGTGAGGAAACCAAGCCACAAAGAGGTTAAGTTAGTCAGGTCACATAGCCTATTAAACAGCAAACCCAGGACTTGAATCTAAGCAGCCTATGCTTTTGACTGCTATACTAAGCAGCTTTATACATCTTTAACACAGATAGTAAAATAATAATTTTTTAAATGTTAAATATAATTCTGGTAATACTAAAATCCTTTTGGAGTCCTAAAGTAGGCAGGCAAACTAAAACGTGGTTATTGTCTAGGGAGTCCACAAGTAATGCAGCAGTACACTTAAAACACATTCCTAGAACTTAAACATGTTACATTCTATCGTTTTCACAATTTCTGTATGCAATACCTTTGAACTAAAGAATCAAAGGAAAATAGTCATCCCTTGAATAAATCTAGTTACACAATTTGTTAATCTTGCTACTTACTGAGAATTCAACAGCAATAACAAAAATAGGACAGTTATAATAACAATATTCTGTTCTAGAAGTTATGCAAATGTACCCTCCCTCTTCCTCCCCCCCTCCCCCCAAAATATTGTACCATTCACTAATATTTTTAGACCACTTCTGACTGTGGGTAATAGAACTGGAGAAAGTGGAGTTCAGATCACAGAGGCTACTGAACTACTGTTTTTCTTATCCTTTATATTATGATGACCTTGTTGATTATTTCATGGACAAACAAAACCAAAAAGTACAAAAGAACCATAAAAACTACCATCATTCAATCGGCAGAGCCCATTTATCTACCACCACTTACTACTACTGAAGAAAGTCTGTGTTCCTTTCCAAGGCTAACCCTCCAACTATTAACAATACCCAACTCTCTCCTACCTTCAGTCACTCTCCTCTCTATCCCACCAATCTTCCCTACCTATTAGATCATATCTCTCCACATAAAAACATGTCACTTCTCCAATCTTTAAAAATAAAGTTATCTTTCTCCTCTGACAAGGCTCTCAAGTTTTCCACTCTATGCCAAACCATCTTCAGACAGTTCAGATTTGTTACCTCTATTTCCACTCCACTATTTATTTCTCTACATACCTCACTCTATCAAGGCTTCTGAACTTTCACTAATAAAACTATACTCACCAAGATCACCAATGATCTACACATAATCAAATCCAATGACCAATTCTCAGTGCACATCTCATTTGAACTATCAATAGCATCTGACATAATTGGTGACTTTCTTCCTTCTATATGCAGTAGCTTCCTGACTGCTATCCCTAGTCATGCCCATGCCTTCTATTGCCTATCTCAACAGAGGAGCCAGATTGCACCCACTAACCCTGTTACATAGTCTTCTCAAAGTGCAACTGTGTCCTCACACCTCAAAATAATCCCCTGAATCCTTACTCTGGCCTCTAGAACTACGCAACATGTACTCTCCTCCCTGTCATTATTGCCTGACCTCACCTGTCACTGTTGCATTCTTTTACCTTTCATCATTCTGCTCAAACCATTTGCTGTTGTCTAAATATTCCAAGCATACTACCATTTCAGAAATTTAAATTTACAATTGCCTCTTAGGAATGTTCTTCTCTTAGATAGCTGGACTTTACTCATTTGTTTCAAGTCTTTTCTGACAGTTTATCTAAAACTGCAAGTTGGCTACCTCTAATTTCTACCTCTCACATGCCTTGCTAGTATCATCAGACACACTTTATATGCTATTTATCCAGTTATGACTCTCTCATCAGAAAGTAAACTCTGAGAACACGAGTTTTTGTCTGTTTTGTTCACTATCTTATCCCTAGCATTTAGGACAAATGGCTAGCACTTAGTAGCCCAACAGATGTTCAATAATTATTTGTTAATGAACAAATGAATGAAATTCCTAGTTTATTTTCCTTGCAGAATATGTAATAAAGACTTAAAGGTGTACAATGTAGTAGTCAATCTGGAGGTGAGTTACATCTGGGGAAATTAAGTATGCCACACAAAAGCAATACCAACTAAATGATCTGTAATACTTTCTCGATGTAATTCCAAATGACTAATCCTTTTAAAACACAATTTTAGTCTTGACACCTAAATACACTGGCTAACTCATTTAACATCAAACATAAGCATTGAGAAGTTAGAACAATAGCCAGATCTCACTGTCTGCAGGGGGAAATAAACAATGATCATATAAGGCAACAAGTATATACAAGCAAAACTTTAATAGGTGGTGAAGGAAATTGAAGATGTTTTACGATCATATAGAGATGGGCTGCAAATCTAGGGACAGAATCAACATTTACTTCCTTCTATATGCCAGGTACTGTTCCTGGTGCAGTAGACACAGTAATGAAAATATAAATCCCCCAAAATTCCACTCTTCATAGAGTGCACATGCTAGCATTCCAAAGAGAATGGCTACAATAATAACACTAATAATGTTCATCTCTGTGAGGTCTGGATTCCCAGTTCTCTCTCAATTAAATGTAAGGATTTCCTGGGAAATTACAAAATTATTCAGGGACACTCAGAGCAGATTTTTCACCTTTATACTTCTATTTTCATTCAGTGAGGAATATGGAAGTTAAACAAAAGATACAAAAAAAAAAATCAATCTTATTTGAAAATTATCTTTGAGTATATCCAGAATTTAAATTTAAAATATTGCTAATGAACTTTTCAGTTAATTTCTTCTGACATAGCTCCAAAGTCTATGTGTTTTGTGGGGTGAAGGCTCTATTACAAAACCAATTTTGTTTTAATTCTGGGAAGTAGAACTATGCCAGTAAGATTCCCATATCTCACCATCACAAGTACTTCAGACAACAAGGTAATGCCACATCATCAGTGACAGCTCACTACTGCTAACTCATGTTACCTTATAAGATGATCCACAGCAATAGACACTATTCTACACACAGCTTTCATAGAGAATTAAAATCCTATCACCTGCTCTACATACAGTTCAAGAAAAATTTTAGTATTTCAAGATTAAAGCCAATTTAAAACCTATCGGAAGTTGTTAATATGTTTACAAACCCATGCTTCCACTGCCATTAACAGCTTCTTTGTCCTCATCGTCCTCTTCTTCAGGCAGAGAACTGTCCATCCTTTCCATTTTGCTGACAGATGTAGTTCGTTTTCTTTGGGATTCCGTGTCAAACTCATTGTCAAAGAGGACCTGATCAACTGGATCGGGCTGGAAAGGACTAGGCTCTGCTGGAGGCTTGGGTGTGCCATAGAAATTTCCTGTGGTATACAAAATGATGGCAGCTGAAAGCAGGAATGCTGGCCAAGTTATATGAATACAGCTTACAGAATGCCTCTGCCACTGACTAAGAGGCCAAAGCATTCTGTATGGACACATTTCTCATATTTTGTCATATATTAGCTAATATACTAATACTGTTTGTATTTTAATTTTGTTTTATACAGGTTCTGAATTAGGGCTGACTTTGAAAATATAAAAGCATCAATTCTCTTATGCAATACTGGAAGACACAAAAGGTATATAAAATTAATTAGTTTTGTTCTAATGTATAAAATGAATTATTTTACTAAAATGAGAATATAGACAAAGACTAAGAACTATTTCATATAGGAATATAAGCTGCTGTGTAATTTTAAAAAGCTTTCTGCATACTTGAGTTATATTACCTGACAATTCATTGAAGAGCCG
The DNA here is from genome assembly GCA_030674055.1 of Rhabdomys pumilio. Taxonomy (NCBI): domain Eukaryota; kingdom Metazoa; phylum Chordata; class Mammalia; order Rodentia; family Muridae; genus Rhabdomys; species Rhabdomys pumilio. Next base: position 50,598,376 of record JANHMN010000001.1, on the reverse strand, counting down.
GCATATATCAAGTTCTATACTAATATACACTCAGAAAAGTAAGAGATAGTTTAATGTATTTTTCTGAGGATGTTTGAGTTTTCCAGTACCATTTCTTGGTCAAGGTAAAAATAAAAACAAATGCAGTAACTTTCAGTGTGTCACGCAGCTCTCACTGAACAGGCAGGTGCCATGTGAAAGTGTTCAGGAGTCTAGCTCTCTTAGCACTCACTGTTCCCACTCCTTTTGACTTTATATCAACCATTATGTTACTGTTATTAAAAAGTTAAATATGATTTAAGAAAAAAACATTTTCGTCTTTTATTATTGTGCTTATAAAATATCATACTTTTAATCAAACTGTTCAGCTCTAAAAGAGGCAATTAAGATGCAGATTGACATAATGGAAATTAAAGAAAAACATTGGTTGTTTTTCCCTTGATAGAAAAACAATCATGTTAGGCTACATAACACTAAGACAAATCTAGAAATAAATAGTGTACCCTAAACTCATATGTTAAAGGGAGAAAGCATTACAGTAGAATCTGTGTAAGTCTGACAATAAGTACAATCATCAATATTTTAAAAATCAAAATTAATTTTTTCTTTGTTTTCAAACACATATTTGAAGTGAGTTATGCCAAACAGATGGATACAAAGATTTGTATTAAAACAGATTAGATTTTCTGTCAATTTTCTGACTTGTATATGAAGATGCAAGGGAAAAGCTAGTTCATTGTTTTCTGAGCAAAATACTTAATACTGCAAGCAGAGGTTTGGTTGGGGGAAAAGATGCACCATAATCTCAGTTTTTTTTTTCCCATTTTATCTTATTTTATAGATAGTACTTCACTGAGTAATACTGGCTGTGCTGGAACTCACAATGTATACCCAGGCTATTCTCATACCACAGAGATTTACCTGCCAGTGCCTCTTCAGGAATTAAAGATGGGTAGTACCATACCCAGCTATTTTTCCATTTTAAAGCTCAATAATCACACTATCAAGGATTTTGGATCAACCAAAATAGAAATGAGTACATGTGTTTTAGGGAATGATAGTATCAACAGACATACATTTTACTGTAAATTCTCAGTTAACTAATTGTAGAAAAATTAACATGTTCTTAAGAAAAAGTTAAGGAAAAAATGTAGAGTACAAATTGCTATCTAGTCACTAAATAGGTTTTGGGGGTTGCAAAATAATTTCTTAAGTAGTTTTCTTCTTTAAGAAAGATCTTCCTTGACAAGGCTGCCCACTCTCACCCTACCTATTCAATATAGTACTGGAAGTCCTAGCTAGAGCAATTAGACAACAAAAGGAAGTCAAAGGGATACAAATAGAAAAAGAAGATGTCAACATTTCACTATTTGCAGATGATATGATAGTATACTTAAGTGACCCTAAAACTTCCACCAGAGAACTCCTAAACCTGATAAACAACTTCAGCAAAGTGGCTGGATATAAAATCAACTCAAACAATTCAGTAGCCTTCCTCTACTCAAAAGATAAACAGGCTGAAAATAAATTAGAGAAATGACACCCTTCACAATAGTCACAAATAATATAAAATATCTTGGAGTGAATCTAACCAAGCAAGTGAAAGATCTGTATGACAAGAACTTCAAGTCTCTGAAGAAAGAAATAGAAGAAGATCTCAGAAGATGGAAAGATCTCCCATGCTCCTGGATTGGCAGGATTAACTTAGTAAAAATGGCCATCTTGCCAAAAGCAATCTACAGGTTCAATGCAATCCCCATCAAAATTCCAAATCAATTCTTCATAGAGACAGAAAGAGCAATTTGCAAGTTCATTTGGAATAACAAAAAACCCAGGATAGCGAGAACCATTCTCAACAATAAAAGAACTTGTGGGGGAATCACCATCCCTGACCTCAAATTGTACTACAGAGCAATAGTGATAAAAACTGCATGGTATTGGAACAAAGACAGGCAGAAAGTTCAATGGAATAGAATTGAAGATCCAGAAATGAACCCACACACCTATGGTCATTTGATCTTTGACAAAGGAGCTAAAACCATCCAGTGGAAAAAGGACAGCATTTTCAACAAATGGTGCTGGATCAACTGGAGGTCAGCATGTAGAAGAATGCAAATCAATCCATTCTTATCCCCTTGTACAAAGCTCAAGTCCAAGTGGATAAAGGACCTTCACATAAAACCAGATACACTGAAACTAATAGAAGAGAAGGTGGGAAAGACCCTCGAATACTTAGGCACAGGGGAAAAGTTCCTGAACAGAACACCAATGGCTTATGCTCTAAGATCAAGAATTGACAAATGGGACCTCATAAAATTGCAAAGCTTCTGTAAGGCAAAAGACATTGTCAATAAGACAAAACAGCAACCAACAGATTGGGAAAAGATCATTACCAATCCTAGATTCGATAGAGGGTTAATATCCAATATATACAAAGAACTCAAGAAATTAGACTCCAGACAACCAAATAACCCTATTAAAAAATGGGGTACAGAGCTAAACAAAGAATTCTCAACTGAGGAAATTTGAATGGCTGAGAAGCATCTTAAGAAATGTTCAACATCCTTAGTCATCAGGGAAATGCAAATCAAAACAACCCTGAGGTACCACCTCACACCAGTCAGAATGGCTAAGATAAAAAATTCAAGTGATGGTAGATGCTGGTGAGGATGTGGAGAAAGAGGAACACTCCTCCATTGTTGGTGGGAATGCAAGCTGGTACAACCACTCTGGAAATCAGTCTGGCGATTCCTCAGAAAACTGGACATAGCATTACCCGAGGATCCAGCTATACCACTCCTGGGCATATACCCAGAAGATGCTCCAACATATAACAAGGACATATGCTCCACTATGTTCATAGCAGCCTTATTTATAATAGCCAGAAGCTAGAAAGAACCCAGATGTCCTTTAACAGAGGAATGGATACAAAAAATGTGGTACATTTACACAATGGAGTACTACTCAGCTATTAAAAATAATGAATTCAAGAAATTCTTAGGTAAATGGATGGAACTAGAAAATATCTTCCTGAGTGAGGTAACCCAATCACAAAAGAAAACACATGGCATTTACTCACTGATATGCAGATATTAGCCCAAGAGCTTGAAAGCCAAGATTCAACTAACAGACCACATGAAGCTCATGAAGAAGGAAGACCAAGTGTGGATGCCTCGGTCCTTCTTGGAAGGAGTGACAGAATGCTCAAAAGAGCAAATATGGCGACAAAGTGTGGGACAGAAAGTCAAGGAGGGGCCGTCTGGAGACCACTCTACCTTGGTATCCGTCCCATGTGCAGTCACCAAAGATAGACGCTGATATGGATGTCAGGAAGTGCATGCTGACAGGAGCCTGATGTAGCTAGTCTCCTCGGAGGTCTGCCAGAGTCTGACATGCCCAGAGGCGGATGCTCGCAGCTACCCATTGATCTGATCAAGGGTTCCCAATGGAGAAGTTAGAGGACTGAAGGAGCTGAAAGGGTTGGTGGCCCCAAGAGGAGAGCAACAGTGCCAACCAACCAGAGCTCCCCAGGGTCTAAACCACCAGCCTGGGAGCACAAAGGGAGGTACCCATGACTTCAGCTGTATACTTAGGGGAGGATGGCCTTGTCAGGCATGGGTGGGAGACTAGATCCTTGGTCCCATGAAGGCTGAACACTGAGTGGGGAGGAATTTGAGGGTGGGGAGGGGGAAGTGGAGGATAGGTGGGGGCACACCCTTGTGGAAGCAGGAGGGAGGGGATGGGATGTGGGTTCCTGGGTGGTGGGGGGAATGGGATGAGGGGATAAAATCTGAAATGTAAACATAATATCCAATAAAAAATATGAAAAAAAAAGAAAGACCTTCCTAGGGCATACAGGCATATATGTAGATAGAGTACTTGTGTATAAAATATAAAATGAATAAAATCTTAAAATAAAATTTTTAAAAGGGGTGGATGGTAGAGAGATGGCTCAGTGGTTAAGAGTACTGACTGCTCTTCCAGAGGTCCTGAGTGCAATTCCCAGCAACCACATGGTGGCTCACAACCATCTGTAATAGGATCTGATGCCCTCTTCTGGTGTGTCTAAATACAGCTACAGTATACTCATATAAATAAAATAAATAAATCTTAAAAAAGAAAGAAAGAAGAAAAGAAAGAAAGAAAGAAAGAAAGAAGGAACGAACGAACGAACAAACGAACTGGTATGTTCTGCTGTGAGGAATGAAAACAGACAACTATTCAAAACTACTTCTTCAGGCTGAGTAAATACACTCTACATGCCAAAAATTTTGGTCTAAAACTAGGAGAATAGTGAAATAAAATGTAATACTCAAACTATGGCATACTGTAAGAATCAAATGTAATGAATTCAGATAAATGTAAGACAATAATAACAAGGAGTAATCTAAAAGCTGTAGTAATATGTGAAAACTATAAAGGACAAAATGAGACAAAGCACACAGAGCACATAAATAATAAATATGTGCAAAAGATACAGTAAACATTTTTGTAAGAACGTGTATAAACAAAATATGAGTATCAAATAAATAAGAAAGGTTAACTATAAGAGGTAAGCTATCTGGATAAAAGTAAGAACAAGTTCTGGCTTCAGTAGCACACGGACTAAAGCTGGAGCTGCTCAGAGATTAGCATGGTCCCCTGCAAGAATGACATAAAATTCATGAAACAAGTCAGATCTTTACTGGACTTGGGGTTTTTTATTTATTCTTAGTTTAATTTTTACTTTTGGGGGGGATGTCACAGGGTGGAGAGGCACACACAGATGGGCTGGGAAATGAGTGTGATTGGAGTACATGATGGGAAATTCCCATAGATGGTCCTATAAAAATTTTATGTGAAAAAAAGTGAAAACAAATTATCTTGTTCATTCCTCTGATATGTCTTCATTGGCAAAATTGATATTCTTATTGTTTATCTTTAAATTTCTTGTTTTGTTTCCTTCATAGTATCTCAATTTATACTTAATTTAATTTTCACTGCCTTCCCTACTAAAATACTGAATTTATTAAAGCAATAGCATTTTGATCTTGTTCACCACAGTATTCCTGGGTCTCTTACAAGACTTGGCACATAGTATGGACTTGTCAAGTGGTTGCTAAATAAATAAAACATGACCAAATCAATTTTTAAGTGAATGGATGATTCATGTGAGCTGAGGCCAGAAAAAAATAGGTCAAAGTTTACAGGCAGGAAAGAAATGATTCAACATTCTGAATAAGAAAGGGATGTGATCAGAAGTATCAGAGCGGAGCCTGAGGAAGCCCAGCACTGTACCAAGGGGCAGGATGGAACTAACAAAGGCAAGACACTGGAAGGAGGCAGGAGAGGGGGAGGCCAACTGCAATAGTATCATGAAATCAATAAAGGGCCTACAATGTTATAATGAACTCAATAAAGAACCTACAATGTTATAATGAACTCACTCAATAAAGGACCTACAATCTTATAACGAACTCAATAAAGGGCCTACAATGCAGCAGTGAGAAGAAAACCATACAAGTGGATACCAGGACAAAATGACCACATGTGGTAACTGAAGTGAAACAAAGGTGTGCACACATGCACAAGCATGCACGAGAATGAGATGCATTCACGGGTATTCACTGAACACGATCTCTATACGCAGAAGACAGCATCAAGTAAGAAAGGCATTATCATTACTACATAGAAGTTGTGAGAAGCATCCTTATAAAAGCAAAACAAACAGGATGAAAAAGTGTACGATGCTATGGGAATGGATAGGCTTGCCAAGGGAAAGTGTGTTAGTTCTTTTTTAAAAAAAAGTACATAACATGGAATCATTTAAGAGTTGAAACTGACCTCAAGTTTATACTTCAGGGAAACAAATGGGTACAGGAAACAGAGATATAAAAATCAATTATTGATGCTAACCCTCAATCTATACTTTCTTTTCTGCAAAATTTTAAGGTACACACAGGCTTTTCAAAGTTTATGGACTTTAGACTTCTAGCCACGGACAGAAATCCATCAGCAAGCACTTGTTGGGTTTAGATGATGATGGTGAATTGCTTTGAAATATGTAAACTTGCCAGTTTAATTTTTAGTTTATTGTTCACAATGAACTTTTTAATGTGATATAATGCTTTTGGTTATTGTCTAACTCCATCTAATTGGTAAACAGGGAATTTCCTAATCAAAAAAAAAAATCACGTTTTCAAATAATGATTTAAGATTCGTTTTTATTTCATGCATGTAGTTGTTTTGCCTCATGTATATCTGTGTACCATGTGTGGAGTGCCCACGGAGGCCTGAAGAGGACACTGGATCCCCTGCAACTGGAGTTTAAGACCATTGCTACCTGTCATGTAGATACTAGAGATCAAAAGCAAGGCTTTTGGAGGAGCAGCCAGTGCTCTTAACTGTTAAACCATCTCCCTAGTCCTCCCAAATAATTTTTTTTAAAAATTGTATTTACTGATGAAATTCTCTCTGAAATGATTCTGGTTATCTGGAGGTAGATTTAGTATTTGGGGACATACCATCATACGTTCCACTTTCTAACAATGCTCCGCTTTCTTCCAGTGCCTTGAATTGTTCAACAGAAATGAAATTATAGTCCACCCCTGGGACTTCCCCATCCCTGGGGGCCCTGGTAGTGCCTAAGGAGAAAAGAAAAAAATAATTGTAAAATACTTTTTAAAATACAAATACTCAGAGTGTTATAAAGTTCAGTCTAAGAAGGCAACATGGAAAACAAGAGTTATTTAATACATTGTATCTGACATATTAAAGTATCATAATAACTATAGGAGAAAATATACTTGAATAAAATAGTAATAAAATTCAAATCTATAAAAACCCTATAGTAAGTTTACTGCTAATAAAGACCTAATTTCCTGGCATACAGTTTTTTAAAATGATTTTATTTTAAAATTTTAAGTTGTGTATGTGTGTGTGTACGTGTGTGTGTACGTGTGTGTGTGTGTGTGTGAGAGAGAGAGGGGGGGTAAGAGAGAAAGAGAGAGAGAGAGAGAGAGAAAGAGAGAGAGAGAGAGAGAACGAACATGTACATGTGACTATGAGTTCAGGTGTCCACAGAGGCCAAAGGAGGGGTTGGACCCCTGGAGCTAGAGTTACAGGTAGTTGTGAGCTGCCTACTATGGGTGCTAGAAATCAAACTTGGGTATTCTGCAAGACCAATACCCGCTTTTAACGTCTAAATCACTTCTCCAGAACCAAGATAATTATTTTTAAGTCCCAATATCAAGAAAATATTAAGTCCCAAAAAGAAAAAATAAATTCACCAGGAATAAATTTCATCACCCTTCCCAACTTATCAGGGCATAAATGGCAGATTATATTTATTTATGGCATATATATTTTTTTGGGTGGGGAGAAATGGGGCTTCACTATATATCTCCCTGGCTGGCTATGCAGATCAGGCTAGCCTCAAACTTACTTTTTTTTATAATCACCAAAAGATGAAGAAATGATCCACAAAGATGCTAATGATGATAATGCTAATGATGATAATAAAAATAATAGGCTGAGAAAATTAATGGCTACATAAACATTTTGTACAGTGATTTACTGAATATAGCATTTTTGTTTTAGAGCCTAGAGAATACAAATGTTATAACATATAGCTTTTTTTTTTTTTTTTTTTTTTTTTT
>JANHMN010000001.1:50557783-50590750 GCA_030674055.1 Rhabdomys pumilio | reverse complement strand
ACAAATGTTATAACATATAGCTTTTTTTTTTTTTTTTTTTTTTTTTTGTTTTTTTTCCGAGACAAGGTTTCTCTGTGTAGCCCTGGCTGTCCTGGCACTCACTCTGTAGACCAGGCTGGCCTCGAACTCAGAAATCTGCCTGCCTCTGCCTCCCAAGTGCTGGGATTAAAGGCGTGCGCCACCACTGCCCGGCAACATATAGCTTCTTCTTTAAGTATAATATTTATTTTCATTATCAAAAATTTTGTTTCTCATATGCTGAATTAAGATTCCTTCAGTCAACAGCTTTTTTGATTGATATTAAGTAGAAAGTTGCCAGGAAGTTGAATAAAAATTAAAATTTTCTATGAAAGTGGAAATTCCGTGTCTATAAATACCTCAACTCTTTTCATTAAGAGATGGAACTGCTCCCTTCAGCCTAACTTTTTAAAGAATAATTTAGTGGTAAACATGCTGTACAGGTTTAGAAATCTATATTTCCATCTTCCATCCTCCTAGAATGTTCTTGTTACTATGCAAGGAACGCCATCTAGACCCTTGAGTAATTAGAGCCCCAGCCAACAAACACACCAGCCCCCAGACTTAAGGGTGGAGCTGTCCTGCTTCTCCCTTTCCAGCTAAGCTGTCACTGACTTTGCCAGTGATCCCAGCTAACTCCAGACAACTCGCAAAGCCACGCCAAATAGCACACGGTGGCTATTTCACAGAATTTTAAGGCAATTTGTTATGTAGCAAAGCCTAACAGGATGTGCAAATGAGCTCTACTATAAAATATAATGACTATATAAAATTCAATTCTTAAGCAAATCATACTGTACATAATATCATAACAGCAGCACCAACCAAAGGGGCAGGAAGAACTTCCTTTTAGTCTGGAATTATTATAATCTATGGTCTGATTTTGAACAGGCATTTAGCTTATCTAGGATTCCTTATCTTCCTACAAAGTGGTGCTGGACAAGATGGTGCTCATGGTCCTTCCTACTAATAGACATGGATGTTATATGATTCCAAAACATATATTGCTAAGACTTAGGAAGTGGCCTTAGTGCTAATTCTCACCACAAATTACTATAAATTCTGGCTTCCTCCAGTAAAGATAAAAAAGAACAACCTTTTTTTCTCTGACCCTTTTGCCTTTATCAGCTCAAAAAGTATCTTTAGTTTCTTGATATTCTCTCTATATTTTATGGTACAAGTTACATAATACGTTTTTCTTTTTTCAAAGAAAAGAGGTCTGTTTACTCAGCTTCTGCCTCCTCTCATTTTCTCCTCCACACATTAGAATCCTATCTTTGCCCCAATCACTCAATAAGGAATTTTCTATGTTCAAAGCTAATCTCTACTTTGTTAACTCAATCTTTATAAAACTGCAAGCATTTAATACATATAGTTTATCATATCGTGGTGACCACTAACCACAAAATTATTTCATTACTACTTAGTTAACTGTTCTTTTGCTATTGTTATGAATCATAACGTAAATCTTGGATATACAGAATATCCGATGTGACCCTTTTCGGGTCACGACCCACAGGTTGAGAACCATTTTCTTAGCGTGTAACTTCTGGTAAGCTGACAATACTCCATTTGGGCAGCACAAATTGATCTTGATGGGAGGAAAAAGACACAAAATTAGGTGAGCAGAGAAAGGAGGTGAGAATAAATCTTTTTAAGAGGTGAGAGAGAGGACTAAATATGATCAAAACATGGTGTACAAAACTTTTCAGTGGAGGAAGTTATTTAGGCCAAGTGAGATGGCTCAGTGGATAAAAGCACTCCCCATTCAAGCCCGATGACTTAAGTTTGATCCCCAAACTTCAAGGTAAAGAGAACCACTTCCAAAAGTACTTCTCCGATTTCTACATGCACACTTAGAGAAAACTCACACCTTTCCAATAATAACAACAACAACAACACAAGAACAAGAAATAAACAAATCCATGGAATTTAGTTATGGGCTCCAAACTAACATAATTCTTGTGAGACTTAATTGGTTGTCATGTGCCAGGCATGCTGTTTCCTCCTGCCTTTAATCAGGAAGACAAGGGAGGCAGAGAGAATAGGATTTAGAGCCCAAGGCCAACCTGGCAACATAGTGACACTCTATTTCAAAAATAAAAAGCAGGTTAGTTACTGTCAACATAGATTAACATAAAAAAGGAAATCTGGCATTTAAAATAGTGTTTGGGTTTGGTGACTCGTATATGGAATGAATCCCGAAGTGGGGCAGTCTCTGGATGGCCTTTCTTTCAGTCTCTGCTCCACACTTTGTCTCCTTATTTCCTCCCGTGACTATTTTCCCCTTTCTAAGAAGGACTTAACATCCATACTTTGGTCTTCCTTCTTCTTGAGCTTCATGTGGTCTGTGAGTTGTATCTTGGGTATTCTGAGCTTTGGGGCTAATACCCACTTATCAGTGAGTGTATGCCATGTGTGTTCTTTTGTGATTGGGTTATCTCACTCAGGAAGATATTTTCTAGTTTCATTCATTTGCCTGTGAACTTCATGAAGTCATTGTTTTTTTTAATAGCTAAGTAGTACTCCATTGTGTAAATGTACCATATTTTTTGTATCCATTCCTCTGTTAAAGGACATCTGGGTTCTTTCCAGCTTCTGGCTATTATAAATAAGGCTGCTATGAACATAGTGGAGCATATGTCCTTGTTACATGTTGGAACATCTTTTGGGTTTATGCCCAGGAGAGGTATAGCTGGGTCTTCAGGCAATACTATGTCCAATTTTCTGAGGAACCACTAGATTGATTTCCAGAGTGGTTGTACCAGTTTGCAATCCTACCACAATAGAGGAGTGTTCCTCTTTCTCCACATCCTTGCCAACATCTCATGTCACCTGAGTTTTTGATCTTAGCCATTCTGACTGGTGTGAGGTGGAATCTCAGGGTTGTTTTGATTTGCACTTCCCTGATGACTAAGAATATTGAACATTTCTTGGAGCCTGATATAGCTGTCTCCTGAGAAGCTCTGCTAGAACCTGACAAAGAGGCAGATGCTTGCAGTCAACCACTGGACTGAGCACGGGGGTCCCCAGTGGAGGAGTTAGAGAAAGAAATGAAGGAGCTAAAGGGGTTTGCAACCCCATTGGGAGAACAACAATATCAACTAATCAGACCCCCCAGAGCTCCCAGGGATTAAACCACCAACCAAAGAGTACACATGGAGTGACCTATGGCTCCAGCCGCATATGTAGCAGAAGATGGCCTTGTTGGGCATCAATGAGATGAGAGGCCCTTGTTCCTGTGAAGGCTCGATGCCCCAGTATAGAAGAATGCCAGGGTGGGGAGGCGGGAGTGGTTGGGTGGGTGGTGGAACACCCTCATAGAAGCAGGGAGAGGGAGGATGGGATAGGGGGTATCCGGAGGGGAAACCTGGAAAGGGGATAACATTTGAAATGTAAATTTAAAAAATACCCAATAAAAGAAAAAAAATAAAATCTGATTAATTTCTCTCAGTTTTTGGCACATGTGTGCTCAAATTTGACACAAGCTAGAGTCATCAGAGAGGGAAGAGCCTCAGTAGAGGAAATGTCTCCATGAGATCCAGCTGTAGGCATTTTCTCACTTTGTAATCACTGGGGTAGGGTCCAGACCACTGTGGGTGGTGCCATCCCCGGGCTGGTGGTCCTGGGTTCTATAAGAAAGCAGGCTGAGAAAGCCAGGAGAAGCAAGTCAGTAAACAGCATCCTCCATGGCCTCTGCATCAGCTCCTAACTCCAGGATCCTGCCCTGACTTCCTTCAGTGATGAACAGCAAATAGGGAAGTGTAAGTGGAATAAACCTTTTCCTCAATTTGCTTTTTGGTCATGGTATAATAGAAACCCTAGCTAAGACACTTTCCCTTCTGCTATGAAGCTCTTACCAGAAGCCAAGAAAATGCTAGCACCATATTCTTGAACTTTCAAATTCATGAGTCAAACCCTACTCCCCCAAAATCCAATCCCTTTTTCTTTATAAACTACCCAGTCTCAGTAATTTCTTACAGCAACAGATAATAAACTATGTCACTAGCCATACAGATTTCTTGTTATAAAGTAGCTATCTTTTTAAAAATTAATTTGTAGGTCTTTAGGTTCTTGATACTATAATAAATTATCAAATCTAATCCACCAGGAGCCTATACAATACACCACCATTTCATCTCTAAGAATGATTTAAAAATTTAAAAATCTATTTGTGCCCCAGTTGTAATTATTTTAAAACATGAAATAATTGTCTTAACAATGATGAAGTTTTATAGCCCCTTTTCTAGAATATGTATTACATATGAAACATTTCTATGAAGTTTGATTTTTCTAAAAGTACTTTCTTTTGTACAGTGTCCAGTAGACATTGGAGAGAAACTAAAGCCAGAGATATCCTTTCAAAACCTATTAAATCCTTCAAACAAAACACAAAATAGTTCTAATAAAAATATTACTGCAGTTGAAAAGAAATGCTAAAATACTAATAAAAAGTACTAGAGTAAGGAAGAAGCTATTCTTAAAAAATGACGAGGTAAGTCATATGATATATAACTCTAAGACTAAGCATTATGATCAAACAGAGAACAGAGGCACTGTTGTAAATTTACTGAAGTAAATGGCACTGTTGTTTCTAATTGATCCTTCAGGTACAGCACTCAGCTGTGCTCATTTGTTCTGATTTCCTGCTTCTATTTGCTGATAAGACACTAAGCTTGTGAAAAACGACACAAGAACTAAGACAACCTGTTATGTTGCTATCATGCACACTTACCAATTGTATCTGAGATAATCTGCATTAGAGAAATAAATACCCAAACAGGCATTATCTCCTCTACCTATGATTTGTTATTTTTTATTTTTTTCTGTGGGGAGTACTCACATGTATGATGCACATGTCTGTGTGAATATGTGTGGGCATGTGTGTACAAGTGCAATGCCTGTATGTATACACAAAGGCTAAATATCAACATAATGTGTCCTTCCTTATCGCCTCTGCCTGTTCAGAGGCAGCAAAGTCTCTCCCTGAACCTGAGCTTGAGTTTTCTCAGTGAGACTCAAAGCCAGCAAGGCCAGGTCATCCTCCTCCTCCTCACCCCCATCTGTGCTGCAGTTAGGTATCTCAGAATACCTGGCTTATTACATAGGTGCTGGAATCCAATTCCAGTCCTCATGGTTGGCAGCATGTTCTCTGAGTGGATAAGCTATGTGTAGCCTTAGACAGTACTGCAGCAAAGTCAGACTCATACTAGTTCCTAAGTAAAGGGAAGCAGATGTGTGGAGAGGAAGGAAACATGAAGGAAAGAGCAGTCTTATTTCCTATTTATTCCGATATCCACTTCTTTTTTTTTATTAAAAAGCCAATTATCAGTCACAACAATTCTGTAGAAATGAGTATTTGCCACCAGACTTTCTATTACATCCTATTATTATAATAACGCTACAATTATTCTATTTTCACAATAAACTGATAAAACAGCATACCAAATTTATGTTATTTTCTAGTAATAACTTTCCCTTATAACTTCTAGAATCAGATACACAAAAGAAGGCACAGCTCAAAATTCAGGAACCAGAAATTTCTATTGGCCTGGCAAGATGGCACACCAGATAAAGTGCATTTATCCTGAGTTTGATCCCATGACCTACCTGGTAGAGAGAACTGAGTCTCTCACATTGTCCTCTGACCTTTACTCTCTCCCTTACAAGTAAATGAATAAGTGTAATAAAAAAAATTAAAAAGGCAATTTCCATCAATTTATCCAGATCTTTTTAGTCTTACCCCATAGAGAAATCTTATATGTTCTTAGGTTAATTTCTAGGTAGGTCATTCTTTTTCTTTAGGGACAAGATTTCACTGTATAGCTCTGGCTGTTCTTAAACTTGGAGTGATCCTCATGTTTCACCCTCCTAAATGCTAGGATTAAAGTCATGTGTCACCATGCTACTTTGGGGAGTAGGTGTTGGCCTTACATAAACATGTCAGACAATCATTCTACTACTGACCTATATCCTCAACCAAATACTTAGCAAACTTTTTATTTTCAAATTACTAGTGGCATGAAATAGTACAAAAATTGAAGTTTGGTCAATTTATTGGGATATTAACTTACCTACAATGAAATGTACTAATTCTTATAGTACAATTGCTGTGAGTTTAAAAAAAAAAAAAAAAACATAAGCCCCAAGTTTTCCTAGGTCCTTCTATGGTCTCATTTCTATGGCAGCAACTGGCCTATTGACAGTATAATTTTGCTTTTAATAAAATCTCCTGTGCACAGAATAATAGGTTAACTTGACTATAGTAATTGTTTGCATCTGGAACTCTTTAGTCTGGAACAAGGCTTAGGATTCATCCATGTTCAATTTCTTCTTATGTATGGCATTATGTCATTTATTGGGAGATTAAAAAAGGTCCTTTTAATTCTTTTCCAAGAAGAATGACTTCTACTTCTTTTTGTTGTTTGATTATTCTGGCTAGAATTCTAAGTACTGAGTTGAACAGTATAGCAGCAAGTAAACGTCCCTTGCATGTTGCCTCATGTCATAGAAAAAACTTGCTGCTGAGTATGTTGTTAACTGTGGGCTTTTCAGATACACTCTGTTATACAGAGGTAGTTTTCTTTCCTTATATTCCTAATAATGTGATGAGTATGGTATTTTTTAATCAGAATAGAATATTAAATTTGTGAAATACTTTTTCTGTATTAACTGAGATGTTTCTGGACATTTATTGGTTCATAGGTCAAACTATATTTAATTGCAGGCATAAATTCCACCTATTCATTACATATTAGCATTTTAACTGAATTGGGTTCACTAATATTTTAAGATTGGGGCTTAATATTTATAATGGGTTTAGGCTTTTTGTTAAAAAGTACTATTTCAATTTCCCCAACAGTTATAGGTCTCCTCAAGTTTTTTTTTTTTTTTTTTTGATGTTTTATGACTCAGTCCTGGCAGGGTTTTGTTTCTAGCCACTTACCAACTTCCTCTAGTTACTACCTGCCTAGCATATAAAGTCATTCTTTTATTGTCACAACCCTCACAGCAGTTGGCATGTCTCCACTTCCTGATTTCAGACACTAAAGTTTGCTCTGGCAACCATTCATATTTCAAAATCTTGGCTTTACTCATTTCTTCTATGGCCTTTCTATTTTGTATTTCATTATCTCTGCTCTTATCATCACTAGCCCTTCCTTTTGTTGACTTCCGGGCTTAGCTCTTCCCTGCTGCTGTTCCTTCAAATACAAAGTTTAGAATTCTCAGGTGACTGGTTTCCCTCTTAGCTTTCATCACATCCTGTAAGCTTTAGTATGTTGTATCTTCATTTTTACTGGTGCCAGATATGTTCTCAATTCCACTGTAATTCCTATTTTCAGCCACTTTTTTATTTAAAGGTGCACTGTTTTAATTTCCCATATATCTGTGGATTTTTTTTTTTTTTTTTTTTTTGCATTTCTTCTGTTATTAGTTCATTTCACTATGGTCAGAAGAGACACTTCATATATTTAAATTTTTTAAGTTTGTTAAAGAGACTGTGTGTGTGGCCTGAGAATGTTTGAGGATGTGTATGCCGCTACTGTTGTGCAGAGAGCTCTGTATTTAACTGCTAGCTCCATTTGGTCTATTATGTTATTAAAGTTCTATGTTTTAGGCTGGACAGTGGTGTACGCCTTTGCTCCAAGCACTTGGGAGGGAGAGGCAGGCAGATATCTGTGGGTTTTAGGCCAGCCTGGTCTGCATAATAGAGTTCTATGACAGCTAGATAGAAGACCATTTTTCGAAAAATTCTTTTTCTTTCTCTCTCTCTCTCTCTCTCTTTCTTTCTCTTTCTTTCTTTCTTATTTTCTCTCTCTCCTCTCTCTCTCTCTCTCTCTCTCTCTCTCTCTCTCTCTCTCCTTAATTTCTTTTGGTTTATGAGTAGAATATCTATATAAAGAGATACCAATACATGATGATCTATTTACCACTGATGGGCATTGGGGTTATTTCACAATTTTGGCTATTATAACTAAAGAAGCCAAGAACTTATAAGTCTTCAAATAGATATATTTAAATTTATATTGGGCTAAGCCTAAAAATGAAAGTGCTGAATCATATGGTGAATAGCATATTTAACTTTATTATTAAAAGTATATTTAATTTTACATGTAAATAGCAAATTATTTTTCTAAGACGAACCATTCTACATTCCCACAAACATATATGAATCATATAGGTTCATATATTAATATAAATCTTTACATGTAGAAATTCCTTTTTTGAAGGTTACCAGTGAAATTTCCTAAATCCTAAAAAATAAATTAAGTTGATAATGAATATGGGATAAATTACATTATAATTCTGTGACAGTTAGTCTTAACAATTTGATATCATGTTTATTGGTTTTTAAAGAAACTGACATCAGCTGAAAGTAAGAGTGGACAATACTGAAAGCAAGTATCAACTGTTCAAGCTGGGATTCTTAGACAATAGGACAGAAGTGTGTGTGAAATCGATTCAGTCTTACTGGCAGTTATCCCTACAAGTGTGTTTGCAAGTCCCTGTCTGTAATGGTGGGTCTTTCTTACAGAAGCAACATCAATATGATCATATGCATAACTATGCTTCATTAAAAATTCTATGGGTGCCATTTCAAAAAATAGCACGTTTTGAAAACTACATTCTTAAATTGGCAGTTTCAACACAGGACTCCATGTAATGCTATTAACCTTGCTGAGAGATCTGAAGGTTATTTATTTTAATACCACCCAGTAATATCCCCTGGCATTTTCCATTATGAGTATTTGCTATAAAGTTCAATCCTTCATAAACACTGCAGCAGAAAAAATGCAAAAGAAGCAATAGATATTGTGGAGTACTACTATACGATAATTTGAAATTTTGAAGTAAAAGCATTAGATATTTCAAGGTAAAGCCAAATTCAAAGGAAACAGACAAAATATTTTCATCATAAAAATGTTATAATATAATCTAATGTCCAATGTAAAGACATTTTTAAACAGTCTTTTAACAAGCTGAGAATGTCACTACAAAAATCAAAAAAAAATTTATCTGGAATATTTGTCAAGACCAAAGGTTATCAAATAATACAATGGATGCTTAGTATGTTTTACACTTTCATTTTAGGAGTGAAAATTTCATAGTTTTCGTCATTATCAAATCTACAGGATGTTTTTTGAAATAAGGTCTTGTTCTACAGCCCAAACTGCTCTTGAACGCGTCGACATTCCCTTGCTTTAGCATCAAGTTCTGGGATTACAGACATGAGACACACACAAGGTTTAAATTAGTTACTTGGCACTTACATTGTAGTAATATTCCATTTTAAAACATATTTCCTCTATTAAGTGTCTGTAATGGGTAGAGATCGTTTAAGTCATTAGAATCTCGTTAATTCATAATAATAAAATATTAGACCAAAGCATACTAGTTTCTTCCTGGAGCACAGGCTTCCCTATGCAATACTCCATCCCACATCACAATGCTTTAACTATTATTACTGTTAACATCATCAACCAAGTGCAGCAGCCATCTGAGCTCCTGAAGTACTGGATTCATTTGGCATTTTGTCATAGTCAACCACAGGTGATACCATGATTAAACTGTACTTCCTCAGTTTGTCATGAGCTGTATGTCTCCTACTCCTCACCGCAAAGAACTGAGCACTGGTTCTAGATGAAAAATACAACCAAAACTTCCCTCAAGATCCCTTCTTGGAGAGTCTGTTTTCTGAGACCATTATCATTACCAATTCTTTGACAGTCAAGATCCAGAAAAGAGAAAGAAAAAGTAACATGATGGTTTGAACAGGGCAAGTTTAAAGAATTTTTAACAGTATTTACAGAGAATTAACTGAGATTTAACAAGAATTCTAAGTAGAGGTAAAAGATAACTCTAAAAAAACACCAACTTATACCCAAGGAAGAATGTGCAAGTAGCAACAGCCTGCCATGGAAGAACACTCCCCAAAGTCTCTATTTCAGATCTCATTCAAGCAGGTGTGGTAACAATCTATGAGTAAACAATCTTGCTGGGTTGTTTGGTGACAGTGCTGGTTCAGTGGGTCAAGGCTCAAAGTGGGTCAGAACAGTCTAGAGTACTAACCTGACTCACCAGCAAGCTGCCCAGGGGAGTGGTAGTGGGTAAAGGGTTAATAGAAAAGCAACTAGAGCCGTGCAGTGGTGGCATACCTCACACCTTTAATCCCAGCACTTGGGAGGCAGAGGCAGGTGAATTCCTGAGTTCGAGGCCAGCCTGGTCTACAGAGTGAGCTCCAGGACAGCCAGGGCTACACAGAGAAACCTTGTCTTGAAAAACAAAAACAAAAACAAAAAGCAACTAGAACACTTGTTGAACTTGTACCACAATGTAACAATTGGTAGGTACACCAGTAGAACTCAGGAAGCCACTAATGAGGGTGCTGCTGTTTACACTGACAGGCGCCTCCCTGGTATCACTGAAATTCCACTGAGAAGCTGACTGCTAGGTACTGCTGAAATTAACTGGGTATCTTTTTTGCAAAGCAAGAGCAAAAAGACAAAAAACCAAGCTGAAACCAAAGGAAGAAACCTGTTTTTTTTTTCCAGAATCCTTCCTGTGCCCTTTAGTGACAAAGCTTAGCACTATACTAGAGGGTAGAAGAACAATGTCCCAATATTACAGACAGGCAAATATTACTTTGGCATGGGGAGGCAACAAACAATAAACTGATTTTCTAAGACACTCTCATGTTAAGGGGAGTTAAATTTTAGTATAAGAAGCTCTACATATATAAAAAATATCATTTCTCCTCTATTTTGTCATAGTTCATTTTTAAGTTATACACTAACCCTGCATTTCTGTAACAAGCCCCAATTAAAACACATCCTTTTATCTATGGTTACATCTTGATTTGCTGAAATATTACTAAATGTTTTGAATCAACGTTCATGAAATTTGGCGTCTACTATTGTTTTATTTTAATGTCTGTCTGCTTTTGTTCAGTTATATATAATAATGTTAAAACACAGAATGAATTGGGGTTTGCCCCCTCTTATTTTATTATTAGCTTACTTTACATTATGAGTGCTTTACCTGCATGCATTTATCTGTGCACCATATCCATGCCTACTGCCCGCAGAAGTCAGAAGAGGTGGTTGTATTAAAAGGAACTGGAGTTATGGACAGTTGTGAGCTGCCTCCTAGGCACTGGGAATCAAACCTGGGTCCTCTGAAGTACACGTAGCCACTAAGCATTGTTCAAAATCCCCTCTTCTATATTCCAGAAAATTTATGAAATTGATTTTTTTCTTTTCTTAATTTTTTTTTGGGAAATTTACCAACTATCTGGGACTGAAGTTTTCTTTATAATAAAGTGATAAACTATAAGTTTTTTAAAAAAAGTTTTTGGGTTGGTTATATGTATCTTTTAGAATGAGCACTGGTAGTTTTAGTATTCTAAAGAATTTGTTCAATTCATAAAATTTGCAGAATTTATTTCAGTATAAAATTGCTTAGAATGTTTTTAATATTCACTCAACATTAGAGGGTTCTTACTGATGCCATCACTTCTTCATCCTTATGTTAATTTCTCTCTCTCTCTCTCTCTCTCTCTCTCTCTCTCTATCTCTCTCTCTCTCTCTCTCTCTCTTTCTCTCTCTCTCTCTCTCCAAAGTGCTCTGGTTATATTTTAACCATCATCAATCAAACTGATGTAAAAAAAAAAAAAAACCAAATCGACATTTGATTTTCTTTATTTTCTACTTCACTAAGTTTTGCTTTTACTTCTATTTGTTTTCTAGCTAGTTTTCCTTTATGCTGTTTTTTCTTTCCATTCTTAAGACAAATGTTTGTATCATTTGAGAACTTTGTTAGTTACTGATACAAATATTTAGTATTATGTTTCCATCCAAATGGTGCTCTAGTTATCCTAAAATTTTTGATTCAGTGTGTTTGGTACATTTCTGCTATGTTGCTGTGTTTGGTTTATTTCTTTGGTGATTTTTTTTTGATGTATGAGTTATGTCTATTACTTAATTTCCAAATATTGAGATTTTCTAGATTTCATTTTGTCAATAATCTCTAATTTTATTTCCGCTATAGTCAGGTAACATATTTTACATGATGTAAACATTCTTACTTCACTGAGTCTCCTTTTGTGGTAGACACCACAGTTTTAACATTTCATGCCCACTAGAAAAGAATGTGCACTGTACTATTGTTGGGCATTGTGTTCTAATGAACAGTAATTACTCATGATAATAGAGTGCTGTTCTTTTTTTATATTAATTAATTTATTTATATTCCAAATGTTGCTCCCCCTTCCTGGTCCCCCCTCCAAAAGTTCTTCACTTCATTCCCCCTCCTCTTTGCTTCTGGGAGGGTGCTCCCCCACCCCTTACCTACTCCCACCTCACCCCATTAGCATCCCCCTTCCCTGGGGCATCAAGTTTCTATAGGATTAAGCAAATCTTTTCCCACTGAGGCCAGACAAGGCAGTCCTCTACTACATATGTAACAGGGTCATGGACCAGTCCATTTTGGTCGATGGTTGGTGGGTTAGTCTCTGGAGCTATGAGGGGTCTGGGTTAGTTAATACTGTTGTTTTTCCTATGGGGTTGCAATCCCCTTCAGCTCCTTCAATCCTTCCCCTAACTCTTCCATATAGGTCCCTGACCTCAGTCCAATGGTTGCCTATAAGTATCTGAATCTGTCTCAGTCAGCTGCTGGTAGAGCCTCTCAGAGGACAGCTATGCTAGGCTTCAAGCACAGCATGGCATCAGTAATAGATAGTTATCAGGGTTTGGGGCCTGCACATGAGATGGACCCCAAGTTGGGCCAGTCTCTGGATGGTCTTTCCTTCAGTCTCTGCTCCATTTTTGTCCCTTTAGACAGGAACAATTCTGGGTCAAAACTTTTTGAGATGGGTGGGTGGCCCCTGCCACAAATGGGGGCCATGTCTATCTACTGGAGGTGGTCTCTTTAGCTTCCATCTCCCCACTATTGGGCATTTCAGCTAAGGTCATCCCCACTGGGTCCTGGGAGCCTCTAACATCCATAGTGTCTGGGAATGTCTAGAGATTTCCCCTGTCCCTCACCCCACATTGCAGCATATTTCTATTTATTCTCCTGGCTCTCTGAGATTCTCTTCTGTCTCCCCCATATCTGATCTTGGCCACCTTTTCCCCTACCATTCCCCTCTCTCACCCAGGTCCCTCCCTCCCTCCTCTTCCCATGATTATTTTGTTCCCCTCCTAAGTGGGATTGAAGTATCAACACTTGAGCCTTCCTTCTTGTTAAGTTTCATATGGTCTGTAAATTATATCATGGGTATTCTGAACTCTTTGCCTAATATCCACTTATCAGTGAGTATATATACCATGCATCTCCTTTTGGGTCTGAGTTACCTCACTCAGGATGATATTTTCTACTTCCATCCATTTGCCTACAAAATTCATGATGTCACTGTTTTCAATAGCTGAGGAGTACTCCATTGTGTAGATGAACCACACTTTCTGTATCCATTATTCAGTTGAGAGACATCTGAGTTGTTTCCACCTTCTGGCCATTACAAATAAGGCTGCTATAAATATAGTGGAGCACGTGTCCTTGT
This sequence comes from Rhabdomys pumilio, assembly GCA_030674055.1. Lineage (NCBI taxonomy): Eukaryota > Metazoa > Chordata > Mammalia > Rodentia > Muridae > Rhabdomys > Rhabdomys pumilio. The sequence goes on along the minus strand of JANHMN010000001.1, from coordinate 50,577,174 downwards.
GATATGGTAGAGCATCTTTGGGTGTTGCCCAGGAGTGGTACTGCTGGGTCTTCAGGTAGAACTATTTCCAATTTTCTAAGAAACCACCAGGTTGATTTCCAGAGTGGCTGTGCCAGTTTGCAATCCCACCAGCAATAGAAGAGTATTCCTCTTTCTCCACATCCTTGCCAGCATCGCTGTCACTTGAGTTTTTGATCTTAGTCATTCTGATTGGTATAAGGTTGAATCTCAGGGTTGTTTTGATTTGCAGTTCCTTGATGACTTAGGATGTTGAACATTTAAGTGCTTCTCAGCTATTCGAGATTCCTTAGTTGAGAATTCTCTGTTTAGCTCTGTATCCCATTTATTAATTGGGTTATTTGATTTTCTGGAGTCTAACTTCTTGAGTTCTTTGTATATTTTGGATATTAGCCCTCTATCAGATGTAGAGTTAGTGAAGATCTTTTCCCAATCTGTAGGTTGTCATTTTGTCTTATTGACAGTGTCCTTTGCCTTACAAAAGCTTTGTAGTTTCATGAGGTACCATTTGTCAATTCTTAATCTTAGAGCCTGAGCCACTGGTGATCTGTTCAGGAAATTTTCCCGTGTGCCAATGTGTTCGAGGATATTTCCCACTTTCTCTTCTATTAGAATTAGTGTATCTGGTTTTATGTGGAGGTTCTTGATCCACTGGGACTTGAGCTTTATACAAGGATATAAATATGGATCGATTTGCATTCTTCTTCATGGCAGCCACCAGTCAGACCAGCACCATTTATTGAAGATGCTTTCTTTTTTCCCACTGTATGGTTTTGGCTTCTTTGTCAAAGATCAAGTGTCCACAGATTTGTGGATTTCTGGGTTTTCAATTCTATTCCATTGATTGATCTGTCTGTCTCTGTACCAGAAATTAGGGAAACATAACCCTTCACAATATTCACAAATAATATAAAATATATTGGTGTAACTCTAACCAAGCAAGTGAAAGATCTGTATGACAAGAACTTCATTCAAGTCCCTGAAGAAAGAAATCGAAGACCTCAGAAGATGGAAAGATCTCCATGCTCATAGATCAGTAGGATTAATATAGTAAAAATGGCCATCTTACCAAAAGCAATCTATAGATTCAATGCAATCCCCATTAAAATTCCAACTCATTTCTTCACAGACATGGGAAAAACAATTTTCACCTTCATATGGAATAACAACAACAACAACAACAACAACAACAACAACAAAAAACCCAGGGTAGCAAAAATAATTCTCAATAATATAAGAACTTCTGGGGGAATCATCAACCCTGACTTCAAGCTGTACTAAGTGATAAAAACAGCGTGGAGTGCTGTTCTTGTTTTCTATTTTTCTTTTTTAGTTTTTTTCAAACTTAATTTTTAAATAATTAAAAGAGGATATAAAGTACTAAACTATGGTTTCTATCGTATCACTACCAATTGCAAATTTCCTTTACTATTTCTTATAATAATTCTGCTACTGAAAAATTCCTTCACTTTTTTTTTTTCTGGGAAAAAAACCCAACAACTTTTGAAAGCTATTTCTGTTACATATAGAAATATATGTTGATTATTTTTTCTTCTTAGCACATAAAAGATTTTAATTATTAGACTCCAGCTTGTGCTATTCTATCTGATAAATCTGTAGCAATCTTTGCCCCCTTGAATATAATGTATCTTCTTTATCTCTATCTGCCATTTACATTTTGGACTTTGGTTCTGAGCAATTAGATTATGGTGTGCCTCGGCATGATCTCTATCACATTTCTTCTCCTTGGGGTCTATGAGCCTCTTAAATGTGAAAGTTTCGTTTTCATGAAATTTAGCCAGAATTCAGCTAATTTTAAAAGTGTTTTTCCTGCTTTCCCCACCTTAGTTTAATATGGTTCTTTATCTATGTATAAATAGAGCATCTACTACTTATACCTTGTCCAACCTCGTTGTTTCTTAGGTAAATTGACTGGCTGTTAGTCAATCATGGCCGAACCCCTGACTCCTTTCAAGTTTTCTCTTTTAGCTTCTTTCTTCTCTGTTTTAGTTCAATTAGTTTATAGTGCTATATGTTTACACTCATTGATCTTTATTTCTGCATTCTGGAATCTGCTTTTATATCTATCCAGTGAGTTTTAAGTTTTACTTCCTTTCGCTGTTACATTTTCTCTTCACCATGTTCATTCTATGGTTTAATCTTTGAATATTTTTTAAAACTCTAAAATTCCATGTGCGGTAGTATGTATCATTTCTATTATCTTTCCTATCAGCTGACCGGTATTTTGAAAACTCTAGAACATATTTTCCTATTGTTTTCATGTCTAGTGGGATTTTTCTTATATTTTAGACATGAATATTGTAATATGTGGTGTCTCCTTTTGGTTGAAAAATAAAAAATAATCTCTCTTTCTGGAAGAGAAGTTACATGCATATTCCCTGATCCTTTGAGGCCTTGCTTAATTTAACTTTGTTCAAGTGGGGTCTCTCTGCTCAGAGTGCTTAGAATTCAAATGTCTCCAAGTCCTGAATAACCACTGGGAATGGTTAACCCTATAGTTTCCAACGAGTTCTCCAGATGTATAGGCTTCTTGAATCTATATTTCTATTCTCTCTGCTCGGGGCCTGCCATATTCTTCCCTGCTCTCCTTGATGCTGTGGTATAGAAAATGTCTTATAGCACAGTCTCTTCATCTCTTAGGGACCATGATTGTTGTACTATAGTCCAGCATCTCCCACAGGAGTGCCTGTCTGCTCATACACCGTGCCTGTCTGCTCATACACCACGCATCTATCTGCCTACACCTCTCTCTTGTAGTGATCTCAGACTTTAGTCAGTAAATTCCTCTTTATGGCTTCTGTGTAATTCTGGTATGTCTGTATAATGTTTTAAGCATTTATATGCTTTCTAGTACAACCAGATATTTAGACTCATTTCCCTTTTATTGTCTCAGACCTGTTATTAGAATTTTCTCCACATAGATCTGGAATCTTTTAGTAAGAATGGTATTAAAGACCAGATGTGACCATTCTGTTTGCTAAATGCTACTAATATATCATTGTTTCCAGGTTCAGGAAGGAATTTTTAGACATTTTAGTTTGTAAGCAAGCTAAGAAGTCCTATTAAGCTCTGAAAGGCTGCAACTCCTTGCATCCTACGAACTAAAACTATTTAGATTGTAGCTTCTTTCTAGGACAAAATATCACACTATGAAGAAATACAAACCAAAGATAATAAAGCAAACTAAAAGGTAAAAAATGAGAACTGGCAGAGGACAGTAAGGAAGACAGTCTTGGAAGTACATCTTTATTTTTCCATAAGATACTTTTATCAAAGGAAGAGGGAACTCAACATCTATGAAACTTAAAAGTATTATCTTGAAAAGTCCACAACAGAGTTAGAATTAGAAAAGATAATTAGCTTTACAGTCTCCTTTGTAACTGGTGAAGAAAGAAAGGAGGAGGAGAAAGAGAAAGAGGAGAAAAAAACATGGGGATTGGTGGTCAGTCAAGGTTCTAAATTCTATCATTTCACTATTTCTACGTAATGCTTTGTTGGGAGAGATGAAGAGAAGTTGAGGAGAAGGGAAAATAATCTAAGCAGGGTAGGAATCTAAGTATAGAACTGTAATTTTGAAACCACAATGAGGAATCTTTGGTGAGAGACTGGTCATTATGTTAGAGTAAACAAAAGAAAGGCAACCAAGAACTGCAAAAAGAAAGGTAGTATCAAAAAGAATCTACAAATACATTGATAAGGAAAACTGTGGTGTTTGAATGAGAATGGTCCCATAGGTCTCTATATTTCAGTGCTTGGTGTCCAGGTGGTGGAACTTTTAGGAAGAATTAAGAGGTATGGTCTTGTTGGACTACATCATAGAGAGTAGGTTTGGGGTTTCATATAATTACTGCACTGATTGTGCCACTGGAGCTCCCGGTTTGGGGTTTCAAAAGCCCAGGTTATTCAGATAATGCTCTTGCGCTCTCCCTTTCCTCCTCCCCCACTAATTTGTGGATAAATACAAGCTCTTAGCTACTGCTCCAGCGCCATGCCTGTCTGTCAGCTGCCCTGCTCCCTCTATGATGGTCACAGACTAACTCTGAAACAGCAAGTAACCCCCAATGAAAAGTTTTCTTGCATAAGTTGCCTTGATCATGTCTCTTCACAGCAAAAAAAAAATGTAACTAAGACAAAAAGAATGCGTTTACATGAGTTTATTTGTTTACTTTTTATTCTTCCCCAGCCCATTCTAACTAAAGCCAAAACTCAGTATGTATGACTTCTCATTACATATTAAAAACAAACAACAACAACCCACTAGTACATCAATATCCAGATTCCGTACTAAGATCTATAACTAAATAAAAATTCAAAACAGATTACACACAGAAGGAAATATTTGCTTCCTTTCCTCACTGAGAAAGGGGTAGATTTTTTTAGCCAGTAATGTTTAATTACTTGGGTTTTGTGTATAAGGCATAGGCTTTCAAATTTTATTTTCTGGAGTAAAATCTAGTTAAGAACAAACAGGTAAACAGGTACTGTAGCAATAATTCAGCAGTTAAGAGCATTGGCTGCCCTCCCTTGGATCCAAGTTTGAGCCCCAGCTCAAATGGCCAGTTGACAACCATCTATAATGCTACTCCCAAGAGATCTGATGCCCTCTTCTGGTCTCAGAGGTCACTGCATGCATGCGATGCTCAGACATACATGCAGGAAAAACATTCATGCATACAAAATAATAGGAAATTAAACATTCTTTACAGAACAGTTAAGTACATATTTTTAAATTGTGGTCCTCACTTTGTTGGAAGTACAATATGGAGTCTTCAATTTTTTTCTACTTAAAACTGAACACATACAGGCTTCAGGAGAACTTTCTTCATATTCAATTTTTGTTTCATCCTTGTCTCCAACATAGTCTTCACAATTTCATACAAAATACATTTTTTTATATTTAGTAAGTGTGTGCATGTGCTTCTATGCATGAGTACATGAGTGTGTACGTGCGTGCATGTGTGTATGGCAGTCGGAAGACAGTTTGTGGTAATTGATTCTCTAGTTCTACCAGGTGGGTTTGGGAAATCATACTCAGATTTGGCAACAAGTACTTTTATCCATTGCTAAAATCTTTTTTTAACATTTCACTAAATTATTTCTAGATGTTTAAGTCTCATTTCTCTATGCCATCATGTACTTACATGGGATGGTTCTCAAGTAGAGATTATCTCTGATGACTTGCTGTAGTTTGTGGTCAATTGATCCTTTCTGAAACTGAAGACTCAGGTAGTGTCGCAAATCTTTATTTATGACTTTGCCTACAAAAAAAAAAAAAGAAAACAAAATATAACTATGAGATATTTGTTTAAATATATAAAAATAGTAATCAAGTATCTTTAAATCATTTGGCTAATAACAGGACATGGAAATCAGTATTTGACCTACAAGAAGGTAAACAATACCAAATTATTATAAGCACTATAATTAAAAGAAATGACTGCAGTATAATTTGGGTATAATTTTATGAGACAGGAGAACATATAGATCAGAGAATATAATGAACATTCAAAGTAATCTCATGGCTTTAAATATCATTATATCCTAAAAGCTCCAAATTCAGATCATATGTTCATCGCTAAGCTATCTTTATTTAACTCCCATCTCACTCATATACATTGCAGATGACATATCTGGAGATTTTAGATAAGCGTTTCAAATATCAGACAGACAAAACAAAACTTTTCCACCATCTACACCAGTTTTCTCTCTCTTAGAACATAGCAGCACCACAGCTGGAAGAACAATCCTAAGTCTTAAAGCCATCCCTGATTTCACTCCACCTCTGTCTTCCAGGCCTATCTATTAGCAATGTTTGTCGGCTTCCAAATCATATACGATTTTCATCAGAGGTATCCTAATCTAATCTACTACCATCATTTCTCATCTGGAAACACCCTTCTAATCAGCTTCCCTATATTCATTGTGTCTCCTTTCTTCCCACCCCTCACTCAGTCACCAGAGTGAAGTGTACCACAGATTAGGTCAGTGTTGGTATGTGTAAAGATGCCCCCATTCTCATGACTTTCTATTGTACTTGAAATAAAATCCAAAATCTTGTTCAGGATGCAGTAGGTCCCACATGTTCCAGCTTTGGCAATCTCTAATCCTAATTAATTAATTCTTCACTACTGCTCTTTGACAAAAAAACAAAGAAACAAACAAACAAACCACAACCTAGCAGAACAGTCAGTCAACTTGTTGATTCATAAATACAATGTGAATAAGTAAGACAGCCAAATGTTTTGTTATTTCTTTGGAAATCAGAAATAGGACCAGCAAACAAGAAGGTTGCAGAAATCTCAAAGCTATAATTTGTAACCAACACTTAAGTTTAAATGAAAAAGCAGTGCAAATGTTGTTCATTAGACAAGACTGTAGATAATTAGAAAGATCAAGGCTCAGATAAAACAGATTATCTCAATGCATAAGAAATGACTAGCTGACTACATTGAGTTTTATTTGGAACAACATATTCACATTTTTTAATAACAAAAGCTTACTACTGATCAGTTTATCCTTTTATCTACTATTCCATAACACTGCATCTCTAGTCTTTTTGTTCTTTTCTATTACATATATATACACAGAACCTACATGGCAACATAACCAGGAAATCAACTTGTTTCTAAAGTTCAGAAATAACATTTAGCCCATAGTAATAAACACAAACCAAAACAATTCCCTTGTCTTAACAAAAATAGACATGGAGGAAGGGGAAGAACCACTGTGATGACAAAAAGCAACTCTGAAAATATTTGCAATGATGGACACAGAACAACCCCTATCTTAACAGTATGTTTGTCCAGGCACCTAAGATCCCACTAACCAACCCCAATTCAAAATCATATTGTCTTACTTTTTATTTATACTCCAGCAGGTGCTCACTGCTGAGTAGATGAAAAAACCTAATATATAATCAATATTGCTCAATACTCACTGAACACAAATCAACCTCATAATGAGTTGATTAAGTATTTTTACAATTTGGTAAGGGGAGTCTCAAGTTCTTTGTAAATATTAGACAGAAGCTTTGGAGGATTGTAACTACATGGCTGAAACTTTGAGATACTTGGATAGGCTTTTTGAATGAACAGAAATGTATCTACTTCTCTTTCATTTATAACAATAACATAGTGCCAAAATCCAAAACTTGACTCACCAACATATCTTCTGGGAAAGATTTAGTTTTAGTAAAAGTTTTAGTAAAAGAAAATACAGGTATAACTAAAAAAGATAATTTGAATCAACACTTTACCTTTTCTTAAACTCAAAACTTTTAAGATATGACATAATTTAGAGATAACTATAAAATGCTTAAAACCTAGGTTAGATTTTAAGTTATAAAAATAACATCTTTAAGTTTAGAGATAATTAAAAGATAAAGTCACAATAAAGTTCAAAATCACAAATTATCTTGCATGATGGATTTCTTAAGGGAAAATGAAGTTAACTCAACTCTTATTTTAAGGGCCTTTGATGTGTTTAAAAACCAGTTAACACAGAAAAGGCTAAATTTAAAGAGTAATGTCCATAATTATCAGAACTGGAATCACACTAGGTTTTTACTCCTACTGGGATGGGCAGTCACAAAGAAAAGGATGAGAGACAACTGCATTTCAAAATTGGCATTTTAAGCCAGGCTGTGGTGATGCACCCCTTTAATCCTAGCACTTGGGAGTCAGAGTTCGAGGTCAGCCTGGTCTACAGAGTGAGTTCCAGGACAGCCAGGGCTATACGGAGAAACCCGGTCTTAAAAACAAACAAACAAACAAAAACAAAACAAAAAATTGTCATTTTAAATAAAACGTGCAACTAGAGGCTGAAGGTGGAGTTCTTGTTTAGCACCACTAAAACTGAAAATAGTATCTGCAACCATTTTTAGAAACTCCAAGTTTTTGTTATTTTATTTGTTTGAGTGTTTTGTCTGCATGTATGTATGAATGTATGTGCACCACATGTGTCCTGGAGTTGGAAGAGGCAAGAAAGTCTCAGATCTTCTGGAACTAGAGTTATGGATGATTGTGAGCCACCATGTGGGTGTTGGGAACCAGATCAAGGTACTCTGCAAAGACAGTAAATGCTTTTAACTGATGAGCCAAGTCTCCAGTCCCTCCATCATTGCTTCTTGACAATCAAGACAATATACTGTAAGCACCAGTGAATTATATATAAGGAAAATTTAATAAAACTGAGTTGACATTACTTAAGATTAACAACTGATAAAAAAGTATTCTAAATGTAGCATTCATCATGGACTTTCCTGTCTTCAGAAACTAGAAGAACTTGCTAAAGAATGAAGCATATAATGTTTCTTCTATATGTTTTGGAGAATTAAAAAAATCTTAAATAGAAAATTTTACTAATGATTATCAGAAGGCCAACAAATACATTAATTCACGAGGACACTGTTGTCCTACAGAGACGGCTCAGCAGTTAGGAGCACTTGTTGCTCTTGCAGATCACCCACATGGTAGCTCACAGCTGCCTGCAACTCCAGTTCCTAAGCCCTCTCATGACTTCTATAGGTACTGTATGATCCTGGTGTATAGTATGTAATGCAGGCAAAGCACTCATACAAATAAAATTAGATAAATCTAAGAATAAAAAGACACTGTTTGAGCACATCTATATATTATTAGTCTCTCTCTCCCCCCTTTCTCTCTCCTTCTCTCTCCCCCCTCCCCTGCACCCCCTTCCCTCTCTCTCTCAGGTTAGTTACAGAACCTTGACATCTCAAGGGCATGAAAACATCTACCTGAGGCTAATATAAATGTTATTAAACAAATACAAACAAGAGTCTTTATAATGTGAGCATTCTTACCTAGCCAGTCTATGCTTTAAAAATTATTGCTCTTTGAAGTATATTCTTTACTTCAGTTTTATGAATAGTGAAACTGGTTTACGAAATTTAAAAATATATATACACCAGACAAATAGTTTGGCTAGATGAATGTCTGTAACTGGTATTTCAATTGTATGAAAATATCCAGGCAGTCAAGTGTGGATATACAACTCCTTAGTCAGGAATTCACAGCTACAAATCCACAGTTACTGAATATATGCAAACTCTGATTCACCACCAGTTCTCATTGAGAAATCAGTGAATAAAGCAACTGGCTATTATTTGGATTAACCCTGAGTCCTGTTGACATGGGTTCAGCATGCAATCAACTGTAAATCAATCTACCCACACCTCATCATCTTTTTGACAAGGACAGTAAGGAGGCTTTGTCGACTGCTTGCTAAAGTCAAGATACAACATGTCTTACTATTTTCTAATCCAGAAGCAATTATAAGACTGGGAGTAGGGGGAGAGCAAAAATGAGGTCAGTTTGGCATGTCTTGTTTCTTAGAAATCCATATTTATTCAAGTTGATACACCATTCTTTTCTAAACACTTGGAATATGTTTTAAAATAATCTCTTCAACTTTTGTGACAGTTTAGGTTATAGAAGGGCAATAGACTTGTGTTTTCAGTCTATGGAACATTTCTCTCTTTCTAGTCTCCCAGTTCTTCTTACACTCTCCTCCATGAAGTGTGTGTTGGGAGCAGGAGGATTAACATAATTCTGAGCTCATATCTGAGCCTCTTCAACTCCAGAAGCCAATTCATTTAAGTCTTTTTAATAGTTCAGGCTGGTTCCAATCTGCTATGAAGTCGAGGGTGATTTTGAACTCCTGATCCTTTTGCTTCTGAGTGCTAAGATTACAGGTACGGACCACTGTGCCTGCTTTAGTCAGTGCTGTGGATGGATGGAACCCACATAAGCACTCTACCAACTAAGCTACTTCCCCATTTCTCCTTAAAGTTTTGAAAATATAAATTTATTTAAAGTAAATTATGCTCTTTATAAACAGATTTATGTATGTTCACCTTTATATGTAGACCTGTAGGAGTCTACATGCACCACATGGGTGCCAGGCACCCTGACCTTAGATTAGATTCCCTCAAACTCAGGTTACCTCTAAATTGTGAGCTGCTCTAAATTAAATCTTATTCTTAGCCACCCTCACTACATAACAGATATTCAGCATAATGTCCAGCTTTTCCGGTTTTATATTATTTTTAGCTTATACTGTTAAAAAAGTAACTTGCTCCTTCAAGGTTTTTATTAATTGATTTATTTTATTACCTTATTTTGTTTTATTTTTGATACATGGTCTCTCTACACAAACTTGGCTGTCCTGAAACTCGATATGTATCTTAGGCTGGTCCTGAACTCCTTGAACTCAGAGATTCACCTGCCTCTGCCTCCCAAGTGCTAGGACCAAAAGCATGTCCCATTATGTCCCTGGTTTCCTTCCATATTATAATCGAAGCAAAAGAAGAATGATACAAGGTGGCTCAGTGGAAAAGAGCTTGCCAGTAGGATCCAGGCTCTGAGTTTAATAAACACCGACTCTAAAAGTTGTTGTTGTCGTTGTTTTGCAGGGGTTGGGGAGCAGTTGGCTTATCTATTCATTCATGTTGTTCTTGAAACATCTCTGTTCCTTTTGAAATTTGGTCTTGAGGAAAATGTGTATATTGTTATATATTGGAATATATATTATATATTGGAAACAGAATCTCATTTAAAAAATCCAAACTATCTAAACCCCCTAACCAATCCTTGCCAGATTGGCTTCCCTAATACTAAGATTACAGGTGTGCATCATCAAAAGCAGACTGACCATGCATTTCTTTTTAAAGCATATTAAAAGACCATGTGATGATTATTCATTTTCACCAGTTGATCACATGCATTGTATACATCTATAAAAACTTTTTACAAATTTTAGAAATTTTTAACCTTGAAATTGTATATGAAGATGTTAGAAACTTTTAAAATATAACCTTGCTTTCCTTACAAGCACACACCACACACCAGGCCTCTTAAATGTGTCCTAGGGATCAAACTCAAGTCTTTATGATTACATGTCTAGCACTTTACCAACTGGCCTATCGCCTCAGCCTTGGCTTGCTGTTCTGTAATAAATTTGTAGTCAGAACAACTGAGAGTAAAGTTAGAGATGTTTTAGTTACGTAGGATCTGAAAAACCCCAAACTCCAACCAAGTGAAGGTATGTATTTCTAAAATCATGACACTGTTAATTGCATGTACAATCCCGTATTAATGCAGCATTGACATTCCTTCATTTTAGATAATGCACAAATACGACCTATCATTATACTGTACACCTTTCTTGTTTTACTTGCTTCAACAAAGCAAGGTACTCTATGTGTATTTACAAACAATAATTATTTCTTTGAAAAAAATTTTGACACATGATCAGGTTGAGTTATAGAGAAAAAGAGATGGTGACCAGACAAACTACTGCTGTACTTTATGGGCACTCTCCCTTTAGAGATAAACATATCAGGCTTGCTAACCCTGTTCCATTCCCTTCTATCACTCAGAGCCAACTGTTTATCCTAGGCAGTCTGTTCTGTACCTACTCTTCCTGACACTTTACAATGTTGTGTGTACAAAATTAAATTACTTTTAGAGCAAAACACCTGGTCCATCTACTCTCTGAAACCAAGACCCAGGTAAACCACTGGAGCCCACATCAAGAGGGTCTGGTTTTCATCCTTCCCTGGGTGCAAGTCACAGGAAAATGAAGTTCATTTCTGCCTTCTTCACTGGATCTTAACTCAAGAACTGTGATGGTTGATCTTCATTGCCAACTTGATTAGCCTTAGAATGACCCACAGAAAAATGCTTCTAGGCATTTCTGTGTGAGAGAAAGAGCCACCTTGAATGTGGGCAGCACCAAGACTGGGGGTCCTAGACTGATGAGAGGAAGCTGAGCACCAGTGTTTCCTTCCCTTCCTCCATCTTTTCTGCTCCTGTCTGAGAATCCAACATAACCAGCGCTTCACAATATTACTGCCAAGTCTTTCCTGCCACACTGGACTGTAACTCTCAAACTATGATTCAAAATAAACCTTAAATCAGGGCTAGGACCACTGTGTATATGTTATGGTTGTCAGCTTGGTATTCTTGTGAGACTCCTAACAATGGGAGTAGGGGTGTCTTCAACTATTTTGCCTGCTCTTAGGACTCTTTTCCACCTACAGGACTGCCTCATCTAGTCTTGATATGAGGATATGTGCCTAGTCTTATAACTTGTTTGGCCGATATCCTGGAATGGGGTGACAGCTTCTCTTTTCTAATTGGAAATGGAGGAGTGAATCTGGGGGAGGAGGAGCAAGGAAGTTGGAGGAGTGGAGAGAGGGCAAACTGTGGATAGGATGTAATACATGAGGAAGAATAAATAATTTTTTTTTAAAAAAGAGAGAAATATTCACTTATTAGTGAGTGCATGTCATATGTGTTCTTTTGTGACTGGGTTACCTCATTCAGGATGATATTTTCTAGTTCCATTCATTTGCCTAAGAATTTCTTGAATTCATTGTTTTTAATAGCTGAGTAGTACTCCATTGTATAAATATATCACATTTTCTGTATCCATTCCTCTGTTGAAGGACATCTGGGTTCTTTCCAGCTTCTGGTTATTATAAATAAGGCTGCTATGAACATAGTGGAACATGTGTCCTTGTTATATGTTGGAAACTCTTTTGGGTATATGTCTAGCAGTAGTATAGCTGAGTCCTCAGGTAATACTATGTCCAATTTTCTGAGGAACTGCTAGACTGATTTCCAGAATGGTTGTACCAACTTACAATCCCACCAACAATGGAGGAGTGTTCCTCTTTCTCCACATCCTTGCCAGCATCTGCTGTCACCTGAGTGGATATTAGCCCAAAAGCTCGAAATACCCAAGATACAATACAGACCACATGAAGTTCAAGAAGAAGAAAGACCAAAGTGTGGGTACTTCGTCCTTCTTAGAAAGGGGAACAAAATACTCACCGGAGCAAATAGAGACAAAGTGTGGATCAGAGACTGCCCCACCTGGGGATCCATCCCATATACAGTCACCAAACCCAGACACTATTGTGGATGCTTGCTGACAGGAGTGCATGCTGACAGGAGCCTGATATAGCTGTCTCCTGAGAGCCTCTGCCAGAGCCTGACAAATACAGAGGCGGATGCTTGCAGTCAACCATTGGACTGAGCACGAGGTCCCCATTGGAGGAGTTAGAGAAAGGACTGAAAGAGCTGAAGGGGTTTGCAACCCCATAGGAAGAACAATAATATCAACCAACCAGAAACCCCAGAGCTCCCAGGGACTAAACTACCAACCAAAGAGTACACATGGAGGGACCCATGGCTCCAGCCATTTATGTAGCAGAGGATGGCCTTGTGGGCATCAATGGGAAGAGAGGCCCTTGTTCCTGTGAAGGCTCCATGCCCCAGTGTAGGGGAATTTGAGGGTGGGGAGGCAGGAGAGGGTAGGTAAGGGAACACCCTCATAGAAGCAGGAGGAGGGGGAATAGGATAGGGGGTTTCAGGGGGTGAGAGGGAGACCAGAAAAGGGGATAACATTTAAAATGTAAATAAAGAAAATATCCAATTTAAAAAAAAAACCTTAAAGAGAGAGAGGGGATGGAGGGATGGAGAGAGGAAGGGAGAGAGAGGGAGAGAGGGAGAAAGGGAGAGAGGGAAGGAGGGAAGGAGGGAGAGAGGGAGAGAGAGAGAGATAGATAGAGAGAGAGAGAGAGAGAGAGAGAGAGAGAGAGAGAGATTTTTTCCTTTAATCAGATATTTTGTAACTTCAACGTACCTACCATGGAGTTGAATAAAGAGTCATATTAAACACACAAAAATTTAAGACAATATGGCTGATAATTTTAATTGAACTCATCTCTGAAAAATACTTTCAGTATAATTCTCAAAGACAATTTCTAAGCAGTATCACTTAAAGTTTTGATATACTGATGTAGTCAAATGTTCTTTTTATATTTTAAATGAAAACATCAGATTATAAACTAGAATGTTCAGTGTGAATTTAAATAGAAATATATCTGAATGCATGCAATAAACAAGACCAGGGGAGGCAGGGGTGGTGGTGGATGACCTTAATTAATGCCAGCACTAAGGAGGAACAGACAGGCGAATCTCTGTGAGTCAAGAACAGCCTGATCTACACAGCCAATTAGTCAGGAAAACACAGTCAGACCTGAGGGTCAGGGTAGGGGAAAACATTCAAACAAATGCGTGCTTAATACTACTTCAATATATTTCAGAGTAGTTGTTACTCAGAAATTAAAAAAAATTTTCTTCCTCTTCCTCACTTTTGAAACAGGTTGGCCCTGAGACCTTACTATATACACCACGCTACTACCTCAAACTCATAGCAATCCTCCTGGCTCAACCTCTGAAGTTCTTAGATTACAAATTATGAGCCACCATACTTTACTTTAAAAAACTTTTCTTCATAGCTTTTGTATTTGTCTCTTTTAAAAAGAGATTTATGTGTATGAGTGTTTGGCCTGCATATATATGTACACTGTGTGTGTCTGGGGACTGTGGAGATCAGAAAAGGATATCAGATCTCCTGGAACTGAATGTACAGACCCTATGCAAGTCACTCTGGCCTTGAGTTGCTGGAAACCAAACCAGAGTTCTCTGCAAGAGTAGTAAGTTCTAACTACTGGGGCCTCTCTCCAGCCCCCACTTCTATATTTCTAATAGTGAAACTATATTATAACAAGAAAATAACTTTACAAAACTGTAATGCATATTTTCTTTTTAAAAGAATTATTATTTTAAATTGTGCCCTTAAAAGATTCTTAGCAGGAAAAAAAGAAAGCCTGACTTAGGGGACTACTACCACAAAAACCTATGAAAGTTTATAGGAATTGGGAGACTGCACAGGCTTCCCTTTGGTTACTCATTTCCAAAATATATATTATTTCACCATACCTCAGTTAAGCTACAGCCATTTTTCTTTTATCTGAAACTTCAGTAAATTGATAAATTATCAGAATAGAATCTGTATTTGTAAAATAAACTTAAGCCTGCAGTGGTGGTGCACGCCTTTAATCCCAGCACTTGGGAGGCAGAGGCAGGTGTACTTCTGAGTTCGAGGGCCAGCTTGGTCTACAGAGTTAGTTCCAGGACAGCCAGGGCTACTCAGAGAAACCCTATTTCAATAACCAAAACAAACAAACAAACAAACAAACAAAAAAACCAAAAACAAACAAACAAAAACCCCAAACAAACAAACAAAAAATCCCCAAAACTAAACCAAACAAAAAAACAAAAAAAACCTTAAAATCATTTTGGACAAGGCAAAGTAAAATTGCTACAAAATTTACTTTAAAAGTTGTATTTCAGGAATATTGAAGTAAAATAAAGCCTTCCCACAAGAACAGAACAGAAGGCAACTCTGCACCCAATCTCACAAAACCCAGAGGAAGCAGGCCTCTCAGGAGCTCTAACCCGGGTAGTATCTTAGGTAAGGAGACAGCAACACCTGCCCCAAACAGGGAGTAACTGGAACCCACCAGGACCCAGGATTCACTCCTGGCCGGGAGCACTGGTTCCTTCCGGTCTGGGCCCAAACACTGAGCAGATCTTGGGCACCAGCTCTAACCCCAGTAGTAACACCCACCCCACACAGTTCTGATACAACCAAGATAATAGGAAAGACAGGCTCTAATCAGAGACAGTGAGTGCAACTAGCACTAAGGAGATCCAGATGGCAATAGGCAAGCGCAAGAACATAAGCATCAGCAACCCAGGGTACTTGGCATCATTAGTACCTAGTTCTCCCACGCAAGAAAGTCCTGAATTTCCCATATCACCAGGAAAGCAAGATTCAGATTTAAAAATCACTTCTAATGGTGATGATAGAGGACTTTAAGAAGGACATAAATAATACCCTCAAAGAATTTGAGGAGAACACAGGTAGACAGGTAAAAGCCCTTAGAAAGGAAACACAAAAATCCCTTAAAGAATTGCAAGAGAATACAACCAAACAGGTGAAGAAATTGAACAAAACCATCCAGGACATCCAAGGGAGACTACCCTGGAGATAGAAAACCTAGGAAAGAAATCAGGAGTCATAGATGCAAGCATCACCAACAGAATACAAGAGATAGAAGAGAGAATCTCAGGTGCAGAAGATACCATAGAAAATATTGACACAACTATCAAAGAAAATGCAAAATCCACAAAGTTCTTAACACAAAACATCCAGGAAATCCAGGACACAATAAGAAGACCAAACCTAAGGATAATAGGTATAAGTGAGAGTGAAGATTCCCAACTTAAAGGGCCAATAAATATCTTCAACAAAATTATAGAAGAAAACTTCCCTAATCTAAAGAACGAGATGCCCATAAACATACAAGAAGCCTACAGCACGCCAAATAGACTAGACCAGAAAAGAAATACCTCCTGTCACATAATAATCAGAACACCAAATACACAAAACAAAGAAAGAATATTAAATGCAGTAAGGGAAAAAGGCCAAGTAACATATAAAGGCAGACCCATCAGAATTACACCAGACTTCTCACCAGACACTATAAAAGCGAGAAGATCCTGGACAGATGTCATACAGACCCTAAGAGAACACAAATGCTAGCCCAGGCTACTATATCCAGCAAAACTCTCAATTACCATAGATGGAGAAACCAAGATATTCCATGACAAAACCAAATTTACACAATAGCTTTCCACAAACCCAGCATTACAAAAGATAATGTCGGAAAAGCTCCAATACAAGGAGGGAAATTATACCCTAGAAAGAGCACGAAAGTAATCCTCTTCCAACAAATCCAAAAGAAGATAGCCACACAAAGATAATTCCACCTCTAATAACAAAAATAACAGGAAGCAACAACCACTGTTCCTTAATATCTCTTAGCATCAATGGACTCAATTCCCCAATAAAAAGACATAGGCTAACAAACTGGATACATAGACAGGACCCAGCATTTTGCTGCATACAGGAAACCCATGTCAGTGACAAAGACAGACACTACCTTAGAGTAAAAGGCTGAAAAACAATTTTTCAAGCAAAGGATCCTAAGACACAAGCTGAAGTAGCCATTCTAAAACCTCCAGCCTGAGAACACAAAGGGAGGGACTCATGGCTCCACCTGTATAGGTAGTTGAGGGTGGCCTTGTCAGGCATCAGTGGAAGTGGAGGGCCTTAGTGCCTGAAAGTTTGGATTCCCTAGTGTTGGGGAATTTGAGAGCAGGGAGGCGGAAATGGGAGGATGGTGGGAGGACATCCTCATAGTAACTCCCAGAATTATACGGATTAGACATGACAGAGGCAGGCAGCCAGAAGACTAGATTCCAGAATTCAAACAAAAAATTATCTTGATACTAAAATCTGTTTTGAGAATTGTATATTGCAGAATACACAGCCTTGATGTATCTATTCATCAAGCTAGCTGAGAAAACCTGCTCGAACCTCTGATGTCCTGGAATTCCAGCTGGATGCAGTGAAGACATAGACATCAGAGGCTTATCAATTTACTCTTTCCCCTGGCCCTCTTCTAATATCTCAACACCAATAATCAGCTTGAAGAAGTTAATGAAGAGTCGGCACCCCTATTCCCTGCCTGGGCTTCGGGACTGAGGTGGTTAATATTGGGCTGTGTTTCTAGGGAAAAGTAGTAGTTTTGCTGGAACAGGGAGGATTAGCTAGGATTTATTGCATAGACATAACCTATTGGTAGAAATATGTATAATTGTTATTAAGATGAAGTTATATTTTCTTAAATGGTACAAAATTTACTTTGATTTCAAATTTAAGGTTTTCATTGGTATGAGTTTCTTATTGATATAAAAGTGAGATGAATATTGTTACTCTCATAGACACTGTGCCTATATAACACATTTAGGAATACAAGGCTTAGACCCAGTCCTTCTTTAACTTTTTTAACTGATTTGAGATGGTTAGCCTATGAGTTAAGGGACTATAGCAAATTCATGGCTCTGAGTTTATTGTTAGGGTGTTTTCTATATTTTATTTAGAAATAGCTGAGAGGAGTTAACAGACAACAGTCCAGATTGCCTTACATGGATAGCTGGTTTTCAAAACGTCAGAAGTCCACAGAACTGACATTACAAACATTTCTGTATTAATGTTCATCTTGATTAGAGACCTGTCTGCTCCTGGCAGCTTTCTGTCTTGGATTCTAAGAAGAAACAGAACATCTTTGGAGTTACTCCAGTTATGGTGAGACAGCCACTAGGCAAGAATTGCCTCTTTTCATCTACAGACAAATCACTGCCCAGAAAAGGACACACTTTTTGTGGACTAGTCAACCGATTATATCTGCCAAGACAGAGTAATCAGCCCTTAATAATTCTGCATCACTAGGTCTGTCAGATGAACCTGGGCCAGAAGGCTGAAGATTGGATGCTCCAACATTTTGTAGTCTAGGACTGTCCAGGTGTTCAGCGGTCTCTATAAATTGGCTAAGTTTTAGAAGCTATGCTTTGTGCTTCCCATAATTTCAGTTAATTCAGTCATTCTGGATTTCTGATGGGGTTGAAGACTTATAGTCTCATAGCCAATCTCAACTACTTACTTCGAGAGAAAAGATTTGAGAGGATGGTTTTCAGCTGACATTCATTCTAAAGCCAAGAAAAAAGTCATGTTCAGAACTAAGTCTTTTAGTTAGGAGAGATGGCAGACGCTCCAGTTAAGTCAATAAAATGACGGACTGGTTATTAGGTCTATCTTGTACCTTACTGATACAAATTGGTATAGTTATGCTCTAATTGTATTTTGAGAGAAAAGTTTTATTTTAACAAGAAGGGTGATATGTAGGAGGAGCTAAGGTGGGAAGAGTAAGGAGAGGAAGAAAAGAAGAAGAAGAGTAGCTAGGAGATGAGAGTGGGGGAGGGAGAGGGGGGAGGGAGAGGAAGAGAGGGCGGGGGAAACATGAAGGTGGATGTCGTGTGTCTCCTCCAGTCAAAGACAGTTGGTATATTTAGGCTGGGTATTGGGTTACACTTCTGATTGTATGGGCATCTTGTTATTGAGCATTACCAGACTTATAAACCCCTTGATTAACATTTAAAAGAAAAAGTTACTAATAAAAAAAAGGAAAAAAAGGAAAAAAAAACAGCACAAAAGGTAAGAGGCAACTACAATTAATAAATGAACTCTAAAATGTTTAAAAAAATCATAATGAAGACAAAATACATTGTAGAGGTGGAAAAAAAGAAGGGTTAAACTCATTTTTTTCTGCATAATCTGATACATTGTATATGCCTAAAACCCAATTTCACAATTGAATGTTACTTTAATGAGCATAAAGCTCTTTAAATTAAAACAGTCTAAAATTAAAAAAAAAAAAAAAAGAACAGAAAAAAAAGTAATGAATAACCAAAACTGGATTTTCTCTTTTAAACTTTTGATGGGATTGTGGAAATTTCATCTTTTTTTTTTTTTTTTTTTTTAAATCAGTATTTTTGAAGTGCTAACCTGAG
>JANHMN010000001.1:50491676-50552699 GCA_030674055.1 Rhabdomys pumilio | reverse complement strand
CACACACACACACACACACACACACACACACACACACACACACACGGAAAGAAGGACAGAATTAGCAATCAACACTGAAATAATCTAAAGCCATCAGGAAAGGAACTGGAAATACACTTCATTGGTAAAGCACTTGCCTAGCATTTGCAAAGTCCTTGGTTCAAACCCCAGCATCACAAACAACTTGTTCAAATAGCTCATGCATGTAATCCAACAGGGAGAAGCAGGGGTTGGGGAGTCATAATTTCCTAACTGGTCTCAATGAGAAAATTTCCTCAGCTATACAGAGTTCTAGGCTATCTTGAGCTTCAGAGTGAACCTGTATCAAAACAAAGCAAATCAACACCATCTGTGTATTACTTCTTAAGTTCAAAGGGAAAAGTATATTTATTATACAGTACTAAAGATCAAACACAGTAAGGCTTGTAGCAGGACAACCAATCAAGACAGCTTCTTGATTTGATATAATATAAAGTTTACAATATTGCTATAGCGCATTACTTTTTATTTTATTTCATGAATATATAGGTTTCCTTCCTAGTGCCCAATGTCAACATAGGCCAGGAGAGGGTGTCAGATCTCCTGGAACTGGAGTTATAGACAGTTTTGAGCTGCCATGTAGGTACTAGAAATAAAACTCAGGTTCTCTGGAGGAGCAGCCAGTGCTCTTAACCACTGAGCCATCACCCCAGCTGCTCTGAGGTATTCTTGACAAAAATGTCTAAGCTGAATATAACACTAACCCTTTAAAATACATATATATATATATATATATACACATACATACACACACACACATACATACACATACATACATAGCAGAAATAGTAAAAGGTTCTGAACCCACAACAATCAAAAACAAACTTGAAAATGTGTTTCTGGCAGCATCAGTGCACACGGTATTATGCAACCTTGGTTTTGAGCACACAAAATGCTCACTTTGTGCTGTGCACGTCACATCAGACCTGAGCCTGCTGTATATGTTATGACTGTAGTGTTTTTACTTTAGTACAAAGTGTTTTGCTCTTACAAAAGCATGATGACTTAATTACAGAAACTAAAGGCCTTTGACATTTTTCCACCACCATTTTTCAACATATCAAATTAGAACGTATTGGGATTGTATTGTGTTAGAACATTTGACTTTTAAAACTGTCATATGACTTGCTGACTTAAGTTTCATTAAAAAAACATTAAATGAATTTTGGCTTAGAATTATGAATGAACTATGATAGTTTCTGAAGTGGCACTCAGTATACTTCTGCCACTTTGTGCTGAATATTTGTGCATAAGGATTTCAGAACTAGAAATTATGTAATAATAATAATAATAGCCTTTCAGTACTGCCCAGTGGGAAAGGGTCCATTCACTGGCACTGTCATGACTTAAAAGGAAACTCTCACACAATATCTGGGACCCTTAATGTCCTACAAATAAAGGAGGACGTCCTCACATTTCTTATACCACGAACTCATTTAATGTCACCAACCTTGACTTCTAGATAGAACACTACATATACAAAAGGAAAAAAAGAATTTCTATGTCATAAAGCTGAAAAGGACCTGGGAGAAGCTGCTGCTAGTAGCTTGAGCCATTTTTGTCATTGAGAACCCTGTTCATGTCAGCAGCATCTCCTCCAGGAACACTGACCGCCAGCTATGCTTAAGCTTCCTGCTGCCATAGGAACCACTCCAACTGCTTCACTGGCTACTTCACTCCTAAGACCTTCACTAACCACAACCAAGCAGCCTTCAGGTAGCCACATGTTCTGATGGTGAGTGACCCCAGAGCTAGCAGCAGCCCCTCACAGAGGCATCTTAGTCTACCTGACAACCATCACTCTGTATAACACGCATTCTCCTCTATGCTATGTGGACATTGATTGAACTTTCATACTCACTTAATGTTAAAGTTCACTCAATGTTGTTTCTGATGTGGTGGTTACTGGTCCAGGAATTCTGCATATGCATAGCACCATTCACCATGATCCACCTCTACAGAGATCCTGAAGAAACTGAGAAGAGCTGCCCACTGCTGAAGAGACTGTGATGAGGTAGGAATTTCAGAGCAACTGAACTACACTCGCTCCTGAGTTCACTGCTAGTCAGTGAAGTGACTAACTTGTCTGAGGGTATATAGATGCCTTCTGTGCCTGTCCAGCAGTTCTTCTAATGAAGACTGGAGTGCCCAGCCAGTCACTGAAGACTGGTTTGCAGCTCCCACTGCTCAGGCCACTGAATGGGTTGGTACTACCACTGAGTGGTTGTAAGCTGTTCTGCAGACACTAGACAAAACGGAAAGGAGGAGGGTGGAAAAGAAACAGTTTCTAAAAATAAATTAATATTGGTTAACTCTGAAAAATCACTGAAGATGCCCCATGTCCTACAGTATCAAATATTAGGCATTTATAATTTATATAGAAATTAATAAATATATCCATTCATTGGTATGTAAATTTGCTTTAACAAATGGTAAAATTGTATGCACATTAAAATTTGCCTTGAAATTAATTTCTTTACAATTTATTATTAGCAAACTTTTCTGAAGCAAAGGGAGGCTATCTGTATGTTGTATAAGCTGTCTGCAGCTCCTGAGTTCAAAGCCATCCTCCTACTTCAGTTTCCTGAGAAGGTGGACTATAGGTATTCACCACAACAACCAATGTGACCAAACATTAAATATTTTCCCCAAACACGAAAGACTGCTGCTATCATCTCCTAAGTGTTTCTCAAACTCACTCAATTTCCCCCATTTCAACAACCACTAACCTACTCAACTTCTTTTGCTAGATTAAGCAAATGGCATAGCAGGACTTCCTGTTACCAGCCTCACTTTTTAATGTTGTACGGGTGATTTTCTTATAGTATAAATCTGATTATACTATACCTCTTCTCTTGAACAGAATCTCCCAGTGGCATCCAGATTAATTTAAAGGCACTGAAATCCCTTCTTTATAGGGCCTCCAGCTTTCTTCTTCAACCTCATCTACTGATCCACTGTAGTCTTTCTCTACATTCCATGTCCACTATAATTCTTCGGTCCTTCACCTGTTAGATTCACTCCTGCTCCTGGGGCCTTGAACTCATTTTCCTTTCCTCTGGAACATTCTTCCCTCACCTCAACACTTAGTTCGGTTGCCTCACATACTTTTCAAACCTGAACTCATTTGTACATTGATTCCTTTCTTTGAGGTAGTCTTTCTGACCTTCAAGTTCTAAGGTATCTTGCTCTTGTTTTCTTCCCTAACATACCACACTCCCCTTATCATACATATCTACATGCCTTACCATATTTATTACCTCTGTTGATCATTTATTTTCTTTAATCCCTATCCCAGACTATACACATCAAAGCAGGATGTGTACTAAATATTAAAGTTAATAAAGTATAACAGAAAAAACTATTTCAAAGCTTTTATCAGATGTAATAGCCTTTTGATCTAATCATATTTTCTCCTTTAAAGCCTCATCTTCTGAAATCTATGAAAACATTTATTTTTAATTATTTTTTTACATTATCCAAATTACTCTATTATTCACTTACCTTCTCAAAACTTTATATTATAATAGTTAAGTGAAAACTGCAGAGAGAGAATTCAATTTAAAAAAGTTTCTACCTTCTAATCTCTACACGTAGCTTTCAAAAGAACATTTTACAAAGCAATTGTCCTAGACTTTAAAAGTCAATGTCATAAAAAGACACTTCCCCAAAGAGGAGTGGGGGGAGCATGCAGGAAGACTAATTTAACAGATTGAGACGTTAACACACTAAAATAAAAGTGGATCTTCAATGGATCTTGGACTTTTAAAGACAGGAAGAAGATAAAAAAAAAACTATAAAGGACATTTTTTTGGAACAATGGGAAAAATCTGAACATGAACAAAAAATTTCTTGGTATTTTAGTTATACAGTTAAAGGCACTTTCTCATGGTACATATGTACGTATTGTGATATATATAGTTTACTTTCAAATATTTTCAAAATTTTCATACACATGATAAAGGAAATTTATAGTAAATTAAAAATTACTCTAAATCAAGGGTGGATAATTCATTTGCCGTTCCTTTTCAAAACATTTTTGCATGCTGGAGCTCTGTCCTCATTGCTTTGTTGAGGAGCTGTGGACATGATGAAAGGAGCTGGAATCAGGTTGGGGAGATTAAAACAACCATCTTAAAAACAACAAAGACTAAAAGATTAATTCAAAGTCTAGCTATGCTAAATAAATCACATAAAAATATGAAATGAACACATAAAAAGACAAACTGATAAGTAGTAGAAGTTATGGTGAAATAAAAGACAATTCATAGCTAAAAGAATAGGATATTTTTTGTGTTAAACTTTGTATTTAAAAAAATCAATATAAGATTACAACTTATATTAGGTATTAAGAGTAGAACTAAAGTCCATGTTTTTTCTTAAAGCCAATTTCAAGTATTTTTCTTATTGTGGGTAGTAAAAGTATAAGTAGGTTCCAAGACAGTGTTTATAACATACTAAAAATAATTATGTATACCTCTCCTCTTCCATAGAACTATAAAATTCGGAAAAAAAAAACCTGTCCCAAAAACATACACTGCCACATACAACATAAGAAAACATTTTGAAACAGTTCATAAAGTAAAAGTTAATAAATAAAATGTATCCTTATTTACATTTTTTATCATGTTTGTTAGAATGGAGACTTCTTCGTGGAAAGAATGCCTGGTTCATTTCTATAGTCTTAGTATATAAAACAAAGGTAAGTGTGTAGAAAATACTCAGGTGTTTGCTGTATTTATAAGTGTTTAGGGAACTTTCACATGAATTCAAGAAACTAAAGTCTCAGAACATTCACTTAAAATTATTATTATTGTATATATATGGTGGGGGGCACATATGTGGAAAGAACAAGGCAATGTGTGGAACTGGTTCTGGCCTGTTACCTTTACATCAGTTCTGGAGCAGGATTCAGGCTGTCAGTGTTGTGTGACAAGCACCTTTACCCGATGAGGCATCGTGTCAGCACTACTCAGCCTCCCCCAATATTTTACTTTTTATTAGAAATAAATAGTATCAGTTCTAAAGGTTGACATGCTACATGTTAAACATCTGAGCTAATCATGACTACATCTGTTTTGTAATATGTCATCATAAAATAGGCATGAATGTATTGACATGTTCCAAAGCTATCATCATTATGACAAACTTTATCTGTAAGCATTCAATTTATGCTGCACATGCACAGAAAGCCTTAACACATAAGCCAAGGATGGCTATGCTTTGAAAAATCTTGCAAGATTGGATATTGGCTTGCCTCTGAGAACTTGGATTAAAAGAGAGTTTTCACCATTCCCTGATTTTTATTATACATGAACTGGGCAAACTTTTATACCAATGGCAGATCTCAGAAGATGGAAAGATCTCCCATGCTCCTGGATTGGCAGAATTAATTTAGTAAAAATGGCCATCTTGCCAAAAGCAATCTATAGATTCAATGCAATCCCCATCAAAATTCCAAATCAATTCTTCATAGAGATAGAAAGAGAAATTTGCAAATTTATTTGGAACAACAAAAAACCCAGGTTGGCGAGAACTATTCTCAACAACAAAAGAACTTCTGGAGGAATCACTGTCCCTGACCTCAAACTGTACTATAGGGCAATAGTAATAAAAACTGTATGGTATTGGTACAGATACAGGCAGGAAGATCAATGGAATAGAATTGAAGACCCAGAAATGAGCCCACATACCTATGGTCACTTGATCTTTGACAAAGGAGCTAAAACCATCCAGTGGAAAAAGGACAGCATTTTCAACAAATGGTGCTGGTTCAACTGGAGGTCAACATGTAGAAGGATGCAAATCGATCCATTCATATCTCCTTATACAAAGCTCAAATCCAAGTGGATAAAAGACCTTCACTTAAAACCAGATACACTGAAACTAATAGAAGAGAAGGTGGGGAAGACCCTCGAATACCTAGGCACAGGTGAAAAGTTCCTGAACAGAACACCAATGGCTTATGCTCTAAGATCAGGAATTGACAAATGAGACCTCATAAAATTGCAAAGCTTCTGTAAGGCAAAGGACATTGTCAATAAGACAAAACAGCAACCAACAGATTGGGAAAAGATCTTAACCAATCCCACACCCGATAGAGGGCTAATATCCAATATATACAAAGAACTCAAGAAATTATACTTCAGAAAACCATATAACCCTATTAAAAAATGGAGAACAGAGCTAAAAAAGAATTCTCAACAGAGGAAACTCGAATGGCTGAGAACCACCTTAAGAAATGCTCAACATTCCTTAGTCATCAGGGAAATGCAAATCAAAACAGCCCTGAGATACCACCTCACACCAGTCAGAATGGCTAAGGTCAAAAACTCAGGTGATAGTAGATGCTGGCGAAGATGCGGAGAAAGAGGAACACTCCTCCATTGTTGGTGGGAATGCAAGCTAGTACAACCACTCTGGAAATCAGTCTGGTGGTTCCTCAGAAAACTGGACATAGCATTACCTGAGGATCCAGCTATACCACTCCTGGGCATACCCAGAAGATGCTCCAACATATAATAAGGACATATGCTCCACTATGTTCATAGTAACCTTATTTATAATAGCCAGAAGCTGGAAAGAACCAAGATGTCCCTCAACAGAGGAATGGATACAAAAAATGTGGTACATCTACACAATGGAGTATTACGCAGCTATTAAAAATAATGAATTCGAGAAATTTATAGTTAAATGGATGAATCTAGAAATTACCATCCTGAGTGAGTTAACCCAATCACAAAAGAACACACATGGTATTTACTCACTGTTAAGTAGATGTTAGCCCAAAAACTTAGAATAGCTAAGACTCAACCCACAGATCACATGAAGCTCATGAAGAAAGACCAAGAGGGGATGCCTCAGTTCTACTTAGAACCAGTAACAAAAATACTCAAGGGAGCAATTATGGAAACAAAACATGGGACAGAAACTGAAGGAGGGGTCATCTGGAGACCATTCCACCTGAGTATCCATCCCATGTACAGTCACCTAAACTAGACACTGATGTGGATGGCTGGAGGTGCATGCTGTCAAGAACATGATATAGCTGTCTCCTTAAAGGTCTGCCTGAGACTGACACATTCAGAGGACAATGCTCATAGCTAACCACTGACATGATCAAGGGTTTCCCAATGGAGAACATAGAGAGAAGACTGAAGGAGCAGAAAGAGTTTGTGACCCCATGAGGAAAGCAACAATACCAAACAACCAGAGTCCCCCAGGGTCTAAACCACCAGCCTGGGAGCACATACGAAGGGACCTATGACTCCAGCGGTATATGTAGGGGAGGATGGCCTTGTCGTGCATAGATGGAAGAGGAGATTCTTGGTCCCATGAAAAACGAACACAGAGTGGGGGGGAGGGGGGAGGGTAGGGAGGGAGTAGTGGGGAGGTAGGTGTGGGCACAGCCTCATAGAAGCATGAGGAGTGGGGGGATGGGATAGGAGGTTTCTGGGTGGTGGGAGGAAGTGGGGTAAGGGGATAAAATCTGAAAGGTAAATATAATACCCAATTTAAAAATAAAAAAGGAGACAAAAAAAGGAAAAAAAGAGAAAAAAAAGAAAAATAGGCGATTAAATAACACAAATGGAAGGATTTAGAAATTTAGGAGACAGTTTATGTTAATGGAAACAGCATCATAGAAACTGGAAAATCACACCCTCATAGAAGCACAAGGAGGGGGGGGTGGGATAAGGGGTTCCTAGGTGGTGGGGGAAATGGGATAAGAGGATAAAATTTGAAATGTAAATATTATAACCAATTAAAAAAAGGAAAAAAAGTTGTTAGAACCAACATCTTTAAAAAAAATGTCAGCCCTCTAGGAAAAAAAAAATTTTTTTCTTGATACTAAAACTTGTTCTGAGAATTGTATATTGCAGAATACACAGCCTTGGTGTATCTACTCATCAAGCAAAATGAGCAGACCTGTTCAAACCTCCGATGTCCTGGAATTCCACCTGGATACAGTGAAGACACAGCGTCAGAGGCTTATCAATTTACCTTCCCCCCACCCTCTTCTAATATCTCAACGCCCCTAATCAGCTTGAAGAAGATAAAAAAGAGTCAGCGCCCCTATTCCCTGGGCTTGGAGACTAAGGTGGTTAATATTGGGCTGTCTTTCTGGGGAAAAGTAGTTGTTTTGTTGGAACAGGGAGGATTAGCTAGGATTTATGGCATAGCCATAACCTATTGGTAGAAATATGTATAATTAGTATCAAGATGAAGTTATAATTTCTTAAACGGTACAAAATTTACTTTGATTTCAAATTTAAGGTTTTCATTGGTATGAGCCTTATTGATATAAAAGTGAAATGAATATTAATACTCTCATGGGCATTGTGCCTGTATAACACATTTAGGAATTCAAGGCTTAGACCCAGTCCTTCTTTAACTTTTTTAACTGATTTGGGATGGTTAGCCTGTGAGTTAAGGGACTATAGCAAATTCATGGCTTTGAGTTTATTGTTAGGGTGTTTTCTATATTTTATTTAGAAATAGCTGAGAGGAGTTAACAGACAACAGTCCAGGTTACCTTACATGGATAGTTGGATTTCAAAACGTCAGAAGTCCATAGAATTGATGTCACAAATATTTCTATATTAATGTTCATTTTGGTTAGAGATCTGTCTGCTCCTGACAGCTTCCTGTCTTGGATTCTAAGAAGAAATTGAGCATTCTTGGAGTTACTCCAGTTGTGCGGAGACAGCCACTAGGCAAGAATTGCCTCTTTCCATCTACAGACAAATTACTGTCCAGAAAAGGACACACTTGCAGAATAGTCGACTGATTATATCTTCCTAGACAGAGTAATCAGCCCTTAATAATCCTGCATCACTAAGGTCTGTCAGATGAGTCTGGGCCAGAAGGCTGAAGATTTGATGCTCCAACGTTCGGTAGTATAGGGACTGTCCAGGTGTTCAGTGGTCTCTATAAATTGGCTAAGTTTTAGAAGCTATGCTTAATGCTTCCCATAACTTCAGTTAACTCAGTCATTCTGGATTTCTCACGGGGTTGAAGACTTATAGTCTCATAGCCAATCCTGGCTATTTACTTTGAGAGAAAAGATCTGAGGGGATGGTTTTCAGCTGACATTCATTCTAAAGCAAAAAAAAAAAAAAAGAAAAAAAGCCAGGTTCAAAACTATGTGTTTTAGTCAAGAGAGACGACAGAGGTTCTGGTTAGTCAACAAAATGATGAACTGGGTATTAGGACTTTCTTGTACCTCACTGGTACAAATAGGAATAATTATGCTCTAGTTGTATTTTGAGAGAAAAGTTTTATTTTAACAGGAAGGGTAATATGTAGGAGGAGCTAAGGGGGAAGGAGTACCGAGAGGAAGAGATGGAGTAAGGAGAGGAGAACATGAAGGAGAGGAGAAGCAAGGTGATGAGAGAGAGAAAGAGAGAGAAAGAGAGGGAGGGCATGGAGGCAGATGTTCACATGTCTCCACCAGTCAACGATAGTTTATATATCTAGGTTGGGTATTGGGTTACAGTTCTGATTGAGCATTACCATACTTATAAAGCCTTTGATTAACATTTAAAAAAATTGTATTAAAGCAAAAAGAAAAAGGGGGCACGGGATAGGGTTTTTCTAGAAAGGGGAAATGGGGAAAGGGGATGGCATCTGAAATGTAAATAAAATATCCAATAAAAAATATATCCAAAAAAAAAAAATGCTTCTCTATCCAGTCAGACAATCATGCTTACAGTTGACATCATCATCCCTGTATGTACATATCAAAAAATAAAAACAGTAGTTTCTTTCTGATATAATTTTAATTACACTGTCTTTCCTAACTAGTAATGAGTATGAGGCTAATAGCAATTCTGTAAGGAAAGCAATTGCTTGTATGGATGCAAAGCATCTGGCTAGCATTACTGAATTTAGAAAGCCATAGTCTAAAAAAGTAAGAACAGAGGGTAAGTTAAACACAATGAATAAGAACTATAGCCACAGATGTATTTCACTCATGTGTTTAATTACCATGAACAACAGGTCATTGCCAAGGATACAAAGATGCGATCTTGGAGCTCCAGGAGCTGATGGTGGTAGAGGACAAGACTGGTCAATGATGTAAGTGGTATACTTTGGGTGTCATTACCGAAGACTACCAGATAAATTTAGAAGCAAAGAGATGAACACGGTCAGTTTTAGAGGTGGTGAAAGATGTGACATAAAAAGCCTTTCCTACAGGGAATGAGGGAAATGGCTACTAACAGACACAATGAGAAAAGATATTAGGATCAATTTTGGTTTTGATCCAGCACTTGAAGCAAAATGAAAGATACAATGAGAGGAAACCAGCAGGATAAGAGGACAGATATTCTGATAGAATACTCCAGAATGACTCCTACATATCAACCTAGCAAAGACTAAGCAACAACAAAATCTCAGGCAAGACCGGATTTTACAACTGAATTATTTCGTTTACTATGTTTGACACACTACAGAAAGATAAAGATGCCCACTAACATACAAGCCTCCTGTTTACTAACACATCCTAAAAGCTCTGAATTGGTAGTGCCAATGTTAAAGTGATCAGAGAAGCCACAGACATGGGCAAAGTAATCTAAGGCAGCTACTAGATAGATAAGAAGTATAGAACATGAAAGGACTCCAAAAATTTTAAGGTAGAGAAAATCTAGAATAAATAAGAAAATAACTACTGTGAACTCAATTATGCATCCTAAGTATTTCCATTAATGTTATTTCTCTTTTTTAAAAAAGTTGTTTATTTTATGTATATGAGTACACTATAGCTGTCTTCAGACACAACAGAAGAGGGCATGGAATTCCATTACAAATGGCTGTGAGCTACCATGTTGTTGCTGGGATTGAACTCAGGACCCCTGGTAGAGCCGTCAGTACTCTTAACTGCTAAGCCACCTCTCCAGCCACCCAACAGACACACACATACAAAATACAACCCCCATGGTATTACTTAAATATTCGCTAACATAAAGGCAGCCATGCTCTCCATGAAATATGTGGTGAAGTTTGGAGACTGTGGGGTTTGTTGCTGTAAGATTTTTTATACTCACAACAAGGTCTTATTCTGTAACCCCCATTGGTCTTTCACTTTCCCAAATCCTGGGATTACAAATATGAATGGCTATGCTAAGACTGTTTTGTTTTGTTTTTTGAAATGCTTAAGACAGTTTCTAATTTATAGGCAAACTATAAAGGTAAAACAAAGAACTCCCATGCTGCACACCAGTTCTTCATATTATCTGCACAGTGAATCTGTCACAATTGAACCAATGATGATACATCGTTGTTTCTAAAGTACAGGTTTTATTCAGATATCCCAAGTTTCTACCTAAAGTTCTATTTTCTGTTCCAGGAGACAATTTAGGATATGGCATCACATTTGGCTGTTATGTCTTCTTAAGCAAGCATCTCAGACTTAAGTTTTTTGACAATTTGTTAGGGCTTGTTTTTGATGATCTTGAAAACTTTTAGGAGTTATCAGATACTGTGCAGGATCCCTTCAACTGGAGATTTTTCTGATGTTTTTCTCATGATGAGACTTGGAGTGTATTTGGGGAGTAAGACTCCTAAAGTAAAGGCATTGCTTCCTATCGAGGATATAGTCTAGCAGTATGATTCATCACTGTTGTGCTTTCAGCACTCGGCTGCAACAGTATGCTGTATTTCTTCACTGTGAAGTTAGATGTGGGAGAGACTGTTAAAGTCTCTACTGGCAGCTCGTCCATGAGCGGAGAGTTAGGTTCCACACCTTAAGAAATCTAAAGTTCCTGTGGACAGAAAATTTTCTGATTCTATTCTTACTTATTATTATATCTGACTCATTTCATCAGTATGACTGCATGGATATTTATTGCGTGCAATGGGTTATAATCCAATACTGCTATGTATATTTCTGTTGCTTAAATTCTAACTTTGGCCACTTTAATCCTTTAGGGTGGGGGTGGGGTGGTGACACCGAGAGAGGGCTTCCTGGGGAAGGTGGAATGGGGGAAGACTTGTATGAGGGGGTACTGAGAGGTAATGGGTTGTAAAGTGATTAAATAAATAAATTTTTAAAATATCAGACACGGGCTGATTGATGATAAGTACACTAACTCAGTTTACTACATGTCAGAGATTATAGAAGAAGAAACTTCCTTTTTATTCTTCAGACTTCACACTTCGGTGTCATGCATCCCATCCCACACATCCTGGAGGCACATTTCCTGTTCAGAATTTGGGTTTAAAGTTAAAGATGGTTAAGACAGCAGACATGCTTCACATTACCACTTGAATGAAAAGAACAGGCATTTTATAATCTTAAAATAATGTCACCCCAAGTAGATTTTTACTTCTCTTCTTTATAAAAGTAACAAACTATTTCTGAGGAAAAGGAATCAAAATAACACAAACAACTCTGGATAGCCCTGTATTGTGGCAGTTCTCTCTCTGATTTTCAAACAGAATGCTTCTAAATGTTTGAATTGTTAAGTGTTTGCTGAAAAGGTAGTATTAATTGTGCTGTCTTCAAGGCCTCAGTTTATAATCAAATCTAAATTAAGAAAAGTCTTTATATGTCACTTTTGGGAAAGTCTTTCAGTTAGCTTTAAAATACAAGACTGATATTCTCAAGAATCCACAAAGTATGGTGCATTTCTAAAACCAAACTGGAAATACAGCCTTCCCTTCTGCTGTGGGTCCTTAGTCCCACAAACATATGCACATCATTTTTAGCCATTTTGTTTTGGCCTAAGAATAACTGTTCTCTTATTTTTAAATGTAACATAAAGGGCATTTAAATATTTCCTAACTAAAGTTATTGAATTTTCCCCTAAAGAAATTAAATGACTTACAAATTTAAAAAACAACGACAACAATAAAACTTACAGAAGACTTAAAAACAAACAAACAAAAAATCATATTATTCATGTAAAACAAGGCCTGGAAATATGAACCAAGAAAGTCAAGTCTCTCCAACACTTATGTAAGAAAATTATTCGAGAGGTGTAAGGGAAACATTACAGCGATGCTATCATAACTTTAAAAGTCATAATTTTCCCACTTCCATAATACATTAATAATTGATTCGTTCTAGATGTAGGAAAGTAGTTAAACTTCACTGTATTCATGCTGCTCTTATTTCTAATTTGCTTCTCTTCTGAAAACAATGCCTGAAAGGTAATTTTCCCCTCAATTCAAGTCTGAACTATCTAAATTATCATCCACTGTCAGTCTCGGTGCTTTTAAGAATGCTTTCTAAAAATTAAATTTTATGAACTAGAGAGATGGCTCAGAGAGTAAGAGTACTTGCTGCTCTTGCAGAGGACCTGGGTTTAGTTCTCACCAGCCACATGGTGGCTCACAATCTCTGTAACTACAATTCAGAGGATCTGCCACCCTCTTCTGTCCTCCTCGGTCACTGTATATACGCAGTGCACATACATACATGCAAGTAAATACTTATAATCATAAAATCCATCTTAAGAGTTAAAATTTATAAATCTATCTAGCCACTTGTAACCACCAAAAGAAAAATTTTCCAATTACGTGATCTCCTCCTTTAACCATACAAAGAAATAGACACAGATAAAGGCCGTGCCCAGTGTTGCCTACAATGTTAATGTATGAAAAGACTTTGAGAGTCAAGGGACACTTGCTGGAGATTGAATCAGGGCTACAAAAAAATGCTGTACATGTGGCAGAATACATGCAGCCAGCTTTACATGGGGGCAAGCGGGCAGGTACCACTATAAAATCAAGTATGTGGTGGAGAGATGGGAAAGAGAAGTGGAGTGGTTTTGTGCCCTATGAAGAGAGGAAGAACTGCAAATGTGAGAGTGTTGAGGATCAGCCTGATGCGAGTAGCCTGAGCTGCCATCTGAGGCCACAGTGATGTCTTGGTCTATGCTGCCACCGAGGGCCATGTCTAGGTCTGTATTGATGTCAGTGGCCAGTACTGATGGTGGTGGTCCATGTTACTACCAAAGGCTATGTGGACATCCCTGATCTGGGCTGTTGCCTGGGGCCATGTTGATATCTGAGAGCTGTGCAGAGCTGACCCCATCATCAAGTGGGCAGCATTGGAAAAGTTAGCCCAGAAGGACTGAGAGCAGGAAAGCTAGTCCCACCCCTCACTGGCTATAGCACTCTGCACAGTGAGTAGGCAGCAGAGTAGAGCTGACCCTGCCTCTGGCCTGGGCAGTTCTAGAGAGCAGGTCCTGGTAATGTGGGTGCAGGAGAGCTGGCTCCAACCCTCACCAGGACAAAGGGGGAAGAGATGATGAGCTGAACTACTCAGTTACTACCCAGGCCCGGATCAAGGGCTTTGAGTTGGCTCACCCCAACATCTTCCCCATCTATGAACTGCTGGAGCAGGCAAACGGATCAATCCTGCAGAATCCAAGCTGCAGAATCTCCATGACACAGGGCAACAACAGAATATCTGAGAGGAGGTGAGTATCAAGTATTGACAGGATAGCAGAAGCCAGAGGACTCAAACTAGAGGAATGACTCATTGAAACAAACATTTGCAAGTAAAGCTCTTTTGACCAAAAGGGTATACAGCTTCTACAACGAGATTTTTGTTGTTGTTGTTGTTGTTGTTTAACTTAATTTTTAGTTTTAGTTTCCTTTTGTGGAGGAGGTTGAAAGGGCAGATATGGAGGGTTGGAGAGATCAGCGGGATTGGGGTACATGTTGTGAAATTCACGAAGAATCAATAAAAAGTTAAATAAAATAAAAATTTTAAATGTTGCACATGTATTCTACATTCTAAGCATATAAAGCTTTCTCATAATTTATTTTTACTTTATCTTCACTCTATATCTGATTATAAGCATTAATATTATATTTCAAAGGTCTAAATCTAAACTAAAACATTTGGAGAAAAAAATAACAGAACTAACCTACCTTGGCTTTATTTAATTATTTTCTGAGACCAAGTCTCATTTGCATTGCCTAGACTTACTTTAAACTGGCATATAGCCCAGACAAAGCCTTGAACTAATAACCCTCCTACTGTAACTCCCAAATTGTAGGTATGTGACAACCACACTCAGCTGCTAACTGACATCAGGCAAATGAACATTACTAAAATGTATCCAAAGCAAGGCAGATGGTCAGTGGGAACGTAGGACCACAGTTAGTGCTATAATACTCAGCCATCAATCTATTCAAACAGGTACTGAGTGCCCAGGATCCACAGCAGGCATGAGATAGGTCCTGAGACAAATAGTCTTCATGTCAATGGAAAAGGGTAATGTTTCAAAAGTATCAACATATATCCTTCAGGCTCTATGCTGTAGGGTGGCTTCTTTTTTCCTTCAATTCTACTTCATTTTGGGTATTAGAAATAACTGCCTAATAAACACATTATTTCATGCAATGATATGACAAATGTTAATGCAGTGATTGGCAATTTTTATGCAGATGTTAGAATAAAAAAAATGCAACCAACCTGCCAATTCACATATGAAAATCTTCCTTAAAAATTACTTAGAGACATAACAATGAAAAGAATGTAACTACAACATTTATATAGTGAACACTGGAATTCATTTATACTTTATATCCATGAAGAAATGTGAGAACAATGTGTATACTTTGTTGCTGACTAAAAGAGAAACAACAAACCAGTTGTTCTCAGGTAAAAGCTGATAATTTCTATCTGTTCTAAGCATGGAAATAATCATTCAACTGCTTCAAATGACAAGCTTCAAAACAATCAACATTTAGTAAAACAATAACTATCTTCTATTCAAGCAAAAGCATACAATTAACTCAAACAAGTATAGATTTTAGATCACAATTTTAATAGAATACAGGTATGGAAAAATTTTAGAGAGTCAACTCAAAAGCTCATTTTTAGTTGTGATAAAATGTGAACTTATTAGCAGAAGAAATAGATTTAAGAATACTGAAAAAAACAAACATTTGTTTTTTTCAACCATATTTTCTACATTTACACAAGTAAATCCATTTGAAATGTCATAAGGATAATATCTCAAATGTAAAAGGAAGCAAGTTGGCAATGTCTAGGTTTAAATTTACATAAATCTCTCATAGAAAGCCATAGACAGTAGATAAATAGATAAGTAAAAAGTAGGTTCGTAGATTGAACACAAGTGCCTCATCAAACACAACGTCTTAACAATTTGCAGGAGACATATTTGTGTGGTGTGTGCATATCCATATGTGGAAGCCAGAGATCAATGTCAGGTGTCTGCCTCTGCTGCTTGCCACATTTTATTTCAAGTTAGAGACTCTCACCGAATCTGGACTCACCAATTCTGCTTGACTAGCTGAGCAGAAACCTCTACTTTGTCTCTACTCTCCCAGGGCTAGAGCTACAGACACGCTACTACTCCACCTTTTTATATGGGTGCTAGGGATAAAACTCAGGGCCCTTTTGCAGCTAGTACTTTACCCATGAGCTACCCCTCAATCCTTAAAATGTTTGATTAAAAAAAAAAAAACTGCATTTTTCACATTGAGAAATAGAAAACCACAGTTCTAGTAAGATAATGATACAGAAAACATGAAAGACAATTTCTAAAAACTAATTTTATGGTAGAATCTTCATTTATAATGCCACAGAAACAGCATGAGTAAAATTATATTATTCATATGAAAAGATAATTGAACAGTATTCACTGGTAATGGGAAATAAAAATTTAGCCTAATTGCAGTAAAAGGAATTATAAGAAGACAAAAATAATGATGGCATTATTCATTTTAGGATTACCAGTGAATATTCTTAAAGAGTTTTAAATTTGTACATGATTTTAATGTTTAGGGGCTAGAAAAAAATCTGGATCTTAAAATAGCAATTTGGCAATAAAAATCCTCTTGTCAGAGAATTTTAGTAAATATGCAAGCAGTATAATAATAATAGTAATAATAATAAACCCTCTTCACAAAGACTCTCTAGTTTAATCTTAGGGTTGCTTAAGTGGAAATGGAATAGCTTCTAAATAATACTATAATTTATTCATTTGTGTATTTTCCTCCCACTCATTCTTAAGAGAAAAAAACTTAAAAATGTTCTCCACATAACTTATGCATAATTGTTTTCCTGTTTTGAAATTGCAGTGACAACATCCAACAAAGGATCCTGAAGGGTATTTTCTCAAAAAATTAAAATAAAAAAAAACAATCATTTTCTCAGCAGGAAAGAACAATGTAGGCTAAAGACAGATCAATACAGCTTAGTTATTTCCTTCTGCTCTGGTTCTAGGTGTGGCTCCAATCTTTCACTAGACAATATACTTTTTGCATACAATAAAATGTGACACAGGTTTATTTACCCACGATGGAAGGAATAAGGGTGTATCAGCACTCACGATGCTCCCACTTCCAACTTTGTAAGTGGTAGACAAGCCAATTGTTTTTCTCACACCTCCCAGGTTATCAGAAATAAGTACAGCTGATTAGGAACTATAACAATCCTCTCAAGTTCTGTTAAACAGGGTGAACTGTGACCGCTTCAAGGTATGTTTACTTATCACCTTGGTGGACTTTGGAGCCTGTGGAGAAAAACAGCCAGGCTGGCCAGACACCCTGGATTGCAAATGTTTGACCAAAGGGATTAAAACACTGACATGAAAACTTTAAAAGAAAGGTGTTTACCCTTAAGTTTTCTTTCCATCACTTCATTAAATCTATCTCTGCTTTTCTTTCCTTTTAACAAAATATTACAAGGTACACTCTCCATGTTTACACGCCATATTTCTTTTCTTTTTAACATATTTTCCCACAAATTCACGAGTTGAGGAAGAACTGACATTAGGAAAATGGCTCAGCTAGTTAAGGTACTTGCTGCCAAGCCTGAAGACCAGAGCTTGATCCTTGTAAATTAAATATTAATTATTAAATATTAATTACATAATTAAATATTAATTATTCTTTTATGTAGACAATTATAGGTACCCAACCTCTCCACACTTCTTTTAGTAATTAAATCTTCTTCTGTGGCCATTTAAGGAAAAACTTTACATGGAGTTGGCCAGTGATAATATCTCATTTGGGACAATAATTACTGGAACCAAGGAAGAGTCCATAATTCGAAAGGACTTAAGTTCTCTAATAAAGCTGACATGTGAATACTGACAGTCTTCTCTTTTTCCACTGTGATGTCTAAACTAGGACAGTTTGTAATTACAATAATCTTTCTTGGAGAGCAAACCAGTATTTCTTGAGCTAAAAAATAATAACATATTACAGAGAAAGGTAGATTCCTTCCTTCAATCAGTCTGCAAATACTTAATATCTGCTATGCATCAAGTGCCATTCTGGTCACTTGGTAGACAATGGCAAAGAGCTTGGCAGTCATATCTTCTTAATAAAAAAAAATCTTATATTCAGAAAATGTAATTTTCAGGTTACTTTTGTGGTTTGAGAGCAGAAAATCGAGATAATAGTCAAGGTAGAAAGTGCAGCAAAAGGATATACCATTATCACAATGCATCATCCTATTCCCTCAAATCAACCTTGAACATTTTTTTCAACAATATAATTATGGGATGGGGAGCTATTTCCTCAAAAAGTAGAAGAGAGAATGATATGGAATGCTATGCTGAAATGAAGAAGAGGTAGGCTCCTGATCTATCTGAAGTTATATAGGTGCTAGTAGTCTCCTCATGTGCAATACAAGGAAAAACACTTGTCTTACAGGACCATCTGAAGATGAAAATGTTTACTATATTAAAATACTTAAAAC
This sequence comes from Rhabdomys pumilio, assembly GCA_030674055.1. Taxonomy (NCBI): domain Eukaryota; kingdom Metazoa; phylum Chordata; class Mammalia; order Rodentia; family Muridae; genus Rhabdomys; species Rhabdomys pumilio. The sequence goes on along the minus strand of JANHMN010000001.1, from coordinate 50,533,969 downwards.
AATTCTTTATATGGGGCTTAAAAAAAAAACCTTTGAGAGTACCAAAGCAAGTACTAAGAAATTATGAAAACAAAACATTTGGGGTAATAAACAATTATCTGAAGCAGAAGGAAAGGAACCATAAAGTTTAAACAAATCTTAAAAAGAAAAGTCTTAGTCACTAGCCTTTTTACGTTTTTTTGGCTTTTTAGTACCCTCAATTAAAGGGTTTTGCAGAATACTGAAGATACTAAAATACATTCAAATTACAAAATATTTGTTTTCTGTGACTCTAAATTGGACCTTATTTAAATATATTCATTGTTTTTCTCATGATTCTTAAGTTCTACTATCTTTGAAATATATGACACCTGACTATTTTCTTGATAATTTTCTTACTATTATATTAATAAATTATTATCATCTCTTATCTTTAGTAGAGTAAGATAGTCCTCCTTGCTTTTCCATATCCCCTAAAGTCAATTTTCCACACAGCAGTCAGAATGAGCTTTCCTAAGCCCATTAGATAGCTTTCAGGGCACACAACAGTCCTCTGTCCATAATGCTTTAGAGACATTATCTCATTCCTACTTCTGTCCTCTTTTACCGTGTTAAAACACTTTTTTTCCTTCACAGAAATTGCATGACTGTTTTATTACAGAATTATTACATAATAATTTACATGATTATTATGATATCTGAATTCATTAAGGTAGAGAACTTGTACATTGTACTTATCATTATAAGGCCTATAATAATACCTGTCATAAAGATGCCTTACTGAACAAATGAAAGCTTCAATAGTCATAGATTAATATATTCTACAATATTGAAGTAAAATGAAAAATACCCTCCTGCTGAAAATGATAATGATGATGGTGGTGATGATGATGATGATGATGATGATGATGATGATAGTGATAGTGATGATAGTGATGATAGTGATGGTGATGACGGTGGTGATAATAATAATACCAGAAACACTAAGGGCTTATTAATTAAGTCTGGTTTAGGGAATACTTGAGTGCTGTTTTTCTCCTTAAGTTCTATTCTAGTGTATATATTCTGTGGTGACATCTTATCTCATGTTAACTACCTACTACCCATTTTCTATGTTGTTACATACTAATAGTAGTCTATGATCATGTAAAAGTATAGAAACACATACATAAACCCACAAAAGGGTTTTTTTCCTTTTTGGACATTTTTCTACAAAAGACTAGTATATGCTGATTTTTTTGATGTGTTGATTTCTTCCTTATTCAGTGGGTCTCAAAAAGTCTAAGCAACTAGCTCCAATATTGTGCACATATATGAACATACAAATACAATGGAGATACAGAGAAAACTGTTGTACAGTTAGGATGCTACTCAAGAGCTATCTTAAGGAAATCTGGGTATGTTAGATAATAATAGCAACACTATAAAATTACAGAAGTCTAAACAATGAAGACTGAAAGGCATATTTACAGTTGGACATAGTAGCACATTCCTTTAATCCCAGCACTCAAGAGGCTGAGGCAGAAAGATCTCTGTGAGTTCAAGGCTAGTCTAGTCTATAAAGCAAGCTCTCAGCCAGGCTACACAGTAAGACCCTGTCTCAAAAAACAAACAAACAAAAAGACACATTTATAGTATTGAGAAAATTAAAATTTATCATTGCTTTCCTAAATCTGATTCAATCAATTAAGCTCTAATTATATTGTTTTATCTAGAAAATATACTATTCAGGCCAGAGAATATAATGCATTTTACAGGAGATCTAAGAAGATTCAAACAAAAAATCATGTATTTTGAAAAGTAATTTGGCATAAATAAAAATTACTTTTTAAAAATGCTCTTATCTTACAAATGTACTTGCTCACTGAAGACTGCATTTTCTATGATGTTCAGTGGTAGCCCAATACTGAGCAAAAATTAAGAAAATCATAAACATTACCTAACATGTTTACATTTTAACCAATTGAAAATTGCCTCAACGTGAGTAAAAAATAAATAATAAAAATCCTGAACGTAAAATAAAATCATGATTATACTAAGTTATATATAATCATATATATGTGTTAATAAGTGGATTCACAGATAAATAGAACACTAAAAAATGAGAACTTACTAATTATCAATGTTTCTTTCATCAAAACAAAGGTTTACTCCCTCAACAAAATTCTAAGGCTTTGCAATCCTTACTTGGTGTTGAGATTACTTACTAATCAGCTCATACCTGGAAATCTTACTTAAGACTGGACATGTTGAGTTTCACAGGTTGGTTGCTACTAAAAACGTTTATCAACCTTTCTATCTGTTGGTACACTTGATTCTTGTTTTAAGCTTTATCTCATTTTTAGCCATATGTATGAATGTGTGTCTCTATGGCTATATGCCACATGTGTGCAGATGCCAGGGAAAGCCAAAGGTGTAGGATACCCTAGAGCCAGAGTTACAGGTGGTTATGAGCTTCCTGACAAGATGGTGGGAATCAAATCCTGGTCCTCTGTAAAAGCAGCATGCATTGTTAGCTGCTGAACCATTTCTCCAACTCATTATATTCAAATCTAAATTGAAACTTCAAACTCAAAAAAGTAAGAAGCCAAATGACTTTTCTGGGACAAGGACACTGATATAAATCTCATTTATATTGACTAGAAACTAATCCTTGGCAAAGACAGACTTCAGCAAAATGTACATCTAAGTAGTTTCAATTAAAGTAGAATATCTACTTTATTTTTAATGTGTAATTTTTTTAACATGAGAGTATTTGGAAATCATAAAATTATTACCAAAAAGTAACAAATTAAGGCACAATTCCTCTTTCATATTATTAGGCTAAAATATTTACAGAAAGACATCAACCATTAAAAGTTTCAAAACCGTGTTATATTTATTTATCATGTTAAAGAAAAACCTAAGAATGCTATGCAAAGCATAGGCAATTACCAAAAGCAAATACTTCCATGAATCAGGTCTAATGTCAGATATTTAGATCTGTAGAGTTAGTTAGATCAACTTTAACATGAAGAAGCTAACCAAACTCCTTGTCTACTTCTACATGTCTACAATGTTTCCTTATAGAGTTTGCTAAAAATATTTGTTTACATCCTCTTCTCACTTATTAGTTTATAAACTCCTGGGGATTACCAATTTTATATCCCTAATAACTAACAAATGCTTTAGTTGTAAATGCATTATTCAGTTTATTTGCTAAATCAATAATGTTGCATAAACAAGACAATTTTAATCAGATTTAGTTGCTATTTTTATAACTTGCCTTCAGCTTTATAAACTGCTATTAAAAGTAAAGGTACAGCCAGATGCAGTATATTCTACAAATGCCTGTATTCTCGGCACTTGAAAGACAAAGAAAAAGGATAGTCATGAGTTGCAGACCACCAGCCTTGAGTTATAAAGCTAATGTATCTCAAAAAACTCAAAAATATTAGGGATAAGAGAGGGTAACAGTTGAAGATGATCAAAATACACTCTATATACACACATGAAAATGTTATGTTAATGTATAACTAATACATGCTAGTAAACTAAAAATATCACAAAGGTTTTAAAAATATTAAAACAAAACACTACATTTTTTTTTAAATCTGCAAGCTAGATATCATCTTGAATTCTAAAATGCATATATGGGCTTATTCTACTAAGTGTCTATTAGATCTCGCCAAATTAAAAAATATTTTAGATCCTCCTTGGTTTTCTTAGTCCACAGATTTTGCATTGTTTCTAATTAGTCATTAGTTACACTGCCTCCAACTATTTTACATTGGGTAAAGTTAATGAAGATAGTATATTCTATGAGCTACTTTTCTAGCAATCATTTCTACAAAAACAGAACAGTTAGAGTAATAGTAAAACTCTGAAGATTCTGTCCACTATACACATTTATTTTGGTGCTATTTGTTTTTTTTAATGTGCAGTCCTTTTGAGGATATACTTAAGCTGTAATAGATATGTGGAACCTGTGGTTTTAAAAAATAATTGGAGTTGATTAGCTATTTAGAGATGGAGGAGAGAGTGTGAGTACAACATTGGTGGTAGAGAGGTGAGAGTGGACCCGGGATTGACTATGATCAAAATACACTATATGAAATTCTCAAAGAATTAAAAATATTTTAAATATAATAAAAATACCACAAGGACTCTTGCTGAACTGTGTTCATTGCAGCTTTACTTGTAATAACTAGAAACTGGAAACAATCCAAACGGCCCTCAACTGAAGAATGGATAAAGAAAATGTGGCATATTTACACTATGGAGTATTACTGAGCTATTAAAAACAATGACATCATGAAATTTGCAGGCAAATGGATGAAACTAGAAAAGATCATGCTGAGTGAGGTAACCCAGACCCAGAAAGACAAAATGGTATGTATTCATTTATAAGTGGATATAAACCAAAAAGTAAAGGATAACCATATTACAAACCACAAATGCACAGAAATTAAGTAGCAAAGAGAGCTCAAGGGGGGGACCCTTGAATCTCATTGAGAAGAAGAAACAGAACAGACATCGTGAGTGGACAGTAGTCGGGGTGAGGGACACTGAATAGGGGATAAGATGGGGAATAGGAACAGGAGTGATCAGGTGGGGGTTCGGGGAAAAGTGTTCCAGGAGAGACAACTGGAATGGGGGAGGTGTCTCTGAGATGAATGAGAAACCTATGGCACTGGAAACTCCCAAGGATCTACGAGAATAACCCTAGCTAAGTCTCCTAGCAATGGGGGACATGGAGCCTGAACCACCCATCTCCTGCAATCAGGCAAGATTTCCTGACTGGGAATGAGGAATGGAGGGATGGGGACACCAACCTAGCCACAAAACCTTCAACCTACAATTTGTCCTCCCTAGTAATGTAAGGGGTAAAGATGGAGCATAAATTGAGGGAAGGGCCAATAAATGGCTGGCCCAGCTTGAGACCCATGCCATAAGGAGGGAGAACCCACCTTTGACAGTTAATGACATTCTTGCTATACTTGCAGCCAGGAGCCTAGCGTAACCATCATCGGAGATGCTTCACCCAGCAACTCAGGGAAACAGATGCAGAGACCCGTTGTCAAGCATGATTAGAGAATCATGCAGAAAAGGGAAGATGGGGAGGAAGGACTGTAGGAATCAAAAGTGTCAAAGACACCACAAGAAAACCTACAGAATCAACTATCCTGGTTCCATAGGGGCCCACAGAGACTGAACCACCAACCAGAGAGCATTCATGGTACTGACCTAGGCCCTCTGCACATATGTAACAGTTGTGTAGCTTGGTCTTCATGTGGAACTCCTAACAGCCAGAGCAGGAGCTGTCTCTGACTCTGTTGCCTGCCTTTTGATCCCTTTCCCATAACTGGCTGTCTCATCTAGCCTTAATAGGAGAAGATGCACCTAGTCTTACTGCAACTTGACATGTAAAGGATGGCTGATATTGAGGGGATGGCTCCCATTTTCTGAAGAAAAAGAAAGGAGGAGTGGAGGGTACTGAGAGGAGGGAGAAGAAACTGCAGTCAGGATATAAAGTAATTAAATAAACAAAATCCAGTTAGTTTAAAGCATTATTAACAAAACTCATTAATTTGCATGAAGTACATAAAGATACTCACAGCAGTTTTTCATTAAGAACTCTTGGGTGATCAATCAAAATTCAAAAGGGAAAAAAGGTTCCTAACTAAAGTTGTATGCAGATATGCTGAGAATTTAAATGATGCCTGGATAACATGAAAACTGAACTTACAAAAGCATAAACACTAGAAACTACTGTAGTTTTTCATAAATATATAAGTATGTTATATTATAAGCTGCCATGTGGGTGCGTGGAATCGAGAACAGGTCCTTTGGGAATGCAGCCCATGCTTTAACCAATGAGCTGTCTCTCTAACACCTCCCTCAGTTTTACATTTCAAAGTCATACCCAATATACCATTTAACATGTAGGTAGAACTACTAATTAATTTAAAATTGTGGTTTTCTTTTCTTTTTTTATTGGATATTTACATTTCAGATGTGGTTTTCTTTAAATAACTATTTTGGCTTTAAATCATAAAATCCTGTATCACTGGGCACAACCAGGGGAATCCCAAAGAATTCTGGGAGCGAGAAGGGTGGAGGAAAGCAAGAGAACATAAGTCACAGAATCAACTAAGCAGACTCAATGGTGGATCACTTGTCTAGCATGTGTAAGGTTCTGGGTTTAAAACAAACAAAACAGACTTAGAAAAAATATCCTAAAATTTACATGGTGCTTCATAAGACCCAGAATAGTCATAGAAACCCTGTGCAAAACAACTTGGGAGACATACTACTAACCAACTTTAAAATATGCTACAACCTACAGCAATCATAATAATATAAATAATTGCTATATTTCACACATATCAATAAAACAGAATAGAGCCCAGACATAAGTCATAGTATTTTTATAGGCATTAAGTTTTCAACAAAGCTATCAATGACATGTTAAAAAAAAAAAAAAAAAAAGAGGGTGGTTTTTCATAGAACAGTATTGAAAAACCAGATGTAGTCGTAGACAGATGAAGTCAGATCCATACCTCACATAATATACAAAACTCAACTCAAACAGATTGCTGTGGTTTTCAACCTGTGGGTCACAGCCCCTCTGGCAAACTTCTGTCTCTAAAAACTATTTACATTATGATTCATAACAGTAACAAAATTAGTTATGAAATAGCAACAAAAATAATTAAAGGGCTACAGCAGTAGGAAGGCTGAGAACCATTGGATTAAAGGCTTAAGCATAAGACCTATAGCTGCAACATATTTATTAAAAAGGGGGTGAATGCTTTTAGACGTTGGTCTAGGCAACAATTGTTAACTATAAACCCCCAAATCCCAGGTGAAAAGAGCAAAAATATGCAAATGACATATAAAACTAATACATAATGAAATCTTAGCCTTAAACAAAAGGAATTCCTGTAATTGACAGCAACATGAATAAACATTATGCAAATAAAATTTTTTCAAAATCATTTCAAGAGTAGATTAGTGTTTGTCCACACTACAAAGTAGAAAACTAGAGAGATGTTGGTCACTAGAAACAAAGTCTCAGTTATACAGTATAAATAAATCCTAGGACTGAGCTAGATCAACTTTACTACAGCTAATATTACTATATTGTATGCTTGAATTCTACTAAAAACCTTAAATATTCTTTAAACTATTAGTTACTATGTGAGGAGAAAAATATCTCAATTAGCTTATAGAGGTTATGAATATACCAATTCATTTATAATGGTAATCACTTCACAAAGTATTTTATTTCTATCAACTAGAACTCAACAAAGCAGGAAAAGTAAAAGTTATATACCAAATAACAGAATGTAGGTATTCTGATACTATATACAAAAGCCAGAAACAGAGATAGGTTGGGAAAATTGATGATTTACAAAAAGTCCTCTATAACATATTTATTTCTACTTCATCTCCCAGATCTTTGAAAATGACGGAATACTCCAGGGTACTGGAACCTATTTTCTTTAGCTACACTTTTCAGGTTCAACAACCTCATTCAAATCATTGTTTTAAATGCCATCTATATATTGAAGGATATCAAGCTAAAATCCTTTATTTTGTTATTTTATTCTTGTAATGTGTAAGGGTGTTTTTACCTATAAATAACATGTCAGTGTACCCTATGCATATCTGATACTCACAGATGCCAGAAGAATGTGTTGAACCCCTGGAACTGGAGTTACAGTTAGTTGTGAGCTGCTATGTGAGCTAGAAACTGAACCCAGGACCTCTAGAAGAGCAGTCAGCACTTCTTTAAACCATCTCTCCTGACCCTCAAACTAAAATCTTGAGACCAAATACTTACCCCAAACTCAGGGTTCATGCACAAACTGTTGCAGTTGCCAGTAAACCTCTACTCCAATTGACCCAGCAGCAGAGGCACATTCCTTGCTACCTGCCCCAATGTTCTGGGTTCCTGAATGAAATACATTGAAACACACACAGAGAGAAAGACAGAGAGAGAGAGAGGGAGACAAAGAGAGAGAGAGAGAGAAAGAGCCTTATATCTTAGTATACCTTAAACAGCTCAATGGCTGGGCTACTCCCAAACTTATACGTGTCTAACACCTCCCTTCCAATATTCCTGAGTTATTACTTAGTAAAATCTATATTCCATCTTTGCTGCCCTAGAACCAATTGCCCCGACCCCGACCCCAGGGCTGCTCTTCCCCAGCTCTTACATGATTGGCATGCTCTCTCTTTTGCACCTCTCAGGACTGGACCTGATCCTTTCCTGGCATGATGGTTCTAAATCTTTCTTCTTCTTTCAGTACCCTTGCCTGAGAATCCTAAAGTCTCACCTCTGTCTCCCTGCCCAGACATTGGCCACCGGCAACTTTGTTTACCAATCAGAACCAACTGGGGGCAGGAACCCTCAGTATCTTCACAGATTCTCCTGCAATTTGGGGAACTCAATTAACATAATACAAGCATTAGACCAAATTCACAACACAAAACTAGCTAATCTACATTCTCATTTGGATTTAAATTTTAAAAACAGCAAGAATTCCTGATCATATCATTCAAACCTCTTCAACAATCCAGTCTTTGTTGATGACAGCATCATCTTTCAAACGTGCTTCCACCAAAAATCTTCTGGATAATCTATTTAATCTCCCAGACATGTGCTGAAATGTCACAGTACTTGGAAATCAAATCTGAGTTCTGCTGCCTACCTTCTGATGTAACCTGCATCTCAGTCCCTAAAATGAAGTGAGCTGACATAGATAAAATTTCTAGTACAAAGTGACACATACAGTACATGCTGAAAAAATGATTTGTTCATGTGATAAAATTAATAGTATTCCAGTAAACATTCTTCTTTCTTTTGAAAATTCAACACTTAGATTTCCTGGGCCTATGCTATGTCCATGTGATTAAGTTCTGGCCAACAAGATGAGAACATGTATAACCTCCAGTGACACACTTTTGAGAAAGCTGCTTTCCATTTTCATTTCAAATTTCATTTGTTTGTTTTGCTTTTCCCCACAAAGAAGGATGTGATTGTAACATGGTAATCCAGATTCATCTCTCAGACAAGAGCACAATCACTGGAGATGGCAGAATGGTAAATCAGAAGGTGCAAGGCCCCTGAACAACTGTATGAAACAGTGCTGTCCAATAATCCAAGTTGCTGGCCAGTTCAGACTCATCCAAGTAAGAGTTAACCAAGCCTTCTATCTACATGTAAAATTATACTGCTTAGAGGTATCTTATTTCCCTACCTAGAATTCATCTGAATCTTTTGATGGCATACTATCTCTGCCCCAATTTTTTATAAATGGGATTAACAGAATTTAAATTCAAGATGCCATTATGTAACCAAAAATTTCCATTTCATTTATGAATAAAACTTTCCTCAGAAAAAGTATCATTATTATCTTCCTACATCTCTTTCTTCTTTGTATAAATGTGTATGTTCGTGTATATGCCAATCATATCCAAAGATACTATGAAGTAGATATATACCTGAAATCCTACAGTATTTCTAGGTTTAATTAAAAATGCCAGTTCTTCAAAGGTCTTGTGAATACAATTTCTAGATGTCATTTTATTTATGCAAGTGGTTACTGAATACCTATTATAGATAAGGCACAATAATAGTTGAATTTAAAGTAAAATATTAAGGATCTTATACTGCCCTACAGAAATATAACAGCCACAAATAGGAATTAGGTAATTTTAAACCTGTGGCAGGTGCATTTCAAAAAGATAAAGTTATTTTTAATAATATTCTCTATTTAACCAAATATATTTTAGCTATAACACACACAAAATAAATGTTTTTTTAAAAAAGCTTGAAAACATGGTACTTCTAGCCAGTTAGCCATTCAACAAGAAATGTTATCATATTATTGTTATAAAAATTCAGATCATACCAGTTAATTAAATGATTATATTTATGCCATTCTCTATTTTATGATCCTTGTACAGCAAAATTCACTTAATGAAGTTCTTATGAGGGTAAATGCAGAAGGCTAAGTTGTCTATACAAAGGAAGGCAGAAGTGAACGGGTGACGGTAAAATGAAGTAGCTAACTGAACTCATTATTCTAATTGAAGTTCACAAATTTAAAAAGTGCTGTTCTGAGTTGTCATTTTTTCTTCAACAAAATCATTACACAACAGTTTTCAGAAACATTGTCCTTTGATAATGAAAATGCAAAAATCAGAAGTAATGATAAGGTAGAACCTATTAGAAATATATTTTTAATATCTGGAAACAGTATTTGTATAATGTGTATGTTCCAGGATTATAGTAGTTGGTCGGCAGTTAGTTATAGTCAATGGATGTTTTTAAATTGTATATGTATTTGTCTTCAAAACCAAGAAAATATGGAATTAAACTTAAGATTTTCTACTATTTCAAAATAAATTATTTTATTTCTCTCTCTCTCTCTCTCTCTCTTTCTCTCTCTCTCTCTCTCTCTGTGTGTGTGTGTGTGTGTGTGTGTGTGTGTGTGTCTTAATGCATGTTTGTGCATTGTGTGTGTGTGTGCAGTGCTAGCAGAGGCCAAAAGAGGTCATCAGGTTCCCTGAAACTGTAGTATAGGCAGTTGTGAGCCACCTCACAGATGGTCCAGGAACTGGACCCTGGCCTTCTTCGAGAGAAGTAAATGTTCTTATCCACTGAGTCATCTCTTCAGACCTAGGTTTACTACTTTAATAGCCTAGATATGAAATATCCCCCAAAACAGTGCTGAAGGCTTTGTTCTTAATGTAATGTTCAGATGTGGCCTTTTGGGGAAGTGACTGGATTATGAAGGCTCTGAATGAATAGTATCATAGCATTACTGGGAACTGGCAGAAACTGGGAGGTAGCAACAAGGCAGGCACTATACATACACATTCCTCTTCAAACAACAAACACCACCTAGCAACAATGGACCTCCACCTGCATCACATACACCCTCCTCTAAATAATGCAAGAAGTTTTTGTTCCCTTAACAATAACCAAACTTAAGAGTTTCTATTAAAAAATATTCCATGTATTCAGGTAGGAGAACAAAAGGCCTGAACTGACTGGAGGGCATATGCAGTAAAGGAAACTGTATCTTCAGAGAACTTTCAGAGAAAATTCCATATTTATCATTTTATGCCTATGCACAACTGAGTATACATATGCTTAAAATCAGATGCACTATGGGAAGGAATATAGGTAGTAGGAACAATGATTATATGATCTCATCTGTAAATCAAAAGAGAACCATCGAAATGATGCATTTTAGCAATGTCAAATATATTAAAGCCTTCCTTTTTTTAGACCACATAAAAAGAATGTTGGCACTAACCTGAAGTCTCTAAGTAACCTTACACATGGGGCCTGCTGTCAATCTTGACAATATAACTCTCTCCAATCTGAATGATTACTTTACTTTGGATAATGATTTTGAATAACGATACCTTGCTACTCTTGCAGATCTGTGTGAGCTCTTATTTCAATTCTTTGACTATGAGATCAAAAATCTGGCCTAAATTGGACCAGTAACAGTGGGACCTCACTGGAGGAAGCAGATCAATGAAGGCACACCCTTCCTAATGTCTTACTTCATGATGCTTTGCCACTAGCTTATAATCAATGGAGTCAACAAACCACTGACTAAAACCTCTGAAAAGAGTGAACCAAATGATTCCTCATCTCAGGTATTTTGTTACAGCAGCAAAAAAGTTGGCCAGTAACAGCTATGTTGAAATTATTAATTTTTTTAAGTTTTAAAGTTATTCTTACATGTATAAATAACGTTAAAATATTGTATATGAAAGAAAAAAAGACAATGGATGAGTTGATGAATGATGATGTCTGTTTCCCTTGGCATACTGAAGGTGAATATAGATAAAAACAAGATTCAAGTTATATCTCCAATTCCAACCTCAAGACACAACCACTATAGCAAACAGCATTACTGTGCACTTTATTATATAAACAAACAATTCAGGGTTACATCTGACTGTTTAACAATCTTCCAAGTTATACTGTTTCACTACAACACAGACCCTAAGTTCACTCGTCACCATCTGGACCCAGTTCATCATCACAAGCAACAGGATCCTACTTAAGTCTCTCTAGATCCATTTTTGCCTTATTCTTGTCAATTTTCTATACATATCATAAACATCTTATTTTGGAAAAAGAAAGCAAGAAAACTTTCTAAAAGTTTTTTCTCACATTTTCAAAGTCCAACCTCCTCCTTCTGGCCCACAAGTTTCTCAGTTACGTGACCTTTGGCTGACTTTTCAATGTTATCACTTATTACTCTCCTTCTCTCATTGTTTTGGCATATTGATCTCTTTTATGTTCTTGAATACAGCAAGTTTATTATCATAATCTTGTAGTTCTTTCTGCACAAAATGTCAGGATAGCAGGTCTTCTTAAAATGTCCTCCTCATTGTCCCTTTGGATTTGATGCAAATATGTCCTCTGCAGTGAAGGCTTTTCTGACTCTGTCTGTCTAAACAGCTCTTGCTATCTATCCTCCATGCCACTTACACTTAGTGAATACCCAATTTGCCTTCTCCATACTCATCAACAGTATCTCACTGATAATTAATCTATGTGTATATTATGTATAGTTTACTATCTTTAAGACCCCTCTGTAATGTTAATGATTACCCCTTCCCTAAGACTGAACTATACATCACATGCGCTAGGCACACACTTGATCATTAAGCTATATCCCCAGTGAAGCAGAAACTTCTGGTTTGGAAAGTCAGTTATGTCAAATGGTGTTTTGCTGGGCACACAGGTGAAAGAACGTCTTGCTAAAGCAGAGACACCTGAAAGACTGTTTTCCTGAAACAGACAAGTGAAAGGGTGCTTTGATATACAAACATGTGAAAGAACCCATGATGAAGGAGTATAAATATGACACACAGACAGTGGCAGCTGGGCACTGAGCTTTGGTGTAGTTGGCTCCACCTCACTATTCTTTGCTAACAACATGCATGTATCGGTTCACCTTGCATAGAATTATTGAGCTCTTGTGGTAATGCTACCATTGAAAGAAACTCACCCAAGAACTGCTCATGAGGTTCCTGTGGCAGCTTGCCACTTCAGTGGGCTTAGGCTGGTTGGAAAGCCTTGAGGTTCTGGAACTCACTAAGAACAAGGATTAGAAATAAATCCTGTCCTGGAACTTAAGGCTGACCTCAAACTCACAGAGATCCACCTACCTCTCTCTGCCTCCCTAGAGCTGAAACTAAAAGTATGTGTCACCACTACCGGACCCTCTGAAGACAGAAAATATCAAGTTCAACACTATATTTTTACAACTGAGAACAAGGATTAGAAATAAGTATGTGCTTGATAGATATCTGGTATTTTGTCAACAGAGAAGAACCCATATAAATTACCATCTAATCTTTACTGAAGACAAAAACTAAAACTGTTCCTTACAGCACATAATCACTTCCACAATTAACTCACTACTGCTTGGTAAATAACAGATATGCCTGCATGGGAATCAACTATCACAGAATCTCAGATTCAAATGTCAATATTGCTATGCTTAATTAATAAAGATCAAATAAGAGACTGACAATGTTTAAGGAATAGAGAATTATGTCTTTACCCTCCTTCAAATTCCTTTTCCAAAACAAAAGCCTGTTCATAAATAATCAAGCAAATGAAAAGTTGCCAAATTTTGATTTTGTTCAACATCTATGCTGGTTGAGAGCCAAAGGAAAAATTAAATAAAGCTCAGAACAATGCAGAAGAGATTGGTCAGACTCTTTCTGTTCCATTGGCCTATGACTGCATACCACCCAGCCAATTCAGCAAACACAGCTCAATAAAAGCAGGGGAGTCTGGAAAGCCTTAAGATGATTTAACATAGTAACATCTACACTTTCAAAAAATTCTATAGTTGTATCCTGCCAATTGTGAATGAGTGTTGTTGACACCATTATTTTTAAAACGACCAACAAGTTAGCTATTAAAAATATATAGATATTTTACCTAAACAATAATGGCACACTAAAAATACCTAAGACATTTCATTTTTCAAATCTTCAATTTAAAAAGCAACATGTAACAGTAATTTTGTAAAACAAGTTAATAAAACATGCTTCATTAACCTAAACCTACCAACAGCAGCATTTATGCTTTCTAATATGAGGAAACAAGAATTCATAGAACAAAAATCATATAAAACTAGCCTAAAAGAACAAATAGATGAAACTTAGCTCTAATGCCAACTTAAATCCAACCAACCTAATAAACACACAAAACTCGCATTTCAGATGAACAATATGCTTTGTTCTTACTTGCTTTTCAGTAAGAGCTCCTTTAGTAAGACATACAGAAGAACAAGAACTGTGTCAAGTCACCTACATTTTTAAATGTCATTTAAAATGTTGAAACCTGCCCATTTACAGAGCAAACACAATGCTACCTTTAAGATACAGTCTTTCACTTCCTTTCTCTTCTTGCTTGCATTCATAATCTGACAAATTTATGGGGCATAATGTCCATGAAATTCCTTCAAAAGTTGAACAAAAAATAAAAGGATGTGTTCCAATTCCTACTCTCAGGACATCCTGGTCATTCTTGATCATTTCAAACTGTTAACCCTTTCCCAACATAGCTGGTGGGATTACTCAGGTCTGAATTGCCACCACTTTTTTCCTTCCTGGTCAACCTTTAGTTCTCAAAGCTATAGGAATTTTTTAAGAAATGAAGACTGATGGAATTAAAGGTACTGATATTTCCACACAAAGAAACAACTGTAAAGTCTCTTAGCGTCTTATAAAGGGTTCAAGTTCAAGGGTATTCAGACTTTAAAAGCAAAAACAAACTTTTAAGTATCATTCTACCCACTTTTACAAACAAAGAAACAACATAATTCCTATCAAATTGATTCTCCATTTTGTCACCTTCTTAAAACACTACCTTTTGGATGAATATTATCTACTGCACAATGCAGAAAATGGCAGTTTTGTGGGGTTTTTTTCCAAAAACATATCTATATTGTTTGACTTTGAGCTTTATATATAAAGTACAAATCAAAGTATTTTACTCATCATGCAAATAGGTGGACAACTACTGTTCATCAATGTTGTATAACAGATTCCTTCAACATTGAAACGTTCTATTTTATAGGAAGTTCTTAAACAAGAAGGTAAACAACTCAAAATTGCTTTAGGAAGTCCCTGAAATCCACAAGATTCACTAGATTCCCTCTCTGCAGGAGTAAGTAATAAAAGCAGAGAGTCATCTCAGACAAAACCCAGCCAAGCTACAAATGAGACTATGAAGTCAGAATCTGCCTGGAAGAGGCAGAAACCAGCTTCGCTGCCTGGAAGAGGTTTAGACCAATTGAGTCACTTGGAAGGGACACTGTCCAATCTGTTGAGCTGCCTGCAGGGTGTACAGTGTACTCCAGGTTCCTAGCTTTTGTGAGCTGTCACCTGTGCTGGGGTGGGCTTTGGTGATGCAGCTATATTTAAGACATTTCTGCTCCTGTAAGTAGCCCCATGCTTATAATCCTGTAAGTAGCCCCAATAAAACTCATTGGTTCACCAAGGAACTTTGGTGATATCCATACTTTGGTCTGTCATGAGCTCTCTAGATCGGGTGAATAGATGTGTGAAGTATCAGCCCAGAGATACAACAACCAAATATTATCAAGTGGATGGGTTGGGTCAGAGTATAAAATTTCTTGCCCTCATGGCACTCATATACTAGGGAGAGGAAGAGACACTAAACAAATGAGCAATAAGTAAAACATAGTAAGTTAAGCTGGTGGTAAGTACTGTGGAGTAAAAGGCAAAAGGAGAAATATTGAATATAAAAGAGCCTGGCATTGGCCTTAAAATAGGTGATCAAGAAACAGCTTCCTAAGAAGATAATAGGTAAATAAATATGTAAAGAAGGTAATAGAACAAGCAGGTCATGCAGACATCTACAGACAAGATGATCCTAGAAAAAAAAAAAAAGCCTATATGGCATGTTCAAGAGAAGGCAAAGAAGGTAACTCAGCTGCAGTGCATGACAAGATGGAGAGCAGGAGTAAAGTGGGGTCAGAGGACATAACTAGTTAGATTTTGTAAGTACAGACAGGTCATTCATTGGAAGGGCTATATTTTATTCAAGTTGACCATTAAATAAGATGTTGAGCCACAAACTGTTCTGATAAACTAAGGCACACAAAGCAGCAACACAAGACCAAATCTAAGTTTAGGAGGCTATCCAACAGAAGATAATGGTGAGTTAGTTAGAATTGGAATGTCAGTGGAAATTAAGTCACTAAACTCAGGACATGCAACACTTACGCAGATGAGACACAGAAAAGTAACACAACATAAACATTAAATAGCCACCATCCAAAGAGTTTTGACAAATGTATGAAACTACTGTTACAACATTATTGACCTTATTTTTCTAAGGTCCTTGGGTAAGCATGATATGCTTTTCTGTCATTACCAACTGGTTTTAAGTTTTTTAAATTTTACAAATATGGAAACTCACAGTAAGAAGTTCGTAGTTCTTGACATTGTTCAGCATATTGATCTGAGATGTATTTACACTGTTCATTTATAAGTGAATCATACTCTCTTACTGCTGAGTAGTAGTATATGTCATAAATAAACCACAAAAACCACTTTTGTCTTTAAACCGTTTACCAGTTAACTGGCATACTAGTCATTTCCAGCATGGAATGTTATGGTCCTTTTGATATGAACAGCTGTGGACAAGTCTTTGAGTAAACGTGTTTTTTACTTTTCTTGAGTAAATCACTAGGAACTAGACTGTCCCATTAAGTATACCATTAACTTGTTTTTTGATTGTTTTTTTTTTTAATCCCTAAACAGTTTTCTAAGGCAATTGAAACATTTTACATTTCCATTAAGAGTGTGTGAGAATGTCAAAGCCTGGCATCATCATGTATGTACACTTTAGATATCCTGGTGTATTATATGGTAGACAATACTTTATAGTGTTTTCCTTATTTGTTTTGTGATTGATAATACTGATGAAACTTTTTATGGGCTTGTTGTCCATTCTTGTATATTTCTTTTGTTAAGCTATTTTTGGCTTATTTTTTAATAGTAGGTATTACTAATTCTTATAAACAATGAAATCTGTTTATGGGCTAACTTATATATGTTTGTGTATTCATTATAATAATACTACTAAAACTATTGCATCATAAAATATGGCTTTTAGTAATGTTAGATCCTCCTAATTATCACGCAATGAAAATCTAGTCTTTGTCTTTAATATTTATTCTTCTAAATAAATATAAATTTTCTGGTTCAAATTTCAAAAGAATTATTTTTTTCAGAATTTCAAAAGGCAATTTGGAAGCATTCAAATCTTTATTCTTTCTGGAAAAATTGATGAGCTATCATTTAAATTTTCTTATACTTTTTTAGAAATTTTGTCATTTTCCTCAACTTTTTCTCATTAAGGCACTTCCTAATAATACTGTAAACAAAGCATCTTCATTATGTTTGTAAATTTACCATGCTACAGAAAACAACTATATTTCATTCGCCCTTTTCATATTAACTCCTTATTTTTCTTATTAACTCTGATATTTTCATATTCTCTTGTTGGCTTCTAGATGTAATTATTGTGACTGCAATAGACAACTAAAAATAGACAACTAACAGTGGTTATGTGTCTGTTTTATTATACACTCACAAAAATGTGTTGACTATTTCATTATATAGCATACTGGGTACTGCCTTGATAGTTCTTTCTTTAACTAATGATATCCTGATAGGGTGGGAGAGAGATAAAAGAGAGTTGGGTGAAGAGATTCCAGAATGCATTATATACATGAATAAACTGGTCAAATAACTTAAATGTTTCAAAAAGGAAGTCTTCATCCT
This sequence comes from Rhabdomys pumilio, assembly GCA_030674055.1. Taxonomy (NCBI): domain Eukaryota; kingdom Metazoa; phylum Chordata; class Mammalia; order Rodentia; family Muridae; genus Rhabdomys; species Rhabdomys pumilio. Next base: position 50,516,131 of record JANHMN010000001.1, on the reverse strand, counting down.
TAGTATTCAAAACTTAATAAAGAATGAATACTGAACTTCATCAGACTTTTTCTGATTATGATCAAAAGGTTTCTCACCATTGACCTAATATACCTACACCTGACAGCATTTTATTCTTTTAATATTCTGCTGAATTTCATTTGCTAATATCTTATAATAGCTTTTTCCATTCATATTCACGAATAAACAAGGCCAAATATACTTTTTGATATGTATCAAACTTAAGATTGAGAAAAGTGAATTGGAAAATTGGAAAATCCATACATTTATTTTTATATGTTTCTTTTGTTTTATGATGTTTTATTATAAATACCATTTCTTAGACTGTGTAGAAGAATAGGTCTTAAAACTATGTTTACTTTTTGAGAACTTGAGTTTATAAATATAGATTTAAAAAATAGATTATTCAGATATTTCACCACTAAGAAAATATTTATAAAACACCTCTCTCTAAGTTAAGCAGCAGAGTTTATTTTCCCTCAAATAGGGTGTTGTCTAGTTAGAAAGCAAAACACATGAATAACAATCTGAAATCACTGTTGGTGGTCTGTTAAAATTTTATGAAGTCATCAGTGTATGTGATAGTTTTCAACCCTACTCTGTATCACTTACCTTCCTGTTTCCCCATTCCTTCTTTACAGAAAGGGGAAAAAACGATCTGTGTTTTTTTGAAAAAAAAAAAAAAAAAAAAAAGAGCAAACAACTATTTTTATATTTCAGTTGCTCAGGAAAGAATGCTGCAATCTTGGTAGCCAGAGGGCTTTCACTTTTTCTCCTTTCTCCTGCTCTTGCTCTCCCTCCCTTTGCTCCTTCACTCTCCTCCTTTTTCTTTCCTCTTGCTGCTCCTCCCTCTCCCTTTATAAAGCTAAAGAGGTCCTATAAGCATGTCTGAGACTTACACCTTAATGGACTAAGTTCGGAGTCCCTAGTGAAAGTTATGGCTAAGAAACAGGAAACATTCCCTGTCCATCCTCACTGCTTAAGCACTTAGAACACTACCAATGGAAGGTGGGTGGACACAGAGGAAAGTGTGCAGACATATTGCCATGGCAATCAGAATCAAGTTTATTTCTATTGCTTGTTTATTTTTTCCATGAAGACAAGTACAAAAACAGAGAAGAAAATGATGCAGAATAAACAGTACCGTAATCAATAGCATAACTGGGATTTTTCTCTCGCCATGCTTTATTCCCAAAGTTACAAACCCAAATGACTATAGTGTCCACTTATACCTAAAAAACAAACAAACAAAACAACCAAAAACCAAAAATCCCTCCTTGATGTCAATTTTTAAGAAGGACAAAATCTCAAGCATAATGCTGTTCTAACAGTGAACTTCACTGACATTTTTCAGGAATGCTCAGTAGCTAGAAGTTAATTTTACAGGGCATCACAAATGAGAAAAGTGATGTACGTGCATGTGTGAGAATTTTTAAAAACATATGAACTGTATAATTTTAATTTAAATACTTTGAAAATCATAAAAACTTACCTATGTTCTTTAATAAAAATATAAATTACCATAACTAATCTGAGAAAGGAATATTTGACGAACCCCTAAGCTACATAAATTCTGAAGCATTCCTTTGAAGTCTAGAGCAAGATATCTTCAGAGGCTAAAAGTTTTTAAAAATGTAATAAGATAGAAAATATATCAATTGATTCTACAAGCTAAAATAATACTAGCAATAAAACTGAATAAAAATAAGTCTCATATAGTACTGAAAATAAGACTGAGTAAAGGTAAGTTTAATACAGAGAATATACCAATTCCACCTACTTTTTTTTTTTTAAATAGTGAAATAGCCTTGATATTGAACTCTAATTTTACTTGCAAATTAACCACGAATTTCTAGGGTCTGAGAATGTTCTGCATAGATACCCTTTCCAATGGTTTAGAGATTTCAACCACAACCACATAATGTTACAATGATGAAAAAATATAGAACCTATCCAATTTTTTTTTGGTGGTTTGTTTTTGTTTTTGTTTTTGTTTGTTTTTGTTTTTCAAGACAGAGTTTCTCTGTGTAGCCCTGGCTGTCCTGGAACTCACTCTGTAGACCAGGCTGGCCTCAAACTCAGAAATCTGCCTGCCTCTGCCTCCCAAGTGCTGGGATTAAAGGCGTGCACCACCACTGCCCGGCGAACCTATTCTTAATATCCTAGTGTATTGATGTTTTCTTAACATAAGTTAAATACTGAAGCACGTTTATCCAGTTTACACACACACAAATACCAAAATGAACAGAAACAAAGGATTTCTTCCCTGCCTAGATAAGGTTACAATTAATGTATTATCTACTGTACTACAGTGGTATCCTCTTATTACCAATTATGGTCAGCATCTTATCCATATTGCTTGGACTGAACATCTATAATGTATCTATTACAATTTAGTGTATCATATTCCTAATACCTGAAATGGTTTTTTTTTTGGTTCATATAATTAATGCAGTATTTTTAAAACTGAATTTTGATCATACTATAAATAAGATATTAGGGTGACCTAAGCAAAAAAAAAAAAAAATACACTATCATTTTTATTTTCTGAACAATCATATCACAGCAGAATCATGCTAGTTTATTTTAAAAAAAAAACCTACTCACGGAGTATATATGTATGTGTGTGTGCAAATATTGCCATATATATATGTATATATATTATATATGTATTATTTGACAATTATAACAACCTTTCCTACCCAGTATTTTTCAGTGGGGGGGGGGGAGCATGGGAAGAAAGGGGTGGAATAGAAAGGAAGGGAAGAGGTAGAGAGGAGACAGAGGAGAGAGGGGAGAGGGGAGAGGGGAAAGACAGAGATGTATAAGTGAGCTCTTGCCATTATGTACAGGAGTAAGCTCTTTCCTTCCACCATGTGAATCCCAGAAATCAAACTCAGATCATCAGCCTTAGCAGCAAGAGGTGTTACCTGCTAAGCCACCTTGCAGGCCTCCTGCCCAATACTGAAAAGGATATCTAACAATTTTTCTCTAATGGGTTCACAAAAACTGCTGAAGCTAAGGTTAAAGGGGAAGAGTGGACTGGGACTTCCCAATTGGGACTCAAGTCCCAAGCACTAATGTAAAAAAAATTTCACTAGAGTAATCCTATTATACTACTCAGAAAGTCTATCTTAATATTGAAACTTACTCCTCATTTGAGCATTACATGTCCTCCATATATCCATAAGCTATGGGCTTAGGCCCTAGTCTAAGGTTCTACTGGACGACGATTGAGACTTTAGGATCTAAGTCCTAAGGAGAAGTGCTCATGTCACAGGTGCTCTCATAGAAGACTGTGAGATTTTGGTCTCTTCCTTCTTTCTTTCACTCCTTAGCCATATGCTGAGTGATCTCACTCTACTGCATGATTCCCACAAGAATGCACTGCCTTGCCACAACCCTAAGCCATAAGGACAACAAACCATGGGTTGAAATCTCTAAAGCATATTAATAATGGCTTAATTGGTTCTTCATTTTGATTTTCTAACAAATTATATTGGCTCTGGGATCTAAAAAGTTTTAAGGTGTGTCATTAGGTATCTAAGTAAACCCTATACTGCAATTAACATTTCTAAGTAATCAGTGAAAACTGATGTACTAAACAAACCAATTGCAAAGAGCTAATGTAACATGTAGAACCAATCTGTAGGTGAAATTTTTTACATTTTGGGTCCCAAGTTTTGAAAAAAATGTAAGATTGTTTCAAGTATTAAAATCTGAATTTTTAGCCTAGTTAGGACATTCCACACATTCAACAGAGGAAGACCTTTATGATGAAAAAAAAAACTCTGTTTCTTCTGATAGAATACCATGGTAATAATATACTTTGCAATTTGTACATTTTAATCGAGCAACATGGCTGCTCTGGCATCTAAAGACCTTCTAGGTCTGTGTGATCCAGCTGGAATGACAAACCTTTAATCCCTCTGGCTAGAATACAAGTACTCCCTTCGTATACACCTTTAATCCCTGACATTGTAGATAAAGTTAGTTTGTAAAAGGAAGCAGCCATGTTTACAAGTGATGCCTGATAGAGGGGCAGACAAAGTAATGAATCAGAGAAAGATTTAACAGAATGAGTCAGAGGTAGGATATGTCCAACTCTCATGAGAACACACAGGAAAGAGAGCAAACTTAAAAATAACAACACAGGGGTGGGGTTGTTTTACAGAGACAAATTGCAGGTGAAGATAGAACAGGCCAGAGAATGAGAATGAGCCAAAATATTAGAACAGACTTCCAGAGTTAGTATGAAGCCAAGCAGAGAAATTCATTCTGAAGCTGAGAAAAGCCAGTTTGAATCAGTCAGTTTGGAGAATTTAGGCTAGAACAGGTAAGATGAATCAGCCAGTCACAGTTTAGAAAGAGCCAGAAAGGATGAACTTACTCAGCAGTAAGCCTGCAAGACAATTACATCTAGCCAATGAAAGATACAATGAAAGAAATAAATGATCATTCATCTAAACCTACCAAAGAAGCATTTCAATAGAAAAAAAATTAATTGATTTGATCTGAAAGAATTTAAATAAGGCTTAAGCAAAACAAACTTGCTTCAAACCCTATAAAAAAAAGCTGATAAACTTTTTTATATTACACAAGAAAAATTAAGTTTGCCGAAATATTTTTATTAAGTCAAAGTTGTGGAAACTATATTTAATACTAATATTTGAGACTGAAAAATACAAGGTAAGCTAGTTTATCTTTTTTACATGACCTTGGAATGACTTACTCATGATAAAACCAAATTCCAATAAAACAGATGGTAGACTAGACACTGCCAATGTTTTAGCTTAGAAAATATTTTTAATTTTTTTATTTCTCCATGCTGTGTTTACTACTTTACATATGTCTCTGACTGCCAAAGAATTGTTAACTAACGGGCATGAGATTCATTTTGTTAGTTCACAGCTGGGCACTTTAGTCATACAACATCTGCTTCTCAACATATTGTTCGCCTTTTCTTCATCTATCTGAAACAGCTTCTAAAAGTTGTGACAGTAAAAGCATATATACTTCTCAATATTTGGAAACTAAACTTGATTATAATCGTTATATTTATTATTATCACATAACTTATCAGTGGCTTCTGAATGACTAAAAGCCATACACTGTATCTAAGGATCTAGAAAATCTGGTATTAACAGCAATTTGCAGAACCATTTGGTTGTCAAAAATTGAAATACTCCAAGAGTCATCCAAGAGATGAATGAATAACATCCAAGAGATGTTATTCTCTGCATATGTACCTTTAGGCTCTAAGTGCAGACATAATGGGAAAGTAACTAAAATTTCAAAATGTTAATGTTAAAAAATGGAATACCCACAGAAAAGAATATATTTCATTCTACAGACAAGACTCTGATTCTTTGGTGCCATTAGCTTTTAGTTATATAGGGATAAATTAATCAAACAACAGATTATCAATGTCCTTAACTACCAAATTATCATAGTCCTTACTGCCTCACTTTTCTGCTTTGGATGACTATATATTAGTCTAGAATCCTATAAAGACACAGAAAGGTAAAATCCAAAGATAGGCACTCAATACACAATGTATTCTATTCTGAATGTTTTCAGTTTGTTTCAATTTCCTTCTGGGAATGATTTATGAGAGTAGTTAGATCTTGGGACAATCTTCAAAGCTAAAATATAGTTCAACTATAAGAGTAATAATACCACACAACCCAAGCATCTTTTATACTGCTTTCAGGACACAGTATTTCATTGACTTCTTTCCCCTCTCTTAAGATCTTTTCCTCTCCTCCATGATTTCCTTCTAGTTTCACACACCTCTCTCTGTGTGTGTCTCTGTCTGTCTCTATCTCTGACTCCATCCTTTCTATGTAAAAATTCACTCCAGAATAACAGTGGAAGTAGAGGGCACTACAAAGGCATAGCAGAGAAAACTAGGTAAGTTTAAGAAACTACAATTATATAGAGCTAGCACTAGCAATAGGAAGTACAAGTGAAGGGGCTAGAAAGTTAGACAAGTAACAGATTATAAAAGCTCTCATTTTTAGCAGAACGACTACCATTATGTTAAGCAGAATAGGTTGACTCAAAAGACATATACCATATTTTCTCTCAGATCATGAAACTAGATTTGAATATTTTGAGAGACAGACAGACAGACAGACAGACAGACACACACACACACACACACACACACACACAGACGGGGGGGGGGGGGGGGGGAGGAAGAAAGGGAGGAAAAGAAAGAGAGAAAGGGAGAGGGAGGGAAAGAGGGAGTCAGAGATAGAGACAGACAGAGACACACACAGAGAGAGGTGTGTGAAACTAGAAGGAAATCATGGAGGAGAGGAAAAGATCTTAAGAGAGGGGAAAGAGGTCAATGAAATACTGTGTCCTGAAAGCAGAGGAGCAGACCCCTGGCCTAGGAAGAAGGGAAGCGGTGAGAGTAGGGGGACAGAGAATGCAAGGAAGAGCAGTGGAGAAAAGACTAAATTAAAATGCAGTATAATGGCATATAAGTATAAAATTGCCAAAACAAAACCCATTACTTTGTATACTATATCTTTTTTAAAAAATTAAATTACTGCTAGTAACTGCTGAAGACTATACTGGATAAGAATTGTGAACAGTCTCTTTTACCTTCCGAACCATTATCAATGGTGTCTAACATACAAGTAGGAAAAAAGAGTAATTCCATATTCTTGTGGACTAAAAGAATAATTACATGGTTTAAATTTTTAGTATGTTATTTGATATATACAAAGGTAGTTAGGGAAGTATTTCTGCCCATGACAAAAACAGTCAAACAGAAAGTGAATAAAAAAATTCAGTAATCCTTTTTTATGTTCTAACTTTTTCCCACTTGATTATCTAAAAAGGAAAAGACTAAAAACTGTACATTAATCACAATCACAAGCTAATGAGATAAACAGAAAATAAAAAATGGGAAATAAGGATGTAGGAAAGTAAGATATTTAACTAGCTAAGAATGACTGAAGTAGTAATCAGCTTTAAAGTAACATATACTTACCTCACTTTCAATTTTATTACTATTAAATATTAATAGGTAAGTTTAGTTCCATAAGAGAAAGGTGAAAGGGAAAAAGTTGCAAAGCAATGCTAAAATTCCAACAGTAGTATGTAAAAAATCAGGATGAGCAAGAGAGTGGAGATGAGAAAAATTAGGGGCATTTCCTGACTCGGTATTTTGTACAACATTGTTCTCCACCATCTTCTGATTGGTCAATAAAGAGCTGATAGCCCATAGGATAAGGAGAAAGAGTCTCAGGTGAGCTGAGGAGTCCCCATAAAGACACACATGAAGGAGGCCAGTGTGAGACCAAGATGGCAGGTAGGGGACACATGGCTGGGAAGTAGGTTGGGAAGTAGGCCAGGCCAGCATAGTCTGGTTTGAATAGCTCAGAACCTGCCCAGCTTAATGCCAGAAACGTATAATAAATATACCAGATGTCATATATTTGGAAGATAAAAAGTGGTTATAGAAAAGCCCCCTGAACATTTGAAGTATTTTTATAAAAAACAGCTACTTCTAAGATTGTCACTTCTAATTATTTCATTTTAACACACCCTTAAAATGTCTGCCCAAAAACTGACTTTATTCTAATATGACACCTTTTTATTAATATCATATTCAAATATAACTGTATAGATGAATATGCAAATAAAGCTGTCTCTTAAGAAGGAAAGACAGGTACTATGCACATTTGGGTCTTCACAACTATACTAAAGACAGATACGCAGACACATGTATTAAGAGTAAGGATAGCGTAAAACACAGAATCTAATTAGTCTACTCAAAATAAACAAACAAAGTAATACATAATTATTGTCTTTCCAAAGAATCATTTTGAGTATAGGCACTCCTGTAGTGTAAATGAAAATGAGTCTTTTTAATTACTTTCTTTTTTTTTAATTGGATATTTTATTTACATTTCAGATGTGATACCCTTTCCCCATTCCCCCCCAGGAGCCCCTTTATCCCATCCCCCCCTCCTGCTTTTATGAGGATGTGCCTCTACCCAACCCCACTCCCACCTCCCCACCCTCAAATTCCCCCACACTGGAGCATCTAGCCTTCACTAGACCAAGGACCTCCTCACCCACCTATGCCTGACAAGATCATCCTCCCCTACATATACAGCTGGAGCCATGGGTCCCTCCCAATGTGCTCCCAGGCTGGAAGTTTAAACCCTGGGAGCTCTGGTTGGTTGGTATTGTTGTTCTCCCCATGAGGCCACAAACTCTTTCAGCTCCTTCAGTCTTTTCTCTCACTCCTCCATTGGGAACCCCATGATCAGCTCAATGGTTAGCTGTGAGCATCTGCCTCTGAATATGTCAGGCTCTGGCAGACCTCTAAGGAGACAGCTATATCAGGCTCCTGTCAGTATGCACTTCCTGACATCCACATCAGCGTCTACCTTTGGTGACTGCACATGGGATGGATAACCAGGTGGAACAGTCTCTGGACGACCCCTCCAGTTTCTGTCCCACGCTATGTCTCCATATTTGCCCCCATGAGTATTTTGCTACTCCTTCTAAGAAAGACCAAAGCACCCACACTTTGGTCTTCCTTCTTCATGAGCTTCATGTGGTTTGTGAGTTGTATCTTGGGTATTACAAGCTTTTCGGCTAATATCCAATCATCACTGAGTGCATACCATGTGTGTTCTTTAAAAAGATTTTCAAAAAGAACGCTTAAAGACCTTTAGAATTTTAAAAATAACCTTATCATAAGTTGTACAGCTATAATTCCATTTCCCAAATTGTTTACCCATACTCACTCCCAAAATTTCTGTTTATTAAAGAAGCATAAAATAAGGGGAAAAAAATCAGCATTTAGCATCTTCCATTAACTATAAACATAGCTTAATTGTTATCTGATACATTTATATTTTAAGTAAATAAAGAAATTAGACCCCTCAAATGGCCTACTCTTTGATTTTTGAATACTTTCAAACTCCTTACTAATCTACAGATTAATTTATTAGTCTTATTTAAATAAAAACTGAATAAAAATCACTTAGGCTTATAATTATGTGAGCTGCTTCATCATCCTTACAGACCATTTTGCCATTAAAGAAATCTTTTGTTTTACTTCACTGGTATATTCATATTTTAATTTGGCCTTCTGCACATTATATGAAGGCAATAAATTATGAAGGCAATTATATGATCCCACTTATATAAGAACATACTTCTTACATAATATACTGGAATATAGAGGTTAATAAGAAAATTATTATCATTCAGCTCTTTCCTGTTACCACACTGCAACATTCCTAAATCTTTAATCAAAATAATTTATTCTATAAGAAATCTATCACTAGATTTTACATAGTTCACTTGATATAGTGCTCACATTATGTTTACACACATTTTCAATAGCTATTATTTTCAAACAGCCAATTCAATTCTCATAAACTCACAGCTATGAATCAGTCTTAAAGATTTAGAATAACTACATGCTATTAGTGTCTCAAAAATCTGTTATTCGTGAAAAATCTAAATCCTCATGTTTTCAATTGCAAATACCTATTTTTTGCTTGCTACATTTTACAGAATGATCATATAGAGACTAAAAAAGGTCAAAAAAGTGAAGTTATTCTTTGTTCACTCTTTTGCTACTTGATACATATCAATAATCCATCTTCTAAATTTTTCAAATCTTAGAGATTTGAAAGAAAGGCATGCATCTGCACACTGGCTATGTTTAATTCCCTTTTGTAATACTAGCCCCTTTCACATGCAATAAACAATACAGTAAGCACTCAAAAATATTTGTCAAATGAATTGCTGAGTCAAGAATTAATGAAGAAATATATGATGTAATTATTAATAACATTCTTTAAAATTAATTACTTACTCCTTTAAATTACCCTCAGCTTCATTTATTAAACTTATAAATTAAAACATTTAATAAACTTTCAAATGAAATTGTGAAACAGAAACTCCTAAACTTACATAGTAACATTTTAAGAGTAAGACGGAGAGGGAAGAGACAAAGTTGGTATCATTGTGTTCATAATGAAAAAAGGTTATTATGCTTATTATGCTGTGGGCCAAGAACTCATTTAGTCATTAAAAAGTCAGTGAAGAATAATCATTTTGGTGAAATTCAATGGAACAAAAAGCCAGAGGGGCTATTACTATTAACACATGCTTATTAAGTGCTCACTACATATTTAGTACTGTACCAAATACTAAAATATAATATTCTTTGAGGGAAAAGATTTAGAATTTCAACTTGGAATTTTAAAATAAGTAAGACATGCGGTCTTTAAAGACAGAGTACCACTGGAGAGTGATAGTCAACAATAAGCTACCAAGCAAAATATGGTAAGAAATTTCATCATGAATACTTTCACCATGAATATAGACCTGGAAAAACATGAATTGTACAGCAACTAAAATGTAACTATATAAAATATTAGTGTATGTAATATATAGAACAAAACTATTGCATTAAAAATAAAAGATTTACAAAAAAGAGGAAAAACGAAGTTTTAGAGACTGAAACTGAGATGACAAGTTTATCCAGTGATGTCACTAATAAATGATGAGTAGGAAAAGAGAGTCAAAGATTTTGACACTGAGAAAGTGACCCACAGACGAAACAGATCAACCAAGATTTGACTCTGAAGGGCAAAAGATTATTTTAAAAGAGGCAATTAATAGCATAAAGTTCAGCAAGATGAAGCAAGAGGAGAGATATATGTTAATAGGTCTGGTTTAGGTATCACGAATTCAACAACTGTTTGAGCATGTATTACATGTTAAGTACACTGGCTTTTATTCTCTGTGAGGTGTAGGAGTCATTATAGAGCTCTCAAGAAAATAATGACATGATTTGATTTTAATGTTTTTTAAAGAATCATTTAAGATACTATTATGAACAGATTAGAGACACAAGTGGTCCTACAATAAATTGACTAAGAAATGGTAGTGCTGGGACAACAGGGTTGAATAGTCAGATTCCAAGTAAATTGCATAGGTAAAGCCAGCAGGATTTCCTGATAGAATGTTTGTGAGCCTTGAAAAGAACAGGTCATAGATTACAGTAAAATCTGTGGCCTAGAAAACCAGAACTGCCATCACACAAAATGAAGACAACTGCAAATGGGGGAAGACACACAGAAGTTTCTTTCTCGTTCAGGAACCTATAATGATTGAGTAAAGACGGCTAGTGACCATCTAGGTAAAAGTTTATGGCATTCAGGAGGGACGTGAGGACACAAAGTGAAGCAAAAAGGAGCACAAAGAATAAATAAAGACAATAATTAAAGTATTATCTCCAAAACTCTCTAGGAAGAGTTTTAGCTTTGGTTATTTTGTTTTTATTTTTGTTTTTGTAAACTTGACACAAGCTAGAGTAATATAAGAAAAGGTAATCACAATTGAGAAGATGTCTCTTTTAAGACTGGCCTGTTGGCAATCTTGGGGTGCATTTTTTTAGTGATTGATGTGGCCCAGCCACATGTGGGTGATGACATCCTCAGGCAAGTGATCTTGGATGGTATAAGAAAGCACACTGAGAAAACCATGGGGATCAAGCCAGTAAGCAGTGCTTCCCATGTCTTTTTCTTTAGTTCTTGCTTCCAGGTTCCTGCCCTGACTTCCTTGATGATGGGCTGAGGTGTGAAAGTGGAAGTGAAATAAACTCTGCTCCCATGATGCTTGTAGTCATGGTGTTTTATCACAGCAACAAAAACCCTAAGACAGACAAACAAAAAGCAAGTGGAAGAAGGGAGAAGAGGGGAGCAGTTCTCAACCAACCAGGGTCTGTCGTCTTGAGGCACATTTAACAATGCCTGGGGCATTTTTGTTCATTACTACTGGAGAAAGTAGGGTGCCAGAGGAACTCACAAGAACCCCTGAAGTAGGCTGATAAAACTCACCTCCCTAGTAGTGACCTTCACAGCCTCTCTTTATCCCTTTGCAACTGAGTTCCGAGTTCCACACAACAAAAGGGGAAAGGGAAGCATGTCAGGATAAAAAAGAATGCCCCTTCCATGCTGAAGTACTGATGAAGATTAACCTTGTGCCAGCTGCCAAAGGATGCTTACCCAGAACCACAAGGCAGTGCCCTTAGAACTGACAGGCAATAATAAACTGCTGACAGGCACATGTTCCTATTTTATCTCTTTAAATAACAGTGTGGCTGGGCAGTGGTGGCCACGCCTTTAATCCCAGCACTTGGAAGGCAGAGGCAGGCGGATTTCTGAGTTTGAGGCCAGCCTGGTCTACAGAGTGAGTTCTAGGACAGCCAGAGATACACAGAGAAACCCTCTGTCAAAAAAACAAAAACAAAAACAAAAAAAACAAAACAGTGTGGACACAACTTTAAAAAAAAAAATATATATATATATATATATATATATATATATATATATATATATATCATGCCCTGGAAAACTAGACAAAATAAATGGTACAAGAATTTAGATTAGACTACAAATTTTGACTCAATTTTGATGTGATCAACTGTCTATACCATTTTTAGCTTGTTACAATTCATTTAAGTGTTGAGACTTTCAACCATGTACACAAAGATAAAGAATAGCAAAATAATATACCACAAGTGTTAATTCATACATTACTAAATAATTTATCATCTAAATGTTTGCATTTTTTAAAGTTTTCTTATATATGCATGTATTTTACTTTTAAAATTAGGGGTATCTTTAGAAAAAAAATGTTGGTATATACCTGGTACTAAATATCAATGCGTAGGATTAATGTTGTACAGCCTCTTATGTAACAGGATTGTGAATTTGTTTCAAATGACATACATTAGAAGAAAATCATTTTTGCAAAGTAAATCCTGAAGTTTAAGGTTATTTCCTAATAGCTGTGGATTTACAGAGAATAAACCAAATGTTAATCCTTTCAAATGTTATGAACTGTAGCAGCAGATTCACGGTGTTCTATTTAATGATTCAGGAATATAGTTCTAAATAAACAATTTTTTTAATCTCCTAGAAAGACCAGCCTGAACAGCACTGGTCAAATTAATAGACTCAGGAGTACTTGCAGGTAGAACCATATCATACCTACTCACAAGCTTCCTAGAGTACCAACTGGTCAGCTCCTACAAGTTCCCCACTGAAGAAACATCCAAATAGAAATGATGGTTTTCAGCATTTAAAAAAATCATAGTAGGGTTAAGAGTGCTCATAACCACTTGTAAGTCCAGCTTCAAGAGATCCAATGCCTCTGGCCTCCAGCAACCACACTCACTTGCACATACCCACACACATATACATAATTTTAAATGATTTTTTAAAATCTTTTTAAGTCATAAAGTATACCAAAAAATGGTCATTAGGTTCAATTATATTTTGTTCTAATTTGTCCTCCTACTCAACTATCCTCCTTCACACATACACACACACACACACACACACACACACACACACATTCAGGGCAGAGGAATTTTAAAAGCCTAACGATTCCAATTATGTGAAATAGAAACTTACCTTACTGCTTAATTCTTTTTATTTTCTGGTTATAACTGTAGTTTAAAATTTTTCTCCTAACTCTGACTAGCCTTTTTAAAAACATCTCCTGGTAAAATTAATTTCTTAATTTTAAGTTAGTCAAATTTATTGATTTCCCATTTTCTAATAATATAAAAATCTTTCCTTGATTTAATCAAATATTTGATCAAATTTGGGTCAAATTTGAATAAAAATAAAACAGAAAACACTACTACTTTCCTAACCTAGAGTCATAAACACATTTCCTGAAACTGGAAAATTTAGAGTATTGCCCTAGCCATTCAAAGAGGCAGTATAACACAGTCCTTAAGAATACACACAACAGGGGCTAGAGAGAAAACACAGTGGTTAACAACACTGGCTGATCTTCCCAAGGTTTTGATTCCTGCATGGTATTTTATGACTATCTGTAATTCAGTAATAGAGAATCTGACACTCTCTCCTACACTTCCTGAGCACTAGGCATGAATCTGGTGCACAGGCATACATGCATACAGAACACCTGCACACATAGAATTTAGCACAACAGTGATTTTTTTTTTACATTTCTTACAAATCAGAAATGTTTTTTGTTTTACATTATCAATATACATTTAGATTTACTCACATACTTAACCACTATACTCCTTCTTAGTTCAAAATCAGAAATAAATCTTTCTAAGATATTTGGAAGGAGAATGGCCTTGTAGTGGTAAATATATTTTTTACTGTAAAATATCTTTAATCTACCATCATGTATAAAAGACTTTTACTAGAGATCCAATTCTAGGTCAGCCATTCTTTGACCATTTTGACTATTCTACTATCTTCGGGTTTCTATTTTACGATCTCTGTCTGCTGTGCCACATTTCATAAAAATAAGCCCATGTTCACAGGAGTAGATTTCTTCATGTTTATTTGTTGGGCTTCCAAAATGTGAAGATTCTAATCTTTTCTTTAAAATTTCAAGCCATCTATCACTTCAAATATTGTTCCCCAGATCACCTTCTGATATATATCTCCCATGTTTTATCCTTACCACAACTACCCAGGCCTCTGACCCTGGCTGCTTCCTCTCTAACAAACTCAGAATCACATTACAGTAAGTTTTCTTTTCAGTTGAGGTTACATGCTATTTAACACTGGCACTAAGTTTAAAGGTTTTTTAATTTTACATTTCTTTTTTATTATTTATTTTTTTAAAGATTTATTTGTTTTCTATATGTGAGTACACTGTCGCTGTCTTTAGAAACACCAGAAGAGGGCATTGGATCCCATTATAAATGGCTGTGAGCTATGATATGGTTGCTGGAAACTGAACTCAGGACATCTGGAAGAGCAGTCAGTGCTCTTAACCATTTACCCACCTCTCCAACCCCTTATTTTGCATTTCTACAGTTCGTATTCAGTTCATTTTCAAAGCCACCTGACCAATCCAACAGCCACTTAGCTGTTGAAACATGTTGTCAATTTTGTCATTTCTGAAAGTCCTTTAGATTTGATTCCTTGTTACAAATTCCTATTAACTCTCATTCAATGTAGTCTATCTCGATATACTTTCTGTATGTTCCTATTCTATATAACAGTAACTATTCCCTGCCATGTGAAGACCTTTTCTTACAGGTAGCAACTCAGTTTGGTTTGCTAGATACCTGTCATGGTTAATCTTGGTTGTCACCTAACTAAATCTGGAATCATCTAAAACCCAATCAGCTGGACTGTGAGGGATTCTCTTGATTGGACCAGTTGAGGTGGGGAGGTGCACCCTAAATATGGGCCATTCCTTCTGGTGACAACCACCTAAAAGTACATGGAATAAGGAAGCTTTTGCTTTTTGCCTGTTTGCCCTCATTCTTGCTGGCAAGCTTATCTATCCCGCTACTGAGGTATTCTTTCATTGGTGTTAGAACCTACTTCTTTAAGATTCTAGCACAGACAAAACCAGACACTTTCTAGGATCCTCTGGGACTGCAACACTAGACTGGACTGCTGAGACCTCCAGTCTCACTGTTG
Source organism: Rhabdomys pumilio (assembly GCA_030674055.1). Taxonomy (NCBI): domain Eukaryota; kingdom Metazoa; phylum Chordata; class Mammalia; order Rodentia; family Muridae; genus Rhabdomys; species Rhabdomys pumilio. The sequence goes on along the minus strand of JANHMN010000001.1, from coordinate 50,500,646 downwards.
TACTACCAGTCCACAGCCTGTAAGCCACTCTAATTTATTCATTCTATAAATTTTGTCCCTTTAGAGAATGCTGACTCATACAATATCTGAAGCATCTAAAATCCAAACTTAAGATATAATTCTTGGCTTAGATTTTACATATAATACAAACACTGATCATTCAAACATGAAATAAACATATATACACAGCACTAAGTTCTGAGTTTTTAAGTCACATAGAGAGTTTTTACTCACATACAGAGGAAGCTCCCTTTGACTCCTTATATAGGGTACGTGTTTTGAATCCCTTTAATACATGCTAGTACTTTCCCTAATATAACCTCTAATCTGGTCCCTAACCTATACAATCTGTAGAAATTTGAATCCTGGTTTCTAGCAGTTCTGTGTTCTCACATTCCAGGTCATCTAGGTCCATTTAAGTCTCTAGGTAAGTCCAAAGCCATCTCATAGCTTTCACCCCGTGCATGTGTGTGTGTGCCAGAAACAACCTTAGGTGTCATTCCTCAAGGGAGGAAAGGGACTTTCACTGGCCTAGAACTCATCAAGTAAGCTAGGATGGCTGGTCAGGGAACCCAAAGGGTCAACCTGTCTCTCTCCCAAGTGCTGCAATTACATACAAGCAAGTGCTGCTACAACTGAGCATATTTATGTGGGTTCTGGGAATTGAACTCAGGCACTCATGCATTTATGACAAGTACTTTACCAACTGAGCTATTCTCCCAGCCCCTGTTCACTCTTATACTCTTTTATTCATTTTAAATGAGTTTTTGTCATATGCTTTTTTAAAAATCAAGCATATGTGAAATATAATCGAACAGTTCAATTAGCCATATAGCCAGAAAAACAACACTAACATTTTGACTGCTCACCTTATACCATAAATTCATACCAAGTTTCTGTTTTTATTTACATTTTCTAGCAAAAAAAAAAAAAAAAAACTGTTGCAGAGGGGCTAGAGAGATGGCTCAGCAGTTAAGAGCACTGACCGCTCTTCCAGAAGTCCTAAGTTTAATTCCCAGATGGTGGCTCACAACCATCTGAATGGGATCTGATGACCTCTTCTGTTGTGTCTCAGGACAGCTACAGTCTGAAGATGAGCTATGGTGTACTCACATACATAAAATAAATAAATCTTAAAAAACAAAAACAAGGCTCTCTGCTCCTCCCTGTTCCAGAGATCACCGCATCTTCTTGTGCAGTGCCAGCCTCAACCTATAGACAAAATTGGTGTGAAGATTGGTGTGAACGGATTTGGCCGTATTGGGTGCCTGGTTACCAGGGCTGCCTTCAGCTCTGCACTTTGGCAAAGTGGAGATTGTTGCCATCAACGACCCCTTCATTGACCTCAACTACATGGCCTCCATGTTCAAGTATGACTCCACTCATGGCAAATTCAATGGCACAGTCAAGGCTGAGAATGGGAAGCTTGTCATCAATGGGAAGCCCATCACCATCTTCCAGGAGCAAGATCCCACTAACATCAAATGGGGTGATGCTGGTGCTGAGTATATCGTGGAGTCTACTGGAGTCTTCACCACCATGGAGAAGGCCAGGGCCCACTTGAAGGGTAGAGCCAAAAGGGTCATCATCTCCGCCCCTTCTGCTGATGCCCCCCATGTTTGTGATGGGTGTGAACCATGAGAAATATGACAACTCGCTCAGGATTGTCAGCAATGCATCCTGTACCACCAACTGCTTAGTCCCCCCTGGCCAAGGTCATCTATGACAACTTTGGCATCGTGGAAGGGCTCATGACCACGGTCCATGCCATCATTGCCCCTCAGAAGACTGTGGATGACCCCTCTAGAAAGCAGTGACGTGATGGCCATGGGGCAGCTCAGAACATCATTCCTGCATCCACTGGTGCTGCCAAGGCTGTGAGCAAGGTCATCCCAGAGCTGAATAGGAAGCTCACTGGCATGGCCTTCCGTGTTCCTACCCCCAATGTATCTGTTGTGGATATGACATGCCGCCTGGAGAAACCTGCCAAGTATGATGACATCAAGAAGGTGGTGAAGCAGGCATCTGAGGGCCCACTTCTGAGGGCCCACTGAAGGGCATCCTGGGCTACACTGAGGACCAGGTTGTCTCCTGCGACTTCAACAGCAACTCCCACTCTTATACCTTTGATGCTGGGGCTGGCATTGCTCTTAATGACAACTTTGTAAAGCTCATTTCCTGATATGATAATGACAGCAACAGGGTCATGGACTTCATGGCCTAAATGGCCTCCAAGGAGTAAGAAACCCTGGACCACCCACCCCAGCAAGGACACTGAGAACAAGAGAGACGCCCTCAGTTGCTGAGGAGTCCCTGTCCCCAACACTGAGCATCTTCCCACAGTTTCCTTCTCAAACCCCCATAACAACAGTAGGGGCCTAGGGAACCCTCCCTACTCTCTGAAATACCATCAACAAATGTTTGCTTCACCCCCCCCAAAAAAAAATAACGAACAAAACAAAACAAAAACAACATTGCAGACATTCTATTCCAATGGAGAAAATTCTAGAATAAAATGTAATGTCATTTCACTTAGGTGATAATGAAATCAAAGACATTAAATATAAAATGTTTATGTTAGAACAGCTAACTAGCTAACTGGTCTAGCGCAAATGCAATTTAAGAACTTAAAAAGCATGAGGTGATGTGCTTTACTAGTGTACTATTTAAATATGGGCAATTCACTTTCAAGTCATATATCACGAGTTATACCAATGTACTCAGCAATGCTAATGTAATTATGCTCCCAAACATCCCTGGTCACACTCTAAAGAAGTATTAAAAAGCCTAAATGCCAAATTTACTTCACAGAATAGTTCTCAGTCATTTCTACCAAGCCTCAGTTTATAGTAATGGAAGGCCTGCTTGTCAGCAAGTTAAAGTGGTTCCACTTCTAATCAAAGAGTTATGCTAAGTATAATGCCACCCATGACTTACTCAAATAATCTGAACACCTACTGTGTGTCAGGCTCTGCGTTAAATAGTGGAGACAGTATATGGAATAAAACTATCTCGAAAACCAGAGGCTACTCCAACCTCTTCTCTAGTTCTACGTTCTTCAAGTTCCATTCTCTGATAAATTAAAAGAATGAAACATTTATTTACTTTTTGCTTACCACTCACATTAGTTACTTTTCTACTGCTGCAACTTATAAAAATAAAGTATTTGGTTTGGCTTAGGATTCCAGAGGGTTAGAGTTCATGGATGATGACAGGAATAGATGAAAGCCCACACCTCCAACCACAAGCAGGAGGCAGATAGAGAACACTGGGAAACCTAAAAGTCTGTCTCCAATGACACACTTCCCCCATAGGGCCACACCTCCTAATCTTTCCCAAACAGCTCTCCCAACTGAGAACAAAACATTCAAACATATGAGTCTATGGAGGTCATTCTCATTCAAACTACACATTACTATATTATATTTTTAAAGTTGTACTTCATGGTTTACATTTTTATTTTGAACAACTGCTATTTTAAATAGCTAGGAAAGACTATGCCAACTCATACTCAAATTATACATTCATAATTCCATAAAGGTAAAAATAAATGTAAGTCAAGAACAGTGAGGCTGGTATTTCAGAATCAGCTATGAGTCAACTAACTAGACACCTTCAATATTTCAATTTTGCTTGCTTTGCTTATCAAACATGTAGTTAATAGTACAAACCATAGTAAACCTGGGAAAGCTACTAATAGATATTGACAAGGTTATTCTAAAATCTACATGAAAACTTAAAGAATTAATAATAGAAAATATAATGGCCAAGAATAATGACAGAAGGTTTACACTGCCAGAAATATTAACATTTATAATATGACACTGCAATAATTAAGGTATGCTAGTGAAACTAGAAGAAACAATAGAACAGAACACAGCTGCTGGGCAATGCTGCCACTAGACAATAAACGTAAAGTGTCTGAAATGAAACTAATACAATTCAAAACCTGATTTTCTAACTTTTGACATTCTACTTTGTAGGGCTGGAAAGATGCCTCATAAGTTAAAAGCAATTCCTGTTCTTCCAGAGAACCTGAGCTGAAGTCCCAGCACTCACATCCAGTAGTTGACAAACACCTGTACCACCAGCTCCAGGAAGCCCCAGTTTCTCTGGCCTCTACCAGCAGCACTCACATGCACATACACACACATATATATATAACTTAAATGGATTTTTTTAAAAAAATTAAATCCTAGTTAAGGGACTGGAGAGAGAATTTAGCAATTAAGAGCACTGGCTACCCTTCCAGAGGACCAGCATTCAATTCCTAATACCCACACAACAGCTCACAATCATATGTAACTAAGTTCTTGGAGATCTGACACCCACTTTTCTACTTTCCATGGACAATCACATGGTACATAACACATGTAGGCAAAACACTCTTATAAAATAAAATAATTTTTTAAATCCTAAATTCAAGAACTAATCATTGTCTTAGTTACTAAAAGAATTTAAGCCAATTTAAGTATATGAATCTACTTTTCAACTGTGAAATTTTTGAAATCTAAATACAAATTTGGTGAACATTTTCAGTCATAATGAAGCTATGCTGCACATACTAAATACATTCTCAACTTAAAGGACCAATACAAAAGAGAAAGAATGCAAATTATCTAATAATTTTATGTTACACACAGAAAGCTAAAGGATCAAAAGTTCTAGGCCAATCTGAGCTGTAATGAGTTTGTCAGAAAAAAAAAAAAAATTTTACATTAAATGTCAAAATGTAATTTTTAAATGTTAGATGAAATAAACTATGTTTTTAAAATAAAGTGTATGGGTTACATTTTGAGTTTTTAAGTGTGGCTCCATAGGGCTCCCAGTTGTGACTTGCATTTTATTTCCATTGGACAACCCTGGTGTTCTGAGTCCAGAAAAGTTACACACATATTCCCTGATTTCTATGAAAGGTAGTATTGCAAGGATGGTACAGAAAGAATGATCTCCATCTTTTCTACAAACTTAACCAGACTCCAACTCTCCCTTCCAAGTACACATATAAATCCTAGAAATAACACAGAAGAGAACTCCAAAATGTGGATAAGAGGAAAGCAAACTGGTCTAAGATCTCAAGACTGGAGGAACACAATAGCAAAGCATTCTTATGTGTCAGAAGAAAAGCCAGTCCCAAAGTGTCCTAGCAGAGAAGGCATTACAGGTAAGCTCATTCCTCCCCAGACTGAGCAAGAATTCCTCTAACAGCACAAGTGAAACCAACATCAAAAGCAAGCGACTATGTCTAGGAACCCAATAAAGGAACAACCAGGAAACAATTTCTTCCACAAGACCTGAGATTCCTACAGAGGGGTGTGGGACATGGGGTAGAGTATAGTAGCACCTTTAATAGACATTCAACAAAAGTGAGCAATTTGGAAGCCAACTATGCCCCTAAAGCCTGATATTGCTCATTTCTGTCAAAGGATATGAGGTGGTGCTAACATAGCGCCATGAATGATTATATTACTATCAGATAAAGCAGAATCCAGAACAAAGAAAATTTCAAGACAAAGAAAAATATTACATAATTATAAAATTACTAATCTACTATGAGAACATAATGATTCTAAGTATGAATGAACCAAATAAGACATAGAGAACCTCAGAATACATGAAGCAAAAGGTAGTAGGATTGAAAAAAGAAACAGATCAAGTTTATAAATTACATATGAGAATTCATTTCTTCAGCAATAGACAGAATTGCTAAAAGAAAAAAAAATCACTGAAGATATAGAACATGTAAACAACAAAACCAATACATAGACTCTAACCAATATACATGTAACACTCTACCCAATAGCTAAATACATATTTCTTCAAACATTAATAAGATATCACTATGATCCTTACTACAAACCTTACGATTTTTTTAACTGAAATAACATAGTGTGTTCTGACTATAACAAAAGCAAAACTAGATGTCTGTGACAAAATAAAATAAGTAGCATGCCTGGACAGAACAATCCCTGGGAATTGGTAACAAACCAGCCTAGACTAACTGATGAGATTTAGAAAAATATAAAACCCTGTCTCAAAAAAAAAAAACAAAACCAAGGTGGATGGCTCTACTTGAGGTTGATCTCTGATGCATACATATCAAAGTACAAACACATACACATGGGAACATACACACCCAAAGAGCTGCAAATTAGGCAGTGCTTATAAGAAACTTCACACATGGTATTTATTAAATTAGATAATTCATGAAAAAGATAATAAAAGTTTATGAACCCTCATCTCAGAAAAGGCACATTCACTAAATTTCTGTATGAAGCTTCAAAGATTTAAATCTCTAATGCCTAGATTTTAAGTGCCTCTTTAAGCTTGAAGTTAAATAAAACAACTTCTTAGTGCCCTTTCTAATACTATTTACTTCATGATCAAGCAGATATTATAGCAGTCATGCTGAGTTAATGTGGGAGAGAATCCAGAATGAAATATAAGGAGGAAGCTAGAGAAATGGAAATGTTTGTGGACTGTTACCAAAGGCATATATTAGTAGAAAATATGACACATAATTGTTTTGGAGGTTTTTTTCTGTTTTTTGGTTTGTTTTGCTTTTTTGTTTGGTTTTGGGTGGGAGTGGTAAATGCTATGATGCTATACTATACCAAGCTGGCTAGAAAGAATGTTCAGTTTAGTTCTGTTTCATCAAAAATACTTCTGTAAACAAACAATTGGTCCTCTCAAAAGTTTTACTCTATAGAGCTACAGACTAATTTAAAATGTGAAAAAGAAATAAATATTGTGACAGTCTAAAAACATATAAGCTTTTGTAGGAGCAATGATGTCTTCATTGACTCCCAGCAGGATAAATGCCCCTCCAACAATATACAGACTTTTGACTTGGATTCCTGAGATTCAGTATTGATCTTCTACTACTTGGAATTAAACAACTTATGTATTATCAAGTAGAACTTGATAATAAACATCCTTAATAGATGAGATTTCCCAATTGAACCTTCTAGATGGGCTGGAATTGGTTGGTTATGTGAATGTAACATAATATTTAACATAGACGAATAATGTCATTTACAGTTTTTACAACAGTATATCGAATTCCAAAATTATCTTCTCTCTAAAAACTGTAGAATTAAATTTTCAAACTCCTTCACATGAGGAGGCCTTGACAATAGTGGCTGCAAGTGGTGAGTCAATTTTCTTTGGGGGTGTGTTTCCTGGTAGGATAAGCATGCTCCAGTGGATGGCCCACAGCCATGCATATATGAGTAACACTGACTGGACTAAGTGGATTATTTTGAGAGAGAGAGAGAGAGAGAGAGAGAGAGAGAGAGAGAGAGAGAGAGAGAGAGAGAGAGAAGTGGGGGAGATTCAGAAAGGGGATATGGGAAGGGATACAGAAGAGCTGGAGAAAGGCTGTGGGAAGTTAATATGGTCAAAATATATTGTGTACATGTACAAATTCTCAAAGAATAGTTTTTAAAAGTTAAACTCCTTTCCATATAACTTTTTAAGAACTGAATCTAATTTTTTAGAAGTCTTTGTTTTTTCACCTCAGTGAGAGATTTTTTTTTAATATGTTAAAGTAAACAAAGATGATAGCCTAAACCTATAATTTATTACTCAGGAGACGGAGGCAGTAGGACATAAATTTCAGGTCACGCTGATCTACTGGACTACATAAGGAGGGAAGAGAGGAAGAAAGGAAGGAAAAAGGGAGGAAGAAGAGAGGAGGGAAGGAAAATATCCAGAAGTATATAAGCCTAGTCTCTGGAAGGAAGAAAAACATGAGACCCCATTCTCAAACAGAACAAAACAAAAAAGCTAAACCTACTAGAACTTTATCAAATAAAAGAGTTTCTGTCTCAGCAGTAAATCCCTAAATCTATTGATCTCTTTTAGATCTTCCTCTGAGTCTTTTGTTTGCTGAAATGGGTATCAAGCAAGAGCCAGGCAACTGGTGGAGTCAGTTAGATTCCTTTCTAGAGAAACTATGTTTTGTATCCAAATGCTGCCAGAACTGGGATGTACAGAGACACTCACCTGAACTCAACACAGACAAAGGTGTAAGGTTCATTTAGCCCTATCGATTTATTCTTAAGTTCATTAAACCTCATCTATGACAACCAGTAAGAGGTCTTTCGTTCCCTATTCAACACTAACAGTGTCCGGGACATGCTGTGTTCTAAGACTGCCCACTCCATTCTAACAGCTCTGTTACAAAGTTCTCTCTTAAAGTGAGTACAAATCTGTCTCTTTATAATTTCCACCCACTAGTTCTAATTCTATCCCTGAGACCAGAAAAAAGTATAGTCCTTCCATCTTCCATATGTCAGCCCTTCCTTCAAAATTTGAAGCCAATTATCGAGCATCTCATGATTGTTGGGGCAGGCTAGAAAACAGCTCCCTAAAGATGTCCACGTCCTAATCTCAAGAACCTGTGTATATTATCTGATAGAGCAAAAGGGGCTTGGTATAGATGTGACTAAATTAAAGATCTGGAGGTGGGGAGTTTGCAGGCCAATCTAATCATGAGAGTCCTTTAAGAGGGAGATAAGGTCAGAGAAAAGGAGACATGATGAAGGAAGAAGAAACTCAAGCTGAGGTTCTCAACCTTCCTAATGCTGCAACCCTTTAATGTGGTTCTTAATGTTGTGGTGACCTCCAATAAAATTATTTTGTTGTTACTTCATAACTGTAGTTTCACTACTGTTATGAATCATAATGTAATATCTGTTTCCCAACTGTCTTAGGTGACATCTGTGACAGGTCATCCAACCCTCAAAGGGGTCACGACCCACAGGGTGAGAACCACTGGGCTAGAGTAGTTGAAGTAAAGGAAGGAGCCATAGCCAAGAAATGCAGGGGACCCAAGAAGCTTAGAGGCAGAGGTAGAAACAAGAAACCAGTCTTCCCTAGAGGCTCCAGAAAGAACACAGCCTGACCACATTTAAACTATTTGCTTGCTTGCTTGCTTGCTTGCTTGCTTGCTTGCTTGCTTGCTTG
>JANHMN010000001.1:50399097-50491666 GCA_030674055.1 Rhabdomys pumilio | reverse complement strand
TTGCTTGCTTGCTTGCTTGCTTGCTTGCTTGCTTGCTTGCTTGCTTGCTTGCTTGCTTGCTTGCTTGCTTGCTTGCTTTTTTTCCTTCTTTCTTTCTCTCTTTCTTTCTTTCTCTCTTTCTTTCTTTCTTTCTTTCTTTCTTTCTTTCTTTCTTTCTTTCTTTCTTTCTTTCTTTCTTTTTTGAGGCAGTTTTATATAGCCCAGGTTGGCCTCAAACTTACTAGGTGGCTGAGCCTGACTTAAACTGTAGATTGTCCTACAGCTATCCACCAAATGCTGGCATTATAGCCATGTGATAATAGACTATACATTTAGATTTTTTACCTCCAAAACTGTAATAAATAGAATCTTTGATGTCACCATATCTGTGATATTATTACAGCAGCAGATATACAACCATTCTACAATGACAGTTTCTAATCTTGCTCTTAGGATATTCCTAATCTTTGTTTTGTTGAAAATCCCCCTTCTTCTTGGCCTATATCCTACTCAAATTCAAAATACTCTAAGCCTGACACAGTCAGTCAATCTCTCTCAATCTCTCTCTCTCTCTCTCTCTCTCTCTCTCTCTCTCTCTCTCTTTCTCTCTCTCCCTCCCTCCCTCCCTCCCTCTCCCTCTCTCATCCATACGGTGTTGTAGAAAATATTTAATCTCAATTAGGGGCTTCTACCCTGCCTTTGATCATTCAGTTCCCTTCAAAGGTGGGGTAGAAACCTCAGATTGAGATTAACTATTTCTACAACAATATAGTCCACTTACACTTACCAAGCATATTATCAGAGTAGTAACTCAATAAATATTAAGCTGAAATAAAATAATTGTTCAGCACCCTGAACAGGTCTAGTGTTCTAAAAGAAGTGGTTTTATTTTTCCAACCCTCCAAACTAAGTTCATTCCATCTACAAGAGTAGGATTAGCATGTGCAGGGCAGGAGAAGTGGCTCATCAGTTAAGAGCATGCACTGCTGTGGCAGAGGACACAAGTCCAGCTCCCAACACCCATGTCAGGCACTTACACATGCACTCCAGCTCTAAGGACGAGGCCTCCATAAGCACTGTACTCACGCACAAATCTACATTCAGACATATACAATTTTATAAATGATTATTTTATGTATGCATATTTTGCCTACATGCATATGTGTGAACCATATGCATGTCTAATACATGGAGTCCAGAAGGGGGTGTTGGGTCCCCTGGAACAAGAGTTACAGGTGATTATAAGCTCTATGTGAGTCCTGGGAATCAAATTCCCAGGTCTTCTGGAAGAGCAGCCAGGGCTCCTAACTGCTGAACTACCTTTACAGCAACATACATACATAATTTTTAATTCAATTAAATTATCAAAAATAATGAATGGATAAATACAATGTAACTTTAAAGATTTCTAAAAAATAATGGAGATTAGATAACTTAATTCAGACTTATAATCATATAACTATGTATTAATAAAATCACTATAAAAAGTAAAGATAAAAGTTACTTATATTATGCATATGATTTAAGTATCCTAAAAATAGGCTTCTTAAACTCTAGATTATTTTGTACATACATATGTATGTATATGTATATATGTGTATAGATAAGTATGTGTATGCTCGTTACACCTGTGTGTTCATATATGTATGCATGTGGAAGCCAGAGAACAATTTTAGGTGTCTTAGGTGTGTACATACATATGTTTATACGAATATATGTGCACGTGCACACATTGAGATAGGGCCTCTCACTGACCCAGAACTTTGTCAAGCAAGCTAAGCTGACTAGCCAGCAAATCTCAGGGACCCACCCTGTCTCTACTTCACCAGCACTGAAATTACAATTACACACCACCATGCCTAGATTTTTTTTTTTTTTTTTTTTAAGCATGGGTTCTGGAGGATCAAGTTTAGGCCCTCATGTTTTCCTTACCAACTGAATTATCTCCCCTACCCTACACTTAATTATGAGAGTTACAGAATTTATTGCAAAAAATTAAATTAACCAAAGTACAACATTCATTAAGCCAAATATTTTTACAAAATATTTTAACAGTTACATAATAGCTATATCTGACAACATTAATTTCCACCAACTAATAATGATGCAGCTTTGACAAATGCACTGTAATACATTGTTCCTATAGTACAGTTCATCTTAAAAACCTAGGAGTTTTCCTTAACAATTCTGTTCATGTATATTAACATTTAATGTACTTGTCATTATTCAATTTTTCGTTGGCTTCTAAATGATACATTTATTCTTTGTGTGAGCATAACCAGGTTTCTCTGAATATCAAGAACTAGCACTACACTAAGACAGTAGGAAGCTAGGTGTAGGTGTGGGGGAGGCATAAGCAGGAACATCAAGAGTTCTAAGCAACCTGTGATACACAGTAAAACCCTGGCTGCGTTGGGATAGACAGTGGTGGAAGACAGTAAGAAAATCTAGTGTGTGCTGACCACAGTTCCTGAACTCAACTTGCATTTAATCTTCTACAAGAGATGCCAATACATGTAAGTAAAAAGAGAAATAACATTAGATAATATAATGAATAATCAGCATAGGCAGTTAAAACATTCTAAGCAAAGATAAAAGGGAACATTCTTGGTTTAGATTAATGCACAGAAAGAAATGAAAAAGAAAAGTAGACCACACCAGTAAAATTTAAGAGGCGAGGGGCAGATAGGTAAAAGACCTTGTCCAAGAAGACTATGCAGCCATATTGTGAAGAACTTTAAATATACAGGAAGAAAAAGGTGGTAGGAAAAGTAGATTAGGGACATGTTAGAAATCACATAGCAGAGTGTACTACATGCTCAGAATTCAAACCTTTGAAATAAATTACAAAGATTTTTATGATCAACAAGTAATATTTTCTGTAGTAGACAACAAGGAAATGTGAAGCTTTCTGTATAAAAAACAATTTACATAAAACTGAATTAGCAGGACTATAGAGGGAGAAAAACAAAAGGTTGAAACCAAGGAGCCCCAGGTTTAAGGTAAGAAAAGCCCAGAAATGGAAGTAGATATGAAAATAAACTTGGATGGGTGAGAAATAAGCTGGTACCAAGAACTGGCAAAATGTGATGGGTTCATTTTCTTCCTTCCCTCCCTCTCCCCTCTCTCCCTCCCTCCCTCCCTACCTCAAATCATTTTCCTCCTCAAGCCAGCTCTGCTTTCCAATATCCCTTTTCTTTTGTCATCCTCTATATTTCATGGCTGATTTACTATTGGTATTTATAATCTCTCTTCCCCCAAGCTACCTTGTTCTACCTGTCCTGAGAAATCATTCTTCTTTACAGGTTTCCATACTAACTGTTAACTCCTGTATAAACAATCCTACATATCAGTACCTGACTAATTATATCTTTTATTGGTTATTAATATCTTGCTTAAAAATATTTGCCTATTTTTATTAGATATAGAATAAAGTGTAAATTTCTATAACTAGTTTTCAAATTCTTCATAATCAAATCTAATCTTGTATATGCCCAAATTTATCTAAATATATAAAGTGGGCTGATTTTAAAAAATAAAGAGGGAGATACTGGGAATAAGGATAATAAGTTAAAACACTAAAAGTTTTAAAGCTTAAACAGAAATATAAGGCCTATTCTGAAGTAAAGGACAAACCAATTGGTACAGGAGAAGAATTATTCTGAGCTTGAAGTATAAAGTGGTGGTGAGTCAAAATTCTAAAATAAAGGCACAAGAAGATCACAGCCATTAAAAATAATCTCAAGAGTAGAATGATGGGAAACAATAAGCAACTAATCCATCCCCTGCTACTGACGGATACAAGGGTCTCGCAATAACCAGTCAGTGTACATCTCCACCAGGAGTGGATGCTTAGTGAGTCGGCACAAAAGACAGTCATGAATACATCCACAAATTTCTGCTCATTTTAATCAATCTGTACAGTAATAACATGGAAGGCTTAAAAATATATCTAAAATCTTTAAATTTTAATAAATATCAGAAAGACTGAATTATACTCACTTATTTTGGTTATTAGCATTACTAATATCACCAAAAAGAGTACTGGTGAAACACTTACATTATAAGGAGTTGGAGCTCAAGCTCAGTAATAGAAGGCTTACCTACCATGCATTTGGCCCTGAGTACTACTCCTAGCACATACAAAAATATAAAATTGAAAATTGTTCCCATTTATGAAAATGTAAATACTGGCCTCAAATTTTTCTCTAATGGTCTAGAAAAACAAAATATGTAATAATGTAATCTCATTAAGAAAATCATTTACCAAATTTCATATAACAACTGAAAATAGTGTTTGGAATATGGAAGAGATTCTGTGTTCTTAATTCTAGCGTATATAGCAGTAATGTACACACAAGTATCACAGGTTTTAATCTGCTTTAGGAAAGTATGTTAGGTTGAAGTAAATTCATATGATTGGTTTACTACTACTACTGAAGGGGAGCTACAGATATTTTATTCTTAAGTAGATCTAAATAAATTCAAGACTTTAAATGAATCAAGATTCAAATTGAAATAAAAATACAAATATAGGAACGTAAAAAAGAAAATCAAGATTCAAAGGAAATATCAATTTCCTTCACTTCAATAAGACAACTTTTGCTCAAATTCTAACAAAACTGAGCATTCATTTAATTTAGCAGTTTTTCAAAAAGTGGTTACTTAAAATGTGTCACTGCATAGACTTGATGGCTAAAATGGATTGCCTGGAAAGTAATCGTTCACAGGGATTTCCAGTATTATCAGACTACATAGGAAAACATGTTACAATTACAAGTTGGGCTTCTGAAAAAAAGATACAATAGAGCTATCTAATATCTAATATATCTATCAAATATATCACAGATAGGCCAGTGAGATGGCCCAGTAAGTATAGGTACTACCGTATAGGTACTACCACCAAGCCTGACGCGAGTTTAATCCTAAGGACGGGTCTGGTGAAGAGAGAGAACCAACTCAGTTACACACACACCCACACATACATACATATAGGTACAAAATAAATAAAATGCAACTCAAATTTTTTAAAGTTAGAGAAGACATAAAACTTAAAAACAATACTGTAAAAGTCATTCTCTGAATGCTGAGATGGGAAAATATGTGCCAATTTAAAACTATTATTCTTTTTTTTTTCCCCAGACAGGGTCTCTCTACATAGCCCTGGCTGTCCTAGAATTCTTTATGTAGACCAGGCTAGGTTTTCCTGGAACTCAGTATGTAGCCAAGGCTAAACTCACAGAGACTTTCATGGTTTTGCCTCTAGAGTGCTGGGATTAAAGGTCTATGCTGGGGCTGGAGAGATGGCTCAGCGGTTGAGAGCACTAACTGTTCTTCCAGAGGTCCTGAGTTCAATTCCCAGCAACCACATGGTGGCTCACAACCATCTGTAATGAGTTCCAATGCCCTCTTCCGGTGTGTCTGAAGATAGCTACAATGTACTCATCATATACATAAAATAAATAAATAAAATTTAAAAAAAAAAAAAAAAAAGGTCTATGCCACCAAGCCCAGCCAAACTAGCACTTTCAATTAAAGTGTGTGGCCAAACATCTTGACTTTAATATTGAACCACTGTCAGCCAGTAAGTTATGTACTGGTGTTTTACATGATCAGTTTTGTGTTTTTAAATACTTTGCTAATTTATTGGTAACTTACTCAAGGTTTGATAATGGATTTGGGTTTTTAATTTACTTGTTGATGCAAACTCAAGGCTGATTCAGCTTTTTAAAAATGGAAATAGTAATAGTTCTACTTATATAGATAGAACTGCTTCTGCATTTACACCAGATTCACCTAGCTGTCATAAAGGAGGGCAGAAAGTAGGAGGAGAGAAGTTAAACTGGATACACAAAATGGAGATGCTTATACTGAGAATGAGAGGATCCTATCCTAGAGTGTTTATGGCACTTTTCATGGCTAAATATTCTAGGGATAGAAGACAAAGCAGTCAGTTTGCAACAGGCACTCCTACCCTCACTGGTCTAACACCTAAAATGTTATCATCATCAGTCGGTATGACAATTCTTGTATAAGGTGAAAGCTCAAAGTTTCCTATATAGTTAACAAGTTAGTAAATAATCCAAAGTAACACAACTGTAAGAACCAAAAGAAGAAAGTCACATATATAAACAAAGGTAATATTCAAATAATAAAATAGAACTGCTTTTAAAAATATGATAATAAAAATGGGTATAGGAACCATAGACACTTTCCTTACATTTTCCAAAGTCCACTATATTACATAGAATTAACATAGTAGTATAGTTTAACGGAAAGCTCCTACAATGACATTTGAAATCGCATTATATTTAGTTACTTGGGAGGTTAATAGGAAAATATCCACAAATAGGTTTAACAGTAGTAATTTCTTACATCAGTTTAGTATAGACTTGGATAATCAGATAATTTTACTAATATCTACTGAACATAATGATGGTAAATGCCTATTGTTAACAACTGCCTATCAAAGACAGGGAAGAGTAGACATTCTAAAGTCAATACACAGAGAATAAGAAAAATTATGAGATAAAAGGAAAAATTAAGAGGTGCTAAATGACACTTACTCTTAACTCTACCCTAAGACTTAGTTCTCCTTAGTGCAAATGATGCCACCATCTCTGAGACCATACATGTCTCTGACCACACGACATCTAATACCTAATTCTAATCAAACTATAAGCCCCCAGGAGTTAGCTGGAAAGACTTAAAGAGTATTTCATATGAAAGAATCAGAAGTGTCAAAAAAAATCACATATGATAATTTTATCCTTTATACAACTACATACATATTCAGTTTACTGGCAGTTTCTTGGATATATTCCATCTTATTCCTTATCAGATTTTGTTTTCAAAGTATAAGTACTATGCTTTAATTAACCTAAAGTCATTTTTTTTATGTGTTATACTTTTTTTAAAAGATTTTTAAACCCTATCCCAAGAAGCATTACAGGTGTGGCTGCTATGTCTCACGTATTTCAGTAGGTGGCAGAGAGGAGAGAGGCCATGTCTTTGCTCAGTGTTCTGACCCGGCCCTGCTCCGTACCTATTGCAGCACTCAAGAGAACAAGCCCTGATTTCCCCTGGGCAGCACAGTAAAGCTGGCCCCAGGAGAAATCAGGTGATGGCTGCAGATGAGCCAGTCCCAAAGACAAGACTGTGAGAGAGCTGGTCCTGCCTCTTGTCTACTATTTGGTGGCAAGAGCAAGGAAGAGATCTCCTCTCTCTTGCCTTAGCTGCCAGCAGCAGACTTGGGCCCTGACA
The DNA here is from genome assembly GCA_030674055.1 of Rhabdomys pumilio. Lineage (NCBI taxonomy): Eukaryota > Metazoa > Chordata > Mammalia > Rodentia > Muridae > Rhabdomys > Rhabdomys pumilio. The sequence goes on along the minus strand of JANHMN010000001.1, from coordinate 50,484,424 downwards.
TGGTCATGAGAGCAGGAAAGCTGCTCTTGTCCCTCACCTGCTGATCCATTTAGGAGAACAGATCCTGCGCAGCACAGTAAAGCTGACCATAATGGCAGGGATTTGGGTGAGGTAGTCTTGAAGATGTGAGCATTGGAGAGCTAGCTGGCCCTGTCACTTGTCCACTATGCAATGACATGGGCAAAGAAGAGCTATCCTCCTTCACTTTTCCCCTTGCCAACAATGGCAGGTAGGAGAGCTGGCCTAGAGATCATCTGAGCAGGAGAGCTGGCCCTGCCCCTCACCTGCTGTAGCACTTGAGAGAGCAGGCCCTATACTTTACCTGGGCATCACAGTAGAGCTGGCTCTGGGTGTGAGGGTTCCAAGTGAGCCAGCCCTTGGGCCAGAGTGTGGAGCCAGTCTTGCCTCTTGTCTGCTGAGTGGTGTCACCCTTCTCCCTCCCTCATCCCTCACCATCTATGGCACAGAAGAGCTAGCCCCAGGGTCATGAAAGTAGGAGAACTGGCCATGTTCCACACCGGTTTTAATACATAGGAGAGTAGGCCCAGCACCTTGCCTGGGAAGCAGGGTAGAGCTGGCCCTGTAGTGGGGGATGCTAGTAAGCCAGTCCTGAGGACATGACAGCAAGCGAGCTGGCAGGCTGACCATCTCAGATACGTCTCAGGCCCAGATTCAGGGCTTTGAATTGGCCCACGCCAACACTGATGATGGCAATTTACCTTGAAATGCTTAAAAAAATAAAATATAGTAATGGATTAATAACATAATTCCAGCCACTTAGTTGCTCAGAGCAAAAATCTGAACATCATCCTGAACTTGAAACTTCTCCTTTCCTTACCAGCTCACATGAAATCCTGTCATTTCCTCTTTCAAACATACTTTAGATATATCCACCACTTCATTTCACTGCCACTGCTCTTAATAAAAATCCAATCCATCATTAATTTTCTACTACCAAAATGGTCTCCTTTCTTCCCTTCTTTCTCTACATTGAAATCCCAGTGGCTTTTTGAAATATGTTCTGACATCATTTTCCAACTCTGTATTTTCAGTAACTTGAAGAATAAACAAAATCCAGTCTGGAGTTTTGGCTCTATGCTATGGTAAAGCATTACCTAATCAACACTAAATACAAATAAAAGATGATTTTAAAAAGACAGGAGGGATGTAAGAGAGAAAGAATATGAGGAAAGAGAAGGGAAAAGAGGAAAAGAGAAAACTCCACGTCACTAACTGTGGCTTACAGACCTCCACAGAATGTCTCTTTCATCAGTCTCCTCTAAGCATTTACCTCATTTCCTAGGTGCCTGCCACACTGGTTGTTCTGTTCCTTTAGTATGTAAGATCATATACCTCTCTGAGGATTTATAATTCCCTCTGTCTAGAAACATTTACATAGCAGACTCCTAGTTATTTCAACTCATGGTTTATATGTACCCTTCTCAGGATAGCCCTCCCTGACCACCTAATAGAAACAAATGCCACATGAACAGTGCTAATGAAATGTTCATATACACTGTAACATTTTATTACTGGATTAATGGGCAGATTTGACAATTTTCACTCAGTAAGAAACCATCCTTAGAGATTCATTTCTAAGACCCATTTCCAATCACCAATCACTTCTCTTTTTAAAATATGTCCTTTTAGGGGGTGGGGCTTTTTGTTTTTCCAAGACAGGGTTTCTCTGTATAGTCCTAGCTGTCCTGGAACTTGCTCTAAAGACTAGGCTAGCCTCAAACTCAGAGATCTGCCTGCCTCTGTATCCCAAATGGTGGGATTAAACAAGTGCACCACCACCACCTCCCTGCTAAAAGTGACTTTTTAAAAGGAAGGATTTGTGAAAGTCTAGTTAGTATGATCCACTAAAATAAGGGTACCAAGTAAATATAACATGCTGCCTTGAAACTCAGCTTCTAGAATATTTTCAAATCCGAAAGTATAATATAAATGTGTGTGTGTTTTATGTATGCATATCTAAGCCACGACCAACATAAGAAGACACCACCACCTGAGGTTTCCACCTGACTGCAGAGATTGACAATTCACAATATTAAAGAGCACTTCAATAGACCTGTGAGATCTGTACAAACACAATTTTTTCTCTGGAAAACAGAGAAGCGTGGGAGAAACAATGTGAGTAAAGAGAAAACAAAGCTGGAGAGATGAGCAGAGGGATCAGGCAGCTGATCAAAGACAGCAGAGAGGTTCAGACCGTGAGCTGTAGACACAGGTCTATGGTCTGCACTGTAAGAATTCCTAAAGGCACAGGCTGAAAATACAATGTTCTACAACACCCAGCACTCTCTAACTCTCCAAGTTATAAAACTTAGGGCATGTGTACAGGAACAAAAATAAGTAAATAAATAAATCTATGTACGATCACTTCATAATGCTGATGATCAAAAACTTTAAAAATATAATTAGTATCTCTTAAGAATTTGATCTTATTCTAGTTTAAAATGAGGTCTATGGCCATACTACCCTGAAGGCACCAGATCTGATGTGATCTTTAAAACTACCATGTACTAGGACTAGAGCTGTGGACCACATGTTAATACTGAAAAGCCACAAGGCCTCTCTCTGGAAATAATTTACAGGAAGAGACTTCTCCCTCACTTCTTCAACATCTTTACCTTTATTCTAATCCCAGAAAATCTGAACCCAAATTAAACTCCTTCTTAAGGAGAAAGCACATAACCATGAATAACAGAATTCTAAACTGTTTCATACAAGTTAGTAACACAGAAATTCACAATTCCATATAATCCCATGAACAGAAAGCCAAATAGAGTTGAATCTTTAAGAGAGCTCTAGAGTGATTCTAGAATGATTCTGACATTCACAAAGGGAGTACATGGTAGGTAGGTCCCTCTCCTCAAGGTTGTGCTATTAACAACAATCACCTCTATACACAAACACCCCATCACAGGCATCAAGTCACAGCAAACTAGATGTTATATTCCACTCCAAGTAGTGAAGATGGCAACAGTAACACTGTGTGATTCCTTGGTATTTTCTTGTCACATTTTTCATAGGCAACCTCCTATTGTCCATTTACCTGACTGGCAGAAGTGGGAGCTATCATAGTGGGTTGCAAGGTATCCTAGAAGTCATTCTTAGAGGCCCAGCTTAAAATTCAACCCTCTGTCCTTTCAAAAACTATGTGACTAATTCCCTATGTTCCATCTCTTTCTGCTCCCTGCACTGGTCCCTGACAGAACACTACATAACAGCACAAAGAACAAGAGGTAGCAACACTACAGGCTGCTTTGAACTGGCCCTTCAAAGGATTCATCTTACTTGAAGACTGCAGAATAGAGGTCAGTTTGAGTACAATAAGTTATTCTTCTATCTAGATTAGATAAATTTTATTAAGCAAAATATACTTTGAAAAGAGTTCATGCTTATAAAAGGCCATTAATTTCAAAACATGCTTAATTCTATGTCCATTATAACATTTTCTCAGCTATCAGTCTCAAGATAAGTGTGCTAACACCTACCTATTGGGTTAGTAAATTTTACAAGAGGACAGGAAATATGGGCAGGTACTAGTATCAAGTCATTCCAAGTAAGTTCATTCTAAAAAAGTATCCAGGTTTTCGATATAACTGCTTAAGCCATTCACTTATAAATGTAACAATAATTTTTTTCTAATTTTCTATTTGATTAATAATCTTCAGTTTAGCTGGACAAGTTAAACTGTACTACTACAAACTTCATTTAGAAACAGAATCAAACAATGAATCTTTTATTCTAGTTTCTGTCCAACATTTTACTACATTTAACACCCACTCAATTTAAAACTGTAGGTAAAGGCAGCTTTTTTCAGACATAATGAACTAATAATATTCTACCCAGTGAATGAAAAATGAAGGCCTAATGATGCTCCTGTTCATGGTCCTCACCATGAGGAATTTAATATGTTCATCTTGCTGAACCTCAGTTTCCTTGTGTATAAAGGGAAATTCCTAAGGAAGATGTGAATGATAGCATTTATGTCCTTATAAGCCCATATCGGATAGGACAACTAGTATATCATGACAAGTTCTCAAGGCAAAAGAGTCAGATTAGATTTGCAAAGCAGTGGTCAGGAACATGAGGTTGCCACCAAAAGGAAGTTGAATATCATTTTTACTTATCATAAGTACTACATCATAAGATAGCTCTGATTAGCTCTAATGCTAAAAGAAATTAAAATTTTTATTAGTATGTATTCCCATCCTGTCAAATATTTAAATTGGTAAATAGACCCACTAGCTAAAACAATAAAATTATGACAAAATATTCTGCCCAAAATTACTGAAATGTAATAAGATACAGTTCTGTGAACAGAGATAAGAAAGAATGGATTACTGAAACAAATTCTAAAGCTCAGTCAATACATGGAATCAACATTGGAGAACTCTAGACATTTGAGGCTTTTGAAGTAGAAGTAGTAATTTCCAAATATGGCCAGACAATATCTCTAGAAGGTATAAACTAATCTAAAAAAAAAAATGTTTCTGTTTTAATTCTTATCAGCAAATCATACCCAGTCCAAAGATGTTTCATGTTTTGTTGGAATTAGGGGTGGGGGGGAAATGGTAGGGCTCTTTGGGAAATTTTCTTTTTGAGACAAGGTCTCAGACATCCCAGGTTGGCCTTAAATTTGCTAAATTTGATTTGCTTAAATCAAAGGTTAACATTAAACTCCTGATCCTCCTGCCTGCATCTGAACCAAGTACTAAGACTGCAGACAGGTGCCCCCACACTCAGCTGAAGATGCTCATTTGTACATGTATATTCACCAATAACCTATGACCATTTAATATCTACTAAAGATCTAGCTATTGACACTAGGCAAGCCCCCTGTGAATAAAAATTAATATTTAAATTATTGCTTTTAGCCAGGTATGATGGCACAGACCTGTAATTTTATCACTCAGAAGACATAATTGCAAGCAAAAAGATCATGACTTCAAGGCTGCCTGGGCTACACAGTGATGCTTGTCTTGAAAATAAAATCATTTTATATTACAAAAGCTGAAAACATTAATACTGTAAACAGAATATAAAAACAGCATAAAATTTAAAATGGTGCATTTTTAAAACAGTACAAAATGAGCACTCCTCCCTCTCTTAGGCTCTCCACTCTTTCTTGAAATATCTCCACTGCCCAGTAGAGGAAAGGGAAAAAACAAATTTAACAAAAAAAAAAAAAAAAAAAAAAAAAAAACAGATTTTATTCTGCAATGTCTACCAAATTGCTTTTTGGTTGTTAAGCAGGTACCATATCTTAGAATACTTTAGTGTTTCTAAGTTAAGAGTCAGTAAGTTCACCTATGTATAACTTCTATGAAATTATAGTTGAAAGGTACAATTAGGGAGCTATTTTAGTTAGTTACTATTACTATGATAAAATACCAAAAGAACTTGGAAAGGAAAGGGCTTGTTTGGCTTATACTTCCACATCACCATTCATCAGCAAAGAAGTCAGGACAGGAACTTAAACTGGGGCAGGAACCTAGAGGCAGGAGGGGTGCTACTTATTTAGCCTGCTCTCCACTTGGCTTGCTCAGCCTGCTTTCTTACAGAACCCAGGACCACAAGCCCAGGCTAATTAAAATGCCCTACAGCCAGATCTTAAGAAGGCATTTTCTCTTTCTTTTTTTTTTTTTTCTTTTTTTTTTTTTTTTTTTTAAGTTTTTCAAGACAGGGTTTCTCTGTGTAGTCCTGGGTGTCCTGGAACTTACTCTATAGACCAGGCTGGCCTCGAACTCAAAAATCCACCTGCCTCTGCCTCCAAAGTGCTGAGTGTGCACCACCATTGCCCGGCAAGAAGGCATTTTCTTAATTGAGGTTTTCTCCTTTCAGATAACTCTTGTTTGTGTAAAGCTAACATAAAATTAGACAGTACAGGAATCCTTTGAAATAACACAATGATACGGTCATCCAATTGAAGTGTTAGAGAGAGGACTGAAGGAGCTGAAGGGGTTTGCAATCCCACAGGAAGAACAATAATATCAACCAACCAGAACTCCCAGAGCTTCCAAGGACCAACCAAGAAGGGACCCATGGCTCTAGCTGTAAATGTAGCAGAGGATGGCCTTGTCAGGCATCAGTGGGAGGAGAGGCCCTTGGTCCTGTGAAGGCTTGATGGCCTGGTGTAGGGGAAATCGAGGGCGGGCAGACAGGCAGGCAGGCAGGCAGGCAGGCAGGCACGCAGGAGTGGGTGGGTAGGTGGAGGAACACCCTCATAGAAGCAGGAGAGGGGGGAATGGGATGGGAGTTCTGGGTGGGGAGAAATGGGGAAAGGGGATAACATCTGAAATGTAAATAAAGAAAATATCCAATAAAAAAAGGAAAAGAATGATACGTTCACAATTTACATCTAAAAATACCACTGCTTTAAAAGCAAAACACTGGGAAACAATGTTTAGAATTTAATTTTCAAAATGGATAATAATATCAAGTTTTAAAACTTCATAGTTGAACTAGAAGCGCAATCATTTTCTTACTACCAAAGTTACTAAATAATCCTCCAGAGTAGTCCCTCTACTTTAGAACACAAAGCACTGATTTGGGGAGTCTCATTTGCTATTATATGGCTTTTACTTCTGTTTCTGTTTTTAAGTGAGAACACTTACAAGCAGTCTCTATTGAACATATTCAAGCATCAGTACCTTATCTTTCTAAACTGAACTTTTTAAAAATGTTTTATTGTAGGAGGTCAGGTACAGTTAGAGGCTAACCTATTCTACATTGCAAGTTCCAAGCTAGCTGGGACTAATGATAAGATCCTCAAAAGGAGGCTGGGGGACTGCAGAGATTGTTCAGTGGTTAAAAACAAATGGTTACTCTCCAAGAGGACCCAAATTCAATTTCCAGCACCCACATAACAGCTCACAGTTTCCTATAATTTCAGTCCAAGGGCATCTGACACTCTATTCTGGTCTCTGAAACCAGGCACATAGGAAAAAAAAACATACAAGCAAATCATTCATACATGTAAAAACACTCATATTATACCAAAATATAATTATTGAATTTGTGCATGCCTGTGGGGTGAGGGGGTAATGGTGTGGGGGTTGGGGGGGGAGTGTGTATGTACATGCAACTATGTGCTTCAACATGTGTCTAGCTGTCCGAGGCTTAAAGGGGAAACTGATTTTCTACCATTTAAGTCCCAGAGATCAAACTCACAGGCTTGGTAGGAAGCACTTTCACCTGCTAAGCCAACTCACCAGCCAAACATCTAAATTTTTATATAAAAGCATTTCACATTTCAAATACAATAACATTGAGCAAAAGATTTGATAAAGTTAGTCTCAGCTTTGTTCTACAGCCTGTTTTTTGTTTGTTGTTGCTGTTGTTTAAATTAGTTTTATATCAACTATATCCAGCTGTTGGCTTCAAGGTAAGAGACAAAGTGCTTTAAAGGAGGCCATGTTCCATGCTGTCTGCTTAGCATCCCTTCCTTTTATAGGTACCCCGTTCTCACTCCCATTCTTGGAGTTCTGTTTTAGTGATACTGTGCTATCTGTACCTGGCTGCAAGAATGGACATGCTAGCCCAACCTGCCCGATCTCCTTACCCCACTGCCCTGTCTTTACAGCAATGGGTCAGAGATGAGCACGAAGCATATCAAAGTCCTTTCAAGATTTGTTATTGGACATCATAAGAAAAGATGAGATGCTTTAATGATCCCTATTTCTAATGGACTCAGAGCTAACTTTCATGTCTTGCGATAGAATTCTGAAAATTTGGCATGTGAATTTGGTTTTGTTTCTTGTTGTTTAAATTTCTTGCTGAGATCTAAGCTATTTATTACAAATTTCCTGTGCATAATTAGTTTGGGTAATTAGATCTAAAAGGGCATTATTTCTCTAGGACTAGTCTATTCAAGCACAGTTTTAAAAGTTATTTTATCAAAAGAAAAAAACAAAGCTATTCTAGTTAAGTTCAGAAAATAAGATATTCGCTAATAAAAACTTGTGTTTTTCTCCCTTATAATGCATTTTCAATTCCTAAAACTACTTTAAATATCATCATGTACAGTAAAATTCAAGTTTTTATATTCATACATAGTCCCTCACAAACTTTCTGGAAGGAAAATAATTATGTGCTTAAAACTCTACAAAAAAAAAAATATAGCAATAACGAAGAGTTATGTAAGATGCCAGAATCTTTAAGTAGATCAGTTACTATTCATACTGCAAATGCAAGACAGTAAGAACATATCTTAGTTAGGGTTACTACTGTTGTGCTAAAACCCTAAGCAACTTGGGGAGGGAAGGATTTACTTCAGCTTACAGCTGCCCACCACAGCTCATCACTGAGGGAAGTCAGGGCAGGAACTCAAATAAGTCCCGACCCTGTCACAGGAACTGGGCAGGGGGTGATGGGGGAGTGCTGCTCACCGGTTTGCTCCTCCTGGTTGCTCAATTTGCCTTCCTATACTGCCCAGAACCACCAGCCAAGGTATGGCACTACCCAAGATGAGTTGGGCCCTCCTACATCAATATTCATTCATCCATCAAGAAAACACACCACAGGATTTTTTCCACAGGCCAATCTAGTGAGGCATTTTCTTGAGATTACCTCTTCCCAAATAACTTCAACTTTTGACAAGTAGACATAAAACTACCCAGCACAGAAGACATATTCTTTTTAAACAGAATTCCTTCCAATTTCATGTTATATTAAAAAAAAAAAAAAAAAAAAGGAAAAAACTCTTCCCAACTAAACTATAGCAGAAAATTTTAACTCCCCTCTTTCTTTTTTTCTTTTTCTTTTGATGACCTAAGGAGCTTCATTAGGATTGCTTATAGAAACATGGATGAGGGACTGTTTACAGGAGCACAGGCACTGTATGAAGTGGCTACACCACTAAAAAATGACTCCGCCTTACTTAGCAGCTATTAGTTTTGTATCCTCAGGAAGGGGTAGGGCCCCGAGAGTTCCTCCTCTGTCCACAACAAAACGTAGTCAAATACAATCTTCTACAGATAATCATAGGCACTAGTTGCTGAGTTCAAAAGTAACTGCCATGCAATGCCCAAAAGTCAGCATTCTATATAAAGCCCCACTTCCTCTGGTTCTTATATTCTCTTGGCCTGATTTTGCATATGTTCTCCAATCTTTTGAAGGCTTAGGTTACCTCTTCCCAATATATGTATATATACACATATATATACATAAATATACATATATACATGTGTGTGTATCCCATATATGGTTGAGCATTCAATCATAACACGTTCTCATCACTTTGACCAGTTATAAGCCTCTGCCATCACTACTGTCCCTAGCAAAACAAGCTTCTCTGAACAAAGTCAACAGTATCACTAACCTATGTAACCCTTTACATTTCTGAATCTCGAAACAATACCTCTAACACATATTAATAAATGAAGTAAGTAACTAAATCTACTAGCACAGACTGCCCTTTCTCAGGTGCTTAGATTTATGTTATGACTGAAAATCACAGTCTTCAAAATGCAGTCTATACTCTCTTTGCCATGTTGAAATACCTGAAATGGTAGAGGGTTTGCTCCTCAGAACCCCTGTTCTACAACAACTAGCTGCATAAAATTACTGGGATAGTAGAGAAATAAATATATTAATGATGCCAACCTTGCCACTAGAAGCCAAATGGCTGGCTAAGTCAAGCCAAGGTTAAGATGGAACTCTGTTTTCAGTTCCCTTTTTACTACACTAGCAAACTGTGCTTTCCCATAAAATTTGTTGGGTTCCCAAAGAAACCCAAATATGCCTATTATCCGTAAACAATTAGTATTAATGATGATATTTCAAGTACATTGTGGGCAAAATAAGAATATTCATGGTACTATATTATGAGTTGAATGAGACTAAGCTAAAGACAGAAATATCATTATACATCCCAACAGCATTATTACTAGAAGAAAACACATTTTAAGTTAGAACTTAGGAAGAACATTATCAGGAATAATTCAAAATAAAACTGTCTCTATACTTAAACAATTAATAGAATTCCCCCTCTATTTTCCAATTATCATATATTATACAATATAATTTTGTGCATTTATACTAAGAAAAGTGTTTTTAATATACACATATATAAATACTATTGCAATGGAACATCCTATAGATATTTATAGAGTAAACATTCTTGCTCTGTATTTTTCTCCTTATCTATCTACTACTAAAAATATCGTTTTTCAACTAAACTAAAACCTATCTATCTTTCAAAACCAAGATAAATTCAATTTTTTCCTAATTAACTTCCCTAAGCAGGCAAGTCAGAAAATAAGGACAAGTTGTCAGGACTCTATAAGGACAAAAACAAATGGCACCTCTCTTACTTCATATACACATCCAAAGCTTCACTATTAACACATGACATTTTATTTTGCAAGTGACTCACTGAAAGTGGTGTTCAATCAAAACACAATAGTTATTCCAACATGAAGGGTATGGGATACTCATTCTAAAAATGGTACAAAGCAGCATGTGGTGAGCATCAGAAGGACTTTTACAAAGACGTTTGTTTGGTCCTCTCCCCCCTCCCTCCTTTTTTGTTATAACTTAAGAACAAAAAAATCCTTGCTAAGATATTCTCATATTCTCCCCTGCCCTCACTCCTGCCCTCCCTCGACCTCTCATTGAGATACTTCTAACTATGTAAACCAGGCTGGCTCAATCCTCCCACCTCAGACTACCAAGGAAGTAGACTTAAGGATGCCCATTGCCACACCCAGTTCAAAGTAACTTTTTAGAACAGTACACTAAAGAAATAATTAAGTTTAGTCTTCACCAAAATTCATATTAAATCTTACCTGAAGGGTTTAAAATAGTAAGGAAAAAGATGAAATAAGTAAGAACCTTTCCTACAAGAATTGTCTACCAGTGAATCACTCAGCTCTCAGACTTTGCGTGCTTCTTAAAGATACCATTTCTGACTCTTTTGACAAGGTTAGTGCTAGCTGCTGTGGGGACATTATTAGATGTTTGAGGAGGGAACATGTTCAGAAAGCTGATTTTTCACTTTCTCTTTATAAACTAAATTTCCAGCTTTTCATGGAAAACTTTCAGAATAATATTGGGTTTTCAGGACAGAAAAGCAGTGAGTGGTTTTGCCTTTTTTCCACCACAAACAAGTCTCCAAAGCACCAACCTCCACACTGCACAACAAATCACTTTCTGCAACAGTGTTAGGTCAGAGCATCCCTTCCCTACCAAAATGCAGTATCTGAAGAAATACTTCTCAACATTTCAGGTAACATTTTTAAAAGGTTAATTCAAAGTAACATAGTTGTAGTTTTTAATAACAAACTTCTTATCTATTTTTAAAACACAAAGGACCAAAAGTTCACTTTAAAATCAGAGGAGTTTGATAGAGAATATGAGTGGTTCAAAAATGAAATTATAGGGTGTGGTAGAACACAGCTTTAACCCCAGCACTTGGGAGTCAGAGCAGGAGCGCTGACCACAAGTTCAAGGCTAACCAGGGATACAGAGCAAGAAAAGGCCTGTCAAGGAAAGGAAGAGAATGAAAGAGGAAGAGAGAAAGAGAAAGCTGAGAAAGGGAAGAGCCTATTCTATAACACTGCCCCAAAACACAAAACACTAAGTACCCACAAAATTTTTAAAAGGACTTCAGAGATTATACTCTAAAGTCACCAAAGAGTAGGCAATAATCTTATAAGTTAGATAAACAAAATTATATATGGTTTACCATAAATTTACATAAATTAGAAAAACTTTTTAAGAATATCAAAATAACTCTCATAACAAGTGGTTTATAAAGTAGTCCTCACATCAGAGGAAAATAACACATATTTCCAGAAACACAGTGTTGTGTTGCTGTGTTTCATGAAATTCAGTTTTAGCAATGACTTGAATAAAACAAAAAAGTAATCTGAAATTTCAAAGGGCCAAATATTAAATGTGTGCATTTAATAAAAAGACAGCAAGAAATTAAAGACTTTCTAAACGACATCAACCTAAGAAAGAGTATGTCTAAAGATAAGGGAATGTACTGGCTAGTTTGATGTCAACTTGGCACAAGCTATAGTCATCTGAGAGGACAGAACTTCAGCTAAGAAAACAGCTCCATGAAATTAGACTGTAAGCAAACCTGTAGGGTACTTTTATAATTGGTGACTGATCGGGGAGGCCACCCTTGGGCTGGTGGGCCTGAGTTCTATAAGAAAGCAGGATGAGCAAGCCATAAAGAGCAAGCCAGTGAGCAGCACCTCTCCATGACCTCTAGACCTCTAGGTTCCTGTGCAGTTTGAGTTCCTGTCCTGACTTCTTTCAGTGATAAATGGTAATATGGAAGTGTAAGTCAAATAAACCCTATCCTTCCCAAGTTACTTTAGCCATGGTGTTTCAGCAATGATAACCATAACAAAGACAGGGAACAACAATCAATAAAATTTGAATGATACACTAGAAAAGTAGCCAAATTAAATATACTTGAATTTAGTACTCTGACAAACTGCTACAGAAAGAAAGTGTTTAGGTATAAAGATGTTAACAATGTTAACCAGTTCTGCTGCTGCAGCATATGTCTCCTACTTTCATAGGAATCCTGAACCTGAACCACTAAGACCTTTGGGTGGAGGAGGAGAGAAACCTGCCACCAAAATCTGGAAAAGCAAGAATGTTTCAAATGACAAGTTTATCAAAATATGATGCAATTGTCTCTAACAAAAGGACTGCCTCACCTAATCTCTAGTTTCTACTGGCTAAAAAATATATTGAATACTTGGTAGTATTACTAACCTAGGAGGCTAGCAATTAAGTCTCATTTTTTTTTGTTCTTCTCTTCTTTGGATACTAAACCACTTAAGCAAAATTCAATGATGTTCCAACCTGCCCACTACACTAAAAACTAGCAAAAAGATCCAAGAGTTGAGGACTAAAGCAGAGTTTTTATTATTTGCATTATCATACACATTCCTTATTTTAAAGCATCCAGTAAAGCTTGTTCACTAATGGGGAATGTATTTCTAGGGGTGAGTTCATTTTAACAAAATTCCTTCAGATACTATAATCCCTGAATCAGTGGAGAACATTTTTACCTGCATTTAATTAACATGTTAAAAAATCTGTTTCAAATTAGTCATTAAACACACAGATAACTGCATTAAACACTATGTTCCCTGTGATTTTCATCTCTAGATACAGTAGCAGAGTTAAGGTAGTCCAAAGCACTGTGTGCATAAATAATAAGGCAGCACAATGATTTCACACACTTAGACTATAATGCAATATTTAATCTTTAGCCAAAATAAAATCTATGTAGTTTATAACTGATGAAATATTTAAAGGTGAACTAAGAAGCAAATATTTGTGTTCTAAAACTCTACACAATCACAGTTGAGGGAATTTTAGAACAAAATTAACTAATAGTCATATTAATCCAAACTTTTTTTAGAATACTGTGATGTAAATCACAGGTACTGTGCTACAGACAGGACTATACCATAAAAGATTTCACCAGTGGTCCAAAGTTCAAAAGTTCATATTCAAATGATAACTTTTCTCTTTTAAATAACAGTAACAAAACAAAAGCCACCGATCACAATTAAGAAACTGGTGATTAATTGGGCCAAGCAATAAATGGGACTAAAGATTTACCTATAAATGTTTAAGTATTGATTACTAAGTACTATATTAACACTAAACCAATACTGAATTCTCTAATTCAAAGAAGAATCCAAATTTTAAAGAACTATTTTCAATTCCCCATTAAAAAGTATACAACAAAGTAAATACAACTCTAAAGCAAAAGGTAGGAAAATTAGAAAGAAGACATACTCTATGTGTCTGCATTAACAGCATTGACAGGGCTGCCCTGAGCCTCCCCAGGAGAAAAGAGAAGGCTTGAGTAAAGAAGTAGTGCAGCTGCAGCCATGTCTACAGCCCAGCTCATCCTTCTGCCACAAACTGTCAGAAGACAGCATGAGATCATTCCTCATTAACAAGACATCTCACAGAAACAGCTACATTTTACTCTTTAGCTTCTAAATGACTGTCAAGAATATAGTTTAACAAAGAGTTACCAGTCAAGAGTGCTAAATCTACTATATAATGCTTGAAATTAAAAATTTCACAAAGTTTAGAAAAACTGGGAGTGGGGCAGGGAAAGTTTCTTCTTAGAACACATTACACTGTGTCTTCATTATTTTCTAAATGAATCACAACCATACAGACTCAAAAACTCTCTGGAGATATACTTGTGCAGTTTTTTAACTAAATCCAAAGTTCTAGAAATAACCACTTCAAGTTCTTAATTTCTAGTATTTAATGCTTGTGTTTAACCTACAAAACTCTTGGTATTTCATTATAAATGATGCTTTTAAGTAAAGCCATTTAAGAAAGCCATATAATAGACTACCCAACAAATATTTTTCATTACAATTTGCTTAGAACAGTTTTAAATCTCAGATGGCACAAAAATCGTGGTACCCACTACAAATTATCAATGCTGAACATATTTTAAAAAGCACAACATTCAGAACTGTTCCTAATAAGCTGTAGGGCAGCATTGACACCAGTTATTCTCTTTATTTTCACTAAATATTTAAAGCAGGACATTGTCTTTGGATGACAAGAAAGCAAAATTATATTAATACAAAATGCTGACTATATTCTGAGGCATGGAAGATTTTCTCAATACAGTTAACTAATACTACTGTATAACACTTGAAATCTGAAGTATTTTCTCTAATTTTATGTGAAATGTATATAACATGTAAAACAGATTGGTATTTATTAAGGAGCCCTCCCTCTCATCTTTTAAACAAACCACAGTGATTTGGAAAATAACAACTTCCTCAACAACTTTATGGCTGTTATTCTCTCAGTAATGCTCCAACTGATCAAAACAAAACAGCAATGATGCACATGCTCTCATTATTTGCTGGCTCGTGGGACTTTATGTAAGTCAAAGATTCTCAACCTCCCTAATGCTGTGGACTCTTTAATACAATTCCTCATGTTGTGGTGGCCCCCAAACATAAAATTATTTCATTGATATTTCATAACTGTAATTTTGCTTTAAATATTGGATATTCAAGGTAGCTGATACACAACCCCCAAAGGGGTGAAGACCCACAGGTTGAGAACCAATGATTTAAGTCGTACCTAAGCTAGTAAATGTCTATATAGTATTTTGAATATTATAAACAGTAACCAACATGCCGAATTACATCCCCAAAAGTCTTCCCTCCACCCTTTGTACATGATTCTAGAAGTTAAGAGTTAAGAATCTTTAAATCCTCAAAATAACAGAGAAATGGTGTTTATAGTTTGACAAAGTTTTAAAGATTAACAATAAGAAAAACCCACAAACATACAAATTTTAACAATATCATAGAATAGGTTATATGAAAAACACCTTCATTTAAGCAAGTAAGATTATGTTACATATCCACAACACATGGGTATTGCATCAAACCATCAATTGCAATTAGCTAAAGGACTACTAAAGAGACAGTCCTAAAGTGAACTGAAGATAAGGAAGAGGGAGAACAAGGGAGGGAGGGAGGAGAGAGAGAATATTAAAATTTCTCTAGAATTTTCTAGCATTTTGTAGTGAAAGGGGAAGACCAAAATCTAGACCAGGTCACAGTTTGTCAGCCCCATATGTTCAGATTGTACTCTATGTTCAACAGAAACAATTTGATTTCTAGTAACAATGATTAATCACAATGCCCGTGTCTACAACCATCTCAGAAGGCAGAACCACATTTTACCAATACCGTAAGGACCAACAAAGCTCTAACTTACAAATTCGTAAGAAAACTTACTACATACTACCAGACCAGACTGTGCGCAGTCTGATCAATGCTTTCCAACTAGGGAATATGCCATAAGCGTAACGTGCTTTGCAGCACATTTTACGAGCATCAAAGACACCAGGACACCAAGGGTTCTTTTTTTACCCAGCGCTTCAACAAATTCTGTAGATTCGAAAGCTTTACAAAGGCATTTGCTCGGCTGGGCACCTAAGTCTTCCTTCCAAACCCAGACTACACAACAGCTCCACTGCCTCACACCACACATTGTACCTCATTGGTACTCAGACACCTGAGCCACCTAGACCCACAGAGTGGGACTGTCAGCTCCCAGACGTCTGCGGTCGTGCACGACGCACTGAGCCAGCTGAGCCCTCCCAGGAGCTTTCAGTGGTAACCTCGGCACTCGATCCAGCGCTGAGTCTCCATAGTAAAGCCCTTTCTCCCCGTTAGAAGACGCAAATACGTTCCAAAGAAAAGATTATCATCATAGGACCTTTTCCATAAAGGGGAGCAGAAAAGGGATGGTCTTCTCTAGGCACAAAAAAAAAAAAAAGAAAAGAAAAGAAAAAAAGAAACTCTTATCTGAGGTGGGAGACCGAGCTGGATTAGGAGAGCCAGCTCCTAGTGGTAATTCCCTGACAGCCTACACAGCTGTCGGTTCACCCGAGCTCAGTTTTACCAGCCGCAAAATGGGGAACCCCGGCGCCGCCCCCTCCCCCCTCCTCCCCGGGGAGTCCGGACCAGGACCCGGGTCCCCAAGCCCACAGCACACCTGGCTTCACTGTCTTCAGACGGATGGGCTCGCGGAAGTGGCGGATGACAGCTAGGGTGTCCCGGTTGGTGAGCCCACTGACCGGCGTCCCGTTCACCTCCAACAGCACATCGCCGGGACTGGGCGCCTTGCCCGAGACCACGCAGCAGGTGCCTCCGCCGCCGCCAGGCTCGTCGCGGAGCCGCCCCAGGTAAGGGAACTCGCCGCGCTCGGCGCCGCCGCGGATCTCCGCGCCCAAGTCGCCCGGGGGCCCGGCCCAGGACACGGCACACTCCTGCACCTTGCTGAGCCAGTGCTTCTTCTTCTTCAACGTCTTCGACATCCCGACCTCCGCTGCACCATGGGGAGCCCCCGCGCGGGCGGCCGCGGTGCCGCTCCGGGCCCCGCGCACAGCCCGGCCAGAGGGGCGCCGCCGCCGAGCCCCCGCCTCAGCCCGCTGGCCGCGCGCCGCCGCGAGCCGCCCCTCTCGCGGGCCGCTGAGGAGAACCCGAGGGAGCGCGCGCCCCGCGGGCGGCGCCGGCGGGGTCTCCGGGCGGGGTCAGCGCCGACGGCCGGGGCTCGGCGCCCGCGCGGCGGGAAAGACTGAGGCAAGGGGGCGGGAGCCGAGAGAGCAGCTGGAACCGAGGCTCCGTCCAGGACCCGAGAACCGAGCTAAGTTGCCCGCTCGAGCGCGGCTGCTGCGGAGCCGGAGTGCCGAGACCAACGCCTGCCCCAGCTGCCAGGAAACTGGCGCTTTCAAACCCGCCGCAACCTCCTCCCCGCTCGGCCCCTCCCCCGCCCTCGCCGGCTCGGCCCCGCCCCCTCCCGCAGCGCAGCGCCCGGCGCGCTGCCGTCACCAGCCCTTCTCTTGAAGGATGCGCCCAGCTCTCGACTCTGCGCCGTCGATTGGGTTCCGGCAGGCTTGGGGCGGCACTCAGCGGCATGCTGATTTCTGATTGGGTGGTCTGAGTAGAGGAGGCGGGCACTAGAATGACTGAAGTTTAGAGAGGGAGAAAAAAAGAAGTTTAGAGTGTGAGGGAGGGAGAGAGGGGAGGGAAGAGAGAGGATTGGTCTGAGAGCAGGCACAGGTCGCCTAGCGGGGAGAGGCTCTCCGCCCAGGGGCTGGAGCCAAGGGAAACACAAACGCAGAAAGGACCCAGGTCTCCAAGGTGGGGTGTGCCCAGCTGGGCAGGGGGCGGGGCCTCGGAGCTGGAGCCGGTTGGCGAGCCTGGGAGTCCAGTGCCCAGCTACCCGGAGCGGTGGAGCCACTAAATGGGCCTGTTACAGCTGAAACGGATTCAACCGGTTTGGGTTTGTTAATTTGTTCACCGAATGTTCTTGAACGATCCATTGAGGTGAAGGATTCGGAGTTCGGTTAATTGAGGGTAATACAGTCCAGTGCTTGAATGCTGTGTGATCTCGGGCAAGTTAGACAGCCTGTCTGAAATAAGCTGAGAATGAAGATCATTAATTACACTAGCTACTGAACTCCAAGAATAAATAAAAAAAATAAAACAGTGATCTGCTCTCGAGGAGATTACAGCTTAGCAAGAGAGACTGACTAGAAGATCACTTGAGGAAAGAGGGAAGAAAGTGGATTTTAAAAAACAACTTGGTGCCTGCAGAGCTAAGTCCTGACGCTGATGACTTAATCTTGGCCAGATCTCCTCTTCATGTCTGTTTGTCTGTAAAGAAAGTAGAAGGACAAGTGACTCAGAACAAAAGAGACCTTAGATCTCTTCCAGCTCTAATTTTTCAGAAACACTTAAGCTTTTTCTATCCCTTTATTGAACGCATGCTTTCTCGTCTTTGGAATGCGGTCTGTTCTTAAAATTTTTCACCTCATCCAAATAATCGTCCAGTATTTCTAGGAAAGTGTTTTCTCTGAACTGGGGCACATTGTCTCACTTTTGTGACAGGGCATGCCTTCTGACTCCTTATTTTAAAGTCCAAGGAGCTCTACAGACTAGACCAAGCTTCAGACAGCTGCAGAGATTTCCTTCACTCCATTGAACTTGGAAAATAAAAACACTAAATATGGGCGGGACTCAAGAAACCATAAGGGAATTAGAGCCCTGGAACTGCATGCAGGCTTGGTACCTGCCAGGCAGAGAAGGGACCTTTATACCCTGACAGAGAGATTGCCAGACAGGAAACTGTAACCTTCAGTCCTTGATTGTCTGCTGAGCAGTCACCCAAGAGAGAAACTAAATTTCTATAATACCACCCTCCATCCTGCTGAGGCTCCCTCTGGCCAAGTCGATTGGAAGCCAGATGGCCTTCGCACTCTTGATGGGGGTAGAAGAAGTCGGGCGTCTGGAACCCAATGGGGTAAAGATTTATCACAGGCATCATGTGGGTCATTCAGATGGACCCACATCTGAGATCAAAAATTGAATTTGTCTTATGAACAACTACTTAATGCTAATCAATCCCTGTATGAAAACTCGATTGCCTTCACATCATCTATTTTTGCTAAGACTGAAACACAATGCTCTGCCTAAACTGTTATCTATTTGGAATGGCTTTGGCAGCAAGGAACAAAACATCTGACAAATAATAGCTTAGAGCACGGGGTCATTTATTACATCTTTAGCATAAAGTTTAAGCATGGTAGTTTCAGGACTAGTTGAACAGGAAGAGCTCTGTCATCAAGGTCTGGAGCTCGTTGTGTTTACTCTTTGCTATCATATCCATATGAACGTTTGTCTCCAAGGCTGTCACCTATTAATTACAAGGTGGTTGTCATAGCTCCAGACATTACATCCTCAAGGGTCATTATATAAAGGAAGAGAGAAGGGTAAGAAAATGTTAGTCCAAATTTTATGAAAGACAAAAATCCTACCTAGCTTGTGGCCACCGTGGTTGGCTAGAAAAATGGAGCCATGACCACCTTAGACCAGTCACTGGCAAAAGAAAATGCAATTGCTAACATTCCATTAACTTGATCATGAGTCACAGTCAAAGTAGAGGTTCTTCTTGAGGGAGGAGGAGAGAATAGTTAAGTAGTCACCCAACAATGTCTGCCTGCTGTGTGTCTTTTTTTTTTTTTAAGTCATCATCTAACATCTGGCCAGTGTCTTAACCATGAATTGATTCTCAAGCAGAAAACTGCAGTAATTAGGAGCCTTAGCTTCAGAGCCAGGCTCACACCCAGCTTTTCTATTTCCTAGCAAGCTGCTTGCTGTCCCCTAACCTCCATTTCCCCATACACAAAACAGGTATGACAACAATACTTAACTGAGTTGTGGTGAGACATGCCTGCAGATGAGTCAAGCACTCAGCATAGACACCATAGCAAACACTCCACAAAATGTTATGTTGGCCTGTGCTATATCATAATGTTTGTGATAAGGCTAAATGCATCCATGGGTACCTCTCCAATTCTGCAAATATCATCCATCTTAGGTGGGTCATACCCTCACCACCCCCAGGTCTGAATATTCTGCCTACTCAGTGAGCTACTGATGGTAGGACACTGCTGGAAATTACTACATAGTCATGGATGTCACATACATGTTCTCTCTAAAATGGCCCCTAGTTAAATTGTTTTCAAGTTTGTCATTGGATAAAGAGTTACGGTTTTTCATAAGGGTAAATTATTAAGTCAAAAATATGAAACCAGGCCCAACAAAAATAAGTGAAACAACTGAATTTGATGCTTCCCAAAGTTTTTCTGAATTATCTCTAATTTATAGAGATAGTAATATCTTTTGTATGAAAAACACTTTAGGTCTTGAGTTGGCTATCGGGTCCAAGTATCACATCCTCAACAATGTCCTAAGGAGGGAAGTTTCATCATCTACATTCTGTAACTCAAAAAGCCTTCCCCAAATGCTCCTCCCAACAGAATTTCCTTTCTAGCTGATTGGCCACAAGGGCTCAGATGTCATTTACTAGGCCAGTCTCTGCTGAGGGTGATAAAATTACATCGCATATCCCCTCTGGAACTCAGAAGGCACAACAACTGAGTAAAGCTGAAGAGGCTCAGTGAGGAGGAGGAAAGATGGCTCAGCAGTTAAGAGTGCATACTACTCTAGCAGACCACTGAGTTCAGTTCCCAGCACCCATGTCAAGACAGCCCAGAAGCCTCTATAACTTCAGCTCCAGAGAATCTGATGCCCTCTTCTGGACTCTGTGGAGACCTGCATTCACACATGCATATACCCACATACATATATACAAAATTTTTAAAAATAAATATTTTTAAAAAAACTAAAAAGGATAAAAATTAGCATTTAGGGAAGAAAGCAATAGCATCTGTCACAAATAACATACATTGATTTGCTTCTATCTTTGCATTTCATTGCGGCTTAGGGGTGGAGTGGGTAGCAAAAAGTGAGAAGTTTATTTTTTGATATTGTGGTGTGTTCCTAATGAGAATTAAATAAGCCTGCTCATTTAATAGAAAATTTCAAAACAAAATTATAAATCCAATCTTTCTGAAATGACCCATGGTTCTTCCTTTTTCATATCAGAGGCCCCTCTCCGTCTGTGCAGATTGTGCCCACAGCTATATGTGGCTCAGTAACAAAGCAAGACAAGTGTAGAAAGAATGCAAGGTTCACTTGTAGTCTCAGTCTCAATTTCTTGAAACGAAGCCTGAATTCTAGTGGTGGCAAATCAAACCATCATCAGTTACATAAATGTTAAAGGGCTGTGGAGCAGACAGCTGTTATAAATATTTGCCTCCTATACAGAATACATGAAACTTTAGCCTGGTTTTCTGCTACAAGTTATCATAATAAAATATTTTTCAAAGTCAAGTGTGTAGCTCACACCTATAATCTCAGTATTTGGAAGACTGAAGCAGGAAAAATCACGGAGTTTAATGCTAGCCTAGACTACATATTGAACTACAGGTGAGACTGAGCTATAGCAGGAGGTGGAGAGGCAGAGAATATGGTAGTATACCTTCTAAGCAAAGCACACAAATAACCTGTTGTCATCTCCTGCCAATTACTAGAACAATCTTACATTGTTCACATTCTGAACTACAAAATCTTTACTAGATTGGCCTAGTCAGGCAGATCTGCAATCCAGCTTCTAGGGAAGCTGAGGCAGGAGGATCACAAGTTCAAGGCTAGCTTAGACAAGTTAACGAGACTCTGTCCAAAAAGTGAAGGTTTAAAAAAGAGGACTGGGGATGTGGCTCAGTAGTTGAGACTTACCTAGCATGAATGAGGCCCTAGGTTCAATCTCTGGTAGAAAGAAAGAGAGAAAGAAAGAAAGAAAGAAAGAAAGAAAGAAAGAAAGAAAGAAAGAAAGAAAGAAAGAAAGAGAAAGAAAAAAGAAAGGGGGCCAGGGAAATGGTTTCACTCGGTAAGAGCATGTAAACTCCAAAGGAACAAACAAGCTGTATATGACCATGCTTGTAACCCTAACCTGTAGGTCACAGAAGAGAGAACTGTTGGGGCTTGCTGGTCAGCCAGTCCTAGCTCCAAATTGGCAAGCTCCAGGTTCAATGAGAGACCCTGATTCAAGTGTGGCAGAGCATGATAGAGCAGGACACCTCATATTCTCTGCCCTCTGTGGGCATCCTGACCATATGCAGGGGCTGAGAGGACCATTACTAGCTTTTAAAAAACATTCCTATAAGAGCTGTAGAGATGGCTCCATTGGTATAGTGCTTGAGGATCTAAATTCAATACCAACACCAACTAGAAAACAAAAGTCAGGTGTCACAGGCTTGTAAGCTCAGGCTTGGAAGAATGAGACAGGCATCTAATCTTGCCCATATCAGTGAGCCCCAGATCACTGAGTGACCCAACCATTAAAATACAGTGGAAAGCAATAGAGGATGATACCAAACAGTCTCCATGCTAACATGAGTGCACGAATGAGTGCATGCTCATCAACATGCACATACACTCACATACACACACACACACACACACACATACATATATACACATATATACACACATATATAAACACACATGTTGTGTGATATTTGCAACTCACTCCACCATCACTAGCCTAGCCCAGTGTAATGTTGTAGTGTATCTTCATATTTGACTAGCATTTTATTTGTCATTTGTATGATAATAATGTTCAAATGTGTTCAGAGACAAGTTTGATAACATGGAAATGTTTATTTCAGTTAAACTAATTTATTGTCTAAAATCACTATTATATTCCACACATAAGCACATCTTTTTTTTACACATAGATACATTTTCCTGCAAATTACCACAAGAATTCAGACCAAATTCACAGGAGTGATAAAGGTCAAGAGCAGCAGCTTTGAAAAAGGAAGGTAGTCAAGCAGTCAGGCAGAAAGCTGTTTAACAAAGCAGACACAACGAGCATTGAATGGAATAGACGATACCAACAGAACCTTGGTTGTTGTTTCCCTCCTTACCTGCTTGTTTTGTAAGACAGGCTCTCACCATATAATGCCTCAGCCTCACTATACAATGGTAAAGGTATATACCAGCAAGCCTGGCCTATCTTTTGTCTTTAAGCGTAACTACAATGTCCTGCCTTAAGCTAGCCACAATTTCCTAAGATGGAGTCATCTAGCCCCCAGAACCAGAGCTTCCCATCTGTGTGTGATCCAAACTCTGACATGAGCTGCTTTGACCCATCAGCATGACTCTCATCAAGGCTCCTGTCTTTCAGACGGCACACATTTCTTTATCCATCCATCCCCGAAATACGCAGAATGGATCATGAACTCCTGTGGCTTTAAGTGGTCATTTACGGCAGTGAGCAAACTTACAAGGTCCCTCTTTTCTGTAGGAAGAAAGGCAGTAAGCCTGAGACAGGTAAAAGACCAAGAAAGATTCAAGGTGTGATAACTGCTACCCACAAAACAGGAAACAGAGTGGTGATAGGTGGATATAGTGGGATGGAAAACTGTGGCCTGAGAAAGCCTGACTTGGAGAGCAGAGGTCAAAACAACAAGGAAGATAACCACACAGATCCAGACATTCCACAGACCCTATAGTCTCACACAGGACGTGAGCAACAGGGCTGATGTGCCTGGAGCACTGCCTGGAGCACGGTTCCAGAGCAGAGAGAACTGAGAAATAGGGTCAGGAAGGCCAGAGTTCACAGATGCATTCAAGAATAAAGGAAGAATGTGAGTTTTATTCAGAGCCCAGTAAGAAGCTATGAAACTGGTGTGATCTGGTTTGCATTGTTTTTTTAATTGTTCCTTCTGCTGATGGTTCCATGCTGGGAAGGATGCTGGGTGAGTCTACAGGTCAGGAAGCCAGATAACTGTGATAGGATGCTGTCTTCCAGGGTGCCTGGTGTGTTACTCCTTCCCCCAGGGCAGACAACAGAAAAGAAATCTCTCTTCCGGGAGGCAAGCCAGAAAAACTGACTTTCCCTTCTCCAAAGGAAGCCAGAAAAATCAGAATTTTCTTTCTCTGGGATGAATCCTAGAAACTTTTTACAGATGTGTCCAAATTTTGACTGGAAGCACAACGTTGTCATCTACAAAGTTAACACTCCACGACCATACTTTCAAGTCTTTTTTAGAAGGCAAAAACCCACAAAAACAACAACAAAACACCTCTTAAGTTTATGATTTTGTATTGAGCCTCATTCATAACTGTCTTTGGCCACTCACTCTGATTTTCCCCTGGCTTTCTCTCTTGGAGCTGGCTGTAAAGAAACTCTCTGACTCTCCTTCTCTAATAGTAGGTCATAAAATCCCCAGTCTTGCCCACACCCAGCAAGCAGGAATGCTATACAAAAGAGGCCAAGGAGAATCTGGACAGGCAACTTTGATAGGCTCCCCAGTCCTCTGGGAGCCTCCTCTGCTTTCTGTGTCCAATCACCTTCCTGCACTGGGTGCCTATATATCAGTCACATGTATGCAGTGAAGCCTCCATAAAACTGTCCAGTACAAGGTTCAGAGAGCTTCTGGAACAAAGGGAAGTTCCAGGAGAGTGGCACACCCAGACAGGGTCCCTTCCCCCAACCTTTGACCTTGTGTATGGCTCCCACTGTAAAGGCCTCTGTAAAGTCTTTATAATAAAGCAGTAAGTGTGTCTCCCTGATGAAGCAGAAGCACAGGTAAAAGCCCATGGCTACCTGCAGCTTGCAATTGACATGTGAAGAGGAGAGCTGAGCCCTCAGCCTGTGACGTCTGACAATAAAACAGTGTCTGTGTTGAATTAATTAGGGAAACATGTAGCTGGTATCTATGCAGAAATGATTGCTTGACTGGTGTATGGGAAACCCTCCACAGCCATTGTTACAAGTGATCTGTGACTATAGGAGAAAAACTAGATCCCAGAGAGTCAGTTATCTCTACGTTTTCAGAAAAACCTAAAACAGGGGACCCATTAATAAACGATGGTGATATGGACCAGGATAGAAAGGATAGATATGAAAATTTGTTGAATGTTGTGGAAATCAGAAATTACAGCTTTAATTTCATACACTGATTATAGTTAAAGAAATGTAAGTTACAATTGTGTTTTGTAAGAATCTCTGTAGAGTATAATTGCTTTGTTGAAAAGTTCCTTCACAGTAAAGAGAAGATAAGAAATAAAAACTGACTACGAGTTTGAAATTAACTTTAAATTTATACAGGTGCCTCGTATCTATTTGCCCAGAAGCACTTCCAAGAATATAATGTTAATTTCAAGGTTCTGGTTTACTTTCTTAAGAAAGTAACATACACTCGAAGTGTAGGGTAATCTTCAACTTGGCAAAACATGCATTGTTCTTTTAATCTAGAAAATATGTAGTTGTAAGTAGTAGAATTTCTTGTTAAATTACAAAGGGACTTGAGAACTTTGTTTTACAAAGGACTCCACCACTGTGTGAAACCTTGTAGATTCTTTGGCTAATTAGAAAACTGCAAACCCTTGAGCCTTATTTTCTCAGCACAGACTAGATGTAAGCAGTGCCCCTAGCAGGTCGTACTACAAAGCTTCACAAGACTCCCTTTCTTCAACAGAGGGAAAATTCTTACTTACTTGACTTCCAAACACACACTCCAAAATTTCATGGTAAAATTGACTGGAAATCTAACACATGAGCTTAAAAATGCTATTCCCATTCAAAGGCAGGGTTGCAAGGCATTTCTGGTACTTACGAAGGCATCAAAGTAAAGTGTATATTTGCCTTCATTCAAAACTAGAGAGGGGTCCAAACAAAAGCATGCATGTGGTCAACTGATACAGGGAAAAAATGCTCAGCATCACTGATCTTCAGAAAAATGCAAACAAAAACCACAAGCTATTACCAGACACAAGTCAATGGTTATCATCAGAGAGATGAAAGGTAACAAGTACGAGCCAGAATGTAGAGCATAGAGAGCCCTGTACACTGTTGAAACATAAATTAGTCCAATAATTATAGAAAGTCAGACTTGCTCTATGATCCAGCAGCCCTACTACTGGGTATATATATTCAAGGGATTTTGCACCAATATGCCAAAGCCAGAAACAGCTCTACACCCATATTTATTAAGGTACTACAACTAGTCAATCTATAAACATCTACCAGTGGATGAATGAACCAAAAAAAAATGTATGTACATGCAATAGAAAACTATTTAGCTTCAACAAAAAACTGAAATCCTGTCATTCGCTGTGCTGGATAGTTTTATATCAACTTGACACAAGCTAAAGTCATCTGAGAGACAGAAACTGAGAAAATGCCTCCATAGGATGGGGTGGTGGATAAGTTTATAGAACATTTTTTTTTTTTTTGTTATTGATGGCATTAGGATGGCAGAAGGCTATTACAGGTGAGCCCATCCCTGGTCCTGATTCTAAAAGAAAGAAAGCTAAGAAAGCCATAGGGAGCAAGCCAATAAGCAACACCCCTCCATGGCCTATGCATCAACTCCTGCCTCTAGGTTCCTGCCCTGTTTGAGTTCCTGCTCTGTTTTCCTTCAATGATGGATTACAACGTGAAAGTGTAAGCTAGATAAGCTCTTTCCTCCCCAACGTGCTTTTTGTTCATGATGTTTTATCACAGCAATGGTAACCCTGGTAAGACACTTGGGAAGGAAGAGAGAGGGGGGGAGGAAAGGAAAGAAGAAGGGATGGAAGAGGAGAAAGGGAAGGGAAGGAAAAAGAGGAAAGTACAAAGAGAGGGATGGAGAAAGAAGGAAGGAAGGAAGGAAGGAAGGAAGGAAGGAAGGAAGGAAGGAAGGAAGGGCCAACTTAAATCCTCATCTCTGACTTCCAGTTTCTAAAGCAAGAAGAAATGTCCCGTTGAGTAAGCCACCCAGTTCATGATATCTTGATGACCTTGATCTATTGATCCTCCTTCCTGTGCTTCCCAAGTGCTGACATACCTACCACACAGGTGCTGGGGATTGAACCCATGTGCTCAGCCCCTCTAACCTTATATTTTACTGTCCGAAATCTCTCACTTGACTCTACTGCAGCTGCTCTAGCCTTCTTCAGTTCTTGCAACTTCCAGCAGACTTCCACTGAGCCCTTCCGTTGCCTGAGCTCTGTCTCCAGGTGTCTGCCCAGAGTACTCCTTACCTCTAAGTCTGCTCAAAAGTCCCTTCTTAGTGGAGTCTACTCTGACCTTCTTACTCCAAAATGAAGCTGCCTCAACTCTGAACCCTGCTCTTTCTTTTTCTGCCGAGCATTGGAATGTTATAGCATACCTGACAATTTATTTACTACCTCTGTATCTTCTTTGTCTCTACCTGTCTTAGGTTACTATTGCTGCAATGAAGCACCATGACCAAAAGCAAGTTGGGGACAAAAGGGTTTATTTAGCTTATCCTTCTACATAACTGTAGAGCATTGAAGGAAGTCAGGACAGGAACTCAAACAAACAGAACAGGAACCTGTGGCCAAGAGCTGATAGACCATAAAAGGGTCTGGCTTACTGGCTTGCTTTCCATGGTTTCCTCAACCCACTTGTTTATAGAACCCAGGACCACCAGCCCAGGGATGGCCCCACCCACAATGAACTGAGCCCTCCCACATGTATCACCGATTAAGAAAATTCCCTATGGGCTTGCCTGCAGCCTTAAGGTAGCATTTTCTCAACTGAGGTTCCCTTCTCTCAGACGACTATAGCTTGTGCCAAGGTGACATAAAACTAGCCACCACACTACCCTAGAATAAAAAATTCGGAAAAGACAGGAATCTTTGTTGTAGCAATTAATTTATCTCAGAGGCCTAAAAGACCAGCCTGCTCAGAGTAGAATCTCCATAAAGACTTGGTTGCCCAAGTGTGTTCCATTTAGAGTTCTTTCAGAGATGTTAGAGCATGTTATTTCATTTTTATAATATTTTATTTTTATTTAATTCATAATCACTATCAGAAGTTGCTGTTATCTTTGTCTTCTTGGTAGCAGATTAGAAGGGTCACTTAATCACTCCAAACTTACAACATTGGTATCAGACAAACTTGAACAGTCTTTGCTCCACCTCCAGTCTCCTTCCCTATGCCATGGTGATAATTCTCACACACACACACAAAAAAAAAATCAAAACACTGTTAAGAAAGAGTAGTCTATTCTAACTGCATTAGAACAGTTAAAATGAAAAGGACCAACCTGATCTAGGTATTAGCAAAAACAAAGGAGGCACTGGAAACTTCCAGACACTGCCTTTGAGAATATAAATTGGTTTGACCACTTCAGTAAACTGATAATCTCTACTAAAGTTAGTCTGTACATTCTACCGTTCATTAATTCTTCTCCTGGGTATGTGGGCAATAGAAAATATGTACATATGGCATTCTAAACATCAGTATAAGAATTATTCATAACAGCCATAACTGAAAACAGTTCAAATGCCTATTTGAGATTAGGATGATTGGGCTGGCAAACTGGCTTATCGGGTAAAGGTGCTTGTCATAAAAACCTGACAACCACAGTTTGATTCCCAGAACTCTTGTAAAGGTGGAAGAAGAGAAATTGTTACAGGATATTTGATCACACTATGAACCACAAGATTGTGTTATTTCCTGGGGGAAAAAAAAACCAACCTGTTTCTAGTTGTGATGTGACTCATCCCTTAGAACACACCTTTAATCACAAACAATAAAAGTAATCCCCCCAAAATGGAAGTTTGTAGAAGGAAGCACCCATGTTTGAAAGGGATTTCTAATTAAGGGGCAGACAAAGTGACAAAACAGAGAAAGATTTGACAGAATGAGTCAGAGATAGGATATGCCCAACTCACATGAGAACAGAAAGGAAAGAGAGGCAGCTTAAATGAGAACCACAGAAAAGAGAATAGAAAGAGGGAGAGGGAAAGGGAGGGGGAGAAGGAAGAGAGGAAGAGGAAGAGGGAGAGGGAGACAGAGAGGGAGAGGGAGAGGGAGGAAAGAAGGAAGAGGGGAGAGGGAGAAGGGGGAGGAGGGGAGGGAGGGGGAGGGGGAGGGGGAGGGGGAGGGAGAGGGGAGGGGGAGGGGGAGGGGAGGCAAATAAAAGTTACTTTTAGAATAGCCAATGCCCAAAAGTGTGTGTGTGTGTGTGTGTGTGTGTGTGTGTGTGTGTGTGTGTGTGTCTCTGTGTGTGTGTGTGTGTCTGTGTGTGTGTGTGTGTGTGTAAATGATGCTGGGTAATGAATGCCTTTAATCCCAGCACTCAGGAGGCAGAGGCAAGTGGATCTCTTAAGTTTGAGCCCAATCTGGTCTACAGAGAAAGTTCCAGGATAGCTAAGGCTACACAGAGAGACCCTGTCTCAAAAACAAAACAAAACAAAAAAAAATACATAAAATAAAAATACCATTCAAAATAAAAAAGGAAGTAGAGCAAAAGGGAGGAGAGTGATAAAAAAAAAAAAAAAAAAAAAAAAAGGAGGTGGCAGAGGAAAGAAATCAAGGGTTCCATTTATGCAAACATCGAATTACCCTGGTCAAGGTCTTACACAAAGCAAACAGCATGAACAAAACTCTCCAATTCCAGCTGAAGTATTAGTTCTATATTTCAACTTGAATTAAGTTCTCAACACATCTCAGGGTCTGTGATGCTCAAGCTAAAGAATGTTCTGGTTCTTGGAGGCAGTTTATAGTCATAAGAAATTACAGTCCACCTGCTCCTTATATACATTACAAAGGATCAAAGATAAATTAACATTGGTGAAATAAAATTAATAAAAACGAGTGTCCCACCTGGGCTGCAGATAAATGAGTTAGGGTGACTGGAACATGACCTACTGGTGGTGAGCACAGTGGTACGTATCTTGGAATTCCAGAATTTGGGAGGCTGAGGCAAGAGATCCATGCATTCAAGGTCAGCCCAGGCTACATAGCAACCTCCAGGACAGCCTGAGCTACACAGCTAGCTCCATCAAACAATATAACAAAGAGCCATTGTGACGAGCTAATGTACCAGTACAGGATCTTCAGCAGAAACTTCGAGGCTCAGTGGGTTTTTAGGGTTAGTGGCATGGCTTGCACAGTAGGTTCTAGCCCATGTTTATTTTGATCCTATGTATCAAAGGAAATTGTTTTAAAGTGAACCTACATGAAGTTTTACAGAATCTCATAGATCAATACAAGATACAGGCAGGGACATGAAGTTTTACAGAATCTCATAGATCAATACAAGATACAGGCAGGGAGACTTGGGAAATTATAAGAATTCAGCTTTGCATTATGAGTGACTAACTGGCTTAGTTTTAGAGATTTGGGGAAAATAAATACCAGAGGGAAATGCTCATCAATCGTGATTAAGCTTCTCTCCAACTGTAAGGGTAACTAATTAGCAAGCTCAGTGACCTACAGGGTTGCTGAAGTTTAGAAGCAATGGAGGTACACCTTTTCTAACCCAGATCTCAGCTTTTCCCAGACACAGAAGAAAGCACAATGATGTAAGAGACTGAACTCCCCATTCTGTAAGGGTGTAAAGCCCAGACCTTTGGGGAGCTGGTGCTTCTGAGCCAGGCTCAAGGTGAAGCATGCACTGCTGCTTCCATTGGCCACAGGACACCCCCACCCCCATCTTAGTTTCTGAGTCATCCTGCTCAGGCTAAAACGTGCTCCCTTAATTCCTTTTCTCTGACCTTGGCAAATGCTTATATAACAGCTTGGCCTTTTCACAAAAATTAGGCCCTGTGCTGGGACAGGTTGCTGATTGTATCAAGAATCCTAAACGTTGAAATCCTCAAATATATTATTTTAAAGGTCTTAGTTCATTCAGATTATAAATTATGACATTACTATAGGAACCAGTCTGGACCGAATCTGAGGAGACCCAGAGTGGCTGCAGTCGAGGAGTCTGCTGGGACAGACGGTAGTAGAAAGAATTATGAAAAGAATGTTGGAAGGAGCCCAGTCTCTGTTTGCTAATTACAAAAGCCTAGGAGATTATAGAACACCGTGTCAGTATAACTACAATGTTTTTTTTTTTTTTTTTTGATCAAGGCAGATATGAGTATGAGTTGAGGGAGAAAGTTATTCTTTTAATGCTTTTTTATTGTTATTTTATGTATGATGTTATGTCTGTGCACCATGTGTGTGCAATGCCCAAGCTGTTAACAGTAGCAGATTAATTATCACTGTGATGTAAAATTGTCCATTATTTGTGTTTTACTTATGCATTGTATCATGTCATCAAGAACGTATGAATTTATAGTCTTCACATTAAAGAATGCATAAATCATGCACATTTTTAATCCTGTAATAAAAATTCAAAACAAACACAAAAAATAGTAGTAAAAGATAATACAAGGAACTCTATGTACCTCTCTTGGGTTAGAAGATTGTCAAGATGCTGCTGTACATTCTCGTCCTTTCTTGCGTCTTGCCTGTATTGTTTCCTATGCCTTGGTGACCTGGTTACTCATCCTGGAGACATTTCCTTGCCCTCCAGCATAGCAAGATGTACCGACTCTCTTCATTTCCTGCATGCAACCTAGAATCAGCCCATCTCTCAATGTACATAGTATCTTTTCAGTGTGCTTTAGCTTGCTCTTTAAAGGTATAAACTCAAAGCAATGTTATAACGGGAATGTTATATCCAGACAGTTGTGGCCATTACCAACCTAAGAAAAGAATTTTTAAATGGTGTCAAATAAATAAGACTATGTAAGTGTGTTAAAATGAATCTCTTTTAAAATTAAAGCAGATTTGCCAGCATGTAAACTTGCCTCTAGGTAATTCTTCTCGGAGATGCTTTTTTCCATCAGGAAATGTTCGGCTTCCCTGGGATCCTTTAACTAGAATTTCATCCAGCTCTTCCCGGGGAGGTTAGCAACTGGTATACTTGTGTCTTCATTTTTCTTTCATCAGCGTTACAAAAGTGCTAAGTGACATCTAGCACCTTCTTTTTTCTTCTTAAAACAGTTTTCATCTTCTACTTTGTCTCTAACTTATAAAGAACCATCGCTCCATTCCACCCTGTAACCTCAAAGACTTGCTAACCAGTGAGGTCATATCGTTTCCCTTTCCCTCCTTATCACAAGTGAGGAATACTAAAAGCCCACAGCTACTGTGAGAAAAGGCTTTGTATCATTTAAGAGAATGCTCTCCACTGGGTTATGATTTGAGGGTTGTGATAAGGAAGGCTAGGCTTCTCACTGAGAAACATGGTGCCAAGGAGCTTTGTGATGGTTAGGGTCAATGGGCAACCTGATAGAATCTACAATCTTTTGGGAGACAGGCCTCTGTGTGTGCCTATGAGGGATTGTCTTGATTTTGTGCATTAAAATAGGAATACTCCCTCACTGTGAATGACATCATGTATTGGCATTCCCTAGGTAGGATGTTAGACTATGTAAGTAGAGAAATGGAACCAAGAAGCAAGCATGCCTGCATTCATCCCTCTGTGTTTCCCAACCATGGATTTAGTATGACCAGATGTTTCACACTGCAACTGATTTGACTTCCCCACAATGACAGCCTATTCCAGGAAATGTGAACTGAAGTGACTTCTCTCCCATAAGCTGCTTTTGTTGGGGTAACACGCACAACAGCAGCAGAGAAGTAACTACAACAGGTGTGAACTGAACATGTGAATGATGGAGAAAAACGTTTGTGTCTTTGTCCCTCAGATTGATGTTTTGCCATCTCTTCCCCAGTGATAGTGGGGGATAATTAGGTCAAGGGGGTGAGATATGAGTAAGATTTGTAGCCTTAAAAGGAAATCCCAGAGTTCACTTGTTCATTCCACCATGTGAGGCCTCTGTGATAGATGGATACCATGAAGAGACAACTCATAAAAACTAGGCCCTACTGAAATCTTGATTTTTCGTTCATTCAACCTCCCAAACTGAGAAACTGTGTTCAAGTACTTATAGTACTTCGTTACTGCAGTTTAAGTTGATGTGGCAGTTTGAATAAAAATGGCCCCCGTAGGCCCCTAGGGAGTCACACTGTTAGGAGGTGTGGCCTTGGTGGAGTAGGTGTGACTTTGTTGGAGGAAGTGTGTCACCGAGTGTGGACGTGGAGGTTTCAGAAGCTCAAGCTAGGCCTGGTGGCTCACTGTCTCTTCTGCCACCTTCTTCAGATACCTCTCCAGCACCATGTCTGCTTGCTTCCTGCCATACTTCCCACCATGATGACAATGGACTAAACCTCTGAACTGTAAGCCAGCCCCAATTAAATGCTTTCTTTTATAAGAGCTGCTGTGGTCATGCTGTCTTTTTATAGTGCTAGAACCATGACTAAGACAGTTAACATAATACAATGTAAATACACATGTTTGTATAACAATAACCAAAGCATTTAGTATTTGTCAGACATCATCTCTAAAGTCCTTACATGTGTCTCACTCCTAACAAGAAGCCTTATGGAGCATCAATTGCCTTTATTTTTATAAGTAGGGCTCTGAGGAATAAAAGATGAATAAACAGGAGCCCAAGACCACTCGGCTATGACATGAGAAGCCAGCATTTCAATCAGGGTAATCTGGCATTAAACTCCCTAAGAGCTTTTTTTAAAAAGCAAAATAGAAAAACCTCTGAATCTAAAAACCACAGCTAGAGAGAAATCACTCTGTTTAGGGTTGAAATATCAGAGCCCTTCATTTTCAAAAAGCAAGAACACTCTGCTGCTAGTATCCAGTATCATCATTATACTGTTCTGGCTAGCTCAGGGCATCTTCAGTTGACAATCGTACTGTCGTTGCTTAAGCAAAAACAAAAACACATCTGTAGTGTTAGCACTTTCTAAATTAGTATTATGTAAGCTACATGGACACAGGGACAACACAATATTTGTTAGAATTTTTGAGACAGGGACTCATGTCACTCAAAGTTACTAGGCACCAAAGGATGACATGAACTACTGATCCTCCTGCCTCCACCTTCCAAGTGCTGATATTATAAGTATGCATTGCAACATGCAGTCTGTTCATCTTTTTCTCCCCAATAATCGCTTCTGGCACATAGGAAGTAAACAGTATGTAAATAAAATGAGTGGTTTTGTATAAATTAAAGTTGATAAAAAATGCTGTGTGTGTGTGTGTGTGTGTGTGTGTGTGTGTGTGCTTGTATGTGTTGGGGAGCTAGGTAAAGCTACATTTGAAAAGAAACTCATTCTAACTATAGGACAACAGATCTTTTGTGTGTGAGTTCTGTTACAGAAACCACAAAGGAACAAAGTGCCTGAGTCTGAGAGCAAGGTAATTTACAAAGATGTTAACAGACCTGTAGGCCCTTGTCTTGACCTATTATCCCAGCCCATCAGTGAAAACTTTTTCTGCTCTCTTTTAACTTCTACAATGCTGCTGTACATGTGTAGACCAAATAACATGGCTGCAGCTTTCTGCCTCACAATTAGTCTTTGTTCTTAGTTAAAGCTTTAAAGGAAAGTAACAAGTACTATACAATATTTGTATAGTCAAGTTTTAGGAGTATTTGGTTACACAATTTTAAAGGGTTTTTGTTGCTGTTGTTTTGTTTTTTTAAGTTTTGGATCATCTATATATTTTAGGGATGACAATGCTTTACTGGCAAGCCATAGATGGTGTTATTCTTTCCAGTTTAAAGTGAGCTTTCATCTTTCACTCTTCGTCCCTCTGGGCAAAAAGATCAGTATTTATGGTTTCTAAAAAATTGTTTTGTGTTTTGGCATTTGGGGTGTAGCGGTGGCAGTAAAAATCTGGTTGTTTACATCCTTATAAATGATTTAGCTTTTCTGTTTTGTCAACTCAGCCCTTTAAGTCTCCTGTGAGCTGGAGTAAGGATACCATACCACTTGCAGTGTTGTCTGGGAACATAAAAGGAAATGGCTGCGTGCTGCTCACTGATGACGCCTCCATTCTGCTGTAGACGAGGAAGCAGGAAACATAAGCCTAGCCGTTATAGATTTAAATGGCTTGCCTGTCGTTTCATAAAGCACTTGTTTCATTTACTCCTCCACGTCTGTGCAATTCCGCTCAGTTACTGTGAAGCAGAAAAAAATATCAATTAGAGGCGCAGTGTGCCAGTCCTGATTCATAGGCTTCGGTACCCTGGTGTGTTACGATACCCAAAGCGTTACCCTGCTCCCCGCCCTGGCACACACATCGCAGCAGGATGGGATGTGCTCAGAGGCTGGGATGTATACTGAGAATTAATAGGAGAAAAACCTAAAAAGGCAAAAGGTGAAGAAAGAAAACTCCGCCCGCTCTGGAAAGTCACCACAGTAGGAGTACAGGGTGGATCTCTGACCTACAATACTGTGCCTCTTCGTCTGTAAGTCTGAATCTCTGTCCTAGTTTAGTCTGCTTTCTGTTGCTGTGATAAACACCGTGACCAAAAGCATTTGGGAAAGCATTTATTTGGCTTATAGTTCCTGATCACAATCTGTCATTGAGGGAAGCCAGGCAAGAGCTCTACCAGGAACCTGGAGGAGGCGGGATCTGAAACAAAGGTCATGGAGGTAGTGCTGCTTACTGGATTGCTCTCTATGACTTGCCCAGCTTGGCTTTTTATTCAACCCATGACTACGTGCATAGGAATGGTTCCATCCACAGTGGGCTAGGAGGCCAACAACATCAAGCATTAATCAAGAAAACGCCCCACAAGCCAATCTGATGGAGGCAATTCCTCTAGCCTAATGGAGGGAAGAGTTGAGATTTCCTCATCCCAGATAACTCCAGTTTCTGTCAAGTTGATAAACTCAAACCAGTACATTCTCTAAACTGGCAAAGTGGACAGTGACTAACAGATTAGCTAGTCTCAACATATCTAAGTTTGAGACTATTTTCTCCTTTCTCTCCCATCTAACTCCAGCTCCTTTCCTTGGTCAATGGTAAGACCATCTGCCAACCAGAAGCTGAAGTCATTTTAACTGAAATCCAGCCCTCTGTCATCTCCATGGCAATCAGCCTCTGAGTGCTGCGGGTGATTTTTGTTAATCTTCACTTTCACTACTCGCTCTAGTCCAGGACTTCACTATACTTCTTACTTCTTGGCAAGATCTTCTCAATCTGACTCATACATTTTTTTTAAAGAGGCAAATTAATTTTCCCCCAAAGCACTCCTTCTCTCTCTCTCTCTCTCTCTCTCTCTCTCTCTCTCTCTCTCTCTCTCTCTTCTCTCTTCTCTCTTCTCTCTTCTCTTTCTTTCTGTATTCATGTCCTCTATCACTGGGGTCTCTCCATCCTCCTCAGGTTTATCTCATTAGTTTGGAACGTTTCTGATTCTGCAGAGGCCTTCTCTACAAGCGTACAAACACGCTGCAATTCTCTGATTGTTCCTTGGCATCCTCGCCTGGCATGGTAAGTTTTTCTCATTCCATCCATTAAAATTCCACAAGTTCAAGCCCTGGCTTCAACCTTTACTTCTCTGAATCACAGAGGCCCTCTGTATTTGTGCATTACTCACTCACTGAGTCAACCAACCCAGATTATTAAAACAAAATTCAGAAAAAGCAAATTGCATCTCTACTGAACATTTACATTCATAAATTGCATCCATACTGAAAGTGTACATTATTGTTCTTGTCTTTATTCCCTAAGCAATACTAGGTAACAACTGCTACATAGCATTTATATTGAGTTAGGTATTAGGTATCATAAGGAATTCAGAGATGATTTAATTAGGAAGACATGTGACTACTGTTACCATTTTATATGTGACTTTAAGATACTGTAGCCAATTCCCAAGGATGCTAAAGGAAGACCACTCAGTGCATGGCCAGCCCTTGACTCATTTTTTTCATTAAGCAAAGCATTGTGTTATCACTGTAGGTGATTCATTCATTTAAACAGGGGAGGCAGAGGGTCAGAGTGTGTGACAATGGGCTCTCCTGTTAGATGCCCTCTTTTAAAAAGGAGACATTGGCTTGTTTGATTCCTCTTAGACTCTGTAACATGGGTATTTAACAGTAAGTACTTCATAGTGTGAGGCAATCCACGTGAAGTGCCCTAATAAATGTTTTCTGGTGCTACTTATGAGATTCTTGCTGACTCCAGTCTCCTGGGCCCTACTTCAAGGAGCACAGAATGTCAGTGCATGAGTACGCAAGTGTGCATGTGCAAGTCGGGAGGAATGGAGTGGGGGTTACACCAAGGGGTAGTGACTGTGTTAACTAAGGTAGCTAAGGAATTCAGGAGGAAGATCAGGCAAATGAATAACGAAGCAAGATGGTGCAGTTTAGTGTGGGAATGTTGTTTGAGATACCCACGGGTATCTTTGTTTTACCCTTGTTTTAGATCTACCTTCTATCCTTCCTCCTCTGCCTCAGCTCAGGGTACTGCACTGAGGGACTCCTTTTTCTCATCCCTTACATTTAGGGCTAATGAAAGACAGGCTCTCACCTTCCTCCTGTGGTACTCCATCCCCAGATCCTTTAAGTCATCCTTCATAAATGTACCTTTAAATGATCCCAATTTGAAATTGCCATGTTTCCTGCTGAGACCATGACTGACACACCAAGATTTTGGGGCTACAGCTGGGGGGAAAGGAGACAAGGATGGCAGATATAGATTATAAGGGCAGTTCTGGTAAAGGAAACGAACAACATCAGTGGTTGAAAGAAGAAAAGGAAGGGGCACCAAAGCAGGAACCCTCCATCTACTTCAGCAAGAACAGGGGCACCATCATAAAATGATCCGAAAGCTTTTCCTTTGCCCAGACACTCCTGACAGCATCCTTCCAGAAAGATGTAACAATGTAATCATCTCGTATACAGGGTGACAGGATGGTTAACAGTATTATCAGGGTGCTTTACAACTTGGAAAGAGATTCTGAATTCATTGTAACTGTTTCTATAGGACTTCACCTGCTAACTTTGTATTCTCAAGCTGAGGACTGAACCCAGGTTCTCAGACATGCTAAGCAAGCACTCTACCATTAAACTGCCACCAGCTCTCATTAAAAAAAAAATTAAAACAATAGTGTTGTGTTATTTATTTATGTTGTGTATGTGTGTAGGGGTGTGTGGCAGTGCGTGATACCTTTCATCCTGTCACCACTAGCTGGAAGCCCACATGCTCTTCAGGGTCTTCCCATCCCATCAGCCTCTTCAAGGCCTAATACTTCCATGATCCCAACCCCTCTTCCCCCCCAAGATAAAAAACAAAACAGAAGAAATATAATGGACTGGTAGGATGGCTCAGTGGGTAAAGGCACTTGTGGTCATGTCTGATGCCCTGAATTTGATCTCCAGGACCAGACCATGTCACATGCAAATTGTCCTCTGATTTCCATATGCATATGTTCACTCATATATAAACACACACACACACATATAAATAAATAGATACAATTACCACAATGCAATAAACAGGATCATTAACTTTGAATAAAATATTTCAAATATCTAATTAATGTAAATGAGCATGTTAAACAAAATATCAAAAACTTAAGTGAAAGTCAGCACTGCACTATGCTGATTTAGATTGGAGCCTTAGGCAAAAGGAAAAATACACTTTTAGATCTACTTTTAATGCATTTTAAATGGTTAATTTTTTTTAATATTAATATAGCTGGAAAACTATTGAAAATGGAAAAGTAGGTACATTGGACTATCATTTAAACTTTAAGTATAGTTTATTAATACAAAAAAAGGGAGTTTATTATGACTTAATTACATGTTAATTAAAATTACTTGTATCATCACCTGGTCAAGAGAATACTTTTCACTTAATTTCTCTTATGTGTATATATGTGTGCCTGACTGCATATATGTGTAGCACATGCATGCAGAAGCCTGTGGAAGAAAGAAGAAGGCATCAGATCCCCTGGGAAGGGAGTTACAGGCAATTGTGACCCACTGTTTTGGAGCTGGGAACCAAACCCCAATCCTAGAGGCCAAGCACTGTGTGTTTCCACTGCTGAGCCATCTCTATAGGCCCCAGTCAAAAGAAAATGTGAAACAAGACAGGTCTATAATCTCAACTCAAAACAAAGCAGTCAAAGAAGTTGACCAAGAACGTAATTGATGGGTCTATTTCCATTAAAGCCAGAGGCACATTTTTCTTTTAGCTTCAGAAAATGGCACAGAACAGAACTGTTTTCTAAAAATCATATTGTTTTTTTCTTGCTTGCTTTTGTCTGATGTTCAGACACTTTTACTATCATCCCATCAGCCTGGTGGAAAAATCAACCAGTTATTTTTAAACATTCCATTTTAGGGCAGAGCAAAGATTCAGAAGCCATATATATCAGAAGGTGTACAAAGAAATCTTTGGCATTCTCTGAGACTCTTAAGGCCAGGAACTTGAGCTGTTCATGGGTCTCTATAGTTCCAAACCCTTAAGAGTTCTCTCCCCTAGACTGTGAGGTTCTCTTGCTATCTGGACCTTTACTCAAAACTCTAAAAGTCTTCTTCTTCTTTTTTTTTTTTTTTTTTTTTTTTTGGTTTTTCGAGACAGGGTTTCTCTGTGTAGCCCTGGCTGTCCTGGAACTCACTCTGTAGACCAGGCTGGCCTCGAACTCAGAAATCCGCCTGCCTCTGCCTCCCAAGTGCTGGGATTAAAGGCGTGCACCACTAAAAGTCTTAAGTGAAGAATCTTTGTGTAGTAGGTTCTGTCAAATCTCCTTGACACTAGAAACAATAAAATCAGGCTACCAGCTTAAACTAGGAGGAGAGGGCGAAATTAAAGCAAGGGGAAAGGTTTTTTTCTACAGACTATTCTGACACATTAGCTTCTTTGGCAAGCTGACCCTCGGCTCCCAAGCCATCCAGCCTGAGGTCCCAAACTCCACCCCATGCCCCAGGCAGTCTCATCATTTCCTGACAGTAGTTGCCAAAGACAAGCCTGCGACTACCTGGTTTGTTTTTCTGACCTAGACCTCTACACTAAACCCCAGAGCAATCTACCCTGCTCTGTAGTTCCATTTGGACTTCTCAGTGACACTGAACTAAATGTGTCAGTGAGACCATGCTCACTCCACTTTCCAGCCAACCAGGTCCTTTGTAGCACAGTCAGCGAAGGGCTTTCACTCAGGAGCACCCCACCCCTGTCCTCCCATCTCCCACTTCAGTTCTTCCTTGAATCCTGTCCACTTCCCGACTTTCACAACTCTTAGACCGTAAGCAGCTCCATTTTTTTCTGCCTCATGCTAGTCTCAGCTGCTATAGCGTTGGTCATAAAACCTAACTGGTCTTTCCAGTATTCCAGCTTGCCTCTTGTGAATGTCATCTTCACAGAGCCATCTGCAGGCAAATCCTCCTACCTCCCCACTCTGCAACATTGTTCCATGCTCTCCCTTTGCTTCCTGAGTTCCAGGCCTTCTTGCTTTCAGTGTCCACTACTCACTTTTGTCATTCTGTACTTCTCACGCGTATGAGGCTGTGATTGACGCTTAAGTCAGTCTCTCTCTCTCTCTCTCTCTCTCTCTCTCTCTCTCTCTCTCTCTCTCTAGGATATGTGCTCCATGAGAATAGGGACCGTGTGTTCCAAGGCCTCAAAATAATAAACAAACATTTGTAGGAGAAATAATGTTTATTATTTGAAAGTTCAGCCTCTCTGAAGCTCAGAAATAGACTCGTGAGGATGTAATCTTTCAGAATTAGTGTTCTAGATATCTTTTAAAGTAGTTGGCATATATTAATTCAGTCAATCCTTACTCTGAGGAAATAAACGCTTTCATTATGCCCATTTTAAAAATGCTGAAACTGAGGGACACAAAGGTCCCTCAGATAACTTGAGTGCTCATGGTATCAAAGTAAAAGCAACAAAAGGAGAATTCTAAAGTTATAGAGACAAGAATTCTAAAGAAAGAGACAAGGACACCTTTGGAAGTGAAAAGCACATGAAAGGAGATTAGTGTCTATCAAGGTGTGACGTACATGGCCAAGTACATACTTTATCTTACTAGAGTCTTCTGAAGCAGAGTCAACTGGAACTGCTAATCAGACATCACACTGGCAGGACATAGCATAGCTAGAGTTCAGAGACAGGTCAGCAAGACTCTGAGGCCTGAGCTCTTTCCCTGTGTGATGCTGACTCTGAGGAAGACTATCTGATGTTGACTTCTTTCCTTTCTTCCTTCCTTCCTTCCTTCCTTCCTTCTTTCCTTCCTCTGTCCTTCCCTCTTTCCCTCCCTCTGCCCATTTCCTTTCCTTTCCACTCCCCTCCACTTCTTGAGACAGGGTCATACTACATAGCTCAGGCTTGTTTTGAAATCAGGGAGATCCCCCTGCCTCAGCCTCCAGAGTGCTGGGATTACAGGCACCACTATACCTTGTTGCTTTCTTTCTACCACAGAGTAACAGTTGATCTATCTATTGGCTCAGGGAGCTGAGAATCAGCTGGAAATTTTATGGGAACAGAGATTCTTGGGTTTGGTTTGGGTAGGCTATTTAACCTGCATTTGAATCAAACACCTCAGGTGTTTCTGCTGCCTTCGTCCAGTGGTCCCAACCTTTTCCACCGTCAGCATCACTTGTCCTCAGAGCAGATAAACCGAAGCCTGCTGGGCTCCTCCCCTGGGATTTCTGATTGAGAAGGTCTGGCTGGGCCTGTTGGCATTTTCATTTCTGACATATCCCTGAGTGGAACAGGCTCAGCCTTTGAGATCTATCTTAGCACAAGGCTCTGAGAGATGCTTATCTGGTTTTTATCTTTCCTTGGTTCTCTTACATTTGAAGCAATTTTCAAGGTACACAAGCCTCTGCTCTGCCACCCCTCCACGTCCCCTTCTTTGAGAATTGTACAAAAGAGCAGATTTGGAGACCCGAGGAGCAAGATCCTGAGGCAAAAATCCTTCTGCAACTTGCGACAGAGAATTTCCTACTTTCACAATGATGCAATGCTCATGTAAAACTGCAGACTCTGGATGTCTCCAAGTAGACCTGTCCTAGCTCAGGCAGAGAGAAAGCAGTGCTTCTCTTTCTGTCTTTGAGATTAAAAGGCAAGGCCTGAGTGTGGTGGTACAAGTAGATCTCTGTGAGGTTGGATTCCACAGCAAGTTCCAGGCCAGCCAGGGCTGCATGACCAGCCTGGCTCCCAGCAACAGAAACAAATGATTAATAAAGCAGGAAAAAGTGGTTTGGAGATATATATATATATATATATATATATATATATATATATATATATATATCTTTATATATTTACCAATATGCTGAAGAATATATTTAATAAAATGTATTTTGTATTTAATGTTATTTAGCTCTTGGGAAACTAAGAGGACAAAGTATCAGACAATGTAGTATGGGAGAGTATTTTAAATTGAAATAAAAATCAGATTGAAATTTTTTAATCATGTACTATTTCTCCAGAAAGATCATTTTACCTTAAGAGTCCCAAGTTTTGATTGAGACAGTAAAGGGTAATTATGTGTGTGTGTGTGTGTTTATTTATGTGT
Source organism: Rhabdomys pumilio (assembly GCA_030674055.1). Lineage (NCBI taxonomy): Eukaryota > Metazoa > Chordata > Mammalia > Rodentia > Muridae > Rhabdomys > Rhabdomys pumilio. The sequence goes on along the minus strand of JANHMN010000001.1, from coordinate 50,442,257 downwards.
GCTTGTGTATATATGTATGTGTGTACATACATCTATATGCACATTCTTGCACACACACAGGTGAACATGTACACAGGCATGTCAGTCCTCTTTGATGTCTCAGTCAAACCTGGTACAGTACACAGTGAGCAAACAGGATGTCCATGTGATGTGACAGTAACTCAGGATCACTCATTTGATGGATCTTTGTCATATGTCAGGCCATCTTCTAAGGGCATGTGATCTGTGAAGATGTTCTCTACAAAGGTATTTGGCAAATGAGGTTTTTTGATGAAATGTATTTCTAGACTTCAGTTATCTTCAGAAATAAATTCAGTCCATTCAGAGTTTGAAATTAAATAAAAGATTTATGCTTCTTATAGGCATCTGTGAGGAGAGCTATCAACATTTTGTCTCCACAAGCCTTACAAACATTGGTGTCTCTGCAGAGCTTCCTTTTCTGGCCCTTCACTTCCTCATTCCAAGCCGTGGACTCATGTTGTCCCTGTTCCGGAATCTCACTCGACTGTTGCAATGAGCAAACATCCAAGTTACAGGTCAATTGTGTGTGTGTGTGTGTGTCGAGTGGGGGAGTGCCTCTGTGCGTGTGTGTGCGTGTGCGTGCCTGTGCTTGTGTGTGTTGGCCCGAGGTCTACCTCAGATGTCATTTTCAAGTGCCATTCATCTTGTTTTGAGAGAGGATCTCTCTGAACCTGGAGCACACTGGGAAAAGAGCCCCAGATGTCCTCCTGAGCCTTTGCAGTGCTGGGTTTAAAGCATGGGTGTTACACTCCCAACCTCTTAATGTGCGTTCTAAGAACTGAACCCAGGTCCTCATGCTTGCATGGCAAGAACCTCCCCAACAGAGACTTCTCTCCAGCCCCTCTAGTTCTAGGATATTTTTCATTTTGTTCTTGAACTAAAAAAACCAACCCAATTTCATTTATTTTCCATTTCTCTTTTTACTACTTTTGGCTTAAATACAAATAAATAGCTCTTATTTCTTCCAGCTATCCCCAGGAAGTGAATATTTTTAAATTACCATGCCAAATGTCTCAGTGGGTAGGGAATTCTATCTTCAGAATTTTGAAGATTAAGGCCTCCAAGACTGCCAACGGGCTCCTAAGTTTTCATTGTCTCTACCGAAGTAAGCCTAACTTCAGGCAAATTTGAGATCTACGGCATAGAGCTCTGCTTTCTTATGTTTAGGCCTGTCTGACTGGATTGCCACATGTGGAGGAAGTGACCAAGGACACAGCTGCCAAGCATGTGGACTCAAGGACTGCAGCCTTCAGAAACGGGTGCTGGTTCCCACACTTACTAACACCGTGGCCTTGTGAAAGTTACTCAGCTTCCTCGTGTCTATCTTTCAAATAGTACTCTGACAGAACTCATTTCAAAGGTTATTCTGAGGGTTCTATCTAATAGATGCAGCAGGACAACTTAAGTAGAATTAATTCTAGGGCTGGCGAGATGGCTCAGTGATTAAATGCACTGGTTGTTCTTCCAGAGTACCAAGTTCAAGTCCCAGCACTCACAAAGCAGCTCACAGGCATCTGTAATTCCAATTCCAGAGCTCTGATGCCTTCTGGCCTTTGCAGGCACTGTACACATGTGCAATACAGACAGACATGCAGACAAAACATCCATATACATAAACATAATTTTAAAAAAAAACATAATAGGTGATTAGTAAGTATTTGTTGTGGTTGTGCCATTATAATTATTATTAAAATTTTCATATAATGCTAACACAAATCTGAGGAGCAATTTGAGTCTAAAGGAGCAAGCATTAACAGAATGTTTTTGTTTTTGTTTCTTTACTGAATAATGTCATTAATGCTTATTTAAAGAAAAACAGAACCGTTATTAGCTTACCCAATTCTAAATTAAAATGAGAAAGCAGCTTTCTGTAGAACACTAGTATTTCTTGCTAAGACATAGTTTGATATGAAGCAAACACAATGTAGCTTGAAAACATCCCTTTGGAAAGCTCAAACCAAGATGTTAGTTATGAACAGAAGCCATCCCTTTACTACCTTGAGACATTTGCAGATTGGGAGGCACAATTATATAATCAAGCATAATGAATGCATATTCACTTATTTATACCTCAACTTATTCCAGAAAGGAATAGAGACTGCTGTAATGAGTGAATCACAGGGAGGCATCAAGATAAAGAGGTTCTAGTGCGTGGTCTAGCTCTCGGCACATACAGAATATACGATAAGTGATGCTGCAAAGGAAAGTAAATAAAGAATAAAAACCATGTTCCCGCTACATTCTGCTTCTGGGGCATCACCTCGTTCAGAATAGCAAAGCTTTACTTGCATCTTTCCTATCCTTTGTTATCCATATTTAGTCAACAGCCATGACCTACTAGTTTTAGTTTCATAGTAGTCTCTCTTTTCACCCACATCTCTGCTTTTACGCTAATACTCTCATTCACATTGCTGCTGCACTAGTAATAGCCTTCCACGTGTTTCTCTGCCCCTCATCTCTCCTCTTTCCCCGCCTCTTTCCTTCCTATCTCATATTACTAGCCCTCCAATACAGTCCTAGTGAGTTAAGTTTTCTAAATTATATCTCTAGCCTTGTCATTTGTATGCACAAGACCTGTGGCTCCTTACTGCTTTCTGTTCCTGCTGGGTTTTATTTGTACCGACTGTCTGTTGGTGGTTAATAACTCGTACAACAATGCGTTTTACAGCCATTGGAGCTTTGCTTCTAGAAACTTCTCTGCACTGTTTCCCCACAGCACCTAGCTCACTGTTGTAAGGTATCAATGAATGTTGAAAAAACAGAAATCAGTACATAAAATGGTAGAAGAATATATCATTATGTTGATAGGCATTTCTAACTAGCACAGCTGTGTCTTTGTGATGCTATAATTTGATCAGGACAAAGAGAGATATAAATCACCAATTTAGGATGATGTAGCTAATTCAAGACCTTAATTATAGATTTGTGAGATAGTCACATAATTCCTTTACACTGAAAAGAATGCATTTTCATCTTGTCACTTACCAGGCAAGCTATGACAATTAAAATATTAATCAAAAGGTTAAGGAAAGCTATTAGAGTAAGGGGAAAGGAGAACTGAGGAAAACATTTTTAAAGGTACCATGACAGCAGAGGTTCTAAAGGAATTCATAAACTGAAATGCCCTTACATGTAAAGTGTGTATAAGACAGGTCAGGTGTATAAATGCATCCTACTGGTTGGCTTTTATTATCAGCTTGATACAAACTAGGGTCACCTGGGAAGAAGGATCCTCAATTGAAGAATTACATCCATCAGATTGGCTTGTGAATGTCTCTGGGGCATTTTCTTGGTTTCTAGCTGATACAGGAGAGGCCAGCCCATGGTGGGCAGTGACAAACCTAGACAGGTGGGCCTGGGTTATATAAGAAAGCTGTCTGAGTGTGAGAGAAAAGGCAAGCCAGTAAGAAGTGGTCCTCTGTGGTTTCTGCTTCAAACTTTTGTATTGAGTTTCTGCAATGACTTCCCTCCATGATGGATCATGACCTGAAAGAGAAAAATAAAACCAACCCCTTTTCCCCAGATTGCTTTTGGTTGTAGTGCTTACTACAGAAAAAAAAAAAAAAAGCAAAGTAGTACATTATAGTCTCTGAGAGGGGGAGGAGGGAGAGGTTGAAAAGGGAGGAAGGAGGAGGGAGGAGGGAAGAGGGGGAGGGAGAAGGGAGGAGGGAGGAGAGAGAGGGAGAGATTTCTAGGAGAGGTGGTACACCACTACAATCCTGGCTATTCCACAAGCTGAAAGATGAAAAGTTCAAGGTCAACCTGGCTAACTTAGTGAGACCCCGCCTTAAATAAAAACTTCTTTTAAATGGCTGTGGTCAAAGCTCAGTAGTAGCATGCTAGCACATACAAGTCCCTGAGTTCAATTCCAAGTATTGAGAGATAGAGAGATAGAGAAAGGGAGGGAGAGATTTATTTGTGCGTCTATGACTCTGAAGACAAGTAGTATTCTTGGTGCTGTGCCTTTAACCAATATGGGAGAGTATGATGTGTGAAGATGAATCTTTAGCTTGTGTGTGATTTGTAAACATGTATAGCATGTTTAGTCTCAGAAGAAAATTCATCCAGAGATGACATCAGCTGTTACAAAGTGCTTTAAAGTAAACAATCATTTTAATAACAACTTAGGTATGGCAGCAATAACCATCTCTTAGTATGTGTAATCATTGCAAGGATTAAGGTTTGTGTCTTTGCATATGATGTTAATGCCCAGAGCTGTTTCCAGAGATTACAACTGTTGCCGTGTAAATCTCCAAAATATCTCTTGATGGTACCCTGAAAGCATGTTGAATTAAATTTGAATGAAAGATGAGAGCTTCATTATACATTAAAATTTCTGCATGTAAGACATCTTAAAGGTAAACTACCCCATCTACTCCTAAGGTGTAGCTTGGATTACACGACCCACTTGCAATGAGCAAAGAGTATGGAAAGGGAAAAAGCAGTAACTATAGCAAGGAAACACAGCAAATGCCAAACTAAAGGACATTCTACAAAATAGCTGGTCACAAATCCTCAGAGTCAATGCTACAAAAATAATGAAAGGCCGACCATCAGCAGCTGGCCAGAGATCGAGGAAAATCGACAACTAAATGCAAGGTGCTACTTTAGGGTGGGCGAAGTCACCTGTCGGCTGTGTCTTCATAGTTTATGTAAGCACATCACTGTAACGCTATGGAGCTGGCTCACATCAGTGCCTGAAGTCTGAGCATGAGAACCTCAGCTCAGATCCCCAGCATCCACGTACCTGGAACCCCAAACCTGGCAAGGCAGTGATGGGCAGATTCCTGATGCTCACTGACCAGCTATTTGAATGGATGAGTCCCAAGCTCCATGAAAGATCTTGTCTCAAAACTATAAAGGTGGAAAGTAATTGAGGAAAAGACACCCAAAGTCAGCTTGTAGCCTCTGCAGACACAGAGGCAAGGGCACACATGCACATAGACATACACACATAGATGATGGTGATGATGGTGATGATGGTGATGATGGTGATGATGGTGATGATGGTGATGATGGTGGTGGTGATGATGGTGGTGATGGGCATACTACAGTTATGTAAACTGTTAACAAAAGAAATAATGGAGCAAGTGTATAAGAAATTCTGTGAAGCATCTTCACAACTTTTGTGGAAATCTAAACTTTTCACAAAAGTTTCCTTACAAAAACAGAGAACAAACAAAAAAAAAAACCTTTGTTTTTGTTCTTCTGACACAGTGCAGACACAAATCTACTGCATGTCACCGCCATCTAAAGCTATATTGACATTCTAGTCACCCTCTGCTGACAATGTTACGGAACAAAACGGACAAGAAAATGTATAGGAGAAAGCAATTTCAAGAAAGGAAGCTTAAAGAAAAAAAAAACCCTTTGCAAACAGTGTACAATATTAAAATGTTTTAAAGAATACATCTTCCATTTTACAGACACCCACAAAAGAGCCAAGGTAATAAAAATTCACTTGCACTGCATTGTGATTCCATTAAAAGACAAGAAAGCTCTGTGTGTGTGCTTTTCTCAGGAAAGGCTCTGTCTTTCCGTTATTGCAGTATAGAACTCTAAGCTGCTATTACCCTCTAGGGAGAGCTATGTTTTGTTGGATTGTGTGTAATGAGGTTGAAGCCTACATGAACCCTCAGAGAGAATAGCTGAGCAACCCAAGTTCTTAAAAAATAAAAACAAATAGATAAATAAATAGAATCTGCCTGCTGAATTTTAAATGTGAGCAAAGAGAACCATTTTAGAATCTGATATATTGTCATCCTAAAGTAAAGATAAGTTATACCAGACCCTAATGTCCTCCACCCGCCTTCGATCCCTATGTGTCCAATTGGATTCAGGATGCCCATACCTATCTGTTCTTAAATATTTAGAATATTATTAGTGACTTGGGAAAGTTAATTCATATCTCTCCAAAATTTATTCATTAATCTTAATAAGCCTATAAGCAATTTTTGCTCATTATTATCAGTTTAACTTTAACCATGACACTTAGATTTTAATCCTTCTGATGATTTTGCAAACACTAAGGTCAGTTCACCTGTGTGTTTCCTCCAGAGGGGAAATTCTAAGACTACGCATTCTCTGCATTCGCATCTAGATGACATCCTTTGCATCAAATCTAAGACTCATTCACCACTGAGCTGGGAAGATTACAGGTATCTCCTGTAATTTGGAAACTGTGATTCTCCCAGAGTTTTCATTAGGTGAAATGTTCCACATCAAAGTTTGTTTTGCTCTGGAAGCAAATGCCATGTGTGCCTTTCAGCTGTGAAAGGACAGGAAGAGCAGTAACAATGGGATCAGAAAACAGGATGTCATGACTGTGACGTCAGGATTTGATGGTGCCTGATCCCTGGAAGGGGCAGGCAAAGAAAGGCAGTGGCTGTCTGTTGTCCCGCGCTCTCCTGTGGCTCCAAGACTACACAGTGGAAGAGGCCACTCCTGAAAGGCAGGATGCAGGGAAGGATGTTTTTGTCCCTCCTTCATCGTCTTCCCTCCCTCCTCTGGTCCCTTGGGTAGGCACTGAGGGTTGCAATATTTGCACTGCTGTAGCACAGGAGGACAGAACTTCCTATATTTTAATGTTCCAGTTATAGAAATGCTAAATAGCTGCTGTTTCCAACAAGATAGGGATGAGTTTCTTTACATTAAAGAACAAACAAATGGTTGGTTGGTTGTTGCTGCTACTGGAGAAATGTCTCAGTGGTTTAGAACATGTTTTTCTTTTACAGAGGATCTTGGTTCAATTTCCAGTACCCAAATGGTATCACAAACATCCATAAACCTAGTTCCAGGAGATTCAATGCCCTTTTGTGATCTCTGTAGGCACCAGACATGCATGTTGTCTACATACATACATGCAAGCAACACACATACACTGCTAATCTCAAAGATTCAAGGACAAAGACCGCTGAACCAAATTAGCATGACCAAATTAATTAAAGCAAGGTTTCTTTGATTTGTGTACGTGGGTTGCCTCCCCCTAAGGAAAGTTTTGAGAGGACAGCATTGAACACGGGAAAAATAAAAGTTTTTATAGCTTAGAGGTGAGGGTGGGGGGTTTCCAAATGGGAAATTTGGCAGGCAAATAGGTGGGGCTACAGAGGCAGCACAAGGTGGTCATAATCAAGTGGTCATAGCAACCTTATGAAGCAAAGGTAGGGTTGCAATGTTGTCATCACAACTCTTTGAAACAATGATGTGGTGTCACTTCCTGTAACGGGCAGTATAGAACCATTTACAGTTAAGATTACAGGTGGCCCAATCCTTGGGAATCAGAGATTTGATCATAAACAGGAATGAGCCTTGTTTGTCTTTATTATAAAGATGGCTGTTAAGCCTAAAATGGAGGCAGGTTGGTTCATCAACCCAAAATAAATAAACATTAAAAATGAACGAACAAACAAACAAACACTTGTGTTGGGATGAGGAGATTACTCAGTGGATAAAGCAGCTACCATTTAACTAGGAGGACCAGAGTTCACATGCCCAGAACCCACATAAATACCAGGGTTAGTATTCCATCCACAATTCTAGTGTACTTAAAAGGCAGAGACAGGGAATCCTGGGAGCAAGCTGGCTAACCAGATTAGTCATATCAGTGAGCTCTGGGTTCAGTTGAGAGATCCTACCTCAAAGAGTAAGGCGGGAAATGGTTGAGAAGTTTCCTAATGTCAGCCTTGGGCCTTCACACTTATCCTTGCTTATACACACTTGTACACATGTACCCCCATACATATGAACATATACACATGGAAAATACACATAGACTCTCACACACATACAATTGAGTCACTTTAAAATACTTTTCTGCACAATTTTCTTATATTTAAAACATTTCCAGGCTAGAAAGATACTTCAGTTGGCCAAGAGTTTGCCTGGCATGTGTAAGGCCCTGGTTCTAATTCCTATTACTGGGAAAAGAACAACCAACCAACCAAACAAACAAACAAAAAACAAATGTCTAAGAGAAATTTTACTTCACTATGATGCTAGTTTCTGTGCCCAAAGATCTGGTTGCAGTCCACATGTTGATATTGTCATGATTATTTGAGCATCTTCTGTATCAGTGATAATGAAAGATTATTTTCCATTACCTCTGATGGGTTAATAAAGTGCTGACCAGCCAAAAGCTGGGCAGGAGAAGAGAATAAGGCAGGACTTCCAGTTACAGTTAAGGGGTCCCAAGGGAGACCAGAGTAGGGGAGAGAGAGAGAGAGAGAGAGAGAGGAAGAATCAGGATGATGAGAATTTGGCATGAGCTAACAATGAGAGAGCAGCCATAAGGACACACTTGGACCAGAGTGAGCCAGGGCAAGACTCAGATGCAAGTAAAGGACCACATGACTGAGAAGTAGGCTGTAGAGAGCCTCAGTGATCGGTGACAGCATTCGCCATTACAAGATGGTGCTGGCATCCGGTGCTCCCGCGGGTGAACAAGTAAATTGCGCATGTGCAAGTGGTGAAAGCGCACCAAGTCACTGCCCAGCCCGGGGCGTCATACGGGGTTTTGAGCAAGCAGCCAATCAGATATGTCCACGCCACCCTAGTGTGTATACAAGCGGTGCCATTTTGGGGCTCTTCCCTCTCTTCCTCCTTTCATCGCAATAAACGCTTGCTGCAGAAGGATCCTGGTGCCCGCGTGCGTTCTTGCTGGCGAGACGATTGCACGGGGCACAGTAGGCAGCATAGAGGGTTAGAATATCTCAGAACCTGCCTAGATTAGTATGTGAAGTCTTTTAATAAAAATACCAGGTCTCTGTGTCTTTTATTCAGGAGATAAACCAGGATAGATCAGGCCTAGCAGAAGGCTACTAGAAGCAGGCTAGTAAGAATGCCCTGTCATTACTTGGGAGGAAAAGAGGTGACTAGGAAAATTCCCCAAATTACTCTCACAAGTATCCTTATATTTGACCTATATTTGATTGAAGGCCTGGATGCTGATAGGTTCCACATTCTTTTTCTTTTGAGGCAGGTCTTATGTCTCAGGCTGACCTTCAGTTTGCTATATAGCTGAGCTGAACTCCCACCAGATAGATCAGTTTATGAGGTACTGAGACTAGAATTCATGACTTCATGCACTCTAGGCCAACACTCTTCCACACAGCCTTGGGTTTCAGTCTCTTTTTACTAGGAATTTTGCACTTGTTTGCGGTTTTGTCTTACCTGCCTGAGCAGTTGCCAAAGAAGCTAACCAGGGTGATACTGTTGAGGACGGAGACCATTCTGCACAGAGAATGCTCTTCATTCCTGTTATTTAAAGTCCTCCATCACTTTCTTTTCTGTTTATTTCTATTTATGTGTGTCACTACGATGTGCACAAGTTGCAAGGTTCACACTTTGTCTTGAGTGTGTAGTGCCAAGGGCACTGCATCATTAATACATTTTGGCAAGTTGTTAGCCAGCTCACCAAGTTTCGTTTCTTTTGGCTAGATGTGGGTTCTTGCAAATGACCTGATTCTACACCAAATATCAATTACCTCTTGGTGTCTGTTATCTACTGGCCTGCTTTTCCAGGGGATATTTTTTTTTTCTAACGTCTCGTGTTGTTAAGGTGTTTAGTTGCCTCTATTTCTGACCTCATTTAGCCTTCAGCAGTCTTCAAGGACTAAAAAGTATTATAATGATGGATACAGTCATGGTTCTAACGAAGAGAGTCTACAAAGATATCACCCATAAGACCATGTACCATTCATCTCTATGGAAGAATTTTGTAGACACAGACAAATCAGTAGGTATCTTGACACCAGCCTTTACAAACTTCTTTAGTAACTGAAGTCAACTATGGTAGGTAACCTTGCCTCTGTCCTGGGACAAACAGGTTTTCCAGTAGTGTTCTCAGCTTTAAGGTTTGTGCTTCACTGTGCAGACTTATATAGCCTCTTCTGGGAAAGCCTGGGTCTGTACTGTGTTTGTTCAGCTTCCCACACTCATTGCCTTCTCCTTCACCCTTGGTGCCTTTTACTACCTTTATCTTATTTTATGTAGAGAATTCTCCTCAGTCTTAGGGGGCGAGACCTCCTTTAAAAAATTCTCTCAGAAGAGACATGGCTCTTCCTTTAACTCCTGCTGATTTGCAATCAGCATACACAGCTCCATCTTCTTTTCTAGAACATTCCTCCATCAAACTTCCATTTGTTGAATCACCGAGCTCAGTATCCTCCAGCTCAAGGGTGACCCCACCTCTGTCAGTCTGTGAGATGGAGTTGTGCTTCTGCCTCTCATGCCATTTGCACTACTACCACTAATGTGCAAACTGCCTCACTACGACATTTCAACGTGCCACCATGGTGCCGATCTGTCTTTTTACCTTTATCCATTGTCTACCATTTTATGCTTATTTAACCTAAAAATTCAGCTTAAATCTAAAGGGAAGAAAGAAGGAAGAGAAGAAAAGAAAGAAGGAAAGGAGGGATGGAGGAAAGAAAGAGAGAAGGAAGGGAGAGAGCAATTTTTTTTAAAAATAATGTTCTTAGTCCCTATAATATGGCCCAACACTTAACTCCAGGCTTCCTCTTTAAAACCCTCTTCAGCCAGCTTATACCAGGTGTTCTTTCTGTGTGGGATTCTCTGCTTCTGGTAATTGTAGCTGCAATTTCTCAACCCAATGCATTGCATTAAGCCCCTCATATTGTATCAACCTAAAACAGTGTCAGGTAGGAACTATTATCCTGTTTTCACAGAGGAAAGAAAATTGTTCCATGCATTTCCTAAATCACATGAATAAAAAATATGTGAACCTCATTTGTCTCTCCAAGTCCACGTCCTTCATTTGAAATGGCTTTTTGTTCCTCATCAGCCATTTGCATCTCCCAAGCGATCTCAGATGCCACTCTCTCCATGTGACTATCTTTTCACCCCTTTGATTCAATGGAATCTCTTCTTCTCTCCCTCATCACAATACTGTAGATGTGCCGTTTTGTTCTTGCAGCCCCACTCGAGTTTGCATGCTCTGAGTTTCTTGTTGCCTGTCATTACCCCTTTGAATATAGAAGGCTTTTAGTATGTGGATATTTCACTGGTATCTATATATCTACATTAGTTACTTTTCTGTTACTGTAATAAAACATCGTAACCAAGGCAATTTATTGAAGAAAATGTCTATTTGGGCTTATGGTTCAGAGGAGAAAGAGCCCGTTGTGGTTGGGAGACATAGCAGCAACTGACAGGCATGGTGGTAGGCTCAGGAAGCTGAAAGTTTATATCATTAATCTCAATCATGAAAGAGAACAAACTGAAAGTAGGGCAAAGTTATAATCTCTCAGAAGCTGCCCCTACTTCCTCCAGCAAGGTCATATCTCCTAAAATTCCCCCAAAGAGTGCTGCTAGCTGAGGACCCAGTGTTCAAACAATGTCCCTATGGGGGACATTGCTCATTCAAACCACCATAACATCCATCATTCCACCCACCAATCCATCCATCCACCTACCTATTCATCTACCCACCCATCCACCCACCCATTCATCTATCCATCCACCCACCCATTCATCTATCCATCCATCCATTCATCCATCCATCCATCCATCCATCCACCCATTCATCCACCCACCCACCAGTCCATCCATCCATCCATCCATCCATCCATCCATCCATCCACCTACCCACCAATCCACCCACCCATCTTCCACCTATCCATCCATCCATCCATCCATCCATCCATCCATCCATCCATCCATCCATCTTCCATCCATCCATTTATCCACCCACCCATCCACTCATCATATGTCATCTATTTCTACCCCAGGTTCTTTTCATGATCCTTGTTTGGAGCAATCTAACAGAATGTTTTTCTAGACTGTCTTCCTCAGAATCCTTCAGCCACCATGGATTCAAACTTCATTTTTATGGTTGTTATTTGGTTGAAAATAAAACCAAACAAAACAAAAGGCAAGTTCATGCTTTGTGCTTGAGATTTTTTTTTTTTTTTTGGTTGTTCACCTAAAATAATGAATGAACAGCTTATTTATCTCTGTATATAATCAATGGATCTCTGTCATTAGTTGTTTTTTTAAGTCTCACTTCTTGTGGAATGTGATGTGAAGGGAGACAGTTTGTTTCTCATTGGGAAAAACCAAGTGTGAGGAATGAGAGGCGAAGGTAACAGTAAGTGGCAGAATTCGGAACTAAATTGAGATGTATTGGAAACAAGCACCATGGCTCTTTACCAGAGAGGCACACTGGCTCACAAAGCATTTGCCTAGCTGTTTTGTTACCTAAAACACAGTTGCACTGTTCCAACAATACAGTCTGGCCACTGGGATTAGAATTTGTGTTTTCCCCCAACAACTTAACTACTTATTGGTAATTTAAGATAAAGATTCTTTGTTCTGTTTGTTTGGGACATAGACACACATCCAGCCATTTGTCTAAGGAAACTCTTTTAATTATATTTTAGGTACTATCCTTGTTAAGATTTAATACCAACAGTTGATGTTATTGTATTTTTCCTTGTTTCACTTCAAGGGAAGCTTCAAGCTTAGGGGTTACAATACCATGTGATCACTCTCCTTCTTTCACCTATTTGTAGAAAATTGACTTGTAACCTAAAGGGTAAAGAATAATACATAAGTTAATCTTCTGCTTATGCCCTGGGTCTCCATCCTTCTCTTTTTTCCATGAAGCCCAGGCTTGCCTTTAGCCTAAATTATCTTCCCTCAGCCTCCTAAATGCTTAGATTACAAGCATGTGCCATCACACCTGGCTTCATTTTATAATCAAACCCAATCTGACATCCAGTATACTAATTAGATACATGGAAAGGAAGAAAACAAATGTAATGCTTTTCTCCTAAGAAATCTTCATTGATCTTCAGTGGATTGCTGTTAGACCTGCATGCAAATCAAAATATGCACACTGTTCTTCAAGAGAGTTTTTTTTTTCTCTCTCTCTCTCTCTCAATATTTTCTTCTATCACTTCTATTTCAAACATGCTAGGTTTCTCATGCTTTTCCAAGACACATGCTCTTTCTCTTGCCTGGAACTCTGAACATGATCTTGAATTTCTTTCCTTACCTGCCTAATGCCTATTGGTCCTTTAGGGTAAACTCATGCTATACATCCATCCCTAACTTCAAGAGCCCTTTGTGATGTCTAACCAGACCATTTTTCGATTATACTGCTTTGTAATTGCCTATTAACTTGCTTGTCTCCCCAGGTGGCTTGGAAACTCCCTGAGGACAAGTATTACAGCTTGTCCACTGTTGATTAGAACATAGTAGGTGTCTGTCCCATTCTTCATTGAATGGATGAAAAAAATACACAAAAGATTTAACTTTGTGTTATGGTCAGTTTTAGACAGTCTGCTTTATATCTTTTTAGGACAAAATATTACTCCTTGTGACCTTATAATGTCCTGAGAGATTTGTAAAGCTGAATAATAGAATGTCAATGCCACCCAGATCATTAAAACATTTGGGCGACAGCCAGGTTTCTTTCTGCCATGTGCATACTTTCCATCTGGATATTTTACTTGCATGGAGATTATTCTTCTGGGAAATAATATAGGCATCCCTGGTGAGCACACCATCAAAAGAGATGGATCAGCCTAAATTAACCCAAGAAACTAAATATAACTGAGTGGAGAGGCAATAATGCTTACTGTTATTAAGAGGAAAAGCACACACTATGGTTTTTTCCTGTAATCAATTGCAAATTTACATTTGATAACTCTGACTGTTGTTTAATCAAAAATGATTATCATCCTTGATTAGGAGTGTTTTCTGGGTTTTTTTTTTTTTTTTTTTTTGAGGAAAAGGAATTGCTAATTAGTTTGTAACTCTGTTGAAGGTGTTTGCAATTAAATTGAGGAGGTAAAGAAAGCTGCCAATGATCCAAATTCGAATGCTGTTACCCAATACTGGAGGTGTGAAGTTCTGAGCTTCTCTAAAGACTTCCTTAAAGCTTTTCACTCAGGGCTGCTGCGATGCCTTAGTCTGTGTAGTGCTTGCTGTGAGTGGGGGAGACCTGAGTTCAGACCCCTAGTGCCCACATGAAAATCCACGCATGGCCATGCACTTCTAGGATCCCAGTGTTGGGGAGGCAGAGAAAAAGTGATCTTTGCAGCTCCTTGACCAAAGTGTCCAGCCAATCAGTGAGTTCCGGGTTTATAGAAAGAACATATCTCAAAATATAAGCTGAAGAGTGATGGAAAACGACACCCAGCATTGACCTCTGGCCCCACACACTCGTGAAAATGTACATATGTGTGTATACCAGGCACACACAATTTTTTAATGTAAAATGGGAGAATGGAGATCCAATTTGGCTGTTAACAGTAATACTGTTCTTACAGAGAGCCTGAGTTTAGATCTCAGTACTCACACTGGATTGGCTACAATTGCCTGTAACTTCAGCTCCAGGGGACTCAACATCCTCTTCAGGATTTCAAGGTCATCTGCCACTCACATGCAAATACTCCTCCCAATACATACACATAATTTTAAAACTCAAGAATAAAATTCATTATAGAAAAAAAAAAAACCTGTGAAATCCTGGTTGAGGCTAAAGAGACTAGTTTTCAACATTTTATTATGAGTATATTTTTTTTTAAAGCAGACTGCTATTGTGGATATAGATAAAATTAGATGAAGTCACGATATTGAACCATTTTTAAAGTTGGTTATTCTCTACTTTAATAAAGTGCTAACTCTGTATAATAGGACTCCTGATTATATCACTTCAAATTTGTACATTAGTTTCCTCAAGCTTTGAGGACTTTTATTTCTTTTATTCTAGAGACAATACAAAGCAAATAATCAAAACCAGCATTTGAAGATGTTTGCTTCTTGGGAAAAAATCAAATTGCCTACAATTAAAATTTTTGTTTTAACTATTCTTCAGTGCACAGTTCAGTAGGGTCAACTATGTGCACATTGTTATGCAGCCATCTCTAGAACTTTCTTTACATGCAAAACATAGAACTCTATATCAACTGAACAACCCTCTATGCCCCACCCACTCCCAACACCTGCCAACCACCTCTCTATTTTCCATTTCTGAGCTTGACCATCTATGTTTTACATGTAAATGAAATCATGTGGTGTCTCTCATTTTGTGACTGGTTTCACTTAGTAGGCTGTCCTTATGTTTCATCCGTGTTGTAGCGTGTAACAGGATGCTCTTCCTGTGTGTGACTAAACGTTTTCACTCCATTTCGAGGCTGAATAACAGTCTGCTATTATCCTGAGTCACATCTCTACTGTGCGCTCACTCACCATCAACTCCTCAGGATGCTTCCATCTCTTGACTGCCACGGGAAATGCTGTCATAAACATGAGTGTGCCAACATCTCTTGGTTCTGCTTTCAATCTCACTCAAATATGTGACTGAAGGATCATATGGCAATTCCCCTTTTAATTTGTTGAGAAAATGACTCTGTTTACATAATGGCTACATCATTTTACATTCCCACCCACAGTACACCAAAGTTCCGATTTCTCCACACACTCACCAACACTCCTGTTTTCTCTTGTCATTGGTGATATCCTACGGTGATGGTTCACTGTGGCTTTGATTTGTACTCTCGAAACAAGCAGAGGTGTTGAGCACTTGTTCCTACGCCTGTGACTACACACATAATATATGCATAACTTCTTTGGAGAAATGTCTAGTCATAAAGTCCTCTGTCTATTATTAATTGTCTTTTGTTGTTGGGTTGCACCCATTCTTTGTACACCTGTATTCACCTGGACACATGGTTTGTAAAGATTTTCTCACATTCTGTAGGTTGTCTTGTGTTCTACTGATTATTCCCATGCATGTACCAAATTTTCCAAATTTCCCTTAGTCAGTCATCTTTCATTTCAAGCCCATGCCTTTGAGGTCACATCAAAACAAACAAACAAACAAACAAACAAAACAACAAAAACCCATTGTGAAACATAGCATTATGAAGCTGTCACTATATGTCCTCTATACTTTTGAGGTTTTCAGTCTTGCAGCTCAGGTTTTAAGTCCATTTTGAGGGTGTTTGTTTGTTTGTTTGTTTGTAATATGATGTAGGGTATGAGTCCAACTTCTTTTTTTTGTTTGTTTGTTTGTTTTTGTTTTTCGAGACAGGGTTTCTTTGTGTAGCCCTGGCTGTCCTGGCACTCACTCTATAGACCAGGCTGGCCTCGAACTCAGAAATCCACCTGCCTCTGCCTCCCAAGTGCTGGGATCAAAGGCGTGCGCCACCACTGCCAGGCCCAACTTCATTTTTTTTTAACATGGACATCCACTTCCCCTAGTGCCATTGTTGAAAAGTGCCATCACCCATAGTATAGCCTCAAGGTCATTGTCAAGATCATATATAAAGTTAACTTCCTGTAAATTGTCTGAATTCACGTACAATACTGTTCTGATTATTGTGGCTTCCTAACATGACCTACAGTCTGAAATATAGTTTTTGCTACAACAATATTTTTAAAAATATTCAGTATTAGACAACACTAAAGATTTCACGACACTCAAATACTGTGAAATAATGATTACTGACTTTTATATTTCTCACACCAGATATATCAGATATACTGAATAGAATTCTGTCTCTGCATTTTATCTGAAACATGCTGTCTATGGGAAGTAACCAGAATAAAGAAGGTCTCTAGAACACTTGAGAGAATGCAAAATATTAAAACTATAAAAAGAATTTTTAAGGAAACCACAATAGCAGTCTCTGGTTATTCAAAATATCCATTACAATGTAATTATAGTATAATCTCAGAAATAAAAAAAATATAATCACTGCCTTTCTACTGCGCACCAGATTTTCTGCCTCCCTCCCTACAAACATTCTTTTCCTATCTGTTGCATCCTACCCTCGGACTATGAAGAGCACCAATCCTCTTGGGATAAGGGAGGAAACTAACTCAGACTTCACTCCATGTTGAATGCTTATAGATGAGTCTTGCTGCCAAAGAGAAAACTAGTATAATCGCTCTGAAGATTCAATACCCTTCATACAAAATACCTGATGGGCTTTGGTAATGAAAAGACAAGTGATAGATTAAACAAAGTATTTTAAGAACTCTTTTTACACTCAAAGAAAGGATTTCTCGGGTTAGCCCTGGCTGTCCTGGAACTTGTTCTATAGACCAGACTGACCTCAAACTCAGAGATCTGCCTTTCTCTGACTCCTAAGTGCTGGAATTAAAGGTGTGTGCCACCACTGCCCAATTTGAAAAAATCTTGATAAGTGATTTATACTCCAGATATATAAGGATTTTTTTGACAACTCAGTAATAATAAGACAGGAAGCTCATCTAAAAATGGCCAAATCAAAAAACATTACAGAAAAGGGGACAGAAAGAATTTAAGAAGCAAAAATGAGGAGGGCCTGAAATGCTGTCATATAGGCATGACATAGCATAGTGTTCTTAACAAAACAGTGGCTGTGTTTCTCTGCAGAGGGTCTGTACACACTGAGCCCAAAACATTCAGTCTTAGATGGAGAATTCATTAGTGAAATGCAAATTAAAACCACAAGGAAATACTGTTTTACATTAACTAGAATGTCTATAATAAAGACAGATAATCCTGTCCCTCTCTGGCTGCTGCACTTCAACGGCGGCCCCACATCTTCCTTGTGCTATGCAATAGAGCTGACCCTGGTGGTGTGGGCATCGGGAGAGTGGGTGAGTGTGTGAGACTGGGAAAGCTGGCCCATACCTTGCCTGGGCAAGGTGGGAGAGCTGTCGGGCTGACTAACTCAGCTTCCACCTAGTCCCAGATCCAGGGCTCTGAGTTGGTCCACCCCAAAATTTATCCCATCTGTGAACTGCCAGAGCACAATTCTAGAAGGGGCAGTCCTGCAGAACCAACTGGATCTCCATGAAACCAGGAAGCAACAGGATACCCCGCAGGAGTCCTGGTGAGGATCCCTCACTGATAGCAGAAGCAGAAGCCAGAGACCTGGAACCAGACCAATGACTCATTGCCCTGAACATTTGCAAAGAAAACTGTTTGGGCAAAAGGGTATACTGTGTGACACACTGTGACAAACTACTGCCTCCATGATGAAATTTTGTTTGTTTTCTTTGAGTGGGGGGAGGTTGCAAGAGCAAAGGGGACAGAGAGAGAAATGAAATTAGGGTGCTGATGTGAACTTCACAAAGGATCAATAAACAATACAGAATGTAGTATAGACATACAGTGGAATGCTATTTAGAAATGAAAAAGAACAAACTATAGATACATGTTCCCATGTCGGTAAGCTTCAAAAATCTTTATCTAAAACTTGTGTCAGCCCTAAGAGAAAAGTTAATATATTATGTAGTTCCATTTATATGAACTTCCCAGAAAAAGCAAAAGTAGATGTGGAAAGTGATTGACAGTGGGAGAAACTGATTAAGTTTACATTTGCTTGAGGGATCTCATTGGTGTAATAAAGGTATCCCAAAGCTGATTTATGGTGATGATTGTACAGGCTGACAAATCAAGTGTAAGAATCATTGATTTGGTTATTTAGAAATTTAGTCTGATATACAAAATATGCCTCAATAATGTTATTGAAATATATATTTGGACAAAAAAAGCCTTCTACTCTTGTTTTCCAAAATATCAACCACTTGACCTCAAAGTTTTTATGGCAATGTTAGAACAAACAACAGGGGGCTGGGCTTAATCATAGCTCAGTGATTAAGATGCTTGCTTCTCTTCCAGGGGACTGGGATTCAGTTCTCAGTACTCAAGTCACATGGCTCACAACTGCCTATAACTTCAGCTCTAGAAGACACTCTCTTCTGAACTCGATGAGTTCACACATGTGTACATGCATACATACACACAGAAACATAAATAAACAGTAAAGTAAATATTTTTTTAAAAGCAGACAGGGGCTAGAGAGATGGCTTAATGGTTCAGAGCATTTAGTGCTCTACTAGAAGACTTACACTCAGTCCCCAGCACCACATCAGGCAGTTCCTAAATGTGACTATAACTCTAGCTCCAGGGTATATGATGTTCTCTTCTGGCTTCCAAGAAGCAATATATATGTCATATATATATCATATATATATATATGTCATATATATCATATATATATATCATATATATATCATATATATATGAGACACAGACATACACTTCTAAATAAAAATAAATAGATGTATTTTAAAACCAACTGAACAAAACAGAGGGACTAGAGAAATGGCTCAGCAATTAAGAACACTGATTACTCTTCCAGAAGACCTAGGTTCAATTTCCAGCACCCATATGGTGGCTCATAACCATCTACAACTCCAGTTAAGGGAGATTTAATGTCCACTGTTGGGCCCTATGGGCTCTAGGCATTCACATGGTGCATAGGCATACATGTAGGTAAAACACCCATACATACAATATTGGAGAAAAATTAAAACAGAGAATAGCAAGTGTTGGTAAGAATACAGAGAAATTGAATCATTCATAAATGGCCGGTGGGAATGTAAAAGGGTGTAGCCACTTTGAAAAATACTTCAGCAGTTGCTCAAAAAGTTAAATGTAGAATACCATATGACCCAGAAAGTACATTCCTAGGTATCTTCCAAGGAGAAATGAAAATCAATGTCCTCACATAGACTTGTAAGTAAAGGTACCGTCCTATGGCAAGCAGATTAAAGAAATAGAACACCAGAATACATCAATGAAAGGAAATTAAAGTATGGTACATAATTTGGCAATGACACACCACAAAATGTTACTAAATCTCAAATATATTGTGTTCAGTGAAAGAAGCCAGACACAAATGGACACTATTTCGCATGTCCAGATTCACTGAGCTAGAAGGCAGGTTGGTTGTTGACTAGAGCTGGGGTTGACAGGAAGTGACTGTAAGGGTGCATACATTTTTGGGTAGCAGAAGTATTCTAGAATCACATTGTGGTGATAGACGCACAAGTTTGTTAGTATACATATGGCTGAATTTGCTACTAAGAATAATTTTTAAAGATCTAGTTTTATTATTTGTGTGTGTGTCTGTGTGTCTGTGTGTCTGTGTGTCTGTGTGTCTGTGTGTGTGTCTGTCTGTCTGTCTATAGAAAAGTGGGTGCCCATAGTAGTCAGAAAAGACCAGTGACAGCTCATGTTTCAAGAAGCTCAAGTGGATGAATTTTACATATACCGCCATTTAGTCTCCCCCTACAGGCTTCGTCTCCTCATCCAAGTCTAAGTTGGCTTATCATCTTGGTATCATTGGCTTATCCCACCAGCTTTGTACTCTCTAGAGCATGTGTGTAATATTCTCCGTTTATCTCTACCAAGTCTTTGAGACAGAGCTGAGCCACAGTGAGGAGCCACAAAGATTTCTCATCAAGAACATTCTTTGTACTTCTGTTTTTAACCAACTTGTTACTTACCGTGTACTGGGCAATTCAATGCAAAGAGAATGAACATAGACATATATGTCCATGGACACACACAAACACAAACTTTGGTCTCTTCCTTTAAGAAGTCATATTTCTATAGTTTATTGCCAAACATATCATAAAAGACTATAAATTGCTTTACTGAAAGCCAGAAACTGACCCATAATGTCAAAGACTTAACAGAAGCCACTGTAAAGCAGAGAGGTAAGTAAGTCTACTCACATCTTAAACAGAGCTTGACTAATTTCTCCTCATTGGCACTACTATACAAAATTCCTGTGAATGTCTTTACCTTCAGGTCTGTGCAGCCTGACTGGCCCTATACAGTTTTTTCAAATTCTAACCAGTCGTTAAACAATTTTTATGCTGAACTTAAATATTCAGTAAAGCTTCAGTTTGCATGTGTATGATTCATTAAGCCCATGGTTTTCATTACAGTAATATTTAGAGAACTAATTACCTCTGTAATCAGCATACGATGCAATTTAAATGTCATTCCCAGAACAGGTTAGAAGCAAATTTACTTATTAAATTATGAATGTTTTACTTTATACTGCCCATTGGATAATTAAAAAATGAACATGACACTTAATTTCAAATTCACTTAAAAAGATGCAATCACAATGGCTCCTCCTTAACTCACAAGAATCTGAACTGAGTTCCTTTCTTAAAAATCAGGAAGCTTCCCTTTAACCTTGATCACTTTAGAGTGATGACTTCCCAACTTAGTTTTCAAGTAATTGATTTCTGGTCATTTTCAAAAAGACTTAGAAGGTTGGAGAACATTTTAGAATAGAAGTTAAAGAGACTGACAATCAGCTAAGCATGTTTGCCTTATGTGGACAAGGTCTTGGGTTCTAGTACTACAAAAACAATCTGTAAAGAACAGTCATTAGTAATTTTATTTCTCAAGAAAATCCATTTTCTAAGTCAGACAATGAGAGTACACTACTAGGTTGAGCCATATATAACTATTTCAGTAAATTACAAAAGGTTGAAAATTGGCAATTTCATAAGTTCAAACTAATGAATATATTACACATGACAGTTCTTTAATAATATAAATTAATTTTGAAAAATTATAAGTAGGGTTTTAAAAATTATATAGGATTTAGAAAAGGGGAGCAGGAGAGATGGCTTCGTAGTTAAGAACACTGGCTGCTCCACCAGAGGACCTGGGTTCAATTCCCAGCACCTCCATGGTGGTTCACAACCAACTATCCAATTCTCAGGAGCACCAATTCTGGTGTCTGTGGCACTTCACTCATCGGGCACACATAAATACCTAGAGACCAAACACACACACACACACAAGATAAAATCTAGAAAA
Organism: Rhabdomys pumilio; assembly: GCA_030674055.1. Lineage (NCBI taxonomy): Eukaryota > Metazoa > Chordata > Mammalia > Rodentia > Muridae > Rhabdomys > Rhabdomys pumilio. The sequence continues at coordinate 50,420,581 of JANHMN010000001.1, read as the reverse complement.
AAGAAAAAAATCCATACTTACCATACAAATGTAAATTCCATAAACATTTCTGTTTCTCTTCCCTTGCTTTCTCCTGTACACATTTTACCAGATTGTAAGCATAGCATAAATAAATATTGACATCTATAAATATTAAGAATTTTCATCCTTTACACTTTCAATTTGTGACATATTTGTATCTAACCTTTCAAACAATTTTATAACTCGCCAACTGAATCTACTATATTGTATGCATTCCCACACTTGGATTGTTTCTAATTTTTTAAAATTTCATTTTATTGTATTATTTTATATGTGTGATTGTTTTGCCTTCATGTATATGCATGTGCTGTGTGTATGGTAGGGATTGAACCTGGGTTCTCTGGAAGAGCATCCAGTGCCCTTAACCACTGAGCCATCAATCCAGCCACACTTCTGACTCTTTCATATTACAACTGGTATTATGGCAAACATGATTGGAATTGCTAAGAAAAATATGCCCAGTGTTAATGTAATGCCATTCTTAAAACCCCATGTCTCTTTATAAATTTTCCACCATTTGGAATTTTTAAATCAAGTAAATTATGAGGAATATTCTTGGCTATCAAGAAACAGCAGGTCTATAAGTTTTCGATGTAATTTACCATTTCGGCTATAAACTGATTTCCTTTACAGTCATTAATTCTTAATGACAACATAATAATGTTCAATCTCACATTCTCCCCAACTTTCCACTGAACTTGTAATTAAAGTGTCAGGATTCATTCCTGTCCTCAAAAAAACATTTTTTCCTCTTTTGATTAAAAACTCTGCAGATCTTAATTCTCATATCTCACTTCAGCAGCAGAATGAGTCTGTAAGAGGAGAAACAAAGTACATGTTTACAGCTTAAATTTGTTCTTATTAGCTTGGCAGAGACAATAGGGTCAGATTTCAGGGTTGGTTTTTTTTTTTGTACTCTTAAAAATGAATAAATAATTTGAACTCTTATGCAATTGAGAGTTTTAGACCTTTCTATTGGATTATTGGTATTATAGTTCATGAATTTTAAAAACTTTTATTTTTGTGTGATTGAAATTATACATCCTTTGTTCAGCTCGTTTCTTCCCCTGAGACAATCTCATGTATTCCAGGCTGGCCTCCAACTCCTTATGTAGCCAAGAGTGATCTTGAACTTTTTTAAAAAATATAATTACATCATTTCCCTCTCCTTCCAACTCCTCCTATGTTTTCCTTCTGATTCCCTTTCAAATTTATGGTCTCTTATTCTTTAGCTATTGTGACATACACATATATGTGGATAAATATGTAAATGCAAACTGCTAAATCTGCTTTGTGTTGCTTGTATGTGTATTTTTCAGGACTGATGACTTGTGGTTGGATAACCATCTAGAGGGCTCATCTCTAGGGAAGGCTAATTCTTCCTCTCTTAGTGGTCTTTAATTGCCTATAGATCATCATCTAGAGGTGGGGTCCTGTGTAATTTCTCATCCACATTGGCATGTCAACTGCTATTGTCATTGTTCAGATCTTGTTTAAGCTACCATAGTGTTGTGATTTCATGGGTGCATCTTCCATGTCATATCTTCCAAAAAATTCAATTTTGCAGGGAACTTCTTGGTTCTCCATCGCTTACAGTCTTTCTGCCCTACCTTCTGCTATGCTCCTCGTGCCTTGAGTGCAGGGATTATATCATAGATATATCAATTGGGGTCAGGCACCTGCAGTCAGTGGTTCTTGGCATTCTGACTAATTGTGGCTCTCTGTAATGGTCTCCATCTACTGGGAAAAGCATCTTCTTTGATGATGAGAGCTACAGTTACATGCAGGTATAGGGATAAGCAGTTAGAATGCAGTTAGGAACTATACTAGTTTGGAAAAGTGGCACTAGTAGCTTCTCCTCTGAGATCTATGACCTCACTGATCACAGATGGTTGACTAGGCTTACAGTAACAAGCATGGTTTCCCTCTTGTTGAGCAGGCCTTAAGACCAATTAGAGAACTGTTGGTTATTGCCAAGATAGAAGTTCTACTGTTGCGCCTTTAGGGATAGCTTGCTATGCTGACAATTGTTATGGTTCATACTTGCCACAGCTGGGAAGGACTATTGGATGCTTTCTTCTCTTGGTAGCTTGAATAGCACCTCAGGGAAGAGGCCTTCAGGCTCTGTCCCCCAGAGTCCCATGTCTGAAGTTCATGGTGTCTTCAGCAATAGGGATTTATCTTCAATTTCTGGAAGGTAACAAAGGGCAACAGCAATAGTCTACATTCTTGACCAACAGCTTAGGTGAACTTTCTGATCCTCCTTTTCTACCTCCCGAGTACTGGAAATATAGGCATGCAGCACTATGCCTGGTTTATGTGGTAGGGCCCATGGTTTTGTACATGTTAGACAAGTATTCTACTGACTGAGTTACATCCCTAGCCCTTAGTTCACGCATAAGTCAGATTCATTTGACATGTTGATCCTAGCTTAGATGTTACATTCACATTTATGACAATGGAAAAGAGTACTGAACACAACATAAGCTTCAGGTACTCACCAGTTCAACCTGCTTTACTTCCTTGTATGTCTGTAGTCAACAAACTAACTGGAGTTCTAGTATTCCTGATTCATTTGAGAGACGGTTCTACTTCCAAAGGACTGTCACAACCAATATTAGGAAGTGTATAATATACAGACCTGTTTATTTGATCCAGATAGGTATAGGGATATATGTGATACCATAGGTATAGGGATATATGTGATGCCATCCCTCACTCATCCCCTTTGATCATTCCTGAGGCTGATAGCTGGCACGTTTGATTAATAGTTGGCAATACCGACATAGTTCACAAAGATAGCTAGCCAGAATTAGAGTGAACTACTCTCACTGAGAACGGGCCAATTGACTTTCTGCCCTCCCTCTCACATTATATGAGGAGAGTACATTGAATTTGACATGCACTTGAGTGCCTGTCTCTGTGTAGGGCAAATGTATACCAAGAAAAGCCATGCCCTTGATTTTTACATTTTTCCTAGTTCAGTGAAGGGCTAACTCACCCCTCCCCACAAAACACATCCTGGGGCTGAAAATGTTTTTGTTAGCAGTTATGCAACCTTATGAAAAAGCATGGTTTTCTCCAAATTGGATATACTATAAATTGAAGACATTAGTCATAGCTGGTGCTTCCCCCCACCCCATCCATTTAAGACACATGCTTTAATACTTTTTATTTTCAGATCAGATTTTAAGTGTTGTGTTGAAATATTGAAGAAGAAATGCTGCATACATAAAAACAAAACAGGTTGGACAGCTAATATTTTTAAAGGCAAACTGCATCAGACAGAGGAGATATGGTGGTATATTTTTTTTTTCACATTTCAACCCCCGCCCCAGGTGTACAAGTATAATTTAACAAAACACAATATGATGCAGCCTTTATTCATACATGCTGCCTGTAATTATGGGACACTTGTCACTGGTGTTAAATGGCAATCATCTCAGTGGGGGATGCAGAGGAGAAGGCGGTCTCATCTTTGCCCCCTAAGAAGCTTAAAGCACCTTTGGGGAGATAAGACAAGCATGAAAAAGTTTAATAACAGCATGGTCTATTAAATCCATGACATGAAACAATAGTGCTTCAGGAATACAAGGCAAAATGGCTTCAGGAGAGCCACAGAGAAGCAGCAAACCTTCAGCTGGGTCTTTAAGGATGAGTACATCTTTGCTATGGGGGAGGGGAGCATGGGACAGGGAGGATACTCTAGCCTGAGGAGAACATTTAAGAAGGCAGGATTGTGTGACTTGTGTCCACAGAAAGGCAACAAGATAGCTTGGGAAACAGTTGAGGGTCTGTGGAATAGAATATTCGATTGGATTTGGGGGTAAGGAGGGACTCTCCCATACTCACTAAGTGCCAGTCCTTTTATTGAATATTTTCAACAAGTCCACTATTCCCTAGGTTTGTGGGTAAGGAGAGAGACTCCGAGGGATCATGTGATTTGAACAAAGGTGGTAAAGGTAGTCATTCAGTGCACTGCTAGCCACGAAGTAAGGCACCTTCCGGGTGAATCCTGTGTTACGACACCACAAAGTGTCCTTTGTTTTATTTTCAGCTAAAACTTTATGGCGCAAGATGAACATGCCCAGAAACATTCCTGTCCATCACTTTAATCTCTGTGACCTTACACTGAACATGCTTAGGAATGGGTCACCTCCATGTGAATACTTATAGGCTCCCTGAATGGAAGCCCCATGCTTCCTTTGTTGGAGGCGAGTGTTGCTTTGGAAATGACTCCCTTGGTCTCCTTGCATGCTGCAGGTAATAAATCTTTTCTTCACCCTTTTATGTCTTGGCTGTGCTTATTATGTCTTAGCATTCACCAAGCACAAGCCCCTTGTGTTCAGTGACAGCCAGGTTCAAATTCATGTCTTTAGGACATTCTTCCCCTTGTCTGCATACCAGCTCCTTTAAGTGTCTTGCAGGAGAACTTGAATGTGGTTCTGTACAAAACAGAGAAGAGCTAAAAATACTTTGTGCCAAAGAGACTTAAATAAATTATTTTCATGATGTGTCAGCAAGCAGTATGTATTAGAAGGACCAAGAGCTGAAGATTGTCTTAGAAACTATTTTTAATTTATTCTATTATTATTGTGTATATGAAATAGAAGGTGGGGGAAGGGAGAGGCTACTACTCATGTGTGGAGGTCAGAGGACAACTTTTAGGAGTCAATTCTTCCATGAGTTCCAGAGATCAAAATGAGGTCATCAAGTTTATGTGGTAAGTGCTTTTACCCAATGATGCCTCTTGCCAGCCCCTCAAAACTTTTATTTAAAAGTTTTAATTACATTTATTTATTTATTTATTTATTTATTTATTTGTAGAGAAGTAGTATAGAAGCTCTTCTATAAGATGCTTGAAGGGACTGTTATAGAGGGAAGACTGCAGATGTTCTGAAGATGTTGACATGAACTTGACTGTAACTGAACACTGAGGGCTTTCATGTGCCACATCACACACGTAGATAAGAGGACAATCTGAGAGAGTTTGTCCTCTCCTTCTACCACATGGGTCCCAGGGATCAAGCTTAGATTCTCAGGCTTGGTAGCAAGTGCTTTTTACCTGCTGAGCCATCTGACCAGACCCATGGAAATTTTCTTTCAAAGGACCTTTACAACTCTTCACACCCCCTTATTATCCAGCACAATACCTTACATGGAGCTAAGACTCAACTGCTATGGTTTGAACTCAACAGTATTTCTCACTAGCTCATGACTCCCACAACCTATGGTTGTGGCTGGGGGGTCGGGAGGAGGTACCTCAAGGAAGTGGGCACTAGGAGTTAGATTGTAAGGTTGTTTTATGGCCCAGCCCCACTAACAAACTCTTCTTCATGGTCTCTGGGGATGTAGGTTTCCATCACTATGAACTCCATCACGCCTTCCCTTCCAGAGTGGACCATTCCTCTCTCCAACCATGAGTCAAAGTCAATCCTTCTTTAAGTTGTTTCTCTTAGGTGTTTGTCAATGTGATGAGGAAGTAGATAATAGGTAGATAAATATTTGTTTAGATAGAAGACACCATTGAGCCAGCAACCAGAAGATATATTCTCTGATCCTGACTAGGCATTGCCTCGTTTTATGAACATAATCAAATGGAATGATAGCTGTGTGACCTTGAACATGTTAGTTTACCTCTCTGAGGCTGTGTTCTTATCTGTTAACATGAGGCTCATGTACTTACATGACATCTACATGGAGATGATGGACAGCGTGATTAAGTAGCCTGCTACGATAAGTCTTTGTTATTATTGTTCAGGAGGAAGTCCATGAATTATCTTAATTAATTCATAATGCCTAATGAGCAGTTTTTCCTATCAAGTCTGCAGTTAGTGAATGGGATTAGGGAGATAAATGCTTCCAAGACAGGATCTTGAGTAATGGGAATACACTGCTTGAAGCATTCCCAATGGACCCCACCCCCACCCCACAAAGCCTGTGTAATGGTAGAACTGAAGGGAGACAATCCAGGCTTGCGACTTATCCTATGAATGCCTTGATCTCTAGTGGCCTGAGATAATAAACAAGAAGTGAGGATTCTACTAAAACACTCACTGGCTTCGAATCCCACTGTTAGTGAAGGTGGAGCAGTCACCCAAGAGTTCAGGGTGGTTGGGCTGTGTCTGCTATGTAATTTAATACAACATCTTATGTTTAGAGAAAACAGTCTGAGCTTAATCTTGTCCTGAAAAACCTTCAGGTCTTTCATGGGTTTGTACCACCCGAACTTTATGCCAATAAATATTCCTGAGGAGGAGGAATGATAAACTTTTTGTCTGATAATCATATTTACAGGCATAATCTAATCTTATTTGCTGAAGGTTGGTATTTTGAAATCCTGAGACAACATAGCTTCATTTTTTTCCTTATAAAACAAAAAGCTGACTCTCTACAGAAGGCGACAGTAGGAGCCTCCTTGTCTCCAGTGCTCGCCATCCACTCTGCCTTGTACATTATTACAGCTGCAACACTCTGCATAAGAAAGGCATCAGCTGTGGTTAAATATTCATGGCCACTTGCTAGTCGATGCACATTTTTATTATTTTTAGCAAATAAGAGATTATCTAATGATTCATTTAACCCAGTTTATGAACTTCTAGTATCTGATGTTTGTCTGTTACCAACAAATTTCTGTTCTTACTTAAAAAGAGCATGGAAGTCTCTCTGTTAGGTGGCCTGCCAGCCTCCTGGCAAAGGCCATCACAGGTCCCCAAGGCTTGGATTTTAGGATCTCCAGTGTCAGAGATCAGAAAGTGCTGTGGATGAAGGCAGTGCAAGGTGGGAGGGGCTGCTGAAGGCAGAAGAGCCTCTGCTGTCAGGGCTTGGTCCCTCTGCAGTACACACTGGGGTTTTTAGGGAGAGAAAGATCAAAACCGATTCTGCTCATTTTCTGTTTTTTGTTTGCTTGTTTTTGCTATGAAAAGTATAGTGTATTTCAGAGTTTATTTCCTTAACAAGGCTAGGGGGGAAAGAACCCAAGAAATAGGAAAAAGATTTCTAGGCTGTGTTACCTTTGACTGACAGGACTGGCTCTTTGGCTTAGAAGGCCTCAAAAGCACCTCAGCAGGGTCTTGCGTTCAGCTGCCTCTGTCTGAATGTTGCTGGTAACTTCTGAGCTGAAGACTTTGCATTTCCATTTTGCACGAATGATGTACTTGTCCTGTGGCTTAGTGAAGTATGTGATGAAAAGATGTACATTTTCCCCTCAAAGCAAAAGACTTATTAAATAAAGCTGACTGAAAAAAAGAAGCAACAAAAGAGCCAGAGTAGGCAGAGGAAGGAACAGAAAACATGCGGTGGCAACTCTTTCATGACAGAAGAAATGTGGTTGGAAAGAGAAGTCATATGTATGGGTTTATTACATTAAAATTTTTATTTTATTTTGTGTAGGGATGAGGTACATGGAAGCTAGACAACAATTTGTGGGGCTCGGTCCTCATTTTCTTTCTTCTTCTTTTTTTTATATTTTATTTTCATTTCAGATGCCATCTCCTTTCCCCATTTCCCCTCCCTAGAGAAAACCCCTATCCCATGCCCCCTTTTCCTTTTTGCTTTTATACAAATTTTTTTTAACGTCAGTCAAAGGCTTTATAAGTTTGGTAATGCTCAATCAGAAGTGTAACCCAATGCCCAACCTAGATATATAAACTATCTTTGACTGGTGGAGACACGTGAACATCTGCCTCCGTGCCCCTTCTCTCTTTCTCTCTCTTTCTCTCTCTTTCTCTCTCTTTCTCTCTCTCATCACCTTGCTTCTCTTCTCCTTCATCTTCTCCTCTCCTTACTCCATCTCTTCCTCTCAGTGCTCCTTCCTCCTTAGCTCCTCCTACATATCACCCTTCCTGTTAAAATAACACTTTTTTCTCAAAATGCAATTAGAACATAATTATTCCTATTTGTACCAGTGAGGTACAAGATGGTCCTAATACCCAGTCCATCATTTTGTCGACTAACCAGAACCTCTATCATCTCTCCTAACTAAAACACTTTGTTTTGAACCTGGCTGTTTTTCTTGGCTTTAGAATGAATGTCAGCTGAAGACCATCCACTCAGATCTTTTCTCTCAAAGTAAATAGCCAGGATTGGCTATGAGACTATAGGTCTTCAACCCCATCAGAAATCCAGAATGACTGAGTTAACTGAAATTATGGGAAGCACAAATTGGTCCTCATTTTCTATCATGTGCATCCTGAAGATTGAACTTAGGTCATCAGGCCTGGGAGCAGTCGCCCTGAGCCCAAGACATTATATAATTGATACCACTTCCCACCAGTTTTTTTTTTTAAGGGATACTTAATATTATTCTCATTTATGAAAATGGCATTTTAATGCATGCTATGTGATTCTATTATATAAATTCCATATCTCTTTTTTATACCCACCATAGATAGACCTCTTTACTCTGTGTGAAGAGTCTGTGGACAGAGTCTGTAGTTTTGTTTACATACTCCACAAGGTGATTTTTTTTTTTAAAAAAAAAGTATTTTATGTTGATATTTGAAAAACAAAAGCCATTATTTTCATAATCATAAAACAAATTTAAAAAGTACAGTCAATTTGTTCTAAGCTTGTTGTAACATTGAGAGTTAGTTACTGGTGCCTGGCAGACTCTAGCCTACCTTAGGGTTCCTGACTGGAGGGTGCTAGCCTGGATAATATGTAAGCAGAAGCAAAAGTGGGGTATTGCTCAGTACTGGGGTACTTACCTGGCATGTGCAAGACCCTGGACCTAGAATTAAGAAGGGCATCACTGCCAAGCAGTGATGGTGCATGCCTTTAATGCCAGCACTTGGGAGGCAGAGGCAGGCGGATTTCTGAGTTCGAGGCCAGTCTGGTCTACAGAGTGAGTTCCAGGACAGCCCGGGCTAGACAGAGAAACCCTATCACAAAAACAAAACAAAACAAAAGAAGGGCATCATATGATACTTTGTGGGGTGGCAGGGTCTTATGTATTCCAAGTTGGCCTTGAATTCACTATGTAGCCTAGGATGACTTTGACTTTCTAATTTTCTTGCCTCTTACCCCCTACCCCAGAAGTGCTGGGATTACAGTTGTGTGCCACAATGCCTGGTATATGTGGTTCTGGGAACTTCAGATATACTAGATGAGTACTTTACTATAGGGAGTGGTTCTAATGCTTTAATTGGGGATCTGCATGTGAACGCTGAAGGTCCTGTTCCCCAATTGGTTCTTGATCAACCAATAAAGATGCTAGCAGCCAATGGCTGGGCAGACCGACAAGGAGTCACAGGAGAAGGAAAGAGAATTCACCATGCTTTGGAGGGAGAGAAAGCCACCAGCCATGTGAGATCTCAGGTGGAGTGGCCATTGGCCGCTTCCCCGACTGGACCTGGGATTGCAGGCAGGAGATTAGAAACTCAACTAAGCTGAGGGCAGATCTAGGGTGTGGAGCAAGGAGAAAGTAACTGGGCAACTTAACTGAAGGCAGATTTAGAGGTGTTGAACTGGAAGTGAAGGTAAGGGCATGTTAGCTGAGAGAGGCTTAGAAGTGCCCAGCCATTGAGATAAAAAGCATAGTAAAGATAAGCTAATGTGTGTGCATCTTTCATCTGTGAAAGCAGGGTAGTCGAAACTACTCACTACACTTTACCAGCTGAACTGGGAAGGTATGGAGCACTTGCCCAGCATGTAAGACCCCAGGTTCTCTCCATGGCACTGCAAAATAGCAACGGTTTTTAGTTTTACAATTTTGTAATCAAGTCCTGGCATGCTGGGTTGAATTTTGCTTCCTGGGTTGTCACTTGGTGTAGCAGACTGAATTCTTACAATTCTAAGTTGCATGAGGCTAGTCATCCTGGGATGTTTACTCCAAATATGGATGGATTTCTTGGGTCCCTGCTGCAGGCTCTGGGGTAGACTTCTGTCTCTGAATACAGCTTGCCCACATCTGCTTGCATAGTCAGATTGTTACAAATTCTCCCTAATGACAGGGCTTTGCCCACAGCTACCACATTTCAGCTTTTCTTTCTGCCTGCTTCAGGTAATGATCATCAGTCACATTAGACATCCCAGATCATGTACAGCACACGTAGTTTCACTAAAGGGCCCTTATTAGACAATTGATTCTGAGGGTGTATGTGTGTGAAAAACAGGAGACAGAGTAAGCCAGGCTTTCAACAAGTTTTCGTTTCTATGAACACACTAGGTACCTTCACTTTTTCCTTGCCTGTCCAAATTGCAGTTTTGTCTCAGCTTCCATGAGATGACTCCTAACCTTCAAGAAGGAAAGGGGACATGGGGATAGATATCTCTAGACTATAATGTTTTCAGCCACTGACTCTTAATGAATACCTAGGCATCATTTCTACCTTCTGTTATACCTTGATTCTTCTTGACAGACAAGGAACTATAGATGACAGTTGTTGTAATGGCATTTGACAAGTTTTAAAGTCCCAGCTGAATTAGGAATGATATCCCTTCTCCAGTCAGGTTAGAAAATATCCATCATTTATATAATATTAACTTCATCAGTAACATGGATTTAAAGTTCAAAGCCTATATCATGAAGTAAAGTTAGTAAATATCACTGTCATTATTGAGAGCTAGTGACAAACCCTTTAAAAATTGTAAAAACACATGATGAACTATTTCAGTCATGTGAGCTATTTGTCTTCCTTCCTTCCTTCCTTCCTTCCTTCCTCCCTTCCTTCCTTCTTTCTTTTTTTTCTTTCTTACCTTCCTGTTAAGACAGCAGGGATCTCACACTGTCCATAGCCAAGCTGTGACAGCAGCTCTGTCTCTACCTGAGTCTCGAGCCTTCTACACAGCTGCCATGAAGAATTTCCACAACCTTCCTCATCATCACAGCCTTCAAGATCACAGGCATAGGGGTGCACACCTTTAATCTCAGCACTTGGGAGGCAGAGACACAGGGATCTCTGTGAGTTTGACCAGTCTACATAGGGAGTTCCAGGACAGCCAGGGCTACACAGAGACACTCTGTCTCAAAACCACAATGAAACAAAACAGAACAAACAAAAAACAATGTCAATAAGAAAACCTCAGTACTTTGGTAGCACAAGAAGCAAAATTAACTTATCTATTGGCTATGTAACATAATATATAACAAGTTATATTTGATCATTATTTGTATTACATTTACTCATTTAGTGTGTGTGTGTATGTGTGTGTGTGTGTGTGTGTGTGTGTACATACTATTGCATAAGTGAAGAGGTCATAAGACAACTTGCTAGACTCATTTCTCTTTGCCACGTGGGTCCCAGGGATCAAACTCAGGTCAGCTGGTTTGGCATCAAAGTTGTGCCTGCTGAGCCATCTCTTCTAAGCAATCTCTCAAGCCCGTTTGATCATTTTGAGATGTTGAAATCACCACTGGGAAAGAAGTTAAGCAACTAGCTCAAGATAACATCACCAACAGAAAGTACTGGCCAAGGACTTTATGGCCCCGGGGCCCACCTTCTCCCTTAGTTAGCCATTAGACTTTTTTTTTTTTTTTTTTTTTTTCTGAAAGGGCATAGGTTTCAGTATCCAACTAGCTTGGGCTGGAGCTATCACTTATAAGCTATGTGGTCTTGGGCCACCTGACCTCTATGGGCATCAGTTTTCTTCATAGGTCAGAATGTGAATGTTTTAGAGACTGTGATAATAATAAAAATATTAACATAGTTGTAAAACAATAAAAAACTCACCCTCTTAGGTTGAGCATGAACCCTAGTCACATGAGAGAGATCCCTTTATCAGCTTTGTTTTACAGAAGGAGTAACTGCCGAATGCCCAAATCCAGACACTGAACAGTAAGTAGATCTGGGACTCAATCAAGGTGGATCTGGTTTTTATCTGCTAGATAAGGCAATTTACAGTAAGTGCCTAGCATGGAACCTGAAACAGAGTAAGAATTCAATAAATGGTATTGACATAGGCAGAACAGTCTTTTAGGCTGGTTCTCCTTATCATGTATCAGCTAGACTCCTTCTCTTCCCACCAACTCACCAGTGAGCCCCCAGTTTCACCTCAGTGTGTGTGTGGTATTGTGTTGTATAGCACTTTCCTTCTAGATTAAAACTTTACATTTTTAAGTGAGGCTCATTAAGACACAGGATGTTAAAGAAGAGGCAAAACAACAGAATATTTTAAGACAGAATGTTAAAAGGGGAATGCAACAACAGGATGCCCAAGGCAGGGAGCTCATTAAGATACAGGATATTTACAGGGAGATGATAGGATATTTTAAGGGAAGGTAAAATGTTCTCTCCTGCAGGGAAGTTTGCTAAACACAGAAAACAAACAACTTAATGGCTTCAGAAAGTCCCTGAAACTGACCAGAATCATTATGCCCATCCTTTCCCAAGCACATATAAGCAATAAGGACTGCTGAAAAACACTCTTAGGCCAACCAAGCTGCCTGGAAAGAACATACATGAGATAGACTGCATAAAAGAAGCAGAGATCAGCCTGGAAGAGACTCAGACCACCTGAGCCACCTAGAAAGGACACTCTCCCATCCGCAGGTCATATAGTGTGCTCCAGGTCCCCAGTGTTTGTGTGACCTGTCACCAGTGCTGAGGTGGACTATGGTGATGCAGTCATTGTTGAATTATTTCTTCTTCTGTAGATAACCCTTCACCTATATTCCTGTAGATGACGTTAACAAAACTAATTAGCTCATCCATTAGCTCATCAAGCTGGGCTTTGGTGAGAGAGAGAGAGAGAGAGAGAGAGAGAGAGAGAGAGAGAACTGGAGACTGACCCTAAATCCCCATACATTCTAAAGACACTTTCTCTACCACTGAACTGTAGTCCCAGATCTACCAATCTGGTTTTCATAGCTCAGAGAACAAAACTGGGAGAGAAAATTGTTGGAGGTCAGAGCACCTGAGTATCAGTCCTGGCTTCACCTATGAGCTAGGTGAGTGTAAGTGAATGTACCTCGAATCGTCCCACCCGTACTCATAAATGGGGGTGGTATGTTTTCTTCCTTTTGACAGGCTCTCCTGAGGGTTAAAGTTGTTACTATATATGCAAATACCTTGAAAGCATATCAAGTGGTATTGGCTTATTTGAAACTGCATCTAAATGTATATCCTGAGAGAACTATTTTAAAAGAGGGAAGATTTATCTCCCCTCATAGTTTCCAGGGTTTCAGCTCTTTGCTCCGTTGCTATGGGCTTATCGTGAGGTGCAATAGCATCACAGCAAAAGTGTGCAATGTAGCAAAGTTTCTGACCTCTTTAGAGCCAGGAAGCTGAGACATCCAGAGAGCAGAGGCAAGCTCTATCTGCCCAGGGCATTCCCCCACCTCCCAATAATGCTGTCATACTATGAATCAGTCAAGGAATTATTCCACCGGTGATGTCAGAACCCTCAAACTTCCTCAAATCCTCAGGTCTGAACGCCACTGCACTGGGACCCCTCAGTGCACAAGCCATTTAGCAGTATGCCTTATACCCAAACCACAACAAGAGGGAATCCAAGCAGGCTCTCCTACAGGATCTGAGAAGACGGTGGAACCAGTGAAGAACATTCCATAAAAAGCAATGGTGTAGGGGGTGTGGAGCAGCAGCGGAGCCCTGAGAAGCAGACAGTTTGGTATGTTTTTAGAGCTGGGAGTGAGGTGGGGTCAGACGAGGAGTACTTTGTAGGCTCACCCAGAAGTTCATGTTGCTGGGATCTGGAGCCAGCAAAGTAATGGAGTGACTTAGGCAAATTAATAACACAGATTGGCATCATAAATCCCGGTGGCGGAGCAGAAGATGGAATGAAAGGGAACTGAGTCGGGCTGAGATGAGAGCGTGGTTAGGATCCAGGCCTTTGCCAGAGCCAACAGTGGGGGTGGAGAGAAGGAGATGTCAATCGTTACAGAGAAGGCAAGATCGGCATCACTTGACAATGAGTAATTAATGTCCTTGGATAATAAAAATTGACAAGTTTGATGACTGACTCTTGGCAAAATGCTCTAACCAATTTTTAGAAATGATAAGTGAGTGTTTAATTTAGAAATTGAAGTGGTAGATTAACTTAGCGCCTGAGTAGGTGCCTACGAACAAGTCATACCAAATGCATCTCATTTCCTTCTTTAGAGAATATTTTTTTCCCACTAAAAACAATAAGCATTTATTTTATAAAAGCTGGAAATGTGAAAGTGAGGGAAGGTAGGAAAAGGTCAGCTACCCACTGATGACATTTTGCTGTTGGTATTTTTCTATGGCTCTTCTAACACGGTCATGACAGTTTCTATCTACTGCTCTACTTTTTTCTATTAATATTGTGCTTTAAAGATATTTCTGACAAAATATTTGTAGTTATCACCTTGATAATTTTAAATATCACTTTAAATGATAATTGTTTTAGGGTTCTCTGCTGAGACCGAACCAACACAATGAATATATTTTACAAAAGGAGGTTTAATTAAATTAGCTTCCAGCACAGGGCCTGGTAGTCCAGCAATGGCTGTCTGTACACTGGAGAAGCTAACAGCTTCTCTGACCATGAGGCTGGTTGCCTCAGGAATCCCAGTATGGCATTGAAGGCCTGGAGAATTCCTGAGGAACAGCTGATCTTCAGACCATGTTGGAAGGCCCAGGAAGCTGGGTTCTGATGTCAGCAACACTTCTGTCCTGGAAAGACACTCAAGACCTGCTTGTGTGTCTTAGTTGATTCTGGATCAAATCGGACAAACAATCGAGATTAACCATCGAGGCTGGCAAGACTGATCAGTAGGGAAGACACTTTTTGCCAAGCCTGATGGCCTGAGTTCGTTCCCCAAGACTACATGGTAGAGGGAGAGCTTCTACACGTTGTGCTCTGACTTTCAAATGGGGGCACCGCCCAAATAAATGCATGCATGCATGCATACACACACACACACACACACACACACACACACACACACACATACAAATGTAACTTTTTTAAAAAGCCATGCCTGGCTTCCTGTGTTTATAATTCCAGCACTCAGGAATGGAGGCAGAGAGATAGCTGAGACTTCCTGGCTGCCAGCCCAGCTCTAGGCTCAGTGAGAGATTCTGTCTCAAGGGACCAAGGTAGAGAGCAATAAGGCAGATACCTGATGTCCTGTTACAACCTCTGGGTGTGTGCACCCTCCTATGTACATGTGTATATGCCATATATAGTTTCTCCCCATTCCTCCTTCCCCCCCTCTCTCTCTCTCACACACACACACACAAATAATTTTACAGTATCAAAAGCTATGAGTATGTATATACTTTTGTCACATACTATCAAACTCTTTCCAAAAGGATTCTGACAATTTATAAAGCTACTAAGTAGTATGGCCTTAATTATTTTTGCAATATTTTTTTCAATATAATTCTTGTAATATATTATTACTAAAACAACTAAATAAAAGAAGGACACTTGATAAATAAAAATGCCTAATTTCTTTAATTTTTGTTTAAAAAATATAACTCATTTTGCAAATGAGGAAAAGAAAAATAACATAAAAAGGCATGAGTAAAAAATAAAATAAAAAACCATCCTCCTTCCACTGACTACAAATGCTTTCCCCTCCCCTAGAGCAATCACCGTGGAAACTTTCTTGAATATATCTTTCTGAAAGAAAAAAAAAAAAAAAAAAAAAAAAAAACCTCATGAGTCTTTGCGAGCTAGCACTAGGTACTATTTATATCTGACTATTCTGGGTCTCGGACACCCTTTCCATGCCAATGCAGAAATCTCTAGTTCATGTAAAATCAAAATATATTTAACTAGTTCTCTATAGATTGACATTTAATTCCCTTTCAGTGATTTGCTATCATAAACAATGCTGCAAAAAAAACCATGTTACAATTAGTGTACTTGTGTGGGATAAATTTCTACATGTTAAACTATATCAAACTTCAGATTTAAAAATGTTTGCAGCAATCGCTCCTCGGCCTTTTGGTTAAGATCAAGTGTAAAAATGTTTGTAGCAATTCACAGTCTCCTCCGAGAATAGTGAAACTGTTTACTTCCCCACAATTTTACTGGTCAAAACCTTGAGTCTACATTGAGATGCTGTAGACAGAAAGATCATCTCTATCTAAACCTAAACAACACCTGGACAAGAGTAACGGTCACTTTGCCTGGTCTAGCCTGGATTTTACCATTCCTGGGCACCTCATAGCCACTAGTATTCACTTTACATCTGAGCCCCACATTTATAACTTTCTTGAAAATTTTAGTTCTATGCTAAATGAAGATTCTGAAATATTTCTAGCCCATCCCAACTTCTGGAGCCTCCTTCTCTGCTCTAGGCTCCCCTGAAAACATCCAGGGATTCCCTTTCCCATGACAGACAGGGTTCACACCCCAATGGCAGCTGGTATTATGGAAAATACATTTTCCCTGTCTTCAGGCTCCTAAGATTAAGGGAGTCTCTGAGGTGAAAATCAAAGTAAGCTGGATAGGCAAAGAAAGGGGACAGAAAAACAAAACAAAACAAAACCCAGCAGCAGCTAGAGGATGGTAACAAAGTACAGTGTTCTCACAGGCCATCACAGGACCACTCAAACAGTAAAGATACAAGACCACCAAAAACTGGCTGGGACCAATATGGCCGAATGAGCCTCATGCTAGTTCCAAAAAAGCCAAGGCTTCTCCTAATTGTCCCTGTTTCATTACAGTGGCATCTCTGCATCATTTGCCTTGCAAAACTGTCTGTTTTTACCATACATCTGACTCCATGACACATCCAAAAATCTCATAGAAGCACAAAAAGGGGAAGCAAGCCCTATTTTAGAGACATCTTCATCAATTTCTATGAGCCCCGTCTCCTACATCCTTAACTCATAAACACCCTTCCCTCTATTAAAGAGTGCCTGTAAGATCCTCCAGATCCTGGGTCTTTCCTCAGAGACTTGTCCTCACTCCAAGTATGTACTTTCACTATGAAATCACACTTTCTCCTAATTTCTTAATAAAAAAAAAAATCAACTGTGTGCATTCATTCAGAAATATTTATTGACCTCCTACTATGTGCTTGGGATACCAAATAAACAAAATGGAGGTCCCTGCTCTGGAAGAGCCAACATTCTAACACAATAAACTTAATAATATACAAAAAATTCTTCCGACAAGTTTGAAGATGTAAGGGTTGGGCCTCTAGAACCTCTGCCTTGCAGCCTCTCTAATGGAAAGACATTGCTACCTGTGCTGGTGAGGTTTTTGTTCCATTTTGTTGGGTTTTTTGTTTGTTTGTTTGTTTGCTTGCTTGCTTGCTTTTTTATTGTTAACTTATGAAGGTCATCTGTGAAGAGGAAACCTCAGTTGAGACATTGTCCCCATCTGGTTGACCAATAGGCAAATCTGTCAGAAATTTTCTTGATTAATGAGGGCTCAGCCCACCATGGGTGGGACTTCCTCTGGACAAGTGCTCCTGGCTTCCATAAGAAAGCAGGCAGAGCAGGCCACGAGGAGCAAGCTAGCAAGCAGTGTTCTATGCACTCTGCTTCAATTCCTGTCTTCAGCTTCCTGCCCTGGCTTCCCTTCGTGGTGGACTATAAACATAAAATGAAACAACAAAGGGGAGATAGAACCGGTAGAGACCACCTCCAGTAGATAGCTATGCCGCCACCCCAGTGGAGGGATGGGGCCACCCACCCATCTCAAAATTGTTAACCCAGAAATGTTCCTGTTCAAAGGAAAGACAGGGACAAAAAATGGAACAGAGACTGAAGGAAAGGCCATCCAGAGACTGCCCCAACTTCATCCCATCTGCAGACACCAAACCTGACACTATTGCTGATGCCAAGAAACACTTGCTGACAGGAGCCTGATATGGCTGTTCCCTGAGAGGTTCTACCAATACAGATGCAGATACTCACAGCCAACCATTGGACTGAGCCCCAGGGACTCCAATGGAAGAGTTAGGGGAAGGACTGAAGGAGATGAGGGGGATTGTAATCCCATAGGAAGAACAACATCAACTAACCAGACCACCCAGAGCTCTCAGAGACTAAACCACCAACCAAAGAGTATATAAAGAGGGATCCATGGCTCCAGACACATATGTAGCAGAGGATTTCCTTATCTGACATCAGTGGGAGGGGAGGCCCTCGGACCTGTGGAAGCTCGATGTCCCAGTAAAGGGGGATGCTAGGGTGATGAGGCAGGAGTGGGTGGGTGAGTAGGAAAGTACCTTCATAGAAGCAGGGGAGGGAAAGGGGAATGGGAAGGGGGGATAGAAAGAGGGGTTGCGGAAGGATAACTGGGAAGGAGAATATCATTTGAAATGTAAACAAATAAAATGATTAATTTTTTTTAAAAAAAAGAAGAAGAAAAGAAATCTCTTTTTTCCCAAGTTGTTTTTGGTAGTGGTGTTTTACCATAGCAACAGAGAAGCTAACTAAGACACTACTCCTCTTGTTGCTGCATGGGGCAGTTGCTTCTTAGCTATGGTGGCTCTGCTGCAGTGTTTAGTCAGAGCATCTGTTTGATGGTCCCTAGAGCACATGCCAGCATGCTTTCTTGCACAGGTGTTTGGGAAAGGGAGCATAGGAGGAGTTCAGATTCTATGCTGAACACTGGGCTCCCTCTCACAAAGTGGGGACTCTTCTGTCACAAAAAGGGATTCAGATGCTGAACAGCTAAAATGAATAACAAGTGTCCATCCATGTGCTATTTTATTTATATTCACAAGGGCCTGAGCAAACCACAGGGAATAAAGTTTCCCTAAAGGGAAACAGAGTAGTTAAGGGCAGGTGTAATCTGATGGATAGTCAGAGTAAAGTAAAAACTTAAGGCCTAAGGGAATAATTTGAAACAACATGGGTGTGAATATGACATGTCCCTGCATTTTGGAAGATTTGGGAGGCATGCAGAGCTTGACTGGGTGCACAGAAGGGTTATTACATGGAAGACTGAGTGCATTTTCAAAAGCTGCAAAGGACAGTCACATTCATCATGTATCCAACAAACACTGAGTGGCTGATATACACAAGCCACTGCTCTAGGCATAGAGGATTACAACAGTGAGCAAGGCACATAAATTCCTATTGCTGTAAAACCGGCATGTTTGAGAGCAAATGGTAAAAAGAATTACACACATATATTTGAAACGATAGCGCTGGATGATATGACATAAAGTAAATCAGAGAGAGAGAGAGAGAGAGAGAGAGAGAGAAAGTATAACTAGGCATAGAGTGTGGGAGTGTGACAGCTAAGCAGTTGGAGGAGGCCTCTGAAATGGTGGCAGCTAAGCAGAAACCTGGATGAAGAGAAGGAACAGATGCCTGGGAGCAAAACTAAAATCCAGTGCAAAGGTCCTGAGGTAGGAACACACATTGCTTGTTTGGGAAACACTGAGGATTCTGTGTGGCCAAAGAGTAGCAGGAAGTGAGGTTAGAGAGACCACAGGGACAGAGTTTAGTGCCACAGAGATCAAGGTAAGCCATTTTGGTTTATTCTAAGTTAGGCAAAGCTAGAACTGGAGAATGATACAATTGGGTTTCTACTTTATAAGAAAGACTCAAGGGGTGAGGGTGGGCTGCTGTGTGAAACCATTTGGTAGACAGGGCAAGGCAGAACCAGAGAGACCAGCTAGGATGCTTTGGGCATGGTCCACGTTGAAAATGGTGGTGGCAGGAAGATAAGAATGTCAAGGAAACACTGTAGAACACACAAGAAAAGCTGTCCAGACACAGCATGGTTTGACTCCTTCTGAAGGAAGCTCTGTATTGGAAAAAGGTTGGTCTAAACTCTAGAACAGCAGTTCTCAAACTGTGGGTTGTGACGCCTCAAGTGGGATTGAAGGACCCTTTCACAAGGGTCACTTAAGACCATTGGAAAACACAGTTCATGACAGTAGCAAACACAATTATAAAGTAGCAATGAGAATAATTTTGTGATTGGAGTCACTACAACATGAAGAACTGTATTAAAGAGCCTCAGCATTAGAAAGGTTGAGAACCACTGCTCTAGAACATGGGCCAAACTGGCTAAACCTGGCATGCTAGTTTTTTTATCAGTAAAGTTTTACTGAAATACAACCACACTTTCTTGTGGCTTCTTTGGCACTATCACTCTGAGAGCATTAAATCATTACAACAAAGACCATACACACAGCGCGCGCGCGAAAAAAAAAAAAAAAAAAAAAAAAAAAAAAAAAAGTTTAGTCTTGGACTCACTACAAAACAGTTTTGCTAAACTCTGACCTAGAATTCTCAGGTTCTTGCCCTGTCCCGTCTGGGTTTCTCCTGAAGAGGCAGCAGAAAACTGAAGAAATTCCACATCTGTATATTCCATTACATTTCTCCTAGTGAACAAGAAGAATGTTTGTACAAGATACAAACCGCTCTTAATTATCTAACAAAAGGCAGTCTGGGCTTCCTCTCTACCAAGCAAACCACTGGAATTTGCAATGCAATAATCCTTGAGTTTTTCTTACATAAAGGCTGAAGCAAACTTGGGCTGACAAAAGCAGAAATTCTTCAGCAACTTCATGGTGCTTTCTTGGCAATGGGTTCAAGATGCCCTAAGAAATAAAAGAGAACCCCTGGGAGCTCCCAGAGACTGAGCCACCAACCAAAGCGCTTACACAGGCTGATCTAAGACTTTTTTTTTTTTTAGTACTGTAATTTTTTAAAGTGTTGGCATTTGTATGTCTATCTTATATTTTAAAAAGAAAGTTCAGAGACAATGGTTCAGATAATTTCAAGGGAAAAAAGAGTCCCCAAATCTATTTCTCATTTGTATCCTTTCTCCTTCAATGATCAGTATGGTTACCTGCTATACAGTCTCATTCCTCTATACTTTGTGTTTTTTATACATACATTAATGATTATATAAAAACCTAAAGCAGTTCACTGTTTGCTTTAGGAGCTGCCTGGACCCAGCCTTGGGGCAGCACCAGTAGCTAAAAAGAATTGTTATTGTCCTCTGGATGTTTAGTAATACAATGTAGTGTCCTCATCAATTTTAAATAGTTTTGTAGAATATTAATAAGACTGTTGCATAAACTCATACTTCTGGGGCTAAGCTTTTAAAATTCTTCCTAGCGCACCCTTCTTCAAATATGTCTAGGGCTGGAAGCTGTTTGGTATGTGAGTGCTCATTCGTGTATACACACCCCTGTTTATTCAGTGCTTCTGAATCACTTAAGGCCGATTAATCTATGTAACCATTCTGCGCTGCACTGCAAGCCTTAATACAAACACCACTGTGTGCTTTTGAACCTAGGAGAGACGGGGGCTGGGGAAGGAGTAACAAAACTTTACCAAGCAACTTTGGCTACCTCTTGAGTTTTCCTATCTATAAAATGCAAGTCCCCTGCACACCTTCTGTGTATGTGTGTGTTTGTGTTTGTGTATGTGTGTATGCATGCTTACTAGACTAAATTATCTTAAGATCATGACTGGGATGGGTAGATTACAAATGGATAGCCCTGCCCCCTTCTCTCTCTCTCTCTCTCTCTCTCTCTCTCTCTCTCTCTCTCTCTCTGTGTGTGTGTGTGTGTGTGTGTGTGTGTGTGTGTGTGTGTGTGTGT
>JANHMN010000001.1:50378529-50389587 GCA_030674055.1 Rhabdomys pumilio | reverse complement strand
TCTCCCTCTCCCTCTCCCTCTTCCCTCTCCCTCTCCCTCTTCCCTCTCCCTCTTCCCTCTCCCTCTTCCCTCTCCCTCTCCCTCTCCCTCTCCCTCTCCCTCTCCCTCTCCCTTCCTCCTTTCTGCCTCCCTCCCTCTTTCCATGCCTCTGCTTGAATGCTCCCAGCACAAGGCTCCTGTCTCTTCAAGGAATCACTCTTCCATGTTCGTGTGGTTCTTGTTAGTGTTTCCTGGAGACTGAATAGCAGATCTAATATTTTTCCCTCCAGAAGTAATACAACAAAGGGAATATGGGACTAGAAATGCAGTGGAGTCATTAATAATGGAAATGTGATGTTCCAGCCATTATTGCCTGGCTCTCAGGAGGGCTCTGTAATTGTCTTCCTCTCCTCTACCTCCACTCCCACTCTGGTTCCCCTTCTCTTTCTATCATGGGATGGCATGGCAGAGGCACTTCGTTATTGTTGACTGTTAAATTATACATTTCTAGGACGATGGTGTCTAAATGGCTTTCGTCCATACTTGCTATAAAGGAGGGGCAGGTGTGAACATTAAGAAATGCTTTTCCTATGGAAGGGAGAAACAATGGGCGAGGGAAGGAACCACTCACAGGTCTCAGCCCTGGGTTATCAGCATTCAAGGTGCCTAATGAGTTGCTGAATAATGTAACACTTCTTTAGTTCTTTGGCTGCTTCATGATTAAATGTTATAAATATTTATGATTTATTACTGATGCTTTGGATGGGATAGTCGTTGGGAGGCTCATGGATCACAGTGATTGGAAAGGAAAATAAGAAAATAAAACTGCGCAAAGCTGCTTATTTATCACGCTGCTCTAAAGGACTGTGTGGCGTGTCAGAAGTAAAACTACCCACAGGCAATACCACTGCTGCACTTTCTTGTTTCATTGATTATTTTCATAAGCATATATTGATAGAAGATAGAGTTCAGACATTCACTTTCGGGTAACGACCCACTTGCCTTTGAAGGGTTCCGTTAAGCTGCAAAATCAAAGAGTTTGGCATTCTTTGCCCAGCAACAGTCATTATGTCAGGCTAGTTGAGGCACCACCACCAGGACCTCTTACTTTCAAAGCCAAAATCAGGGCTAAGAGGGTCTGCAGTGCCAACTGTAGCTGCATTTTGACTGGTTCAAAAACTCTTTTCTTCCAGCTTCTTTGATTCAGTTGGTTACGAGCTCAAACACCTACAACAGAGACACTTGCTAAAGGCAGCTGGAGTCCCAGAAGCAGCTGTGGTCTGGGTTACTAACTCAGAAAGCAGAGTTGAATTCCATGAGCTGTGTGGCCTTTATCAAGTTGCCTCGTGGAATTATTAAAAGAATCGAAAGAACTGACACACACGGTTCTCTGGCCAACAGCAAGTACTCAATTAAATACCAAGCATCCCCCCGACCTAAAGAAATCATTAGCAAAGCCATGACTCCGCCGAATCTCAGAACAGAATTACTATAGATGAATAGTCAGGATTCATATCCAGGGCAACCGCCCTGCGTGTACACAAGCAGTGGAAGGAGTGTGTTTGGGATTTGTTCTCTTGTTGAAGAAAAGCAAAGGCAGGACAGGCATGGGCACATGCCTTGGAGGTACTCAGGAGTCACCTCCTAGTCTCAGTGCTCAGGAGGCACAGACAGATAGATCTCTGTGAGTTCAAGACCAGCCTAGTCTATAAAGTGAACTGTAGACTGGTCGTGGTTATAGAGCGAGATTTTTTTTTTTTTTGGAAGGGTAAGGGAGAGAGAGGAGAGAAATTTTAAAGGGGAAGAAAAGGAGGCATTGAGAGGAAAGAGGTAAAGGACACTTCCCTCCTGCAGTCATCTGTAAAAGGACAGTTTCCTGAAAGAGTCAACTCAGTCCTCTTGCCGTACGGATATCCATCCTATAGCTTCAGAACAGGACTCCTTTTTTCTGAGGCTCCCAAACTAGACTGCTTTGAAATATAAAGCCTCACTGATTCCTTTGAGTAACTAAGGAAGGTCACTTAGATAGAAATTAGTTTCTTTTAACTTGTCCTGACCTGAGTCTAAGAAACTCTTGCAATGTAGACCATGATTTGTTCTGCTGCCCCCCCCCCCCATTCAAAGATCAGATTAAAAACCTCACACTTCCCAGTGTGCTCCTGCTGATGAAGAAAGCAAAAGCAGCTTACATGTGCATGACTGACGGCTCAGTGTCCTCGACCAGATAACAAAGTCTGTCCTGAATGCAGTTACCTTGTGTACGAATACTGAGGTCATATATTCGTGTCACTGAGGAAACTTCATGTTTCTTTAGTTGAAAAGAGATCTTTAATAACTCATTATCCCTATATCCTCCTATTTTTTTATCCAGACAAAAATAATTATATAATTCTGTGAAGCGAGAGCAGAACATTTAAAATGTTTAAAATACCCCAGAGAGTTAAAAATCTTTCCAGGACTAGAGAGAAGGTCACTCAGTCTCCCAGAACCAGAAAGTCTTGAATAGAAGAAACAAAATAGCAAAGACAGCTTGGCCAGCTATTGCATGCCAAAAAGATCTCAAGTGAGGGTCCAAATTGTCCCAATAGGTGAAGGCTATGCAATACAGAGGCAGTGAGTGATACTTAAATACTTCACATTTCATATGTACCAGGCAGACTGGTAAATATGCTATCTGATTTACTTCTGCACATAGTACCATGCTATCTTCAAGTCAGAAGGAATACTATCTTCATATTAGAACCATGGAAACAGAGGTTTAAAAAGATAGGACTAATTCTCCATCTTCACAGATGCTAAGTGACATACCAGGACCTAAAATCTAGAGCACACAGTTATCCAAACTGATGCTCTCTTCTGTCTTCTTTGGTATCTTTCTCTTTCTCCTCCTCCATCTTCTCCTTCTTCTTTTGTGCTGCTACGGGTTGAGCCCTGGGCTTTGTATATGCTGGGCTGCACTCCCAGCTCAAACAAGAACTCCATATTTGGCTCAGGTTAATCCTGAACTCCAGATCCCTCTGCCTCTGGATCTTGAGCCTTGGCATTACAGGTGTGCACCATTACACTCAATTGTTCAAGTCTCTGTTCCTTTCTTTGGGATGTGACCCTATTTGTATCATTGAGGAGAACATTATTTAGCTTTTGCTCCCTAACAAGCCACCACAAAGACAGTAGCTTAAATATCACATATATCTGTAAGTCAGGAATTCAAGAGACAATGTAATTGGGTGCTCTGCTCTTGCTCCTTCCCAAGGCTGTGGTCAGAGTGTCAGCCAGGGTCAGGATCTCATCAGAAGCTCACCTCAAGAAAGGTTTACCTCCAGGTTACTTGTAAGCTGTTGGGCTTTAACTCTTAGCTTCTTTTCTCTGAGACCCACAGGCTGCCCTATGATCACTGCTGTGTCCATATGGAAACTCGTTTTATCAAGGACATCAAGAAAGTGAATGCATAGAAAGAGTTTGCTGTCAAGATGAAATTTACAGTCTTGTACAAAATACCATGACAGTAGGGACCCTCCCACACACACACACACCTTTTCTGTGTTCTTTTGTTCCGGCACAAGTCACAGGTCTGCCCAGACTTAAAGGGATAGGAACATAAAAGATAGGGTGTCTCAGAATTATGCCAAATGTTGTCCTTCCCCTTTCTATTTCTACCAACTCATACACTTGTCATGAAGTCCCTTGTGCAGAACACCAGTGACAACAAAAAGTTTATAATTACTTTCAAGGTTCTCTGAAGGGAATGAAGATGTGTGTTGGTTGGTCCAGCACTTGTCTAGCAGGCATCTGCAATGATAGCCCTTGGGAGGCAGCCTCAAGAGTATCAGAAACTCAAGGTCATCTTTAGCTACATATTAAACTCAAGACAAGTGTAGGATACAGAAATACTTATCTCAGAAAACCAACCAACCAACAAAAATATCCCAACCAGGGTTTTAAAAATATTTATTGCCTTTGATTTCTTGGGCTTTCTTATTAGCTACATTAGTGCCTATGCCTGGAAATAAGCTCAGTGCATGTAGAGCACAGGAAAGTGAGCAGTTAATGAGCCAGTGAGTTCGTGAGAACCTACTGGATTGGTTCCAAAGGTTGCACATGCTCTCTGGAGGACTTCTAGCCAAGACTCTCCTGGGTCAAGCAGAGGCTCCCCTGAGGGAATGCAAGCTGAGAAGCCCCACAGAAACTCTAGGGCTTCTGGAGACCCAGGCTTGCAGGAAACAGAACAGCACATTCCCTGGAAGAAACTGGTTCTGAGATGATCATTTTAATTGCTTTTTAGTGCCTTAAGCCCCACTCTACTAGTGGAACGCAGTCTGCCTGAACTATAGCAGCTTTAAAAAAAAGAAAGAAAACCCTTTCTTTGCTATCATCACATACATATATATGTGTGTATATATCTGTATGCATGACACCCAAAATTTAGCACCATGAGTTCTCACTGCTGCAGCAAAACTGTGTTCCCCCTCAACCATCTTGACGCATTTGGCATCCAAAAGGAGGCTTTGGGAGTCTTCCCGAGACTGGTGACACTGCTGGGGTTGGAGGTCAAGATGGGATCAAACCCACCCATCTCCTGTCTCCTTGTAATTTCTTCATAACTTCAACATGGTGTGATACTGGTTTACCAAAGAAAAGCTAACAGATTTTTTTCTATAAATAACTGCTTGGCAGTGCCGTGGTGACAATTTATATAATAGAACTCATGCTTAAATAATAAGGTAACAGCTTTGGACTGTGAATTTTAAAATGTTTTATTGAAATGTAGACTGATTAACAGGCAAGATTCTTCTAATTACTTTAATGATAGGCTCTTAATGACAAGAAGCCATAGAAATAAAAACATGTTAAAATGACATTTTTAATGAAGTGGCACCTGGAAGCCTGGACTTTTCCAAGCAAGTGGGGTGATCTATTGTTACCTGGAAACACTGTGTGTGCACATAGAGGTTAGGATAGGAGGATGCTCCTTGTGGGACAGAATTATTTATGATCCAGTTTCCCTGGATGCAGTTAGGATAAAGATGTGTAGCACTACAAACTGAATATGGGACTCAGAATCAAAAGCTGATTTCTAATCGTGACATTGTTCAGCTACTTGGCCACGTGTCCACTTCACCTTTCTTAGGCTCCATTACTTCATAAGTAACTCCTTGATTTCGTTATTCTATTATAAAGAATGATAAACCTTTTGGGAAAAAGAAACTGAGTGCATGTTATTAATTCATAAGTACACGTTAATAATGGCAGCTTTAAGGACACAGATAGGACTTTTCATGGAATTTAACAACACTAAATGAGAAGGGCTCAGCTGGCAAAGGCCACCCAGGTACCTGAGTTCAATCCCCAAGACTGAACTACCCCACATGGTAGATGGAAAGAACGGACTCCTGAAAGCTGTCGGCTGACCTTCATGCCCATGCTAGAGTACACACTCACATACACAATGTTAGCATTCTGTCTAAACTCCACCCCACAGTTACCTGGCAATAGCCAGGTAGGCCTGACCCACTATAAAAGGGCTGCTTGCCCCTCCTCTCTCTCTCTCTTGCTCTCTTGTTCCTTCCTCCCTTGCCCTCTTGAGCTCTTCCCTTTCTCCCTTCCCCCTTCCCCCTTCCCTCTCTCTCCACATGGTCATGGCCGGCCTCTACTTCTCTACTTTGTCCTTCTCTCTCCCTTTCTCTGCCTCTACTACCCTCATAACTCTCCTCCTCATGCCCTGAATAAACTCTATTCTATACTATACCGTTGTGTAGCTGATCCCTCATGGGGAAGAGATGCCTTGGCTTGGGCCATCTGAGACATCCCCTTCCCCCATACCTCACCACACCTCCACAGAACATATTCTCTATTTCTCTTTATATTTTTATAAACACATCACAGAATAAATTAATTTATAATTTTAAATAAAAAAAAAAAAAGACATATACCATGTGCCTAACACAATACTGAGAGTACCAGGTTTGACTGGGTGGTGGGGAAGGTGGTGAGTGAAGAAAGGATAACGTCTATCTACCTGCCATTCAGTCATTCGTTTTCTGAGCAAATGTACCTTGCTTTTAATAAGGAGGAGGAATCCAAGCTGGTGAAAGCACTTATCCAGGTATCTGAGTTCAATCCCCAAGATCCACATGGTAGATGAAAAAAACCAATTCCTGAAAGCTGCGAGGTGGGGGTGGGGGGAAGGACAACCCAGATGGACCACCTGTGGGGAATGTAGGTGAAAACTGGAAAAACAGCTGCACCTGCAGAGCGTGATGGGCTGATTAGAATTTCAATACTATGGCGAGGTCGGAATGTTGCAGGTCCCCAGGCGAGTGACCTTATCTTGAGCTAGTTCCCACTCTTCCGAACACCCATTCCGCATCTACCTCTGCACTGGAACTTGTAACTAATAGAAAGAAGCTTCTTAGAATCTATAACTGAGCAAACCACTAGCTTCCACCAATCCAAAAGCTAAAACATCAGATAGGCTTTGAGGCCTATAGAGAAGCTTCCCCCAATCCACGGCACCCACCTCCCAGATGTACCCACCGGTGTATTTCTTCATTCTGTACAACAACTATAAAAGCTTCATGAAACTGCTTTCACACCAGAACATGGAATGTGGGGTAACATAAATCTATGTTCCTGGGCCAGAGTCACTCCTACATGCTTCAGAATAAACTACCTCCCATTCTCTTTAAGATGAGAGCTGTTGTTTTTGCATGAGAAGAAGCATTCCCACGGAGGAAGTGCAAATTGAATGCTTCTAAGTGGGAGGTGATATGTATTGTCCTGGGATTAGTGGAGAGGCCAGGAAGGCTAAGCCCAGACCCAGAGTGAGGAAATTGAAGGGAGCTCCGTCCCAAAGGCACTCACAGTTGAGTCATAAAAGTGTAAACAGAGCTCACCTTCAGTACAGCTTCTGTCCTGAAACCCAGAACCTTCTCTGGCACCATCTCTGCACAAACGTCTCTTATCTGTCGCTCTCTGCTCTCCTCCGGAATTCCTGCTCCAGCTGGAGTTGATCAACCTTGTTGCCATGCTGAAGTATCTTAGCTTTAATCTCCCTGTTATCCTCTGTGGCATTCCCGGAGTTTCTCGGTTTGTTTTCCAAGTCTTCAACCACCTGTTTAAGTCTGTCCTGTCTGGAGTCGGTCTTATCAGCAGTGATTTTTAACTTCAGTGATTGCTCCATCTTCTTCCCAGCATGCCCCAATCCTCAAGTTTCATATCCACCTGTTCTTGTTTCGTGGGATGCTCAGATTTCAACTTCTCTCTTTTTAAATGAGTGCTAGCCTTTCTTTTATTTTTTTGAGGCCTTATTTTATTTTTATAATAAGTATATCTGTCTTAACCATACTTATTTTAAGGACTTTAAAAAAATAATCTATTATTTTCATTTTACTTTGAGTAAATGCATCTCCTAGCGATTTCTATAATTATGTATATTTCCATGTGTTTTGGAGGGTCAGAGGCCCTTTGTGAGTGGGTTTTTATTGTATCCTCTTTCTAGATTCAACAATTCTATGGCTGTGTTATTCTGTCCTCTCTGGTCCCAGTTTATAGATGGTAGCTTTTCTTGCCCACAGTTCAAAAGATCCATCCCAATGAAACTGAGGAAGATCTCATCACTAACCCAGTCCTCACTTCAAGATAAAGTCTGATATTTCTCGACATTCTAGATACTCACTCATGTACTCTCTGGACTCCAGGGAGAGGTCCTTTGAAACTTTTCTTATCCTCCTCTCAGGGCTGGGGGAGTCCAGTGAGAGTTCACACTTGACTCAGTGCCCTGCCCTGTATGCACAGAGCACACTGGTCCCTGTTCTTACACCAGATGCCAGTGATGCACAGTCTGTGCTCACAGTCATACCCAGCAGCCTGTGGCTTCAGCCTTTCTTATGGTATTCAGTTTTTGAGTACTGCCATTTGTGTCTTGGTGTCCTTTAACATGTTTTAATCTGCCATTGTTATGTTTTGAGCACAGGAAGAGTGTGTGGACATAAAGTGTAAATTCACATAGCACCTTCACTAGAAATTGTAAAGTGAAAAAATTATAAAGACCATTTTATAAAATATATACAGACTCACTAGTTCCAAGAAGGCAGAACTGAATATAGGATTTCAGGTCTTCACTGCCCTGGGATACATCCTGGGAAGAGTATTAACATTCCTCAAGCCTCAGGGAAAAGAACCCACCTGTGGGTGGGGAAAGCCCAAAGCAGGAAGACACATTCCTGACCATAAAAAAAGATGCAAGACATCTGGGTGGTTCCAAGAACTAGCTAACTTTCCACTGATCTTGGTTACCCCCTCCCCACCCACCCCCCTTGAGGTCTTTTCCAGTGTTACAGCTTGCTGAGTTCAAAATTTATAAAACAACCAATCATGTGTAACCGCTCGAAAATACAACCAATCATGTGTAATTGCGCGAAAATTCCTTCCTTTCCCTACCCCTTATTATAAAAAGCTCCTTAGCCCACGACTGGGGTCAAATTGTACTCCTGCGAGAGTGTGCAGTTTGTTTGTTTTTTTTTTCCCAAGGGGGAAGAGGTTTACTCAGGCGATAGGGCAAAGGTGGGGGAAAGAAGGTGGAAGGATAAGAGAGTAAAGAAGTAGAAGTAGAGGCCAGCCATGACCACGTGGAGAGAGAGGAAGGGGGGGTAGGGGACAGAGAGGCAAGAGGGTAAGAGAGAGGGTAAGAGAGTAAGAGATTAAGAGAGAGTAAGAGATTAAGAGAGAATAAGACAGTAAGAACGAGTATGCAGTTTGAACGATGGCTGCCAGCTCTCTTCCCTAATAAACCTCTGCTGATTACATCCAGGTACGATGTCTTGGAGTTTGTGGGTGTTTGCGACTTCCTGAGACTTGAGTAAGGGTCTCCCGAATTTGGGAGTCTTCAAAATCTCTTCAGGAGGAATCTGAGAAACCGGGATAGGCCTTAAAGAACTGGTGTACGTGTGCGTGTGTGTTCCAAGTAGGCTGGAGAAAGTATGTTTTCAGAGCCCAAGTCAGGAGCACATCTGACACACAGAGGAAACTGCCAATCATACAAGGGTGACTGGCAGCTAGCAGATCTCTAACCAGGGATAGGTGCCCTTGTGACAGGCTGTACTATCACATTGTCATGGCTATGTAATTGCTCAGAGGTAGAGCCCCCACACATCCTGCTCACATTTGTGTCCCTTCGCTTCACAGAGGGCCTGGCACAGAGAAAGCTCTCAACATGTACATGCGGAATCAACAAGTGAGAACATGGAGAGAATGTCCTGGTCACATGACTTCACTCCATCAGACACTAAGCATCATTGATCTTTCACTTGAAATTGCAAATCAAAAACCTAATCCTCAGCTGCTAGTAGAGCGCTTGCCTAGTAAGCATAAATCCCTGGGTTCAATCCTCAGCAAACAAACCTACAGTCTTCTCTCCATCTCTACATCAGAGACAGTCATCCATCCTTAAAACTATGTCCCAAATGCCCAAGTTAACGGCTACAGCAGCTTCACAGGCATAGAATCCAGCTTTCTTTCTTCTAGTGTGTGTGTGTGTGTGTGTGTATGTGTGTGTGTGTGTGTTCCTCTTCTTCTCCCTCCCCCTCCTCCTTCCTCCCTATATCATTCCCCTCCCCCTCCCCCTCCTCCTCCCCTTCCCTCTTTCTCTTTTTCTTAAATAGTATTCTGCTAGCTCAGGCTGACCTTGAACTTCCCCAGTGCTGGTATTGCGGGCATGTACCGACACACCTGGTTTTGGCTATCTATTCTTTGGCTGTTTTGTTATTGTTTTGTTTTGAGATAGGGTTTCACTATGTAGCTCTGGCTGTCCTGAAACTCACTAAGTAGACCAGGCTAGCCTCAAACTCACAGAGATCCTCCTGCCTCTGCCTCTCAAATGCTATGATTAAAGGCCTGCGACACTACACCCAGCTTGTTCAGCTATCTATTTTCAATCTTTGTCTTCTAAATTAGTCTGCAGCATGCCCCATCATTGCCTTTGGCTGTACCAAGCTGTCTTGTCCTGGGAGATTTGTAAAAGCTACCAGCCTGGACAGCTGAAGCCACACACACAATGCAAGTGTTTGGTAAAGATCCCAAGCAGTGGGTAATGGAAGAAAAGCTGTATCTTAGGAAACAAGATCTGAATGCAAATGACAAGGCAAAGAGAATAAGGGCCAGAGAGGAGGCTGGGAAAAGCCCTGGAGACAAACACTTCTCCCTGACTGCCCAGGCCTGTCAGGAGTCTCTCCCTGGAGGCAGTTCTTAGCCAGCAGATCTCCCCAGTTCTCAGCTAGGCTGCCTGACACAAGACCCCTTCTGCTTAATTCCTGTCCCTGAGATTCCTGCCTATTGCCTGGGGCACTGGCACATATGTACAAATCTAGGAATAACCACCTTGGTGTGCACATGCCCAGGTTGTCTCCCCCAATTCCCTATGACTTCTGATGTGAGACCAGTGACACTGCTTGTGTCACCATACACCAGCCTCTCCTTACCCTAATACCTGGCTTTCTGTCCTAGCCCCTTTCTTGGTGGGGGAGTGTCCAGTGGCTATTGCCCAATTCCTCCTCTCCTTAGATTCTGTCACTGTGACTAAGAACCATAAGACCTAGCACCTCAGGTGCCTGTTTGTGATTGCAACAGAATGGATGATTGGAGACTTGTTAGATTCCAGTCCTACAGATGTTGTAGTAGACAGACTATCTAAACTAGGTCTTAGGCAGAGAAGGGTCCCAAAGTAGAAACCTGCTGGCAGTCCTGGAGTAGACTAAAATGATGGGTGTTTAATGATACAGAAAGCTAGTTATCCAAATGGGAACACAGAACAGGGCTAGACTCAGTGAGGTGACCTGAGGCCTTGGTTGAAGTTTCAGAAATTCTTACCATTGGTGGCCCAGACAGCTCATAAAAATTATATCAAGAGAGCTTTAGTTTATGGGTACAGATCTAAATGGTCTAGCTATTTGGATAAAAACTGACAGTAGACATAAACACAGACTACTGAGTGACTGGTATAGATCAGTGTGTGCGTGTGTGCGTGTGTGCGTGTGTGCGTGTGTGTGTGTGTGTGTGTGTGTGTGTGTGTGTGTGTGTGTGTGT
>JANHMN010000001.1:50360578-50378519 GCA_030674055.1 Rhabdomys pumilio | reverse complement strand
GTGTGTGTGTGTGTGTGTGTGTGTGTGTGTGTGTGTGTGTGTGTGTTTGTGTGCGCACGAGCACACCATACAAAATATAGCAAGTAACTTACATAGAAATGGGCTATTTTTA
The DNA here is from genome assembly GCA_030674055.1 of Rhabdomys pumilio. Lineage (NCBI taxonomy): Eukaryota > Metazoa > Chordata > Mammalia > Rodentia > Muridae > Rhabdomys > Rhabdomys pumilio. The sequence goes on along the minus strand of JANHMN010000001.1, from coordinate 50,378,407 downwards.
TGTATCAAACTATTTTAAAGGTATAAAAATTCTGACTCAGCATCTAGTGAGACCTTCTTTTTCCGCAAGTCTTTCTCATTCTAAAATTGTTCCTCAGCACTGGTGTCCTTTCCCCAGCTACTTGAATCTCTTAAGACTCTTCCCAGGCTGGGGATACACAGACCAATGTGGAAGGCAGTACTCAGCCAGTGATCACATCAAGATGGCTTCTCTTCTGAGGTCTGCCTAGAGGGCAGCCCCAGTTGGCTACACTTGATTTTTTTTTTAAATTAGCTCCATTTTTTCCTTCTAATAACTATTATTTAGTTGATCCTTTTCCATTCCTCTGGCTCTCCCACTCTCTCATTCACTAGTTTTTTCTGAAGGACAGTAGGATACCTTCCCCAGCTGTAACCCCTGACATGCGCCTTGGAAAGCTCCTTCAGGAAATCACTCACCCTGCTCTGTGGAGGACACCGGACTGCTTTCTGGTCGCTGCTGTTTCCCAGTGCATTCTCAGAGCTTAGGCATGTTATCCCGCCGACTCATCACCTGGTTCGAATCTCATGTTTCTCTGAGTCAATGACAAAAGTGACTGAAAAAGAAGCATGCCTTTACCTCAAAAAACTAACAGGAACTTCGTGATTTTAGATTTATCACAGCTGCTAAGTCTAAAATCCACTCCCGTTTTTTCCATGCTTTGGGTCTCACCTGCTTCCTTTACTTCTTTTTGCTCTGCTTGAGTTGGTTTTCTTATACATTCACATGGGAAATTTATTCCTTGAAACTGGCTCATCCAACACAAAAGAAGTGGACATTTCTCCTCCCCTCTTTCCTTCCCTCCTCTCTCCCCGTTCCCCATTCTCTGCCCCTCATTACTGGCTGGTACAGTTTTCTATAGACACACAGGCTATTTTGGGATCTGTTATTCTTACAAACCAGAATGGTTTGATTGCCTTAGAAAGGGTGAAAGAACTAAAGAAAGGAAAAGATTCATTGACTTCCCTTGAGCTGTTCTTCCTACATGTGTGCCAGCTCCTGTGCTAGATACTTAGTTGTTTATAAGCATCCAAGAGTGTACCCACTCCCCCATTACTGTGGGACTTAAGATGTAGAATTTCAGTACTGACTTTCCCCCTGTGTACTGAGCAGCCATTCCCTGAACCTGTAATTAATTAACAGCGGCCACAGTAGAGGCTTTATTGGAAACCTAGTAACTGGGACAAGCCTTCTGTGGGGAAAAAAAAAAATCCCACAGCAACACCTGTGAAGGCATCTCAAGGCAGAGACCCACGTGAGCATCATGGGCGTGTACTTCCAGGTAACTAAATGCTTCTCTTGGTCTCCCTCTTTCTCCAAAGATGTCATATTTCCCTGCTCACTTCTGTTCTTTGGCATAATCTGAGAACAATGTTCCTCCAACCAGTTGGGGCTCTTTGCATGTTCGTCTCTGCATTGGAAGCCTGGCTCTTGCCATCTCTCCTCCCCCACTCAGTAAAGGGCACCCTTCTCCCCAGCTCTGAGGTTTTTGTGCCTTTCACTGGTTTCTTATCTCAACTACTTCGTGTGCCCCTTTAGTTATCACCTGAGGTGCAGCACACAAAACCCTCTAGAAGAGGCAGTGGAGTAGCTTCCTGTTGTGCAAACTCAGACCATTGTTCTTCAACTACTCAGAAAGGAGCTTGTGGGATTACTAAAGAGGTGAGTGGACTTCACTATGGTCACTTTGCCTCTGAAGAGTCCCAGGCACTGAAGCTGCCTCTCTCCCATCTGTTTCCTTTGGTCATCATCCTTTCACCAATGGTGACCCTGCATCTCATCTCTTCAGGCCACCTGTGTCTCCAAAAATATACAAAGGGACAATTCCAACTCCAGTTGAATGTCAGCTCAGTTGATACCAGATTCAGTAGGTGCTGGTGACATGAAGACAAATAAGACTCAGTCTTTTATCCCTAACAGCCTCCAGTCTTTGTGTATAAAACATACACAGACAGACTAAAAACTTTTTTCCCCCTAACTTTTATTGTTATGTATATATGGCTGTTCTCTGCCTGCATTTACACCACATCCATGCAGTACTCGTAGAGGTCAGAAAAGGGCATTGATACCCGAATACTGATGTTACAGATGCGTGTGAGCCTCCATGGATGCTGTGAATCAAACCCAAGTCCTAAGGAGGAACAACTAATGCTTATTTGTTCACTTATTGATTTTCAAGACAATGTTTCTCTGTGTAGTCCTCTCTGTCTTGGAACTTGCTTTGTAGACCAGGATGGCTTCTAATTCAGAGATCTACCTGCCTCCAAAGTGCTGGAATCAAAAACAAACGCTACCATGCCTAGCTATGCAACTTATGCTCCTAACTTCGGAGGCATCTCTCCAGCTCCCAACTCCCTTGCCTGGATTTGGCCTCTGTCATTCTGTCATTCATAAGAGTTATGACCACTGCATGCACAAAACTCTGGGAGCACACAGGAACACTGGTGAGTCTCCAATAGAAACCTGGAAAAAGAAACCTTAAAGACAGTGCTCAGTGCTAAGGATTTGATGGAACATAGATTTTGAGGTGTATGTGAGAAGAAAATAGGGTAAAAGGGGAGAAGACAGAGGATGAGAAATATTGGAACTGACTTGAAGATCAAATAAGGAGAATGTATATAGACTAGACCCAATAAATAACAGTTTTCCAGCCTAATGAGCAAAGAAATGTTGTCACTAGTAGAAGAAAAACTAAACTTGAGAGAGGGGGTGGGGGAAGTAATAGAGTAATATGTGATCTGGGCTGTTCAGGGAAGTTGCTGCTTCAGGGAGCCTTGGCCTGTTTAGCTATGGGCCGTGAGGCATGTGAGAATAGGCCGGCATTGAGTAAGAGCTGCATGGATGGGACCATGAAGAAGTGAGTAGATTCGAGGCCCATGTGGATTTGGGGTGGTATTCACTTGGAGTAGGAAGACATGGTATAAAACCAGTGTGTTTCCAAATGGTTTTGACTGCAGCCCCCAGATAACGATGCTCTGTAAACTAATACACGAACATTGCAAGCTGATTCTTGCTATGCTCAACCTGCAGTGATGCAGTGATATTTGCTACTTTAGGCTCATCCATTTCTTTTTTTTTTTTTTTTCCCATCGTTTTTTGACTTGTTTCTCCTGAGATGGTCTCATCATAAAGCTCAGGCTGTCCTCGAACTTGCTGTCTTCCTGCTTTAGCCTCCCTGTGTGCTGGGACTGCAGGCACTATTACATCTTTTTAAAATGCTAGTCATCCTGTCCGAGCCCTAGGTTTTTAAGCCAGCTGGGGTGGGGGGTGAATAGGGAAGGCGCTAGTTATGTGCATCTAAGCTTATCTTGGTGCCCAATGAGTCATGACTCAAAGTTTCGATCTGGTCTACACAATGAAGTAAGTTTAAGGAGAGAGTCACTTTCATGTGAGAGCTAATTGGAGCAGAGGAGACCAGGAACTGATCAGAAAAAAAGAAAAAGCAGACACAAAGCTGAGGATACTGTCGGTCCAGCAGACCAGGCTGTGGGAAACCTGTTTTACAACAACGGGCAATGGAGTGAGCTGGCTAGCTCAAAGGTATACGGCTCAGGCAGATAGCAAGCCTCATCAGTTTTTAAGGAGTTCTAGGATGCTTTTGGTTCTGTTTTGCTTGAAGAGGTAGTTACAGGCACTGAATAACAAATCGCTCCAAAAGAGAGAATCTGGACAACCTCTGCTTGTTTTCCACAAGTCTGTTAGCTGGTGAAGCTGGTCTGCTCCCTGGGTTGCACTCATTCTGTATTTGAAGTCAGCTAGCAGGTTGCCTGGGCCTGGGATATTTATGGTGGCCTTAACTATAATTCAACACATCTCCTACGAGCCTCCAACAGGGTAGTGTGAGCAGTCAGAGTTCAAGAGAAGAAACATGCAAGTGGGTTGGATGTTTGTTTGTTTGTTTGTTTGTTGTTGAAGCTCTGGTATGTTTGGAATGGAGGCTGTGTCAATGTTTGTCAAAGCAGAGATGAGAGTAACTATGGAAAGGCACTACCCAGGAGTGTGGGTACAGACAGACATGTGTGAAAGAGTAGGCCATTGGTATAATCTTTCTTCACAGGAGAGAGGAAAGGTCATATTGGTGCTATTTAGGAAGGTCAGATTGGCCCTGTGTGTTGGAGGGAGGTGATGCTTACCCTGGAAGGCCAGGTCACAGGATGTTTTAATGATCTAGATAAGAGATGATGAGGGTTCAGGCAGGGTCTGCAACTGGGTAAAAAAGGGTTGCTACATTCCTAAGGACTCAATAAATCATGCCTTCTTCCCTCCCAGGGTCATAACCAATCAAGATCCAAACATCTGGGTTGAAAAGAGATGGCTTGTTCAGATAATGTGGCTTTATAGCAGCCAAAAGAGCTTTCTCACCCACTCTGGACACTTTAATTACCTGTCTGCCAACCAGGTCTTGGCACAGCCCTGCAGAGCAGGTCCTGACCCTCAGGATCTGTTTTCCATTGGCCTATGGCAAGAAGAAAAAAAGAGAAAAGAGAAGACGAGAAAAAAAGCAATGAAGTAGTCCATCCATTCAAGGAAGTCTCCATCAAGAAAGAAAAAACCAGGCAGGGAAAGTCCAGAAACGGTGCTCCAGTGCATTTCCTGAAAAAACCCAGAGAATGTATGATTTGTGGACCACCGGGTCTTTCTGTTTTCCCACTGTTGTGCAAAAGCAGCCCTTAGCAGTCACATGACCATGTTCTGATACAGTGTCATTTCTGAACAACAAAATCTGCATTTTCAGGTGCCCCAGCAAATTCTTCTGTTGATTTATTTTCTCTGTTATTTAAAAATTAAAAACCAAAGCTGAGCATGGTGAGTCACAATAATCTCAGTACTGTGGAGGTAGAGGCAGGAGGTTCTTGAGTTCAAAGCCAATCTCAGCAACCCAGTGAGTTCTAGAACATTCTGAGTTATATAAGACCCTATCCCAACAAACAGACAACAATAAAAAATAAAAACTGTTCTTAGCCTATGACTTGTACAAAAGTGGACAGTGGTGCACTGGGTTTGGAGAGCAATGATTTAGTAAAAAGCCCTCCTACAAGAAAGTATGAAATTAGGAGAAAATAGTTCTTTCACTATTATTCTAATGAGAATAACTTTTACACCAGCTTTTTGAGAGTAGTCGCCGTATCATAGGAAATGGCATCATCTATGATGAGAATGACAACCTTCCAGTCAGGAGGGGAGCGAAGGAGGCTGGGAGATGAGAAAGAGGGGCATTATTAACATTTCTTAGTGTCTTCTCTGCACAGGACACTATGCGTATGGTATTAATCTTTCCCAAAATCAGATCATTTTTTTATGACCCCTAATTTGCTAGCAAGAAAAAAGAATTTCGGAAGGTCAATTAACTCATTTTGCCCACAGTCACATAGCAAGCAGGAACTGAGTTGAGTTAAAACCAACATCCTTCCCCCTAGCTAGTACACTGGTCTTCTGCTATGGTCTCCAAGTTATACCAGGTATATATGTTCTGATGGACATAGTCTATATGGGACTTCTTTATTTTGCTTCACTTCTATTTTTATTTTCAAGACAGGGTTGGAATGTGGTTTTAGGCTGGCCTCAAACTCAGCATCCTCTTGTCTTAGCCCAGATCTCTGAGGTTACAGACAGGTGTTGTTATATTCAGTTTTCACAGGACTCTTGTCCTTAACTCAGGCAACAACATAGTCTTCAGAATGACAAATGTCTGCAAGACAAAAAGAACTGGGTCTTGAACACTTTAATCTCCAAGGGTTCTTCTCCGTCAGCATCTTTCCTTCAGCCAGGGAAACATCCCACAACAGACGGGATTCTTTCTTTCTCCTTTTATGCCTTTGCACATTATTTTTCAATATTGAAGTAAAACTCACATATCATATCCAAAGCCATTTCAAAATGTACAATTCATTGGCATTCAAAACATTCACTCTGCTGCAAAGCCATCATCTCTATCAATTGCCAAACTCAAAGCACATGCTTTCTCATTTTGGAAGATACTTATCCACTGGACAGTTTCTTGATGCCAACATGGGTGTTTGTTTCAGCTTCATACTCTTATAAACATTCCTAAGATGCTCAGTGACTCTGACTTGGATGGAGTTCCACATACCTCCTTCCCCAGTTTCTTTTCTAAGACTCACTTGAAAGGCTCGACCTGGATCAGCATCTAAGCTCCTTCCTGCTGGGCACCTCATCAAGGCATCAGAACAACAAGCTTCACAGTGGAATAGGCCTCTGTCCTATTTTCTTTGAAGACTTTCTTTCCTTCTCTTTTTCATCTGGCTGCACACTGCCCATGCGGATATTAATTTGCACTGAACTCTGGTTAAATTTTAAATGTGCCTCCAAATTTACATTCTAGGCGAAGAGCCACAAATTTGAATATTGAAACTCATTAAATAATTAATTTTTCTAGGATTCCTTCCACTTTGAGAACAGCAAATTTCCCAAGTACATAAATATGAGCTCAGAGCTTAGAAATTAAGGCAGAGGACGTGTGTACAACTTCAGTGCAGAACTAAAAGAAAGCAGTGCGCTATGTTCTCTAAATTACAATTTATTAGTCGGAGGGGTTACTAAAAAACACACTCCGTAATCTAATTTCTCTTTGTACAAATTGTCACATAGAAACTAAATCTTCCAGTTATTGCTTCAGAATGTTTCAATCCCCAGAAATAGCTATAAATTAGACCCATTCACCATTGGAAAGCTCTGGGTTTTCTGCATTACAATTCTATGCAGCTTAATATGCTATGCAAATTGAGCTTCACTGAATACCATTTAATGCATTTATCCTTCTTCAAAATTAGCTAAACACCAACTTTTTTCCTGCTAAATTCGTCTCCCTACAAAGACAGGTGTAAGAACAATCGTCTGACATGTACTATAGTTTATTATCTCCTCTTTGCCAACATGTGTATGGCTGGACAATGGGTTTAAATATATATATATGGGTATGGGGGAGAATGTAACTCATTTAGTAGAGTGCTTGCCTAGCACAGGAAAAGCTCTGCATTCGGTTCTCAACAGGAGACAGGCATGGAGGAACATGCAGTGATACCAGAATTTGGGAGATTAGGAAGGTCAGAAGGTCAGAAGGTCAGAAGGTCAAGATCATTCTTGGCTACATATTGAGTTTAAAGCCACCTGAGGGGAGGGGAAAAGAGCAAGTAAAAGAAAAGAAAACAAAGGGAAAACAAAACAAAAACCTCCAATCTGTAGGGCTTCATTTCACAAAAAATAAATTTAAAATCTAGATGATGCCCAGGTTGTGAGGAGTGAAGATTAAAGAATGCAGATTGTGGTCCACCAGCTGCCAGGCCCAGATAGGTGAAAGGGAAGATGACTCCCCGCCCCACCCACACTCCCATGAGCCAGGGTTGAGGGCCTTGGGGTAGAGAGTAAAGTAAGGCTGCCTCTGAAGTTGGGCAAGGTAGCTCATGCAAATAATACCAGTGCCCCGAGGCAGGGCTGAGGCAGGAGACCAGCCTGAACAGGAGACCAGCCTGAGCTACAAAATGAGACCCTGCCCTCAAAGGGGTTTATGTGTGTCAAAGGTCAAGTGTCCTGAAAGACAGGACCACACCAAAGTACAGCGCTCAATTTACTTTTAGCTTTTAGGAAAAGCAGACTCATTCCAGGATAGCAGTTCTCATTCTTGATCACATTCAAATTACCACTAATACCTACTAGTATCTGGGGGCTAACTCAGCTATAAGTCATGTGGGACGGCAGTCAGTCAGTCCTTCTAAAGCTCTGATCTTCAGATATACTGTTTGCTAGGTAGATGCTGGCATGAAGGATTGCTTACATCATTAGACTCAGACTGAGTTCAGCAGCTGCTTCACTGAGAAGCATAAGGGACGCCTTAGTGCTGGGTAAAGACAGAAAGACGTGTGACTTTTCTCACGCAACAGTGGCAGCAACGTGCATGCAAAGGATTTGCCAGAGTAACTCCTGGGAAAGGGTCCCAGAGCTCCCTGAGGAAGTAATGAACCTCATTATCAGCTCTCACACTGTCACAACAATGGAAGCTGCCTTTTCGGGACTCCATATTAAGTTCAGGAGGCTTGCAGAAGAAAACCTTCTGAGAGAATCAGTGCTCCACAGAACTGCATATGGAGAGTGCTTGGCTAGACAGAGACATCACAGCATGGGCGACACTATTTTGTCCCATGCATTTGAAAAAAAAAAAAAAAAGATCAGTATGGAGACAATCACTGGGCTCTGCAGACAGAGTTCAAGAGCCAGTCCTCTGTTTTAGTGGTATAAACTCAACCCAGCTAAGTGTTTCAAACCCCAATTTCCACATTTGTAAAATGGAGATAAAATTACTACCCACCTCACAGAGTGGTCTGAGATTTAAGCCAGGACCTGAGAACTGTGGTTCAGAAATGCTACTTACGGGAACCATCTTGTTAGCGTTCTCTTTCTACTCTGGGACTGAGATGACCAATTGAAGTGACCTAAGGCAATAAAAGTCCTGCTCCCTTCACACCCCAAGTCCTTCAGAAGAGTCCTAATTGAAGCTGTATATTAAATATCTAGGTAGGGTCTATGTATATGTTGGCTTCCAGTTTTTTAATGCACAGGAATTTTAACTGACACATAAAAGTGTAAGCTGTATGTAGTTATGAAGTGCCACACAACATTTTGAGATATATAAATTGTGTAATGTTTAAATGAGGGCAAACACTTCTATCAACTCACCTAACATTTACAGTGAAAACACTCAAAACCCTCTCTGAGAGCGCTTTGAAAACACAGTGCACTGCTGTTATCTGCAGTCACCCTACTGTGCACACCAGAGCAGCTTGTTCCTGTCTAACTATACAATCCAATCCCATTTTTACAGTGGGTTTGATTTTATAATTGGGGTAATACCTCAACACATAGACAGTATTCTCTCGGCACTAATGAGTCTATAAAAAGGTTATGTCTCTCCTCTGTGTCTACAGTTCTCTGACAGGGCTTCTTCCTAGTAATGGGTTTGCCCTTAAATCTTCCCTGGTAAATCTCATTTTCAGAAAAGAAAGGATGTTGGTTTTTAATATATATGATGGATTTTTTTTTTCACAGTAATGGTCCCCAATAGATCCTGTCTCCAACCCTCACATATCTGAGCTGCTCCCTCCCACACTGACTCTGGCCTTAGCTGATGGGATCATTATCAAATTTGACAGAAACAGAGGCTGGATGCAGACTTGCCAATTGTGCTTGACTCATTCTTGTTGCTGAGAACTTTCTGGCATTAGGTGAAGAAACACAAGCCAACCTGCTGGAGACAACAACCTAGACACCAGCCAGAATCCCCTCACCCCAGCCCGCATCCATATGAGCAAAGCCATTGTAGGCTTCCAGCCCCATCTGAGTTGCCAGATGCTTGTAGCCGCATGAATGGCTCTGATGAAACCAGTCCCCAGAATGTCCAGCTGCGTCTAGCCCTCACTGCTGACCTGCAGAATAATGAACTGATAAAATAGACGCTGTTCTTAGCTACCAAGTGCTGGAGGGGTTTGTCAAAGCAGATAACGGATAAACTTAAACTTTATAGATACGGTAGCAGTTATTTTTTGCCCTTTTGTCTATGCTTCTAGAAGACACGTTTGTTGCATGATAAAACGTGGAGATCTGTTTGTGGAAAGTCCAGACAGACCCGCGCCTGTGCCCCCTCCCCCTTTTTCTTTAGTTGATTTTGGATAATCTGGAATAGAAGAACTGCCTGTGAAATTTTTGAGAAGTGTAGCAGAACTGTCAGCTAAACAAAGTGAGAGTCTCTGAATAGCAAGAGAGATATTAGCTGGCAGCAAAGATATGCTCCACTCCTGGGAATAACTTCCTGACACCACTCTGCATATCACAGCGCCAATCCCTCGTCTTGACGCTTAGCATGCACAGTCACACAGGCATGCTCAGTAGTTGTTGAAGAATGCTGATTTTTCACCTGCTCAACGGATGTAGCTAAGTGTCTGAATAGATTCTAGAGACACAGTTAAGGAAAATGGCTACTAACTTATAACAAGGAACTGGGTGGGGAATGAACTTTAAAAGACTCTGAAGAACCTAAGAAAAATAATGAGAAACAAGAGGAATAGACATGCTCAAAGCAGAGAGACTCCAACTTCTCTGTGGTTCTGGTCCAATAGCCAGGTAACAAGTAACTACGAATAGTCAGCTTCACTAAACAAACAAACAATGCAAGCGCCTTCGAAGGGGGTCAGGTTCTCAAATTAAGGTCACCAAAATAATCAGTGTAATATATGAGGGATATTAGGGAGATAAATTGAAATGTTTAGGAGTCAACTAGGAAGCCTGAATTCCACTAACCATTCTTCACGGAGATCTAAAAGAAATATTTGTTAAATATTTTGTTCTGGAGGAGAGACACCGCAGGGATTTGAACTGATGCTGGAATGACAAAGAGGATGATGGAAGGAAAAAAGAGAGAGACACAAATGGGGAAACACTTTGGCATCATTCTGCCTCCTCAAACAATCACAAACTACTCCCCCGCATGGGGGATTCCTGAGATACAGGAAGACTTCCCATCATGATAAAGTTATTTAAAAATCTTAATTTAAATATCACCTAAAGTAGCAAGGCCACTATTGGTCTTTTAAGATTTATTCATTCTTTCTTCTTATGGCAACAACCCTTCTCTCTTCACACCCTGTTGCTTGGATGGAAACTGGGTCCTGTAGTTGTCATGTGACCATCATTAAGCCACCTTAAGCCACTGGCACCCACTAAGGAGGGTCACAGGACCCTACTAGAGCCAATGGAATGCTGTTAAACTTGGGTCTGAAGGAGGCTGGGGCTGGCGCCATCATGTTGCTCTCTGTGCACTTAGGTTCTGGGATGGATGCCAAGACAGTGGTGGAAGACAGCCACGTAAGGTGGAATTTGAGCTATGAATCCAGCCTCATCTGAAACCATGCTTACTCCTTGGATGCTTTGTTTCCATAGACCAACAAATTCCATTGTTGCTTAAGTCAATTGCTTTCTGTCACTTGGTATTAGGAGAGCAGTGGGGGTCATCTCTTAATGGATTTCTCATCTGTAAAAATGGGGAGATATTGCTAGAAGAGAGCATCTATCTGCAGCCTGTAGTTCAGATTTTAAGAGGGGAGATGGGAGGTTATGATATTCTACAGACAAATGGTCTGTCCTGGCCATTGTCAATACAGGGAAATGCACTGAATGCCCACAGTACTTTAAGCACTTTATTTTCTTTCCTTTCTGCATAATCATGAAAAGCAAATGTATGCAGTTTCATCACATGGCATTTACATGTAGAAATGGACCCCTGAGTGTGATATCACCATAGAGATTGGAGTCCGGGAACAGAAAAAGCAGTTATAGCAGGAAAGAACGTTATCTTCTTTGAAGCATCAGACCTGTGTAAACATAGTCCATACCTTTTCTAAATATTGCCCAATACTGCTTTTAACTAGAGTTATGTAGGCATAAAATATTCTTGGCTTGCAAATTTTCTATTAACTTGAACATACTGGGAACACTTAACAGCAAGGCAGTACTGAAAGTGCCAAAGAAATTAATGGCTTTGTACTGGACTACTGAAACATGTCCACTAATGTTTAAAATTCCACGTCCCAGGACATCACTCATTTCTGCTGAGGGAAGCTGAAAGACTAGGAATCTGCTTGGTGAATCATCATTTTCTTAAGTTTCCTGTTGAGTTTCTTTTTCTTTCTTCTCTTTCTTCCCTTGCCTGTACCCTTCTCCCCTGGGATTAATGGCTAAGTTGTTTATAAGAGGTTAGGAAAGATTACACAACCTACGTTATGATTTATCATATAGGTAAAAAGAAACCCAGATGAATAAAAAACCCTCATTAAAAACAGTCATGTGGAGGCAACACTTACAGGGCCTTGAAAGCCATTGTCTTCAGTGTCTTTGAGAGAAACCCGGGCTGTGCGCACGGTTTGCAGCAGCCATACATCAAGGTCACACCACAGGGCTCAGTCTTAAGCTCCCTATTCATCCTGCTCCTTGGATGATGACTTCCAGGGAAGGTAGAGCGTCTGCCAGCCAGTCAGAGCACCACCACACCTGCAGATCTCAGCGTGCCTTTTGTCCAGTCTCATATCGCTAGAAACCCCAGTGTATATTATATTCGTTACAAAAACTGGGAAATGGTTTTTCCAGAAGAGTGTAAGTATTTAATGTCTTATTTGCATGCTTAGCCAGAATGATCAGTTTCTTCCTCCACAAACATTTGTTACGTACCCACCATGTGCTGGGCACCAAGACACGCCCAAGAGAAATATTTGCTTCCTTTGCAACATCTCCCTGTCGGTGCTTCTGGATCATCGCCTCTGTGGCTAATCTCATTCCTCACTCCACTCAAGAGAGAATGACTACAGCAGTAGCAATGGCCTTTCACCCCTGTACTTGACCTTAGTAAAGAGGAGGTCTCTTAAGGTCATCTTTCAACATAGACTAGTCCTAAGGTTTGGGGATAGCCCACTGGAGGAACAACTGCACAGCATCCCCAGAACTGCAAATAATAGTAACTATAATGAAATTGATCCTTTGTCCTTGTTCTTGTCCTCAATTCACCATATTCAGCTGTGTACCACATCCAAATGTTTATTCCCCTTCTTAATATGTTGAAAACAACAGCTCTCTCTCTCTCCCCATTACCCTAACTTTTGTCCACACCCTCGAAATCTCTCAGCAAGTCTCCTTCTGTCTCCAAACACAATTTATTTACATGCTACTGTCAGAGTTCTCCTCCTCCTCCTCCTCCTCCTCCTCCTCCTCCTCCTCCTCCTCCTCCTCCTCTTCCTCCTCCTGCTGCATGGGTCTCTGTGTGTATGCATACATGCAAGTGTCCACAGAGGCCAGAAGGACATTTGATCCTCTAGAGCTAGAATTATAGGCAGTCATGGGCCACCTGACTTGTGTGCTGAGATATGAATGTGTCCTCGGCAAGAACAGCACGCTCTCTTGATTGCTGAGTCATCTCTTCAGCCCCCAAGTTAAATTTCTAAACTCTAAACCCAGGTCATGTCACCACCTCTCACAACTCCCCTTCCCACCCCACACTCGTGGATTCCTACATGTCTTGTAGGATCAATTTCCGTCTCTTGGATGACCAGATCTTTAGAACGTAACTCTGCCTGTCTGTCCAGCCTATTCCATATCTTGGCCACACGTGTTGCTTCCCATGCACCTCACACAGCCTGTGTGCCTTTGGACCTTTGGACATAGTGTTCTCTGTACTTTCTACCTTCTCTGCCTAGAGAGCTATTTTCAATGTGTCTTCTAAAAATCAGTTCAAGGTATATTTTATGAGGCCTTCCTTGTTCTGGATTGTTGTTAAATCTGCACTCCCAGAATTCTCCAAGCATAACTTTACCAAGCATAGCTTGTTCAATATCCAATTGCGATGATTTGTTTGCATAGAGACCTATAGTATTAGCCTGTGAGCTCATTCACATACCTTCGTCACCTCATTGTTCCCAGAATGCAGAACAGTGCTTGGTTTTACAGTAGATGTGAGGTGGTGTGTTGGAGAGAAAGAAATATAAGGCCTATTTTCTATTCACCACTCCTGCCAGGAAGGTGAGATAAGATAACATATTACTTGTGAATAATTAACAAGATGAGTGGAATAGTAGGCAGAGGCTGCTGATGTTCCAGTCTCGCTGACTTAAAAGGAGATGCTCTAGCTTAGAGAATCAAGGCAGGAGGAACTGGCCTGGATCTTAGAGAGTTGTCATTCACTAAATGGGAGAATGAAGGAAGGACATGAAGGAAAAAGAGAGGCTTACTACATAAGCTAAAGTCCAAAGGCAGAAAGCCTAGGATGCATACAAGGTGGAGACAGGACTGGATGGTAGCATGGGACCAAGAGTCAAAACATGGGCGTGGCCCCATAAACAACTGAACATTTTTGACACAGGGAGAACTGTAGAAATGGTATTTCAAGATCAATTAGCAAATGGTATTGACATGGATCAAAGGTAGAAAAACAAATTAGAAAGCTATTGAACAATCCATGCTTGAGGAGATGGAGTCTCATCCACAGTATTGACAAAGGAATTAGAAGGGAAGAAGCGAAGAGCCCGAGGATGGAGTTGGACAGCCAGGGGACTCTTCAGCCAGAACAGAAATGAAATAGATAACTTAGAAGTTTCAAGCCAGGGAGAAAAATGGCAATTTGAAGAAATAGAAAAGTTAATGGAAGGATGGTACTGTTCGAGGAAAGGATGAATTTTACTTGAGAGTCGTAACAGTTGGGAGAACTACAACAGCAGAATAGGAATGTACAGTGGACAGTTGGAGGTTAAAGACAGCGCAGTGCAGTGGAGCAGGACTCACACTTCCCCAGCGCCTCAGGACTATCTCAAACAACCATATTGATGAACTTGTAATTCATGATTGAGTTTCACAAAAAAAAATATTCATTGTACATTAACATTTAGAGGTCATTTAAATAACAAAATTCTGTATTGTAAAAGACCTGTACAATTTTAAAACAAAGATTTGAAGGGGTGGGGGGGGTGGGACAATACACTGTGACTGACTGAGCTATTTAATTGGTGATTTTAGACTTTGGTATCCTCACTTAAAAGAGGGACATAATTGCATTTATAGGGTTGTTGAGGTGTCAAATGAAAGCATTGCATAAAGGAATCCTCACACAGAGTCGGGCATATGGTAATGACACAATAAATATTGGCTATTACCATTAAGAATCAGAGTTGGTTAAGACAAATCATTTTCTAGAGTGCAGAGAATATTTTTATTTTATTTTCCCAACAATTATAGAAGGCAAACACTACCCCTTTATTTCCCACTGAGGAAGCATAGCTAAGCAAGGTTATTTGATCAGATAAACAGAAGTAACTCAAATTGTGATTTTCTAGGCCAAATCTCCTATGCCACTAAACCTACTAAGTCTGGTTTGGATTTGGGGTCAAGGAAAAATTACTTATGCAAACTATGAACACCACCAAATCCTGAGAATAGGCTTTGACATCAGATCCTTACTTGTCTCAATGACAACCCTGCCTTCAAAGACACCAAAATTATCAAGCTCATCAATGAATAATACATTCTTATAAAAGGAGGTCTTTAAATATGTTGTTTCTCCCCTGGTGTTTATAGTCATAGTTATAGTGGAGCACTCTGGTGCCCCACCCAGTCCCCAGCATCCTCTAAGGCTCCAGGATACACTTCAAGATAAGGTTTCTCCTCTAATTTAGAACAGAGGATACTAATAACAGTCTGATATCTGTCAGCAAGAATCTCACCTTGCTGGGACAGCTGCCCATAAATCATACATTTCAAGCGATTCTTCCCACATTAAGAACGATTGGGAAATTGTGTTGGAGACAACCTTGGTGGTGGATTTTTGCCTGGGAGCTGTGAAACTGGTTATTGCTGGTCCCTTTCTATCTCAGAATTACTGCTTAACTTTCTGTCTGGACATATGGAAAGGAGAAATCTTTGGGGATGTTGCCAGATAAATCTGGCTTACCTTGGATTCCTGAACGGACAGTTTTTCTAAGAATAGACTCTGAGGGGAGTCGCGAGGGAGTTAAGGGGAACCGTAAGATCTGGGTACTTTGTTTACGCCCCCTCCCCCCCCCAGCAACTCTTGATTTCTGAAATGAATAAAGTTATGCCATAGGGGTATACAGAATGAACAATGAAGACCACGGGAGAGATGACAGGTACTTCCAAGACTGCTCTATCGACATAAGAAACAAGATGGCCCAAGCAGTTCCTTCCACCAAGACATCAAGGCAGGAGACTGATGTGTGGCTTATGAGAGGTGGCGACAGGAAATTTCAGGCTTTAGTCGTACCTTGGGATGCTGATTCTATCGTGGCCAAGGGCATTTCTCCCCTGCTCTTTCCCACATCTATAAAAAGGAGTTAATCAAAGGTGTTGCTGAGGTTTAATTAGTTAATACGGCAAAGTGCTTTGAAGATGCAAAGAAGATTATAAATATCCTGAGTTAAAAGTCCTCTCAAGAAATATAGGTTAAAGTTAAGATTTAGCAAATCATATTGTCCCCAAAATAGCATAGGACAAATGAAGGTGATTTAACTTTGACAGAAAACCTTCCCTGACACTGCTCAGCTACTTCGAGTGATGTCGGTTGAGCTCTTTTTGAGATTTTTAAATTGTTGTTAAGGGGAAAAACAAAGAAATATCACATTCAAGTGTTTAGAGTACCCTTTCCCCAACTCAGGATTATCTGGCTAAAATGAAGGGAGGGAGACAGGAAAGAACACAGAGAAAATGAGAATATGTGAAACCCTCTCCAGGGCTTACAGTTGTGTGTGCTGGTACCATAAGAAAATAGAGAAAAGAGACTGTAGAGCTGGTTGGAGCTGGTCCACAAATCTGATCCATATTCAGGTTGTGTCACCTCTTTGAACTTCTGAAATGAGAACCACCCCATCTCCTAGGGCTGTGAGGAGAGGCTGAGAAATAATGGGTGTGACATAACTGGACCACGTCTGCCCTTACCTCTTATTATAAATCCCATTCCTTTCTCCTCTTCCCGCAACCCAGATTTTGCTTCTCTTAAACACACCAACATGCTGAGTTACTGCTTGCAATTCAGAACCATTGGGATCATCTTATTTACTGCCTGTATTTTCTCTGAAAATCAAAAGTACTGCTTTCCACTGTGAGGTAGTGTTCCAGGGGAGGAAATCTTATTTTTTTTTAGCCAAGCTTGCCTCATGGAAAAACACAGTTTAAAAAAAAAAAAAAAAAAAAAAAAAAAAGGCCTTAGGTTATTTTTTAAAGATGTAATTGTTTTTATTTTATGTGTGTTTGTTTGCCCTTCATGTGTCTTTCCTGTGATCTGAAGGAACCTAATCAGGCATTCCTAAGGAGTGTGTGTGTGTGTGTGTGTGTGTGTGTGTGTGTGTGTGTGTGTGTGTTAGTAGACTCTTCCCTAAAATTCTAACAGCAAGTATTCATTGGAAGTCACAGACCTTTGGGATGGTTAGCATTGATGAGGAGATGAGAGAGTAGGAGGTTGTCCCATGTCCTCTATTTTGCTGACAGAAACACTGAGTACAGGCTCCCTACAGATGTACGTACAGAATAGGTCAACACCACCTGGCAGGTGGTAAATATCACTCAGCTTGAGATCCAGTCCTGGGCTAATCTAGCACTATGTGACCGTGGCTGTGAACACACACACACACACACACACACACACACACACACACACACCATGGATTTGAAGTTACAGCTACCTGGATGTCTGAAAAGCATAAAAAATAACAACTTTAGATGAATAAAATTTAAAACTGGGTACAGTGGCTGGCGTGCATACTGGCTCTTCACTTAACAACCCGAATACTGCCATCACGGGTATCTTTGAGTGGAGAGGACAAACACCTGCCTAGAGCTGAGACTGATACTGTGCATATCTTAATATTCTGCCACACCCTGGGTGTACGGCCACACAAGTTTGAGTTGGTTTTGTTGATGCTGTTGTGGGGACAGGGGTGTTTGTTTGTCCTTGGGTTTTATCTGTTTCTTGTGGGTCTCACTAATTGTGAACTGGCTGCACCTTGATTGATAACAGAATTAGTTCTAAAAGAACGAGGGACACCGATGTCTTTGGTTCCACCTGGAAGCAGGAAGGAGAATGTAAGAAAACAGAGGATGTTCTTCAGTGCCTCCCTCCTCAGACGCCCCTGTCCTCCTCAGATGTTCCACCCTCCTCAGACGCCCCTGTCCTCCTCAGATGTTCCACCCTCCTCAGATGCCCCTGTCCCCTCCTCAGACGCCCCTGTCCTCCTCAGACGTTCCACCCTCCTCAGA
>JANHMN010000001.1:50349835-50360568 GCA_030674055.1 Rhabdomys pumilio | reverse complement strand
CCTCCTCAGACGCCCCTGTCCTCCTCAGACGTTCCACCCTCCTCAGACACCCCTGTCCTCCTCAGACGTTCCACCCTCCTCAGACGCCCCTGTCCTCCTCAGATGTTCCACCCTCCTCAGGTGCCCCGCCTTCCTCTAGAAGTCTTGATCTGGGCAGGATTGAGATAGCTTAGCTCTCTGAGTTCTCAGCTATTGCCAGAGAAAGCACCTGCCAGACACCCATTGCTTCTGTGACCATCAGCAAACCAGGGTTCTCAGCCTCATTTAGAAGCAGGAGTGTGCCCTGGCAGAGCAGGACCATTAGAAACCAATGTTTAGCCGGGCGGTGGTGGCACACGCCTTTAATCCCAGCACTTGGGAGGCAGAAGCAGGTGGATTTCTGAGTTCGAGGCCAGCCTGGTCTGCAGACTGAGTTCTGGGACAGCCAAGGCTACACAGAGAAACCCTGTCTCGAAAAACCAAAAAAAAAAAAAAAAAAAAAAAAAAAAAAAAAAAAAAAAAAAAAAAAGAAAGAAAGAAAGAAAAAAAGAAACCAATGGTTAGCATCTGCTCCTTCTCCATCTCTCGGCTGCTCGTCTGTGCCCAGTCCTTTATATGAAGGTGGTGTTCACCAGCACTGCAAACAAAGCAACACTTCCCATCCCGTATGTTGTTCAAATAACATCATGAATGTACCAATAGAAAATACTGACAGGTAAAGGAGAACTACAAATAGCTAATAAAACGTATGAATATGTTTCATTTTACTTATCAAAGAGATGCAGATTTTAAAAGAGGGTTTTCCTCTTATCAACTTGACCAGTATAAAAGTGTAACACTCACTGTCCTGTGAGTACAGATAAAATTGTTCTAAAAATACTTAGCATCCGTGGTGTAGGTACCAAAAGCCTCAAAGAGCATCTGTGTCTTGACCTAGCAATCCCTGTTCTACAATGGATTACCAAGAAATAACTAGAAACATAAACAAAGAAAAAAACTGTGTATGACAATTCAAATAGTTTATCCTACCAAAAATTAAAAATAACATAAATGTCCCTCCAAAAAGAATAATCTAAACTTTAGCTCTAAATGATGAGACACGGGCTAGAGACATGGTTCAGTGGTTAAGAACACTGACTGCTCTTTCAGAGGTTCTGAGTTCAATTCCCAGCAACCACATGGTGGCTCACAACCATCTATAATGGGATCCAATGCCCTCTTCTGGTGTGTCTGAAGACAGCTACAGTGTATTCAGATACGTAAAATAAATAAATCTTTAATAAATAAATAAATAATGAATGAGACAGCATATAGTTGTTTTTGTGGGGGTGATATGTTCTGTTTTATTTTTAATTTTTCTTTATTCTTGAGACTTTCATACAGCCATGCAATGAAATATGATTACATATACCCCTTGTTTTCTCCTATAGCTCCCCCAATGTCCTCCTCTAGCAGGTTCCCCCTCCCAACTTCATGTGTTTTTGTTAAGTCAGGAGGTCAAGTCGGTCCCACCCATATGTGTTTAGTGTGGGCCATCCACGGAGCATGGGAAGTCTACCTGTAACCACAGCCTCCAAAGAGAATGACCATTCCTCCCCCAGCAATGGCTCCTCATTGAGGATATGTTCTGATGACGAGGGGTTGGCTGAGTGGGTAAAAGCACTTGACACACAAGCCTGATGATGTGCATTTGACCCTGGAACATACAGACAACACCAGATGTGGAGCAAGCATCTGGAGTCCCTGCATTCCCACAGCACCACCAAGATGGAGACAAGAGAATGAACTTTGAGGGCCAGCTATCCTGGAGTGAGACAGCAGAAACAAGAGACCCTACCTCAATAAGAGTATAAAGTAAAAGGTGATTTCCACAAGCTGCCCTCTGACCTCTGACCTCTGACCTCTGACCTCTGACCTCTGACCTCTGACAGGCCTGTGCTCTCACACACACCTTCATACATACAAATTGGTTTTTGTTGTTGTTGTTGTTGTTGTTTTTTGAGACAGGATTTCTCTGGGTAGCCTTGGCTGTTTGCTCTATGCCTTGAAATCACAGAGACCCACCTGCCTCTGCCTCCTGAGTGCTGGGATTAAAGGCGTGTACCACCACTGCCTAGCTCCACACACAAAGAACTTTTTAAAAATATGTTTCAGGGTTGGGAATATGACCCAATGGGCAGAGCACTCATTTAGTATGCAGAGGTTCTAGTTTTAATCCCCCTTATTCCAAACAAATAAAAACAAGTTTTCAAATAAAATTTTACAGTATTTCTTAATATACCATTATTATTCAATATATTATTGAAAAGTACATGATAGCAAATTATGTCATATCTCTAGTTTTATAAAATATAGACAGATATGCCTGAAGAAAAAGATACCGAAAGATATATTAAGATACCAAACACATTAGCTATGTCTTGTTTTCCATATTCTGCTTCCATACTAGAACAAAAATGAGCTATATTTACAGTTTAAAATGTTAAAGAATTATAATGAGATATCACTCCACACCTATCAAAGTTGCTAAAATTAAAAAAAAAAAATTGCACCAATGTTGATGAGTGTCTTAGTTAGAGTTTTACTGCTGTGAACAGACACTATGTCCAAGGCAACTCTTATAAGGACAACATTTAATTGGGGCTGGCTTACAAGTTCAGAGGTTCAGTCCATTATCATCAGGGCAGGAAGCATGGCAGTGTTCAGGCAGGCGTGGTGCAGGAGGAGCTGAGAGTTCTGCATCTTCATCTGAAGTCTGCTAGCAGAATTCTGGCTTCCAGACTGCTAGGATGAGGGTCTAAAAGCCCACATTCACAGTGACTCACCTACTCTAACACCTTCTAATAGTGCCACTCCCTGGGCAGAGCACATACAAACCATAGTGAGGCTTTGGAAAAATGGAAAAACACACTCCTACACTTCTGATAGGAGTATGGATGGTACACCCACTCAGAAAAGAGATGGCAGTTTTTTGCTAACCTCATGTCTATTAAATGACCCTGCAGCTGCACTCTGGAATGTACGCCCCAGAAACATAGTCACTTAGGTGTACACAAAATCATGAGTGTTCACAGGGTTTTATTTGTGTAGCCCAAGACAGAAATGACCCAGGTACTCTTCAGTCAATGAAGGCATAAACTAACTGAAGTATCCATTCCATGGAACAGCACTCTGACAGAAAGAAGCCACGTACTAGTACACACACAGCTTTCATGGACCCTAAGAGAAATGCTGTGGGAAAGGAAATAGGCCATGAGGGGTGTGGGGCAGACCCGGGAGGACTGCGAAGTGTGTGTGAATAATCAAGAAAAATATCATGTTGAAAAAGCAAAAGGAAATAGGCCAACCTCAAAGCAGTAGCCACTGTAAGACTGCAGATAGATGATAGCTCTGAAGTGGCAGAATTACAGAGACGGGGCTGTAACTGTAGCTTGTAGCCTAGCACACACAAGACACACACCCCTAGCACAGGTCTGACCCTTAGCTTTGCAACAGCAACAAAATATCAAGTGGGGAGAATGGAAGTGGAAACTGCAGGTGGGTATGATCAAGAATATATATGTGTGTGTGTGTATATATATACATATATATATACATATATGTATGCACATATATGAAATTGTCAAAGAATAAACACATGTATATATGAGAGAGAGATGAAGACCAGAAAAATGTGTTCGGGAGATATGCTTATTAGTAATAGCACAAGGGATTTGGGCTGAAACCGATCTGTATCTTGACAGTGGTGTGTCACATAACTCTGCACACCTAAGTAGAATGTGTGGGTGCAAATGCACACACATACAGAGCAGTGTGCAGGACTGTTGAGATCTGAGTACGTGTGGCGGATTGTGTCAAGGTCACTTTCCTAGAGTGTTACTGTACTGCAGTTGTGCATGACACTCACGTTCAGAGAGACTCGGCAAAGGGCATAGTGGCTGCTTGGCAACAGGGTTATTTTTTGCAACTACATATGGATCTACAGTTATCTTCACAGAAGGAGTTAGAAAACTCCAGCACTCGGAAGGTTGAAGCAAGAGGATCATGAGTTCAAAGCCAGCCTAGGTTATGCAGTGGGTATAGAACAAGTGTGCACATAGTGAGGCTGCATAGTAAGACCTTGTCTCAGTCAACCACAGGCTGAGGTGCCGAGGCCTTGGATTGAATCTCCAGCACTGATTTATAAAAGTTAAATTGGTAGAAATCTATCATTTGAGAATATACAGATACAGATACATCATATACATACACATACATATACATCATATACATATAAATCATATACGTATATATCATATACATACACATAATCAGCCAATTGCTATCTTGTCAGATCCTAATTCAAACTGTAAAAGCATGTGGGGAGATCACAGGTCCTGGCACAGAACAACTACTATTGTTTTGCTAAGTGATGTGTTGTCAAACTGCCTTCTAAATATTTGTTTCTACTCATAGATTTGTGCTGTTTTCAACCTTGGTCACAGAAGTTTCATTTTACAGTGGATGACAATCAATGGAATGACTCAGAACTGGTCAAAGTATTGAAAATAAGTGACTGTTGAGTCACAGCCCTAAATGGTACATCCACATCAATATCTTCAAGGCTCAGGGGACATCTGAAAGAAAGGTGGACAGGCCGTGAGCCAGAGGATGGAGGGAGCCCTGTGACATGCACTGTACTCAGTAATGCATAGTAGCTATGGTTATCTGCCCAAGATTCAGCCAGTCTGTAACAGTCCAGCATGGATGAGCAGGCTCTTGAGGTTCCACCCTGGTTGAGGAGCTTTTGGCAGTTGATGGCTGTTAGTGGAGAGAAAATTGTTTTTCTTCAGAAACGTGACCACTGGTAGGTTGCCCACATTTCAGTGGATGGCTCCATACCCATGTATGTACAGGCAGCACTAACTGGACAACTCAGTAAGTTATATAGAAAAAGAAGGGGGCCCAGTGGTTAGAAGCATTTACTGATTTTGTAGAAGAGCTAAGTTCAGTTCCCTGCACCCACATTGGGCAGCTCACCCTGATCTGTAGCTTTAGCTCCAGAGGTTCCAGTACCCTCTCCTAGA
This sequence comes from Rhabdomys pumilio, assembly GCA_030674055.1. Taxonomy (NCBI): domain Eukaryota; kingdom Metazoa; phylum Chordata; class Mammalia; order Rodentia; family Muridae; genus Rhabdomys; species Rhabdomys pumilio. The sequence continues at coordinate 50,355,523 of JANHMN010000001.1, read as the reverse complement.
CTGCGCAGATACCTGTGCGCCTGTGCACAGACACATGACTGTATGCACATGATGTTTTAAAATATTATTAAAGCTAAATTAAAAAGAAGACATGAGGGTAGGAAGGGGACATGTTGGGGGCTGGGAAGAGACAGTTGGAGGTGGATATGGTCAAGATACATTGTACGCATGTATGAGATTGTCAAATAAATATAAAATGTTTAAAGAAACATGTGATATTTGTAGTGCTAGGAAGCTGAACATTGGCTCAATGGTCGATGCTGTTAAGTGGTTATACAGGTCTGGCAAGGAGGCCCAGTGGGTAAAAATATTTGCCACCAAGCTTGACAATCCAAGTTTGATCCCTGAAACCCACATGGAGGAAGGAGAAGATGGACTCATACAAGTTTTCCTGTGACCTACACACACATACACACAAAAGCATGCATAGACACACACATACACACTGATAAATAAAAAAGATATATAATTATGTTTCATTCCATAATGTTATTGTGACTGAAAAAAAATGTTTAAGGCCTTAAACTTTAGAGATTCAAACTTCATACCAAATATTTGGAGCTAAAATCACCTGAGGACCACATTCAAAACCAAGTGAGCAGGGTAAAGGTGAGGTGTGAACTGGCTGGGTGTAGCCATGAGTAGAGGGTGAGTATGTGTGTGTGTATATATATATATATATATATATATATATATATATATCTCACATCTATTTTTGTATATTTTCAAATTTTTCCATAATAAAAATTTAGGTTTATTTTAATGAGAGAATTTTTTTTTTTTTAAAAGGAGGCTGAGTCTCCACAGAAACCCTGCCAAAATATTTGTCTGCTCATCAATAAAGCATGCGGCTTGTATCTTAATTCCCCATGTGCCTGGTACTACACTAGACTTTAAGGACTGGAACTATAGAGCTTTACTGCTACCCAGAGATCAAAGGCTGGCGGGAACAGAGAAACTGTAAGAATGAGTAAGTGCAGATGAAGTTGGAAAGTGCTAGAAGGATTGAACAGCCATGGAGAAGCTGGCTGTGCTCTGCACCCATAGAACGGTGCCCCGAGGAGTTGTCAAAGGGCGCTCTTCAGCTCCAGTCTGCAGGGGAGAGGTCCTTAAACCTGAACTAGAGTCCCCAACAGAGCTGAATGTCACCTCTTTTCACATCAGTACTCTTCATTTCCGATCCTGTTCTAGCTCAAATTGTATTACGGTCTTGTGAGCTGGCTCTGCTGTCACCTTCAGGGACACAGGGCTAATGATCTATACTGAAGTCTTCCAGTTCATGAGACAAGATGATATGAGCTCAGATTCAATCTGCCCAGCACCAACTGCCACCCCTTCCAAGGTCCTGCAGCCTTGTAGCTTTTGCCTCCATTATTCAGATACTGAGTCAGAGGGAAATTGTTAAATGAAGCCTTTAGAAGGAAGGAAAGCCGCTGCTTTGTCTTCTCACTTGATGAGATCACTGCTCTATAAGGTTGGAACGAGCAGTTTCATGCATACATAGGTATATGGATGCATATAATCCTATAGATGTATACATAAATTTGTTTTATGGCTACCACCTAATCAGTTGTAATAATGTAAAGGATGCCACGTGGTTAACTGTATTAAGGTCATAAATTATATCTCGCAGGATGTGGTTTCTCCACAAAGCCACTTGGCAAGACCTGCTTGATTAATGTCACACAGGGAGGCATGGCAGAGATTGGTAAAGAAAGTGGCAGAGGACAGAGGGACACTGGTGGTACCAGCGTTCACAGCAGTTGGGTTTAGAGAACATTCAGCCTTTGTGACTACTTGATTTACTTATTTTAAGAAAACAAAACCAAGAGGCCACCCAACCTTTGAGGAAGCATTAGCCTCCATTCTGGATATTGTTGTTGACATGCATTATTTATCACCGCTGCGTTCCATTATTGCTAAATAGAGAATCGATAGATTAAAACACAGAAGACCTGCAGAAATAACCATCCCCAGAGGAAGGTAGATCTTCTGCTAAGGCGATGCTGGCCAGCAGAGCAGTGCATCCGTTTCCGGCCTCGCCATTTGTCCATATTGATTCTGCCTGTGAGGAAAGAAGAGCTGCTCTGCCTTGACCAAGACTGATTTATCCTTTCTCTCAATGCAATTTGCAGCTTGGACCTCATTTGAGTCCTTACCTCCAGAGTCTTTAGTCTGATAGAAGAAACTATAAAGGAATTAGGTTTTTGGTCTCGGAAACCTGCCTAAAATTACTTTCAGTATCAAATGGCTCCAAAAGCCAGAACACAGTGATTTTCAGGGATATGAAGCTGAGCCACGGGTGATAGACTTGAGGAGTATATTCCACTGGCTATGCTCGGAAACATAGGAAGGAGGGTCAATGGCGGACGGATAAGAGGGGGCGAAGGCCCCTTGAGCCAAGTGTGTGTGTTCCAGGAGTTACTCATTTATTACATTCGGATGTCTTCCAGTTAAGAAAGACCAGTGTTTAGGAAATGGCTTAATTATTCAAGCTGTCTTTTATTTTGATAATAAGGAAAAACAACTCACTCTACCCAAGTCACAATAGTTGGTATTAAAAAAATATTTTCCCAATATAATTCAACAAACGCCTGACAAACTTCTGTGGAACACTATTACTAAGCTTTCGGGATGTGTGAGCATCCTGGGTGCCTGTGGGAGGTGGGCTAGGTGCTCACAGTTGAGACTCTCTTGCCCCATAGAGCATACAGTCTGGTAAGAGAGCAGGTCTGTCAACAAATAACCACACAGTGAAGGAATTCACCAAAATTCTGGAACCTGGTGGGGCCCGGCAGGTGCCATGAGCAAGCATGATGCGAGTTTGGTTTGCTCACATGAGGGAAGACTTCTCTTGGAGAGAGAGCATCAGTAGGAGCTAGCTTAAGTGAGGAGGGGGTACACAGGGAGGTGAAGGGTAGCTATCATCTACTGTCTCAAAGCTCCTAAGAGGGCTGGGAGCTGGGGCTGAGTATGAGCTGTTCTGAACCCTGAACAGGTGGCCAACATGCCGTAGCAGGGAAGCAGTGAGCTGTAGGACAGCCAGTGGGCTGCAGGAGGAGGTCCTTCTGAGCTAACCCTGCCTGCAGTGCACAGCAAAAGCAGGGAAGGTTAGGCCACAAACAGAGAAAGGAGTCTCCTTGGCTTGCCTGGCCTAGGGCCAGCAATGTCCAATGAACACAACATAGTTTGGCATCTTTGCTATTATTCCATTTCTTGCATGAGTTCTTTAGTTTTTAATCTCGCTTTTGAAAAATGAAAAATGAGGACTTGGCAAAGATGCAAAAGAAATCTAACTTTTTTAAAAAAGTCTTTTTAGCTCAAATATAGCAAACTATGCCACAATGAACATTACAAAAAAAAAAAAAAAGGATGATGGTTTTATGAAACGTAACTGAAACCAGGCCAAACAGGTGACTGGATGCTTCTTGTGCAATCAGTCAACAGCTGTTTAGTGGGCATTGATAGTACATGCTTGGCACCCAGAAGCAAGCATTCTGGTCCTCAGGGAGTTTGCAGTCCAGTGGGAGGCAGAGAAGAGAAACCAATACAGCTGTAGGTAATGAAAAGGGCTACAAGGAAAATTAAGTAGACACAGGAAGCGGGGAAAGGCAAGAATGAGGAGAAGCCAATAGAATAAATACAGTGGCCAAGAAAGTCCCTTGTGAGGAGCCAGATATGTGCATCGGTCATCATTTCCAGAAGGTGGCCTGCTCTGCTGTCACCATCTTCATGTGTCCTGAGAGCTAGGATTACAGCTCTACACCACGATGGCCAGTTTACGAAGCACCATGCATCAAACCCAGGGCCTCCTGCACACGAGGAAGGCGCTCTACCAACTGAGCCACACGCCCAGACCCGTGACGATGGAGCAAGTATGAAGCCTAGAACTTCAGGTGACATTAGATTCACTCCTTCAAACTCTTTTTTTTAAAGATATATTTACTTATTTTATGTATATTAGTACACTGTAACTGTCTTTAAACATACCAGAAGAGGGCATGGGATCCCATTACAGATGGTTGTGAGCCACCTCATGGTTGCCGGGAATTGAACTCAGGATCTCTGAAAGAACAGTCAGTGCTCTTAACCACTGAGCCATCTCTCCAGCCCCTCCTTCAAACTCTCTTTCCCTCCTATTACATTTGTTTGTTTTGTGTCGTGTGTGTGTGTGTGTGTGTGTGTGTGTGTGTGTGTGTGTGTGTGTTTATGTACGAGCTATGGTATATGTGTGGTGTTAGAGGACAAATATGCAGGAATAGGTTTTTTTCCTTTCATCATATGGATCCCTGGGTTAGAATTCGGATCATCAGACTTGCTGGCAGGCACCTTTACATTCTGAGCTATTTTGTCAGCCTCCCAGTTCACATCCCTAAAGCAATACTGCTACCTTTAGCCTCCTGAGTCTAGCCATAGGCTTTGGCACAGGAAGGTTAAGGTGGGGGCACCTCTGGAGGCTTACAATGAACCCAGGAGATCCTTTGTACCCAAAGAAACATGTAGTCAATTGGCAAATAAAAAACACCATGACTAAGATCACAAGAGAGGCGATGGAGAAAAGAGAAAGGCTTTCATCCTGTTTGTTGAACAGAAGACCTGCCTTGTACTTGGCAATGCAGATGATGTAGCTGTCCCTGGCCATTGGAGGAGGGGTAAGCCAGTCGACCTGAGTGGAGAAAGATACAGGAACATTTGAAAGATATTGAACATCATGAAAAACAATTATGGCATCCTCCACAGAGGAGAGGCAAGTGTTCAGGCCTGCAGGCTGAAACAAGCTTGACAGGTCTCAGGAAAACCAGGGCGGCTGGCTCCTGGAAAGCTGCCAGCCAATGGTGGGCGGCAGGAGCGAAACTGGAGCCTCCAGGGGCAGCTCAGGTGGCTGTTGCTGGAAGGATGCTAGCTTCCAGGCTACATGGAAGCTGTGGGAGGGCTCTCTAGATAGGGAAACAGTTCCGTCTGATTGATGTTTGAAAAGCTGTTTCAGAGACAGTGAGTTGCATCGCTAGATTACTGCTGTAATGACTGATTCATTTTCCATCTTGCGAGACCCTGGATGAAGACAGTGACAGGCTTGAGACCACATACCTTAAGAAGGGAAGAGGTGGGAAAGATGGGAAGAGACCTCGTCCACGAGGTCTGGAGCTGGGGAGGCAGAAGCTTTGAGGCTAGGCCTTGGTTCTCCTCCGTGGAATGAGAAGCAGAAGAACGAGGTGTGGCTGAGGGGAGATTTGGAACAACTTTCTAAGGGATCAGGGAAGAATTGCCTGAGGATACACTGCTGGCCTGGGGACAGGGAGAGACCCTCCTCTAGACTGCAGAACCCACTCTTTCCCCTTTCCTGAGGGATTTCCCATCCTGAAATCCTTCCTGCTCCCCTTACAGAATCTCTATTCCTCCTACCACCCTGTCCTCAGTCCAGATCTCCAGTAACCACTCAATGCCCTGTGATGCAGCCCTTTGCAGATGTCTTTCCTCCCTGCATCTCTGGATGATTGGCACTGGCTTCATCAGTTCATCAGTATTCTCGTCACTCACTTCCTCCCTAGTCTCTTGCTATATGATTTTTATTACGTTAGTGAAATTTCCCTTAAAGGTCACCCATGATTTCTGCCCTATTCTTGTTGTCATAGACACTGTGGTGTGTGTGTGTGTGTGTGTGTGTGTGTGTGTGTGTGTGTGTGTGTG
>JANHMN010000001.1:50287539-50349825 GCA_030674055.1 Rhabdomys pumilio | reverse complement strand
GTGTGTGTGTGTGTGTGTGTGTGTGTGTGTGTGTGTGTGTGTGTGTGAGAGAGAGAGAGAGAGAGAGAGAGAGAGAGAGAGAGATAAAAGTTTTTTCCTTGCTTTGCTTTAGCCTCTCATTTAAAACCCTTGTTCAGAATTTGCTGGATATGGGCTCCCCCAGCTTTCCTTCCTTCTTTCTCTAATTCTCTCCTCTCTCTGATCACCGTAACCTTGTCTCCTCTGCACTGTAGTCACCTGTCAATCATATCACCTGAAACTCAGCTCTTGCTCATCACTTGGCTCCGTCCTCAGTGAACTTACTGGTCTCGTCACCAGATACCCTCAACTGAACACGACCAGCTTAACGACTAGCTATTGGCTTATGACGTCTAAATCACATCTTTAGCCTAAACTCCTGTCTCTAGACTCTTGTCATACTTGCAACCCATCACCATGCTCCAAATGAAGCAAAAATGTTTTCTTGCAAAACTCCTGTTCCCATCAACGTCAGCACTTTTGAATCTACCATGTGTCGAACTGGAGAGCTGAGCTGTGATGTCTCCTGCCCTCATCCTCCCCCATACATCAACCTATCACTCTTGGCCTCCATGGACAAGTTAGATACTGTGCCTCATTCCCAGTAATTCATCCACCCCAGACACAGACTTTGAGTGACCTTCCTCCGATGACTGGAATTCTAATACCCTTAGCCAGGATCTTCCAACCACTCATTGCTTCAACAAATATTTGCTGAGGACTTATTGCATATACTGGGGATAGGGTATTAGACAATGGTGGTGAAGCCCTGGCTCCCACACAGTCAATATGAAAATAAATGCATCACACTGAATAGTGACAACTGGCAGACATGACGTGTGGTGACAGATAGGAGGTGACAGTGGAGGGGGCACAGTGAAGTGCTCTATCAGATGAGTGCTCTGGGAATCCTTTCTGAGAAAGTGAGTCTGATCTGGAAGAACAGAAGAAAACAACTGTGTGAATCTCCAGCTCCCCTCTTCCTCCACTGCCACCACTGGCTTGATTTGATAAACAACAACAAAGACTGATGTGTGAATACAGTGAGCTAAGAGAGCTATAGAGGACGAGTGTGGAGGGCTTGCCTAAGCCAGCCTGGGCTTCTCAAGCAAGGCTGTGTGGGAGCTTTATTCTCTGCATTCAAGCAGAAGTCATAGGATGGGCTGAAGGAAGCGGTGATATGCTCTGCTCTGCACTTTCATAAGCTCACTCGCACTACTTTATGTGTGAGAATGGATCGTGCGGCTCCTGAGAAGACAGAAGAAAAGCAATTAGGAGTCCAGCTGAGAGCTAATGGTGACCTGGAGTGCGTGAGGGCAGTACAGATGGAGACAAGTGGACAATCATATGTTCTATGTCTACGCAGTCGACATGATAGTGTTTGGGAATGGATTGGATATGGGCAGGCATAAAGGAAAAAGGACGGATCAAGAATGACTCCTAGGTTTTGGCTCAAGCAGTGATTAGCTAGGGATATACTCTCCTGAGATGGGAAACCTGGGGTGGGAGAGCCTGGTGGGCAGAGAGTACTCTACTACACACCGTTAATGATGGACTCTCCTTACAAGGACAACCTACCAGTCTACTTATATTAGAAAGGTCTTATGATGAGTCTTAAACTGCTTCTCTGAAAATTTGCCCACTTACTCCAAAACCCTCCTTCCTCCCTTGCAAGAAGACTTTCGCTCTCTAGGTGTTCTCTCCTGTGATTAATTTCCTCATTTTTTTCTTATTTCTGGACCATGGCAGATTTAAACTGGTTTTCCTTCCACCTCATACCAACCTATCATTACAAACAGCCAGATCCATCTTCCTAATGCTTTCCTCATTAATCACGGAGGGCGAGGCTCTGTGTTCTACCCAATAGGACACTAAAGTTAAGACTCTTTGGTCTCAGTTTTCTAAGGCAAAAGGACAACAGGAGACTACTTTAAAAAAAAAAAAAACACTACTCTGCAAGTACTTTAAGTGGCCAAAATATTCTTAAACTTCCAAGAGACTCTCACATCTATAATATTAAGAATTGGGGGCCTAGGGAGATAATATAGTTGTTAACGTACTTGCCTTGCAAACATAAGAATCTGAGTTTGATACCCAGAACCCATGTAAAAGTTCTATATGTGGTGGCTTGTGAACCCAGTGCTGGGGAGGCAGAGACAGAAAATCCTTGAGGCTTATGGTGACCCTAGCCTACTTGGCCACCCTCAGGCTGATGAAGGACCCTGTCCCAATGAAGGTGAACATTGTACCTCTCTTCTCACTTCAAGTCACAAGAGCCTTCCAGGGCATCACTTGAGAAGCTTGTTGCTTGGCACCAGAAGGCAGGGTGGCTGTGGCTTGTGTATGGTTTGAGTATGTTTTCCTCCAGGGTTCATGTGTTGAAATCTTGGGAGTTGGTAGTACCTATAAGAAATAGAATCTAGGACAAGGTAGGTAGGTCATTGGGAGTCCAGCCCTTGGTAGCCCTTGGGAAGGAATCAGCATAGTTCTCATAGAACCCCATTAGTTCCATGAGATCAGGTTTCCATGGGAAGAATGAGTCCAATCACTGATTCCCTTTGGTTTGGTCTCTGGTGGGGAAGAACCTGTGATGGATGACACCAACCTCCAAAACTGTGAGCTAAATTAACCTCTTTTTTTAATAGAGTACCTAGCCTGTGGTGCTTTGTTATAGCAATTGAAAATGGACTGTCATGGGAGGTAGCACAGACTGATGTCTCACTGCTTGGGGAATCTAAAAGGTAATGATGAGCTAGCAGGATATTGTGAAGGCCAGTCTAAAGGGGCAATAGTTGCACTGGGCAGCCTGTGCTTCCTGTCTGTAGGGCAAAGACTTTATTTCTCATACAGTTGGACTAGACTGTATAAAGACAAAGGTAGCCTGGATCGATTTCGAGGTCTGCCTAAAAATACTACCAGATCTTTGTAGAAAAGGCTTTTGGAAAACTGGGCCTGAGGAGGGGGCGTCTTGCAGAGGAAATTGACTCAACTACATATACAGAATATGTTGTTGGCTGGATGGGAGAGCACACATTTAATCCCAGCACTCAGGAGGCAAAGGTGAGCAGATCTCTGTGAGTTTCAGGCCAGCCTGGTCTACAGAGAAAGTTCCAGATCAGCCAGCGTTACATAGTGAGACCCTGTCTCAAAAACAAATACATAATTAGAAAACAAAATGCTACTGAGCCTCTCAAAAACCCACAAAAGAGCCCAGGACTAAGTAGGTTTTAAACTAGGCCGCCAAATTGTGATACCCTATTAGAATAGCATTGGCCAAATAAGAACTTCACTGCTTTCTTTAGCTCCCACCCTTAGTCACGGAAAAGTCAAAAATCACAGTTTGGTGGAGGGAAGAAAAGAGGAAGACAAGGCCACAGTAAGAGAGAATCCACGAGTACTTTCTCCCTGCCTTCACCCCCTGAGAACACACTAGACAGGACGAGACTGGGCTCTGAAATTTTAATTCTTATGCTGGTCTTGTACAGTTTTTATTACTGAGTTAAAATACTGAGCAGGAGGAGAATTTCCCCATTTTTAAAGGATGGTAACAATTTAAAATAAAGTCTCTTTTTGATACCAATTCAGGAATCCCCTTGTTCAGCATTCTGGGAGCAACAGGCTTAAAAAGCCTTCCTGGGTTGTCTCCGTTAAGCAGTTCCCTCCAGGCCTCTGCCATGCCCTTGAGATTGTCTAAATCCCTAAATATGGAGTTTGATGCTGTCCCTTACCTTACCCAAGCGCATCTCTAGTTTCGTTAGAATCTTTCTCAACTTCAACAGAATATCTGACTTCCATCAGGCAGTCCCCTGTGCTTTGTAATAACAACAACTATTCAGCCAACATTATATAGTCAACCCTCTGTATTCATGAATTGCACATCTGTGGCTTCAACCAACTGAGAATTAGAAACGTGAAAAAATATCTCATCTGCACTGAACACTCACGACCTCTCTCCATTGTCCTAATTCCCTAAACAAGAGAGTACAGCAACTACTTGCACGGCGTTTACTTGTGCTGGGTATTACAGGTCATCTAGAGGTGGTTTAAGTTGATGGGCAGGTGGCATGGAGCACAAACGGCAATTCCACTGCCATCCCCTTCCAGGGACTTCAGCATCAGCAGTCATGGGGGCTGCAGTCCTTGGGTCTAAGCCCCTGCAAATACAGGAGGAGGCTGTATCAATTCTCACAGAAACCTTCTGAGATAGATGTTATTATTACCTCCCTGGTTGCACAGATGAAAAACTATGAAGCCAGATGACCAAGGAGTCTATGATGGAGCCCAGGAAGCCTAAAGGGAAGTACTTCCTTTTCTTGCACCTTACCATGCTTTGCTACTCCAGTTTTCCCTCTCTCCTTCTGATTATGCTGCCCCAAATAGCTTCCAAATCCCAACTCAAACCCCTCCTCCGTGGAGCTTTCCCTAGTTGCTTTACAGTTGTCTTTATTCTCTGAACTGCTCAAACTTTTCCTTTGTCCCAGAGCTTTAAAACTTGAGTGTGTGCTGTGCATTTCTGTTGTCTTGTGAGGGCTCCAGGTGTTCCTTCCAGAGTGAGACCTGTTTTCCATACTTTCTTGCATTTGTCATGGCAGTGGCTCTCACGCCATGAAACAGGGGCCTCACAAAATAAGAAACACATAAATGGCGCTTAAATAATTGAAAAGGTGTTGGACCTCATTGTCATAAGAGATGTGTGAAGGGCTGTAGGCGTAGCTCAGTGGTAGAGCACTTATGTGTGAGGCCCTGGGCTCATCTCTAGTATGGTAAAAGAAAGATAGGTGATAGATAGATAGATAGATAGATAGATAGATAATGAGTGATAGATTAATAGAAGATAGATAGCAAGTATTAGGAAAGATCAATTACAAATGATAGATTAATTCTATTATTAAATTGATGATAGACAAATAGAAGGTAGAAGATAGAAGTAGACAAATGACAGATAAGTAGGTAGACATATAGAAAGATAGATAGATAGATAGATAGATAGATAGATAGATAGATAGATAGATAGACAGACAGACAGAATCTCTCTGTGTTACTATTTGTTACCTGTCAGATAAGCAGAAATCCAAACATGTGACCACATTTGCACAAAGCTGTAGGGGAAGGAACCTTTCTCATGCTGCTGATGGGAATGTAAATGAAGCAGTCCTTACAGAGAAAAATTTGGCATCATCTAACGGTATTACACAGACATTCTTTTTGGCCCAGGAATCTCACTTTTGGGAATCCATCCTGAAGATGCACTGGCAAGAATCCCAAGTGCTGCATATTCAAAGCTATTCTCGCTGTGCTATTTATGAAAGCAAGTCTGAAGAAACCCAGTGTCAGTCAACAAAGGCCTGGCTAGATCACTATGGAGCAGCCATATCAAAGGGGCCTGGGCAGGACTGAGGATCACTCCTGGCTGTTCTGAACGCTCTTCAGGATCTGTTGCTGAATGGACAAAGCAAAATGAAGGAAATGTACATGACAGACACCATTTGTGCAAGAAAGGAGTGGATAAAATTACCTATTTGCTTATATTTTCAAAATGAAATAACGAGATTAAACTGTAAAATAATGAAAAGTATATATGAAGGGAAAGTTGGGGGAAGGGTGGCAAGATTTGCCCAAATATCTTCATGCCCTTTATAGTTTATAGTCCTAACTTTGGAATCAATTATTTTATACAGTTCAAAACAAAATTAAGGGCCCAGTAAGTTCTGTGTCTAGAGAGGGAAGACCAGGATTAAAGTGCCACTTTCTTCAAGTTCTGTCAAGGATACATACTCCTAATGTCACTTACTGCTATTGATTTTTTAAAAATAAAATTTGAAGTTGGCCTACAAAACAACACATCTTGTTTGTGTAAAACAATGAGTTTTGTTATCACGTCTTTGTGTGTGTGTGTGTGTGTGTGTGTGTGTGTGTGTGTGTGTGTGTGTACTTCATTTGAATTCACTCCTCTACCTCCAGGGCCCCTCTTCCCAGATGATTCCTTTCCTTTCCACACATAGTCACCCCTTGCACTCTCATGTCACATGTATCCAAATTCCCTGACACCCTCTTTTCTCACCTTTGGTGCTCACATCAACCCCCTCATTGCTTAGTGCTTGTCGGAATTCTCTGCTCGTTTTCCCTCCATGCAGCATTCATAGGAAGATGAGGTCACTATGTACAGCCCACAGCTAAGAGGTTCATTTCTTCAGGGCTGGAGATCCATAAAGATTGCTTAGAATGGGAGAAGAAATCCTTCCCTTCATGTTCATGCTCATTTATTTATTAAAAGTTGTGTGTCTGTGTGGCAGGGTGGCTCAGTGGATAAGGGTGTTTTCTGCCAAACCTGGAGACCTGAGTTTGATCCCAGGAATCCATGAGGTGGAGAAAACCAACTCCTGAAAGTTTTTCTCTGATCTCCAAATGCTTATGACACATGCACGCATACATGGGTACACATGTTTGTTTTTTTCTTCAATATAGGCTCTAATGTATTAGTTGAAGCTTGCAGTTACTATCCAGTTTTGATCCCTGGGAGTTTTTCAGTTTGTCTCTGTGTCCCTTAGACATATCTCCATAATGTCCTTTTAAAATAGCTCTTTCTTTCTCTCTGTCATTGTCAGATGTGCTGGGACTGTCTTCTCCACTTCTTGTCCCATTAGAAGCAGTCATTTCTCTGAGAAGCCCTGGTCTCTTTGATTGGTGAATGGTATTAAACACTGTGATCTGAACGGTGTGTTGCTTGTTGCTATGGGGCCGACATAACAAGGAAAGAGAGGTCTGTGCAGCAACCTGTGTGGACAGACACAGTGGTGGATATTTCTATGCATGCCCACCCCTGTCTATATTAAGCTAAGCTTGAGTTCACAAGAGCAGCTCTTGCTCCAGGCCATCTCCACATGAATCCTTCTGGCCTCCTCTAACTCTAACAGAGAGGCGACTCCATGCTGCTTACAGAACTGTTCGGTTCCCCTACACATTCGTTGCCATTTCTGTTTGTTTGTTTGTTTGTTTGTTTTTAATGTTTTCCTTCATGTTTTAAAAGTTGCATTCATTTATTCTGTATGTATGTGTGCGGGTATGTGTGTGGGTATGTGCATACCACAGCATAGGTGTGGACAATGAAGAAAATGGGTGAGACTTGGTTCTCTTTGTCTACAATGTGAGTCCTGGGAGTTGAACTCAGGTAGTCAAGGCTTGGTGGCAAGTGCTCTTACCCACTGTGGATGTAGCTCAGTTGGCAGATTGCTTGCCTGTAATGCATGAAGTAATCCTAGGGCTTAGAAGGTAGAGGTAGGATCAGCTGGTAAGGTGCCTGCCATACAACAATAAGGTCCTGAGTTCAATCCCAGCACCCACATGATAACTTACAAGTAATGGTGTGGGACTGAGGTGTGGGGGGAACTCAGTGGTACCTTCACCATTTTTTTATATCTATGTAGTGGTTTGAATATGCTTGGCCCATGGGAAGTGGCACTGTTAGGAGGTGTGGCCTTGATGGAGGAGGTGTGTCACTGTGTAGACAGATTCTGAGGGCTCCTACTGCTCAAGCTCCAGTATGGAAGAGACAATCTCTCTTGGTTGCCTTCAGATCAAAATGTAGAACTCCCAGCTCCTCCAGCACCAAGTCTGTCTGTAAGATACCATGCTTCCCGTAATGATGATAATGGACTGAACCTCTAAAACTGTAAGCCAGTTCCAATTAAACATTTTACTTTATAAGAGTCACTGTGGTCATGCTGTCTCTTCACAGCAATGGAAACCCTAACTAAGACTGTGGGACAAGCAGACTGTGTCACCAGACAGAAGAACTAGTAAGGCTGAGCAGACGCAAACCCTGGGGGATCTTAGAATGGAGAACAGCAGGTGTGGAACCAGCTCCCTGCCAAACTATCTGATCTGGAACATGTAACCATGACATGCCTCTGAGAGGACTATAACATGTAGCATGAAAATCTGGAGTTCTCCATGCTACTGAGGAATCTAGATAGGCCCCAAGTTTAGTTAACAAGCTTCCCTTCCTGGACATTTAATCCCTGGTTCACCCTGACTGAGGTGTATACATCCACCATCAAATAAAACAGTTTGGACAAGTAAGGACCATCTCTTTAATCAAGGATCACCGTGTGCGTGTGTGTGCGTGGTGGGGGGGTCTTCATCATTAAAGAGCTGCACCTAAATCTCCCTGAGAAGGCCTTCTCTTTTCTAGCCCCTCCCTACTCTCTGCACAGAACCAAAAAGGATTCCATCCCTGTCCAGGGCTCAGCTATACCCTTCCTGCCTTGTGGGTGGATGCCCTGAGGGCATCTGGGTACTCAGGAGACCAGGAATCAGCATCTGTCTCAGACTCCACTGTTTCTCACCCAGGAAAACACAGACCGAGACACCTATTATGGATTGTGTTCTGCCTCCCCCAGCAGCTTGCCAGTGGAGCCTGGGTAGCCCAGCAGTGAGGCAGACACACAACCTGGCGTAAGACAATCTAAGATATGATAAAAATTGGAAGTAAAAAATATTTGATTTGAAAACTAACTGACCTGTGTATCAAGTTGATTCTATAGATGAAAGAGGAGACTTTTTAAATGACTTTGAATCCCTGTGTCCTGAAAACAAACATAGACACAAAGAAACCTTAGATCTCTTCAGTACCATTAGTGCTGATCAAACTTTTTTGTACCAGTTTGCTGGTGTGGGGAGAGAGACAAACACACAAGAGAAAGTAGATACAAATAAAATAAGACAAAAACATAGTCAGTCTGGCAAGGCGGCTCAGTGAGTGGAGTCATTTGCCACCAATCCTGGTAACTTGAGTTCAGTCCTAGGATCCAGGGTTGTCTTCTGATCTCCATAGAAAGTGTATCCCCCACAAATAAATACATAAAATGTATTTTTTAAACTTAAAACCTTTGTTTAAATTGGTACTGGAAAGATGGCTTAGTAGTTAAGACATTAGTTGCTCTCTCAGAAGACCTGGGTTTGGTTTTACAGACCCCACATGGTGCCTCACAACTATCTTTAACTCCATTCCCAAGGAATCCAATGCCCTATTCTGATCTCCATGGGCACCAGACATGCATGTGGTACACATACATACAGGTAAAACACCCACACACATAAAAAAATTCTTTACAAGAATCTTTACTTAGATAAGTTCATAAATCGGGATTTCTTTCTCTAAATACTGTGCATTTCTGAGCTCTGTCCACTGAAAATGCCCAGGATGAGCAACGAGAGAACCTAGAGACAAGAATGTAGCATCTACTGTTTTCCATTAAAGAGTCAGAACTCCTTGGAGATGTGGCTAATTGTAAATCTGAGGTCGAGGAGCTAGAACATCTCCTGTTACCCCTGAAGTCAAGGAACTACTGAGACTATTACATCATGTCAAGCAAAACACAACACAGCACAGAAGAACCATGGACAGTGACTTTCATGGGCCACAGAGGACTGAGCCCTGAGCATGAGAAAAAGTAACTTGACTAGATTCAACAACACCAAATATGTAAAAATTTATGAGCCCATACTATCCCTCCTCCACAAGAAAGAAAACTTCGTTTTCTGTCTTTGGGGAATCTTAAAGCATCAATTGTTGAGATAAAATGAAAATTAAGGCAGGTATGGTAGGTGGCACACGTCTTTAATCCCAGTACTGGGAGGCAGAAGCAGAAGGACCCCTTTTGAAATTACAACTAGCCTGGTCTACATAGTGAATTCTAAGCCAGCCAGGACTACAATAGTGAGACTCTGAAGAGAGGGGGGAGGGGAAAAAGAGGAAGAGGAGGAGGAGGGGGAAGAGGAGGAAGAGAAGGCGGTGGAGGAAGAAGAAGAAGAGGAAGAGGAAGAGGAGGAAGAAAAGAGAAATATGAAAGAGAGAGACAGAGAGAGGGAGGAGAGGAAGAAAAGAAGGGAAAGGGAAAGAAAAGTGGGTGTCTAGAGAAAGGTGGTTCATTAGTTAAGAGCACTGGCTCTTCTGTGGGACCCAGGTTCAATTCCCAGCACCCACATGATGGTTCACAACTGTAACTCTAATCCCAGGGTATACAGTGCTCTTCTCTAGCCTCCCTGTGTGCACCATGCATGCATGTGGTACATAGACATTTATGCAGACTAAAACCCACACACATAAAAACAAAGAAAAATTTGTAAAGTGAAAAAGAAAATTAAAAGGAAATAATAAAGTTATCAAAGTTATCATACCTCTTCCTGGACAGAGTGTATTTTTTGATAACAAAAAAAGAAAAAGAAAAAGAAAGAAAGAAAGAAAGAGAGAGAAACCAGTGACCCAACCAAACACATAATGTGAATCCTGTCAGACATTCCAATTTGAATGAGCCAAACACAAAAAAGAAGTTTCAGAGACACTGCAGACACCTGGATATGGACTGGAAATTTGACCCTATAAGATTGTGGAGCCAGGAGTGACAGCACATCCCTGTAATCTTGGCAGCTGTGAGGTGGAAGCAAGAGACTCTGGAGTTCAAGGTCATCCTCTGCCACATAATGAGTTTGGAGCCAGTCTAGGTTTCATGAGACCCAGTCTCAAAAATATAATAAAGAAGATAAGGAGATTATAGGTAATGTTTCGGGTGATAATGGCACTGGGCTTCTATCACAACAACTAAAAGTCTATATATGCTAAAGGGACATGTGGAAGGAGAGATGGGTGAGACACAATGCATTTGGATCACTTTATAATATTATAGTCCCCCACCAGAAAACCTCACAGAGCTTAATAATGGGCACATTAGTCTGCTAGGCTCTTCTTTGTAAGGTTGGGTATGTTTGAACATAACTGCAATAAGCAGTAAAATAATTAAGTATTTTTTCAACAATTGTCCCAGGATTGTGGGCCCTAAGGAGATTGTGACTCCAAATTGTGGTTCTTTTAAGACAAGAGAAGATGCTGGCTCAGCTGATCCGGGACCAGCAGAGAGACAGCTATAGTCAACCTTGCTGTATGGGTTGGAAACAAGCCCTTCTAGCACTGGTTTTCAACCTTCTAGCGCTGCGGCCCTTTAATACAGTTCTCCATGTTGTGGTGACCCCCTCAAACATGAAATTATTTCACTCCTACTTTAAACCTGTAATTTTGTTCCTGTTATAAATCATAATAAATATCTGATATGCAGGACATCTGATAGGCGATCGAAACCCAGAGGGTGAGAACTACTGTCTTACAGGTATTTATTGACTGAAGATGAAGATTCTGTTCTGATCAGGAATTGAACTTGGAAAATTTTAGCATCCAAAAAAAGGGCAGAGAGAAAACATGTTGCCCAGGATGCTCAACTCCTAGGATTGTATAACAAAATCTTTCTGTCATTTCCAGAGCAAGGCATTCTGGGTTCTCCAAACTCACTAACTGAAGGGTAGGCTGTATTCTGAGACTTGCTAAGTGGGCGCCCTCCCTCTCTGGCTGCTGGCTGTATGTGTGTGGCTAGTTTCTTTTTAGTATGGCGTGTTACAACATCCAGCAGCCTCCCTCTTTTCTACCCAAACTCCAAAAATGGTATAATTTGGGGGCTTATGACCCTTCCATCCTTTCAATTTGTCTGCGTGCATATTTTAGCTCAGTTTCCAGCAGCAATAAAGAAGGAAATCGGCGGAGCGCTCACTGCTGTGAGCAGTCCCCTAAGATGTCTGAGAAAGCAGATATGTTTAGGTAAACCAGAAGTGAGAATCCTCCAGGGGAGCCTCAGCCACTGAGTTTAATTGGGCGGCAGCTGCTTTCTCTCCTCCCTCCCTCGCTTCTGATTCAGCTTGCAGACAACAGGGATTTGCCAGTTAATTGGCTGTTCCCAGGATTGTCATTCACTTAGGTCCTCTTCCCAGTCTTTGTAACTACAAAATGCTTCTCTTAAAATAATTTACTTACATGTGGCTCCCAAGGACACTGGTTGGTCCCTCAGACCTTTAGGATTTGTGGAAGGGAAGCAAATGTGCACAGGGGATGGTGTGTATTGTAGGATTTGGGGTGCTGTTGTAGAAAGTCAGTGCAACTGGGGACCAATGTCCTGGGTTATGCATTATATAAAGGTGTTGGACTTGGTTCAAGTCTCAGAACCAGTTGAACAGGTTGAGGAAGTTTCTTTCTTTTTTTTTCACCTTCCATCTGAACAGAGGGAACTTTCAACTTCATCAGGTGAATGGTTTACTTGGAAGTGGTGAGAAAGGTCAGCAGGCTGGGGGATAGATTTCACAGCTCTATCTATCATCCTTTCAATAGGTGCTAGGCCCCCAAACAGATGCAAAGCCACAGAAATAAGCAAGAGGCCCACTGGGCACACCAGCTAGCAATGCAGCTTTAGAGTTTAGCTGCCGATGGCTTTTTAAGTTGGCTGGCTACTGACATTAAACATAGTGGGGACCATTGCCAACATCAATACATCATGTGTGTTTGTATGCTTGCCTGCCTCGAGTTGCATTATGGTACTGAGTTTGGGTGGTCACTCTGACTTCTCTCCTGACTTTACTCAATGCCAAACTACTGCCCAGCCTTCTGACAAACTATCCTAGGGCTTTCTGCACTGCTCAGCTTGGTGGAAAGTTCCAGAATAATTCAGAGAGTGTTTTTCTTTGGATTGTTTTGTCTTTTTTTTTTTTTTTTTTTTTTAATTGGGAATTTTGCCATGCAGGAATTCTAATTGGTTCCTAGGAGATGAGATGATTCTTTTGGCTCCAACAACCTCCACAACATTTCAGCAAGGCCATTCTCTGTTTACCAAATGAATACACTGGCCCCAGGAGCCAAGTTGAAATCAGTTCCAGGCCTCTCCGCTAAAGAAGAAAAGAATTCTATAAGTTATAAATCAACAGGAAAGTCTGGGGGTTGAGTTTCAATAAGTCTCTTTTAACTGCAGAGTTGATGCCGATGGTGTGTGAGGTCAAGTGGATCACAGTTAAGTGTCTTCTTGTTAATATGCCCAGTGTGCCTCTACCTCAGTTGATGTCTCAGTTGCCTCTCCACTACCCTCTCCTGCTACTCAAAGTAGGGAAAAGGAATGTTTAAAGATCCTAATGTTGGTACTGGAGAGGTGGCTCAGTGGTTAAGGGTGCTTGCAGCTCCTTTGAAGACCTGAATTCAGTTCCTAGCACCCAGACAGGGCAGCTCACAACCACCTGTAACTCCAGCTCTGGGGCCCAACATCCTTTGCTGGCTTCCAGAGGCACTGCACACACCTACATGTAAACATAGACACACAGACACATAATTAAAATTAAAATCATCTTTGTTGGTTTTGTTGTTTGAGAGAAGGACTTACTATATAGCTTTAGCCTGAAACTCACTCTGTAGACCAGCCTGGCCTCAAAATCAGAGAGCTCCACCTGCCTCTGCCTCCTAAGTACTGGAATTAAAGGTGTGTGCCACCACACTACCACACCATCTCGTGTGACTAAACAAAATCTTAAAATAAATAGAGATGGATAGATAGATGATAGATAGGTAGATACTTACATAGATGTATGTATGTATGTATGTATGTATGTATGTATGTATGAATGTATGTATGTATATATATACATACTTAGATCCCAGTGTGGGGTAAGAGAGATGACTCAGCAAGTAAAGGCACTTGCCACCAACCCCGATATGACCTGAGTTTTATTCCCTGGATCCATATGGTGGAAGGAGAGAACCAAGTCTTGAATGTTGACCTCTAATCTCCTAATATGACATAGCATGCACATACCCACACACATGTATGCACATACACACAGATAAATAAATGTGATCTTAAAAAGATGCTAGTGTCTAGTGTCTAGGCCCTTCCCTACACCAATGACACCTCTCTTGGTGGGGTAGGGGGCACTTTATTGCTTCAGTTCTTCAGCTCGTTCCAAGGTAACACACGTGTCAAGAACCATCCGTCTCTGCGGTAGAAAGAACACATTAGCATTCCCAACCCTTCCTTTCCACTCATGAGTTTGCTAGTTTACAAAGTCAGGGATGTCTCTATGCTGCAATGATTGGAGCTCAAAATTCTATGATTCTCTTTCAACTCTCTCCGCTGGAAGCAAGGTGCATCCCGGGAGCCAGCTACTTTTCCATCACACCTAGGTCTTCTCAAAAGCTGGCTGCCACCTAAGAAGATCTATCTAATCGGGTCAGCATGTTGGTGAGTTCAGATTGCCTTACCCAGCTTAAGTAAATAAGTAGTGTTGGTTTACAGAGGAAAAATACAAGTTCCCTGGCGTGTCTGATACGTGTGGGCCTACCATCTAGCTTCAGGTGTGCAGTGGAATTTTTCCTAATGCATATTTAAGTTCCCTGGTGTGCAGTTTCCAGCTCCTCTGATGTTCAGTTAATTGGAAACGCACCTTATACTCTGGAAAGCCTTAAAATAAAAATCGATCCCACCTCTTTGTCCCAATGGTGGAAATTTAAATAACTACAAAGCTAAGGAGACTGTTAACCAAAATGTGTACTTGGGGTCTGGCCTGTACTTTAACTAGATGTTATTGGAGTTGGAGAGAGAGAGAGAGAGAGAGAGAGAGAGAGAGAGAGAGGTTTTAACTCCTGAACTAAGCACAATTAGTTAAGCATAAAGGAAATTTAAAGGAATGCTAATTGCTTTAAAAAAGATAAATTGAATTGAACCAGAGAAGCAGAAAATTACCTTTGTTGAGAATCATCTTGGTTGTTTAAGAAGGGGAGGGCTTGTTGAATTGGAACAACTGACTGCACACAGCTGAGAGGATCTTACCTCTTTCCCCACCAACCATAAATCCCAAGGAGAAAATTTCAAGTTTGCAATGTCACCCAGGGAAAGCCAGGTGGGGATTCCCCAGACCATGGTAAGCCTCCTGCACAGCCAACACCCGTGCCAGTTTTTGTCTTCCTGTCTCTTGGCCAGGACTCTCAATGTCATTTGTAAATGTTATCTCTAAGGGTGTGTGGAAAAACTGTCTAAGCAAAGGTAATTGAAATTCGGTCTTAGTTTTAAATAGGCCTTCGGGCAGGGGTGAAGGAGTGTGTTCTCTTCTGTGAACTCTACAGACCTTGAGGGTGTGTGCGTTACTCATAAAATGAGTCCAATATGTGTGGGAGAGATAGTATTTATAGCTTTTGGAGTCCTGCTAAGGAGATAGCAAACTGAGACAAAACTTGGCGTGACCTAGTACAAAGTATTCAGACCATGGTGGCTTGCTCCCATACATGGTGGGCAGAATATCACAGAGATAGGAGCATGCCTCAGAACGGGTTCTTTCCTTCATGGTATACAGAAAGCAGAGAGAGAAAGGGAAAGAGGCCCGAGGCTGATGCTTGTCCCAGGAGGAGGCATGTAGAAAAGCTGCCCTTCCTTCCTCCAGAGAATTCTGAGAGCTGAGGATACACTTGACTTATTCAGTATGGTATGCAAATGGTCCTTGATTTCCCCCTCAAATATCTGTGCACACAAGTGACAAAAATTTGGGAAGCCTTCCTTAGTAAATCCCACTGGAAACTGCTGAACTTCTCCACCCTGTATGTACCCATGGCTCTCACACCAACTGTCTTTCTTCTGTCGTCTCCATCTCCCCCTCTCCTTTGGCATTCACACCCAGGGCCATGGCCTCCAATGCTCAGATCCAGATGAACTGCTCAGGGTTATCCTTGAGCTTCTCACTAAAACCTCCAACTGTCTGCCTGACACTTGCCCTTGGCCATCTGAACCCTAACTCATCTGAAAAGAGCCTTGACTCCTTCCCTCCTTACGTAAGTCCTCAGTGGTAGTCAACTGTCTCATCACTGCCAGCACATACCTGAAAGGAAGAGCTGAGGCTGAAAGATATACTCTGGCTCTGGTTTCAGAGAGATTGGTCCCAGTCTCTGGGCCTCATGATCACGTAGGGACAGAACCTCCTGGTGACTGGGACATGTAGTGACAATCTGTTCACCTCATGGTCTACAGGGACAGGGAGAGGGAATGGGGCCAGGAACCTAACCTGATAGAGCTCCCAAAGCCCTTCACCCCAGTGACTTACTTCCTCCTGCAAGACCCTGCAGTGTGAAGTTTCCAGAAACTCCTAAAACAGTGCAGCAGCTACAGACTGCTTGTGGGGACATCTACTCAACCGGAGCGCTCTCTGTTGTATCATCTCCAAATGTCTTTCTTCTTTCTATTCTCTCTCTTTCCCTCTCCTTCTCTTTCTTCCTCATTCTCTCACGCTCTCTTTTGCTCACTCTCTTGCTCTCTCTCACTCTCGCTGTCTCTTGCTTTCTTGTGCTCTCTCTCTCTCTCTCTCTCTCTCTCTCTCTCTCATCTCCATTTCTTCTCTCCACTCTGTCCCTACCGCAGCCTCTGGCTACTCTCACTCTGCTCTCCCTTGCTCTCCACAATGGATTCTCCACACAGTGGCCAGCGTGAACTTTACAGAATGTAAATCAGCTCCTGTTAAGCGCCTGATTACAACCCTGCCATGTTGCACTTGGAGCGAAGGGTGTCTTTCTGTAAAACACCACAGAAAGCAGATGGATGGAGGAAAACTGCCTGCATAACTTTCCCAGCGGCCACATTTATTGACAGCTTTCAGTAAAACCCAACCCACAGTGGAAACCAGAAACAGAAGAGAATTTCCTTAGTCTGATTAAATTGAGCAAATGCATTTTTCATTTATTATTTTAAGTATATGTGTGATATATATATATATGTATATCTATGTATATATACATACATACATATATATACATATATATACATATATAGATACATATATATATATATATATGTTATATATGTGTGTACTGTATGTCTACATGTGCCCTTTGAGGCCAGAAGAGGTCAGATCCTCTGGAACTTGAGTTATGGGAGGTGGTGAGCTGCCTGCTGTGGGTGCTGGTGACTGAACCTAGAAGCATCAGATGCTCTTAACTGCTGCATCCTGTCACTGGCCCCCTAAATGCATCAAGGCATGCAGGGTGGGGGGGTAATGCAAAAGTAAAAGAACTCTATCCCACCATTCAGAAGGCTAAGGCAGGGGGATGACAACTCTGATGATTCAGTAGAACACTGAATCAGTAGAATTAAGGACTAAGAGAGAGGGAAGAGGTTACAGGCTAGGGAACAAGTCAGACGGTGGCACTTCTAATGTTACCAGTGAAGTGTTGGCTTCTGCTTAGCTGTAGGTTCGTTATGTTCTCTATACCTGTTGGGGTTTAGGTTGCCTGAAGTATTTCATCATGACTTGTTTTTGTTTTTTTATTGAGTACTAGCAGGGTTGGGAGCTGTGGGGGAGAGGGATGTGCTGAGCCTGAACTTAAAGAGCGAACATGAAGGGGGAGGGAGTCCTTGGCCTCTTACACTGACTAAGTGGGATATGAGAAAGGAAGGGGAAGGAACCTTGGGCGCTGCATGGGTGACTGACGAAGTCACATGGGAAAGGAGCAGGCTTCAGAGTCAGGGGCTGAAGACTCTGGCTCAGTTTTAACAAGTTGTTTCCAAAGTGTTGGTTGATGTTCAAGGCACAGAAAAGACAGAGGAAAGGACCTGAGGAGATGGCTCGGTGGGTAAGAGCACTCACTGCTCAAGCATAAGGATCAGAGTCCAAATCCGCAGAACTGAAATGAAAGCCAGGCATGGCCTCTCATGGCTTAATCCCAGCGTGCAGGTGGAGACAGGTGGATCATGGGAACTCACTGGCCACCTAGACTAGCTGAAGTTTCATGTTCAAGCAAGAGATTCTATTTTGTCTCAAGAGAACAAGGTGGAGAATGATAGAATAGGACACCTGACATCCTCTTCTGACCTCTGTATGCAGGTACATGAGCACACGCACCCTCCATACATAAAGCACACACACACCACATATATGCACAAAAAAGAGGAAAGAGACGAAATGTGTATGACATCTATTATAATCTGTAACACTCAGACTCAGCTCATGAAGATTGCCTTCTTTCTGATCTGATAGCAGGGGCAGGACCCCAGAATGAAGATAAAATCACATTCTGCAGCATCTTGGTGCATAGGGCTACCCATGCTCCTGGACACCAAGCTAAGTTCCCTGAAACTACTGTCTCTCAAGGAGACACCTGCTCTGGCCAACTGCACAGATGGCTCTGGGGTTGTCAGTGGAGAGTGGCCTAGAAAAACGCTGGTCAGCAGCACCTCTTCTTCCTGAACAAACTAGATTTAAAAACTAACCTTGATTTATACAGGGGTTTGAGACAGTGTGATGCTCTCCTAACCCCCCCCCCCCACACACACACACCTAGCTTCTCCCATTACTAACATATTATTACATCAATGTATTTGTCACAGTTGGTGAGTCAGAATTGATACACCATTTCTAATTAAAAGCCATACGTTTAGATATCACATCTCCTATTCAGACTTTCCTTGCTTTCAACCTTAATAGTTCAGAGCAATGTTGGTCAGGAATTTTGTAGAACATTCTGCAGCTGGAATTTGTCTGATCTTCTCTCCCTTCTGTTTTTAAGTGGTAGAGGCTGCTCCCTTGCCTCAGTGGCTGGAACAGCCCTGTTAAGTCTGAGACAAGGCAAGAAGAGCCTGAAGGCATCTCTATGAGGGTGCTATTGGGTCTGAGAGCTGGATTTCAGAACAATCCCTCATTGATAGACCAGGAAGCTGCTTTGGGCTCCACGCCTCTTTTTCTATGAGATCCTCTGCATTGCACACCAGTGCCAGTGGCACGCAGCTCTTTCCCACGTGAGTTTCCTGCTCTACAGGCTCCACAAGCAGACAGGCTTTCCTATTGTTCTGCTTTCTCCCACCCTCTGCAGCCATACACTTGAGTTCATGATCACAGAACAAATGAAACTGAGTTCTGGACCTCTTGGGTCCATCAAGGTCTTCTTTGGGAAGTTAGGCAGAAGCAATACATCCCACAGTCTTATGGAGCCCTGACACAAGGCAGTGTAGAATGCATATGCTCTACATGAAGGTTTATAGATTATAGTTCTGCTATACATTTTCTTGTATAGGGACTCTGGGAAGACACCCACAATTCTCAGGTTTGTTGAGTCCCAGACTCTGCCCTCAGCAGTTCCTGGTTCATCTTGGCTGAGGATGACCATTGTAGCCTATGGTGTTCTTCTAGTAGCATGGTCTCTGTGATAGCTGGCTTTAGTCAACTTGACACAAGTCATTTATGAAGAAGGAAAACTCAACTGAGAAAATGCCCCCACCAGACTGGCCTGTGGACAGCTCTGTGATGCATTTTCTTGACTATCATTGATGTGGGATGGTTCAACTCTTTATGGGTAGTGCCACCCCTGGGCTAGTGGTCCTGGGTGCTATAAGAAAGCAGGCTAAGCAAGTCCTGAGGAACAAGCTAGTAAGCAGTAAGCCATGGCCTCTTCATCAGCTCCTGCCTCCGAGTTTCTGCCCTGACTTCCTCTGATGAACCGTGATGTGGAAATATAAACCCAAAAGTGCTTTCCTTCACCAGGATGCTTTTGGTCATTTTCATCCCAGCAGTAGAAATCCTGAAACAGCCTTGTTGGCAAATGCTTCCCTTTTATACTCTGTGAAATGGGATACTACTGAACTCAGACTGTAGAGAGGCTTAGATGAGGCTAAGCCAGCAGGATTAGTGTTTATAGTTAATACTATTCCTGTAATGTTGCTTTCATTAGCAGGTATTGGCAAGGCTCGCTTCCCTTCTCATGTACCATGACACACTTTTAAACCATTGGTGGGAAGACACCCAGAGTCCATATTATCTGATGCACTGGCCACAGAGCAACATTTATAGGCCAACTGAGCTGCAGGAAGTAGTTGAAACTCAAAATAACCTGTAGGTTAAGGTACCTTGGCCTGTCTGGTTTGCCTAGACTGGAGAGCAGGAGTCTTACGGCTTGCAAGGGAGGTCCCCCACATTCTTGTGCTGGGCAGCATTTCAAAGTACAGGTAGCCCAGAGTAGATATCAAAATCAATGTACTATGCTATGACAAAGGACAAAAGAAGCTGTTTGGCGGCACTTGTACCTGTCACCTCAACACTACGGAATGTGGAGAAGGGAGGGTGACTAGGCCTTCGCCCCACTAACCCAGCCCAAGCTGTCAGCTCTGAGTTCAGTGACAGACTGTGTCTCAAGGGTCTCCTTTTCCTGCCCCCACTTAAGAGTTAGCAATTAAGAAAATAAATATGGAAAAGTCAGACATGGTACTATATACGTATAATCCTAGCACTGAGAAGGCAAAGACAAGAGGATTGCTGAATGTTTGAAGCCAGCCTAGCAAGACTTTATCTCAAAAATGGCAAAAAGGGGGTGGGGGGGCAGCTAGAGAGGTGCTTCAGTAGCAAAATGCTCACCATGAATGTGACTCTCAGTGCTGACAGAGAGTGCTGGGAATGTGCCTCATATCTGTAACCCCAGTGCTGGGGCTGGGGGTGGAGACAAGTAGATTCATTCTCTGGGGTTCACTGAGCAGCTAACTTCCCACCTTTGTAGACCTCCATGCCATTGTGAGACCCTGTCTCAAAAAACAAAGTAGATGGCTCCTGAGAAACAACCCCATGAGGCTGCCCTCTGGCTTTGGCACATGCACACACAGAGAGACACACACAGACACAACACACACATGTGCACACTCACCTGTACATTCTGTGTACTCACATAGGAATACACACCTACACACACACACACACACACACACACACACACACACACACACACACACGAAAGATAACCAAACAAATCCAGCCATCCCTGAAACCATGCAGCAGGCGACAGCAGGGAGACATAACTCAGTATCAGTGCTGAGGGTGCAGGGCGGTGGGTGACAGGCTGCGGGGTCAGAGGAGGATGAACTTAGCCCTGGACAAGTAACAAGGTTTCATCTGGCGTTCCATGGACACGTATGACCACTAAGGTTCAGTAAAGCCTAAAGAGCTAGTTCAGGGAGTGGTAGCAAGGGGCTACTTAAACTTGGAGCCTTTTGATCAACCCTCTCAACACTCTCCAGAGTTCTCCTCCCCTCAGCACAGGGTTGGGCGCTCTTGACCCAACCCCCCACCCCAATGTATTTCAAGTCCTACCCTCTGAAGCTCTCTGAGCTCCCCACCTCCTCAGAGACTCTGGGACCTAGTTGCCATCACAGGCCTTTTTTTCTTATTCTGCCCCACCAATTTGTGAATTCTTTCCCTTTTTGGCATATCACCTTTATCTTCCAGTCCCCCATTCCCCAGAAGTCACTTCTATATCCATAGACACCAAGGGTGTGTGTGTGTGTGTGTGTGTGTGTGTGTGTGTGTGTGTGTGTGTGTTCCCAGGTACACACGCATGTCTGTCTGTCTGTCTCTAGGGCTCTCCTACAGAGAATCTTCTACAAGTAACTGTCTGCTACACAGTAAGATAAATTCTCAGGCACACTCCCACTGCCTACCCGAGTGGCACATACCCTCCCTGCCCCCCCAACCCCACCCCATGCTGGGAAAGAACCCAGAGCCTTGCATGTTAGGCCTGCACTCTATACTGCACCACACTTCCAGTCCCTGGTGGAGGTGGTTGCTGTTGTTGCTGTTGTTTTTTGTTTTGTTTGTTTGTTTGTTTGTTTGTTTGTTTTTGGTTTTGTTTTGTTTTAGTTTATCAAGACAGGGGTTCTCTGTATAGCCTTGGCTGTCCTGGAACTCACTCTGTAGACCAGGCTGGCCTCAAACTCAGAAATCTGCCTGCCTCTGCCTCCCAAGTGCTGGGATTAAAGGCGTGTGCCACCACCACCCTGTTGTTGTTGTTGTTGTTGTTGTTGTTGTTGTTGTTGTTGTTGTTGTTTTAATTAAGCAAATAGGTAGAAAGAATGAACATTCTCCTAGGGCCAAATCTTTGTGGAAGTGTGAGCCATGAAGGGCCTAGGAAACAAGGTGAAGACATGGTATAAAGTCAGAAGCTTCAGCTGCTGCCCAGAGTGCCTGGTGGGCGGGGCTGCCTCTGTGCAGTAGAACGTGTTGTGGCTGTTCCCTCAGCTTTTATTACCTGGCTGTGCGTGGGCTGTGAGAGCCCAGCTCCTGTCCCCAGGGCACCTTAAAAGAACATCAGTACCTCAACTCTCAAGTTCAAAGGTGGGAATACACAAGGTGTGTTTGGGGTGTGGGAAAAAGAGCAGAGTCAGGAAAAGAGGGGGAAGATGGTTGCCCAGAGCCAGGAAAGAAAGAACAGAAAGGGAGGGAGGAGAGGGAGCTAGGGGAATAGTTTATCTGAGGTACAGGAGAACCACCAGAGAGAGGGTGGGCTACAATCCCTTGCCCTATAATCATATGCAAATTTACTAAGGCCATGGGCTTCCATCAGAGTGTCGAAAATTCGGTGGCCGTGAGCAGCGAGCAGACAGACAACGGCGCTAGCAAACAGCTTGTGAGCAGGTTTTGGAGAACACTGCTCTGGCAACGGTGTGCAGCTAGAATGGAGTCTCACTAGTTTTGCTGGTGGAAAACATGTTCCATGGCAAGATAATGTGTAAATATTTGAAATCTGACATGTGGGTGTTTAATAAGATTGTCTGCCTCTCTGTGGAGGAGTTAAAAATGTTTACTTCTAATAGAGGCGGGCCCTGAGTCCGTACAGAGGCTGAGAGTTCAGGAAAGTACCCACTAGCTGCACGGCCTCTTTTGCTGACTGCCCCACAGCTGGCTCTGACTCTGCCCGAGGCTCTTAGCTCTTGGTCCTGCTTCCCCTCTCATTCCAGGTTCGCTGGGTGCTGGTCATCGATTTACTCATTCCACAAATATTTTCTTGAATGCTGACTACTGTGCCAGAGTGTGAGTCAAACCCAGCCTTGACCTCAAATAAACCACAGGCAGCAAGGGACAGAGATGGGGAGTTAGGCGATGGCAGCGTGTGGCTGAGAGCATCAGTGTGGGGGCAGGAGGGCAGTCCATATACCAGTGGGGGTGGGAGTGGGAAAGCAGCCAAAGCAGCCCATGTGTTTCTGAGCCCAGACGCATCCTGGCCTCTTTGAGTCTAACTCCTCTCAGCCATGAAGATGAGTCTTACATCAGGCGTCTGAGGACCAACCACTATCTGCTCCAAGTGCCTTTTTCCTTTCATTCTAAGCTCTAGGAGAAAAGAGCTAGCCTAAAGAGATGAGTTTGAAAACCTAGGAGATGGGGAGATGCTTCCATGGTTAAGAGCACTTGTTGCTCTTGCAGGGGACCCAGGTTTGAATCCCAGCTCCCACATACAGGCTCAAAACCATCTGTAACTCCAGTTCCAGGGGATCCAACACTCTCTTCTGACCTTTGCAGGAACCAGGATCACACATGGTACACACTCATGCATTCAGGCAAAACACACACATAAAATAAGTTAAAAAAAAAAAAAGCAAAACAATTACATTTGTCCTATCTGCCAGGGATGTTCCTCTGGATCAGCCACCTGGTAGATAACTCTTCTGCCCTCATTTTAGCTAACATCTGTGGCTAGATCTCCAGGGAAGAGCCCCTGGATAAGAGGGCCCCATTGCTGTCACATGTCAATCAAAGGCTGCGTGCCTGCCCACCCTTTCTGTCTGAATTTAATACCCTGCCCTTGAACACCTTGGCTGCCGAAAGGGTGCATGGGTTAGAGTTGTCTTGATCCTTTAGGGAGAAGTAAGGGGGAGCAGACATCACAGGAAACGAGGTATGGTGGCTCACGCCTAATGTTAGCACTCCAGAGGTTGAGGCAGTAGGATTGTTGTGAGTTCAAGAGCACCCTGGGTTATAACAGTGAGTTCCAGGCTTGTCTCACAAAAAGAAAAAAGTATGGAGAAAAGTGGTGGGTGGTGGGGTATAGGTGGGGTGTAGGTGGGGTGTAGGTGGAGGCTCATATGGTTGTAAAGACTGGCAAACCCTAAACCTGCAAAGCTAGGGGGCATCCTGGGAAGAGTTTGGTGTTCTGGCCATAGACTATCCTTGGACTCAATTCCACTACTTGGGTGATGCCTACTCCCATTACCGAGAGGAAACTATTTTAAGCAAAGCCCCATTGATATTAATTCAAATCCTGCCTCTAATATGCCCTCTCAGAAATATCTAGAATAAAAAAAAAAATCCAACAGCTGTGTATTGTGACCTAAGTAAGTTGACACGTACAATTATCTGCCCCAGCGCTGGCCTCCTGTGATGTTCCTCATCTGGGAGAGAGGCTGGGAAGGCGAAGGTGGGCATTGCACAAACCAGTAATGAGGACAGAGCCTCTCCTTCCCAATCAAAACCCCACCTAAGGGAGCGACCTTCTCCTTTCTTTCCTCTTTCTTCCTGTTCTAGGTGTTAAGTGAACATGGTAGAACATTTACTGAAGCAGCTCAGCTTGACCTGGGCGTCTTCCTCTCCTGTGACCTCGGGTGGCTTGCCTGGTAGCATACTTGATGATACCATTTACAAGATAATTTGCCACACTTCATAGCCCAGTGACCTGGCATTGAGATTTACAGTGGCACTGTGTCTTAGATGCTGCCTTCTTACTGTCTATAGGTCCTGGGCAATGGAGTCATGAAACTTAAATTAACACAGTGTATGCTGGGCCTGTGGGTTTTCCTCTGTTATTAATACTTAACAGTGTTCTACAAATATTAGTGTCTCTGGGACATCAGACATGAAAGATGCTATGGGATTACCCCTGTTCTGCAGTTCTGGTTGGTGGGTTACCAGAAGTCCAATAGCACCAGGAGGAGGCTCTGACATGCAGGAGAACCACAGATCCACCCCAATCCCTTTCTCCTGTGGGATCCCACCTCAGCCTA
The DNA here is from genome assembly GCA_030674055.1 of Rhabdomys pumilio. Classification (NCBI taxonomy): domain Eukaryota; kingdom Metazoa; phylum Chordata; class Mammalia; order Rodentia; family Muridae; genus Rhabdomys; species Rhabdomys pumilio. The sequence continues at coordinate 50,325,160 of JANHMN010000001.1, read as the reverse complement.
TCTCTCAGGTCCATGCAGGTTGGAAAGGGGGCCTTTGCTCTCCTGACATTTATAAGGTGGGTACTAGAGGGGAGTGGCACAGTTAGGATCCTTAGAAACAGGAACTCAGGGCTGGAGAGGTGGCTCAGCTGTTAGGCATACTTCCTGTCCTTCCAGACAACCTGAGATCAGTTTCCAGCACCCACATTAGAGGCTCACAACTGCTCAAAATTCCTGCTCCAGGTGACCTGAGACACTCTTTTCTGGCCTCCGTGGGTATCCACACAGAGACACACACAGACACAAGCATGATTTAAAAATAAAACAAATCTTAGAAATAAAATTAGGAACTTTTTCTTAATTTCCCATCATTTACATCCTGTGGGAACACTGTAAGTACTGGGGAGCACTATTAGCTGACTAGAAGCATTGGGAGCACCTGCTGAGATATCCCATGAGAGATTGTTTCAGCACACACACACACACACACACACACACACACACATACACACACACACACACCCCACACCCGCTGGGGGACAGAGACAAGGCTGTCAGTAACTGGTGCCTGCACCTAAGGAGTGACATTGGCTTTTTTCAGTTGATCCAGCAGAATTACTGGCACTGCAACTTTATTTCCCTTTGGGAAATGTTACTTCTTAAAGAATCTACTTCTTTATACACTGAGAGCCTCCTGTCCACACCATCCCCACTGGCACCTGATTCCTGGTCTTGTGCAGATGAGTGACGGGAAAGGTTTCTGTTTCCCCCATCCAGAACCGTGCGCAGTAGCTCACGAAGCATGCTCCTTAGATGTTGTGTCGCCCCAGGGTGGAAACCATTTCTTGTTCTCACACTCCTCAGTGTACACTCTCAGCCCCAATTAACTGTAAACACAAAAGATGAAGCGATCATCATACCACTCTTCGGAGACACCCATTTTCAACTCACACTTTCTTCCCAGAGTGTGGGAGGCACCTGTTGTGAAGGCAGTGTTGGGAAAGTGTGTGTAGCCATGTTCATAGACACTCCAACACACACACACACACTCACACACACGTACACACATGCACACATGCATACTACAACATACACACAAGCACATACACACACACACCAGCACATGCACATATATACACATATACACACACAAGCATGCACGTGCACACACACACACACACACACACACACACACACACACACACCCTTATGTGGGCCAGCCAAGAGTGGCTTTCTTCCTCCCTCAAGTTGTTCTGTCTAACATTCCTCTGGTCTTATCAGGAGAGGTGCTCCTGGCCTTCAGAGTGAGTGTTGTCAGTACAACAGGCAGTTAATTAGAGACAGTGTCTCCATGAATAAACATGCAAAATGTTAACTGCTGGGGTTCCAATAGCAACGGTCTATGCAATCTCTTTTTTCCTTTTAATCTATTATATAAACCTTTTGAAGAGTAGCCTAGGAAACAAATTCTGAAGAATGTTTTTCAGCCTCATATATTAGAGTAAATCAGCAATTTTCAGGTTAAGAACAACTTGGGGTACCAACCAGAGTTGATGCTAACCTACCTATGATACACAGGGTCCCTACAACAAACAGTTATGGAGCTGACAGTAAAATCCTCCAAGTCAAGTGGATATTTGGTCTGTCATTATTATGCCATTGTCTGGGAAAGCAAACACTCAGCAACTGTTAGCAAGCATCGTATATTGCAGACTAAAATATCTTCCAGGACAAAGGACTTTTCTGATGCAGGCTGTCTTCCGATATAGGTTTTCATACCATCATTTAAACATTTTTTTTTAACTTTTCCTTAAAGTGTGATCCCCCACTGATAACCACTTTTTTAATTACTCACAAAGGAATCGAGTTTTTATTCCTCTTGGCAAATAACAGTGCGGGAGCAGAAGACGCTACAAACTGCGTTAGATGAAGTAGCTGGCTCACTTGCCAGCTGGTTGCCGAAGATTGTGTTTTCTGCAAATGGCTCCACCAGTACTTCCCACCCTACCTAATGCTCTTCTTAAGACGCAAGTCTGGCATGGCTTCCCTATAGAGGTAGGCAGTCTCGTCCCTGCAGTGGAATCTAGGAGTGTTTATGACTAAAGTTAGGCCATGACCCAGGCCGTACAAGGAATGTAGCTCCCTTTGGTTCTCTTGGATCCTCGTCAAGTAGGGAGGATGCACAGGCAGCCACGTGTGTGGGTGCCCTAGCCAGCACCCCCAGTGAAGGTATTATGACAGCCAGCGTTAATCAGCAGACATGAGTGAGCAAGGCTGGTGGCTTCTTCCCTCGACCACAGAGTGACTCATCATCTCTAAATGTTTCCAAGCTTAGGACGGGTGGAGAGAGCTATCTATACATGGGCTTTCCAAGGGCCTAAAGAGGTTCTGTAAGCATAATAAAATTGTTTTAAACCACAAGGTTTTGGAATAATTGTCATGTAACAAGATAAGCATGGACTAGTAACTCTCCCTCAAATATGTAGATGTATTTTATGATGAAAGTTCTAAATCACTGCATGTTGGGGGCTTCCAGAAAAAGTGCTAAGTAGTCAAAAATACAAAGACTTCATTTTTCAATGCCACATATCTAACAAAAGGGTAAATGGGAAACATACTATTATTAGACTTCTCTCCTACACCTAAGGCAAACATCACTATTCAACCCCAGAACTCTTTCTGGAGAAACAAAGATCTGGCCTTAAAAAAACGATTCTCAAGAAAGCTCTCAGCACAACAAACAAGAGATTGGGGCTGACGGTTTGAAATCTCTTAGCCATGCTCAGAATTCTTTGTGGACACTAAAACTGGTTTTTGTAGATTTCTTCCCAGACAGGAGGATTTAATTATTATTTAATCAGGTGCACACACCAGATGTGTGTTTCACAGTGCTGACTGCAAAGTTTGTTATATCAGCTTAGCAGAAAACCGGTAGTGTCCTCTCATCACGAGGCCTGAGAATTTGGCCATAAAGTAATAGCAATCTGTTGGTGCCAAGAGCTACTCTTATTTTATTTTATTTTTTTAAATCTATTATTAAAAAAAAATCTCAACTCCGTGGTATATCAGAAAAATGTTTAACCCTTTTAAATTTTTGGAAAAGTCTCCGAAACAACTAAGCAGAGTCACACAATAAGATCAAACCTCAGGCTCCTCCCAGTGATTGCAGGTCCATCAATGCTGCAGCCCGGTTGCAGAAGTAGGGTCTTTGGGGTTATCTTGATGAGGCACACATTGTGGGGAGGGGCCATGTGCATGGTGGAGTGAGTGAGTTTTGATGTTTGTGCCATGCACATGTTTACAAGTCTGACAGAGTGAATGTTCCCTCTCTTTTTCAATTTTCTGTTTGTGAATTTGATGTCTTCAACCTCGAATTGACAGCTAAAGTCTCTCTCTCTCTCTCTCTCTCTCTCTTTCTCTCTCTCTCTCTTTCATCTACCAGGGATGCTGGAGGCCTGAAGTTGTTTATTTTGAAAAGGAATGTAATAACGGTTATTTGAAGAAAATGATTGAGGTGACTGAATTCCTGGGCAGGCAGGCAGGCAGGCCGCATGACTTGACTGAGGCACTATTTAACTGAATATTTTAAAGATTCTGGTGACAACCCCATCACCTCTCTCTTTTCATGGTACCTTTTTAGAAAACAAAACTTTGAATCAAGTCACCTGTAGAAGGGAGACAAGGCAGAGAGAAGGAGGGCTGAGTTTCTCAAACAGGCCTTTGGAGAACTTCTCTTTAAAACATTATTTAATCAAGGCAATAACCCGGAGAAAGGTGTTAGCTAAAAGTTGCATTCTGTACATCTCTGCCTGCCCTCCTGTTTCCTTTCTCCCTGTCAAATTCCCTTGTTGATCCACAAGTCCTTTCCCTGACAAACCAACAAACCGTGTCTCACGTTCATAGACTTGGGTAATGATTTTCCTCCACGATGTCCTCCAGACTCTTCATTGTACGTTCTTCTAGAGAATGGTGACTCCCTCATTAACTGTTCATCAACTAGTTCAAGGTCTTTTCCTGCTAACAGTTAATGCCTCCAAAAAAGAAAGATTATATCTGAGAACCAAATAAATCACAAGAAAACATATTTGCAGGACTGGAGAGAGGCTCGGTAGTTAGGAGCACTTGCTGCTCTGACAGAGGACCCAAGTTCAGTTCCCAGGATCCCACATGGCAGCTCAAAATGGTCTGTAGCTCTAGTTCTAGGGAGCCCAAGGCACACACATAGTACACGTACATAAATGCAGACAAGACACTCATACATGTATAATGAACATGTTTTAAAATCTTTTATTTAAAAATCAAATAGATTTAGGTGTTCTGTTTATTTAGAAGATACTATAAAATTTTTAGATTCCAGGGGCTAGGAAGATAATTCAGTCGGTAAAATGCTTGTCAAACAACCATGAGGACGAGTTAGACCCCCCAATACCCATATAAGAAGCCAACGTTCTTAACTCTCCATGGATCTTGACTGCTATTATCTGTCTTGACCTCAAGAGAATTAAGATGACTTTTCTGGGCAGCCATAAGGAACACGGGCACATCACCACCTGGTTCCTGATAGCTAGCATGAAATACAGAACACATGTTCTATTCCTGAGTTCTCAGCATGCAACTTGATTTGGAAACCTGAGGGTTGCCCACTGACACACTCATTTTTAAATGTGCATGGAAATTTTTCTTGGGTATGTTATATAATTTCTTGTCTCCGTAAGCTGGATAGTCTAAACATAATTTAGCCTTTAGCCCTTCCTTATATACTCAAGGCTCACCAATGTGAACATTAGCTACAGTTAACGAGCCTGTGAGACAGCAATGCCCTCGAGGGCTGTTGAAGTGCATAGGGCTGTTTTTAACCTACATTGTAAGTGGTCCCAGGCTACTGTGCTATTTGAGTTCATGTGTCTGCTTTTCATAGATTTTTCTGCCATGCTGTCAGCCTCCTGGTTACTGACTCTTGGTGCTATCAGAATCCGCCTGCATTGGTATTTCTTTCTCATCTTAGATTAGCTACTTATAAAGTAGGAAACCCAAATTCATAAGTGCCTTCTATCAGAGCAGTCAATAGATATCCATTCTTATGGCTGAGAGGGATTTCTTAGAAGTAGGGAACATGAATTTTAGTGAACTGAATTTATAAAACTTCTTTTAACTTTCTGATTCTCTGGGTCAATAATTGATGAGGCCATTAGCTAATTATGTTCTGGAAACATCCATTGGTACCCGCCCATTCCAAGTTCCTTTCGAGCAACACTGTCTGGCTGACGCACCCTTTGCTACTCAGGTGGGTGTGTTTTGTTGGAGTAAACCACAATTAACAAATTCATCACACATGCTACATGCAATTGGCTGTTAGGGGTCCCTGATCCTAGGCCAACCAGACTACAGACTGGCCAATCATCCTGCTAAAAAGATAAACTGTGCTTAGCCAATCCTAGACTAGGGGATGTGAATCCAGAAACAAGGCAGAGTACATTTGAAATAGCACATTAGGGTAGATGTGTATCCCCTGAGGTCAGAGTATGTCACAGACCATATGTTGTTATGAAACAGCCAAAACTCTAAGCAGCAAGGTGGAGGAAGGCAGAAGCCATGGGAGGAAGATCAGGGGGGCCGAGGCAGGGAGAGTATGTGACACTTCGTGTGTGCCTTTACAGTCAACTCCATTGTCCTTGAGGCTGAGTGTAATATCTATATCTATCTATATCTATCTATCTATCTATCTATCTATCTATCTATCTATCTATCTATCTATATTTCCCATCCAAAACAACTATAAAAATTAACTTCTTATATTTCCCGGAATCCTGTATAAGCAAAAAAAGACAAGCTGTAACAAGAGAGTTCAAACTAGGAGACACTTAAAACCAGCATTAACACAAAAGATGAGCTTATAAAGAAAAAGACTACAGCTCCTAGCTATGCCTGACACCGGCCAGCACCCTGTTATAGATGGAATAATCAGTCCCTCAGCGAAACCAGAACCAGAAGCAAAGATTAAGAGTCTACATGACGAAAATGTAAAAAACAATCAGAAGAAAGCTCCTGAGTCCTGTGAAGGTTCCTTTCTAATTAAGCAATTACAACTTGTATACAACACCTGGCTCCTCCCCCATGTGCTCTTATAAGGGTGTGTGACTATTCCCCTGAGGACCTACAGCAGCCGTACAAAGAACCTCACCTAGACAGATGCTCCCACGAGAGTCAAATAGGGAAGAAAACAGATCAGAGGAAAACAGTTACATAAATGAGCCAACCGAGAAGCTAAGATTCATTCCTTAACACTTGCTGTGTGGAGGACGTGGCTCAGTGGAATCTTTGTGACCTTCTCAAGACACCCAATGGGATGTCCTTCAGATCATGGTCTCACACTATCAGGAAGCCTGCCTGAGCCAGGGACTGGTGTGCCACACGTTGCTGGAAGCATCTGGCCTCCTGAGACTTTGAAGCAGCCTCCCATACCACAGACAGGTGGGGCAGCCCTTCAAACAGGTGATGACTGTTCTGAGGGAATACTGCTGAGACAGAGGCTGATACAAGGCAGTCAGGATTCTCACTGGCAAAAAGAAAGATGGCTGAGCAAGAAGATAAACAAAACTGAGTAGCAAGACTGATGCCTAGGAGAGGGTGAGAGCAAGACAATCAGGCTGTGCTGAAGACTGTCCTGACTGCTCACCTAAAGGAGCCAGGGCCAGAGTAAGCTAAAAGCTAGTTATGTCTGGGCAATGTAACAAGTAGCTATATATCCCACCTTTAATAAATATCTAAAAGAAGCTGGGCAGTGGTGGCACATGTCTTTAATTCCAGCACTCAGGAGACAAGGGCAGGCAGATCTCTGTGAGTTCAAGGCCAGCCTCTTCTACAGAGTACCAAGACAGCCAGATCTACACAGAGAAGCCCTTTTTCAGGGGAGAAAAAGGAGAGGGCAGGAGAGAGGGGGTTCAACAGGTAAAGGCACTTGTTGTCAAGCCTGATGACCTGAGTTTCATCCCCGGGACCCACATGGTAGGAGAAAAACAGCTCCCACCATCATACATGTATAAACACACAATCAATCAGTCAGACTTTAAAGGAAAAAAAAAACAAAACAAAGATAAGCAAAGAGCAGAAGGAACAGAAAGAAATAATTTAAGAGTATAATTTGAGATTGTGATATGGTCTGAGTAGTTAATGTCATCCCCATTAAAGATAGAATCTTACTATGCAACCCTGGCTGGCCTCAAACACAGTGGTCCTCCAACCTCAGTCTCTCAAGATCTGGGATTATATTCAAGCACTAACGTAATTGATTTACCCCTTCCCTCTCACTAGCAAATCTTAAAAAAAAAAAAAAAAATTGAAGTAACCCACATGAAGCAAACAAGAGGTTTCATAAAATGACAATTAACAAGTCAGCAACTCGTCATCTGTATGCTAGAACCTAATTTGCATAGCCCACTGTAGGTTCGCTAATTTGCCCCCTGGAAATCAGAGTTTGTAAAACTGAACATTATATGTGTGGAGACATATGGCAGGAGGAAGGCAGCATGTCTTAGTCAGTGTTTCTATTGCTGCAATGAAACACCATAACCAAGAAGCAAGTTGAGGAGGAGAGGGTTTATTCAGCTTACACTTCCACATTGCTGTTCATCACCAAAAGCAACTCAGGACTGGAACTCAAGCAGGTCAGGAACATGGAGGCAGGAGCCAATGTAGAGGCCATGAAGGAGTGCTGCTTATTGGACTTACTGGATTGTTTCCCCTTGCTTGCTCAGCATGCCTTCTTATAGAACCCAGGATCATCAGCTCAGGGATGGCACCACCCACCATGGGCTCCCCCCAACCCCCTTGAAAAAGTCCCTTACAGCTATAGAGGCATTTCCTCCACTGAGGCTCCCTTCTCTGTGATAATTCTAGCTTGTGTCTACTTGACACATAAAGCCAGACAGATGTAACCCACCAGCCTGTCTGTCACAGGAATTTTAAAAGGTCTCTTTCAGAGAAGCTACTAAAGGTTCTAGGGTAGGACAGAAATGAGCCAAGAAGTGAAGGGACTCAGGAACTCCTGGGATTGTCCTGGGTGACTGGCAACACACGCTGAAGAGCAATGGGGGGTAGGAGTGGACCCTTCTGAAGAGACACATGACAGCATCCTCAGTACTGGGCTATCTGACCCATCAGCAACACCTAACCCTGCAGGCTGAGCTGCCTCTTTGAAGCCTGAACAGTGCATCTTCCTGGGGACTTCTCTTATTTTTTCCAAAGCCATGGCTGCTCATTCTGAGGTTGGTTGGTTGAGATGGCCTCTCACTACATTGCCCAAACAGATCTCATACTCCCATATGAGAGTAAACTATTCTCCTGCCTCAGCCACCCAAGTGCCAGAACTAGAGGCATATACCACCAAAATCAGCTTTCCCCACCCCCTTCTAATGGAATATTTCCAACATATCTAAGAGAAAAGAGGGCTAGAGAGATAATTCAGTAGGAACATTTCATGTGCAAGCATGAAACTCTAAGTTCAAATCCACAACACACACATGAAAAAGTCAGGCTTGCTGTGCATTTCTATAGCCCCAGCACAGTAAGGCAGAGAGAGGTGAATCCTGGGAGATCACTGATCCGTCAAGGACAAACTCTTGATTCAGTGAGAGAGCCTGTCTCCAGGCAAAAAGGCAAGAGTAAAATTTGACCTCCAACTGTGCATGTGCTTGAGCCCATGAACCCATTCTCTTCCCCCTCCTCTCCCCCCCCCCTCTCTCTCTCTCTCACACACACACACACACACAAAGTAAGGTTCCTTATATCTGTCAGACTTCAATGATGGCCAATTCATGCCTCATCCTGTTTACCTTGGACCCCTGCACACTTTACTGATCCCATGGGCTACTCTAAAGTAAACCCTAGTTAGCATGTCTACTGTTTGAATTTCGGCATGGATCTTTAAGGACTCTCTCTGCAAAATTATAACCTTGATCATGTCGGTCGCTGCCCAGAAAACCACTCAGGCACCTCAGACACCTCATCAACTCTCACATTCCCCAGATGCCTGCTAAAGAGTGCTCCCAAAATTCCTTCCCTGAAGGAAACAGAAATAACATTCACCCCTTCCCCCAAGGGCATAAGGACAAACCAAAGTATGATTCCACACGTAGACTTCCTGGGGAGCCAATGGGTTTATTGGGCTTATTTACAGAGTATAGGTGTCCCCAAAGCAGTGACACGGGAAAGCCTTCACCTAGTATGGATGATGACTTCCTCACTGCACATCAGTGGAGTTACCACCTCCCTTTATTGTTAGTCTTCCTAGAGACTCTTAAGGTCAGCTGCAATTAGGACAGAATTGCATCCAAATGGGTTGAGAGGCTGCATACTCGGGTGAGGGGCAATGGCCTTCCCTCCCCCATCTTCCAAGAGAAGAGGTCAACAGTTCACAGGTTGGATGGTGATGAACTCTCAAAGGTAGGCACAGGTGATTCGATGAAGATGATGGAAGTTTGCCTGGGAAGATGGCACATTGCACGAGCCTTTAAAACGTGATTTGCAAATGTTCATTACAGTGAGTCATTGGTCTGGTTAGAGGCATTTGCAAGAAAAGCTGTTTGGGCAAATGGTATATTGTATGACACACTACAGTTTCCCAGAGAAGATTTGTTTGTTTGTTTTCTTTTGGGGGAGGAGTTGCAAAGGCAGAAGGCAGATATGGAGGGATGGGGAGATTAGTGGGATTGGAGTGAATGATGTGAAATTCACAAAGAATCACTAAAAAAGTGGTTTGCTTGTTTGTATCCACAGCCAAATCAAGTTCATGTGTTGCTGTTGGTTAATGTCTCTTTCCATTATCTTTCAATTTAAACGCCTTTCTTTCAAATCTTTCTTCTTTTCCTTGAATTTTTTTCTGTATATAAATTAGCTTGTCCTATGAAATTCCCCAGTCTAGATTGCTCATCACGCCTTCTATGACTCTCCGTGTCCCTGTTTGTGGTAGTAAGATCTAGCACCTCTATCAGGTTCAAGTAAACACAGTCTACTTTTGTTGGTGGGGTTGGAAGTACCTAAGGTGTAATTGAGTCTTCCATAATGTCAGAAGCTGCTGGTGCTGGTTGCCTGGTGCTTCTTCAATAGGAGCTGCAAAGCATGACATCATCTGTGTCATTCCCCACCCATGGATGAGCTGTGAAGCTTCTCCAAAGGGGACCTTCTTTCATTAGCTATTTTGTGACACTGAAGTCCAGTTCATAAAGAAAATCAACTTGCCCAGCTTGCCCAGGACTGCTCCTGCTGGCTGAGGCTCAGGGCAAGTCATCTGAGCTCCTTCTCCATGTCCCCAGTGGTAAGCTCATCCCACTTCCCACAGCAGTCATGGAACACTTAAAGGACATCCTGTACAGCAAGTTCCAGGCACACAAGCATTCTGTGGACTGAATGGCAGTCCTTATTTTCACTTATTTCCTAAAAGGCACCCAGGCTGCAAGGATCGTGGGCGGGGCTTGGTTGTCATCACTTGTATGACTGAAGGCTCATGGCAGCTATTGGTGGGGCTGTTTCCAAGGAGAGCCCTGGCACCACACAGCACTCTTTCTTCGTGCTTGCTACAGTTACACACAATCTGCTCAGCACAGAAGATGCATGGGGATCCAAGCAAGGCAACACCATGGTCATCTGTAACGAAGACAGTCCCCAAACAACACTAGGAGGAAGAAGGGGCTAAGAAGTCCCCTCAAGTGTACATGTAGTCCCAAACATCCTTCCTCAGACATACATGGTGGTGCATACCTGTAATCCTAACAGAAGGCTGAGGGAAGAGGACTAGCCTGGGGTGCATGGTGAATCCAACACCAGACTGAATGACTCTACCAAAAAAAAAAAAAAATGCAATTGGGGTATAGCACAGATGCAGAGCACTTACCTAGAATGCACAGGACTCTGGGTTTGATTCCCAGCACTACAAATATACATGCATACGTGCATATGTGTGCACGTGCACACACACACACCACAGACAAAATGTCCTTTATCTTATTAAACTCTTATTAAGAATCTGCTCACTTTACTCATTGTCTGGTTTGGGTGAGCCTGTAAATTAATTAAACCTATTATCAGAACAGTCAGTCGTTCGTTTATAACCATGAGAATAGTAGCAGGCTTTTAAAAACCACTTGCAGATTTAGGGCCTAAAGGCATCTTTCTCAAAATTATCTCTGAGTTTGACTTCTGGATTTCTGTGCATATTAAATCTTTATATTGTCTTTTGCATCCTTGTAATGGTCTCTCCTTCACAGAGAATCTTTAAAGCTTTGGCTAGTAAAAGCAAGAGGCCATTTGTAAGTCAGTGTGAATCTGCTCAAAGGTAAATCTTATTTTAGTGGCTCCATACTAGACACTGAGTTTCCAAGGTTGTCAGGAGTCTCTGATGGTAAGCACTTATTCAAAAGGGGGGCTGCGGATGACGGCCTAGTGTAGCCAGCAAGGAGCAAGCAGTTCTGAAAAGAATCACAGCTAGGGGCTTCTTCTTTCCCTGTGAGACCCAGGAATAAAATGGGGTACTGTTAGGCCTGACATGAGTTCTAATCTCCATTCCACCTTCACCCTTCAGTCATGTACACAGGTGGGCGTGATAAACAGGCCCTAGGCCCTAGAGAGATTTACATACTAATGAGGTACCTGAAGGCCAGAGGGTGGAGCCGATTTAGCATTCCTCCCCAGCCCCTCCCCCCTCTTCCCCTCCCTATTTAACTTAACTCGGGTCCACCCTGGGGTTTTGGGGCGCACATCCAGATCCATCCACCATCCACCATGCTAATAAACCGGTTTTGGAAACCCAAGGACTTCCTCCTGTGATGGGGACTCGCTGTGAGGAGCGGTGGAGCCACAGCAGAGGACTTTAGTGAGCAGCCAGGCCTAACAGCTGGAGGAACCCAGGGCGTTCTCAGCCAACTACACACAGGGAACTCTCAATTTCACTGCTACAGATAAACAGGTCCTCCACTAGGGACAGACTCAGTGTGAGAAACCCTGCGGTTCCCCAGCTATATTTTTTTCCTACAGGGTACCACCTCCTCTGTGCACTCAGATCAAATGCTCAGATTGTGGGATAAGGGAACCTAGTGACTGCACAGTCGTGAGAAGGTCGCTTCACACCTTCAAGCCTTCATGCCCTCGCCTGTAAAGTGAAAGTCAAAAGGAGACATGTTGGCCCATGCCTGTAATCCCAGCACTCAGGAGCCCCAGACAGAAGGATTGTGACTTTGAGACCAACTTACACTGCATAGTGAGACCCTGTCTCAGAAAAACAAAGAAGCCACAGGGCCCTTGGGATGGCTCAGTGGTAAAGGTACCTTTCGGCTAAGGCTGTTGACCTGAGTCCCATCCAGGAGCCACACGTTAGAAGAAGAGAATCAACGCTTGCGAGTTGTCCCCTGACCTCCACACAAGCATCCTGTGGCGTGTGCACTCCCCCACACACTAATTAATTATCTATATAATAAAAATGTTAAAGCAAGTAAACAAGCAAACAAATAGTTGTTGCTAATGAGGATCAAATGAAAAGGGCTAGAAAAAACACTAAGAGTCATATAAAACACATTCTAAGGACACGCTCATTGTCAGCTGCTGTTGTCATTGTAGCTACTAATTTGGTTCTGGTCATAGCTATCATGGTTTTTGTTTGGCACAGTATTTCTCTGGAATATTACCCGACGATAAAAAGGAGCAGGCAATAGGTAGACGGAACTAAACGGCAAATACATTTCAGTGAAGAAAGTCACCCCAGGACCACATCAATCACTCCTCAACACTTTAGCTGAGATGTCACGCCGGAGCAAAGGTCCACAGCATATTGAAATTCATTTATATAATGTTCTTAAAGTGACAAAATTAGAGATGGAGCCCAGATTAGTGGTTGCCAGGGTAACATTAGAGATGATGGGAGGGAAACGTATGGCTTTAGATGGTAGCAGAGAGTGGTAGCAGAGAGGACAAGCTGTCTTTGAAATAACTTGGAAACTTTCTTGCCATGGTGGGCATGTGACCCTGCACATGGCATAAGGGAGAAAAACATGTGCACACGTCTGTATGGTGTCAGCTTCCTAATCCACTCTGCGTTGTCACTGTATATATAGCCACTGGGGGAGGGGTCAGGAGACATATAACCATTGCATTTCTTGCATTCTCTTTGCAACTTCTTGTGAATCTAAACTCACTTTGAAATAAACTTCAAAATAAAAAAGTATAACTCTACACTCATTTCAAAAATTGTTTTTACTTATGAAATCAAAATACAGTATACAGCTGAATCAAACAGTATGGCAGGATAGCATTTCCACTTTTGGGTAACATTGTTCCCCTTAGATTTAAAAACTGCATCATTTAATTTGCTTTACAATTTACCTAGCTTTAATTCCTCCTATATGATGTCAAAACTCTGAATCCCCTTCGATGCAGGCAATCACATTAGAAAACGTGCAGTCTGCTTCTTAAGTAGTGGTGTCTTTCCTGGAACTGGCTTCTGTCTAGTACCAGTCTGACTTGCAGCTATCTGGGTTCCTTCTGGAAGCATCCCTGTTGGAAAGACTCCGGTAACCAACTGTATATAATGAAATCTTATATAACAAAATCTTACGGGGTCTGGAAGGGGAGCTGTTTACAAGGTGGTGAGATTTCAGAATATGTAATATTTCCTTTTTGCTTGCCTGTGTTTTGGGAATCTGTTGGAAGTAACTCATGCTATGTCAGTTCTACAGGCCTTGCCATGCAAAGAGGGAAGGGGGTGTCTAATCATGAAAGTGAGAGGTCTTCTTTTAGTAGCTTGAACATGAGTGACTGGGTCTCTGATCTCCAACTGACACTGTCTCTTGGATGCTAGACCCAATAGTGATCCCTTTCACCCTAAGTGTGCTTGTGAGAAGGGGCCCTGTGGATGTTTGTTTGGATTAGGGATCTAGCCCAGAGCTGCGCTATGCAAGCACTCTGCCCCTGCAACTTAGTCTTTACCATCCCGTTTACACCAGGGCCTGGCTGTCCTCCAGATTCTCAACTGAGAGAGGGGAGTAGGGACCTTTTGAGCCAAAGCTGAAAGGCAGCAGAACAGAGACCACAGCAGTGGGCTGGGCCCAGAACGACTATTTAACAGACAAGCCACTCCGTTTCATCACTAAATTTAAACTCATCTGGATTCTCTCATATCTTATTAGATCAAGGAGTCTCTTATCTCCTTCACAGACAGGGACTATTTTACCGTGACCTTCTCCAGGGCACTAGAAAGGGCGACAGAAGAAAACTCCACAAAACTAGGCAAAGGGGAGAGAGAAGACATGTTTGGGAGAAGTAATGAGGTGAGTTGAATCTTCAGAAGGGACAGGTCTCAGTACACTCCAGTTTCTCTCAGAAGGAAGCATGACTCCCTATGTGTCCCCTTTGGCCCCAGAAGAGTGATGCCCCTCCCCCTCCCCTTCTCCATACACACTTTCCCACCCTTTCCGCCAGTGGCAGCCAAATACTCCTTGCAGACTCATAGGAGCTGTGTGGACTCTTAGAAACTTGAGTCTTTGTAACTAGAAGTATCTAGAAAAGCTTTATCAGGTGGAAATGAGACCCTTTGCCTCAGAAATTCTGAGGTAAAAATCCACCAGACCTTTTAACCATTGGTGGTTTTTCTGCCTCAGATCTTTTTGGGAGGTTTTGCTCCTGGTAAATACAAAAATGTGTTAAACAGCTCTCCCCACTCCCCCAGTTCCTCTGGCTGGCTTTGCTTTATGTTCAAGACAAAGTTATTGATGACATTTCCGGTAAATCATTTTCTGACTCCTACAGTCTTTCAAGGTTCTTGAGTTTATTAAAACACTTCCCAAGAACATTATAAGAAAAAAAAAAAAAAAAAAACCCGATCTCCTATGGTACAGCTCACCATATAATGGGACCCCCTCCCCACTTTCCATCCTGTAGTCCCTCTTAACAAAATGTCACAGTTTAAGTGCAGAAATCTCAAAAAAATCTTGTGGCAAACTAAAGTGCTTTGAATTTACTTTTAAAGAAGTAGTCTGAGTAACTCATAGAAAAGCCTTCCTCGAGATGGGGTATGTTTCTTTAAGTGGATAACAGAGCCCAGAAATGCTTAATCAATTTCTTTTCACCTTGGAGCTGGAGCAAGGACTCAGCCATGGGGACAGCATGTTGCTCTAAGAGAGAACCTGAGTTCAATTCCCAACACCAAATCAGCAGCTCACAACTGCCTTTAACTCCAGCTCCAGGGATTGGAAACTCTCTCTGACCTCCAAGGGCAATACAGTCACATGCACAGATCTAAATGTGAACTTTTTTTTTTTTTTTTTAAAGCAAATCTATGTGTTTTCATAAGACAAGGAGAGCCTGGCAGAACACTTTGCTTTGATGGCAGAACACTTCCCCAGATCCAGTTACCTCAAGCAGAGGCCTAGAAATCCCTCTTCCTCCTCTCCTCCCTCTCCTTTTCCCCCTCCCCCTGTATGGTTAAATTGTTAATTTTTATTAAAAAGCCCAAGAAGTCAGAACCTCCTGGGCAGTCGTGTGGTGACTCACAGGGACGGGGGAACTGTTCATGGTTTTTCAAATCTACTTTTGGTACCAGTGAGGATGGAACAATGTTTTTAAATTAAGAGACCCTGGCCATATTTTTCAGAATAACATAAAGTTCATTCCCTCTCTCCCCTTCTCCCCAGCCTTCTCCTCCTTTCCTCAGAGGCTCTTAGGCTAAGGAGGGTTCCTCTTGGCTCCTTTTCTGAAGTTCACAAAACAGTGATTTCTTGTTATTTTATTCACTTTTCCCCTGTATTTTTCTTTTTTTTTTTTTATAAAGCCCCTTTCTCTGTAAGGACATACAAAGCAACTTTAAATTGAGATTACCTCCCAATGAAGGCAGGGATGGGCAGGAGGGGACTTCACTCCCCTTTGGCACTATTAAAATATTGCTATGTTCTTTATACAATTTAAAAATAATTTTTCTAACTACAGGGAGTATTTATTTGCATTGTCAGTAAATGCAATTTGTTAAAATATAGAAAAGAAAACAATGAAAAGCTAAATGCCGTTCTCATTCTTCAAGTATGTACCTGGTATGTCAAGTTCCTCGCTAGGCTCCTGGATGGTGACAGGGAAAGGAATGTACCCGAGTTGGGGAAGTGGTACCTTGGGGTCCTCACCGCCAGGTACCAGACAGCCATCTTTACACAGATGTCTTAGTGTTAATGCTTCTCTGTTTGCTTTTAGCTTCTAATTTTTTTTTTATCTTGTTTTTTGATACTGATTCTTTTAAAGTCCAGGCTGGTTTTGAACTTCTGATCCTCTTGCCTTTCTCCTGACTGACTGGATTTCTGACTTCTGGATTTCTGATTTTTGCCTTTCTCCTGACTTCTGAAGTTTGACTGTTGTCTTCTCTCATGTCTTGTTAGCCTGAGAATATTTAGCTTGTTTTGATTCCTAGTCATAGACTCTTATAGGATTTTCCAACTGGATAAAGGTTTGTGTGTTCAACTTGGCATCTCTAACTAGGAGTTGCCCACAAATGGCTTGAATTATTTAAGTCTTTTTATGACTGCATAGTCATTATTGCAGATAAGTGGGCCATGATTTTATTTGATCACATCTAACAGATATGTTTCTGTCTATATTATTTATATTGCTAAGATAAAATACTAGAAACAGACTTGTTCCTAAAAAAATATGGGCAACTTATTATAGACTCTTAGTAGGTTCATCCACATACTGGGAGGATGTCTGTTTCTGGGTCCCCTCCCTGCTCCCTGTGAGGCTGCCCTGTCCTTCTGTGCCCCCCGCCTCCTGCTCCCTGTGAGTCTGCCCTGTCCTTCTGTGGGCTATATCCCATTTGACTCTTTGGCTTTTGCTCTCTACACAGGTCCTCTGGGCCTTGAGGAATCGTGTGCTTACTCTGTACTCAGCTAACTCCACACCCACCTAACTAGGATCAGAAGCATCAGAATATACTAGAAACAGGGCTCTTTTTCAATCCCAGTTTGCATTTTGCCTAAATTTCCATTTTGGATCTTCTGGGTAGGAAGCTTCATCAGAATGCTGGGATTTTTTTTTAAAAGATTTTAATTCTATTTTTTGTGTCTAGTGTGTTGCCTGCATGTATGTTTGTACGCCAAGTACATGTAGCACCCACAGAGACCAGAACATGGTGTTGGATTCTCTGGACTGGAGTTACAAATGTAAACTCCATCATGTGGTTACTGGGAATTGAACCTGGGTCTTGTGGAGAAGCAGCCAGTGATCTCAGCCACTGAGCCATCTAGCCCAGGATGCCAGGCCTTGTGGTTCAGCCAGTTAACTATAATGTTCCCTAGCCATGGTATTTCCTTTATTCATCAGCTTTTTCGATTGAATGAAGATTTGTGCCCTAGCCTTATTAGTCTGTATCTTAGAATCTCTGAAGCAACTGTGTGATTAAATCCAACTGTGATTTTGTTGGTCTACTCTGAGTAGGGAGAAAGCTTGACAAATTGAAGAACGGAAACAAGTATTGGATATTTTTGTAGGTAAAATGCTCCTATGTGCAACAGACTGCCTTTTCACTGTCTAGATGTACTGGCTTGAATGTGTTTGGGATGGGGGAGAGGTCCTGAGCTAGATCACGGTCCCTTTGACTGCCTTCTCTTAGGTCCAAGGAGAAATCCTAGCATATTCCTAATCACTAACCAAAAACAAAAGCCGGAGAGTTTTCCACAGAGTGCAGAGCCCCTTGGCTCCTAATTTAACTTATTTCTTTTCATTGCTAACTTGACTGGGTTATAATCACTGAGGAAACACACTTCTGGGGATGTCTGGGAGGCCAATTCTAGGACAAAAGGCCCATCTAGCTACATGTGACTTGTCCCATAGTTGGAATGAGTAAAAAACGGAAGAAGGAGCTGAATATTGACTCTTGTCTACCTCTGCTTCCTGACTTTGGAAGCAGTATGACCAGCTACCTCAGGGATCCTGCCCGCCATGTCTTCCTGCCATGATGGACTAGATCACCTCTTAAACCAAGAGTCAAAATGAACACTTCCCTCTCCTCCCCTCTCCTCCCCTCCCCTTCCCTCCCTTCCCCTTCCCCTTCCCTCCCTTCCCCTTCCCCTTCCCTCTTCTTCCCTCCCCGTCCCTCCCCTTCCTTCCCCTTCTCTCCCCAAGTTGTTCTATCAAATATTTGTCATAGTAACAAGTAAAGTAATGAACATAATATCTCTGCCAATGAAAAAGCATCCCCAGCCCTACCACCCAGTGCTGGGGACCACCAAATGCTGTAGCAGTTTTCGTTTCCATGACATAACAAAAGACAGCCGGTGGGTGATAGTCTCCCTGACCTTTGCTGTACTCCTTGTCCTTGCTGTATCTTTCCTGTTTCATTGGTTTGTGTTTTATCTTTGGCCCCGTGCCAGCGTGTCTATTTCTATTGTTCACTCTCTACATCTCCTGTTTTCTCCTTTTTTATTTTAATGTTTCTCCTTGGTCTTTCTTTACCTCTTCAACAGGACTGATTACGTAAACTTTCAACCACTGATACCTGTCCACTGCTGCTCAGTGTGAGGCACTCAACTGTTTTCTGTTTCCAATGCTAGAGGTTACTGGGTTTGTTTGTTTGTTTGTTTGTTTGTTTTTATGTGATTTTTCTCTTTATGGTAGAAATTACTTTTGAATTATTTGTTTCATGGCTCAACTTTCGTCCTCTGTGGTCAGTAACATCTGGTGGCAAGGTTTCTTCACGTGCAGAAGCACTCACTGCCAACTCTTACAAGATGCTGTCAAGGCTCTGATGTTGTCGTCTGTCCGTTTCTTTCTTACTGTTCTATGTACACTTTCATGTTTCTCTGTATGTAAGTCAATGTGCCATGTGCATGTCTGGTGCCCACGGAGATCAGAAGAACCTGTTAGACTCCCTGGACCTGGAGTTACAGGCAATTGTGAGCCACCACGAAGGTCTGAGAATTGAATCTGGGTCCTCAGCCTCCATTTTATACCAATTCCAATGCATCACATTTAAAAAGTGTTATGATTAGTATCGGCAATAAGACAGATTTCAAATGATGAAAATACCAGCCAGTCTCCCTCTCAGAACTGACCATCAGTCACCTGACTGAGCTGCAATCTTCTTAACCCTCGATTCTGTTTTTTGTTTTGCTGTGAGGAATGGTCTCACTAGGTAGCCCAAGCTAACCTCAAACTGCAGGTACACCCCTTCCTCAGAGTGCTGGGATTTATAGGTATGCACCACACTATACCCGGCCACATCCCCCCACCTCTCATCCTCCCCATACACTCCCATCTCTGCCGCCCATCCCCCACCTCCTACATCCCCACTCTGTCTTTCCTTAGTCCTTATCCTTACTGAGAGAAATGAAGATCTTCACTTAATAATAACAAGCACTGCAGACTAGAAGCAGCCAAGTAAGGCAGTTTGTTTTGCAACATCACACAGTGGGGCATCAGCCCAGGACAGGCTGCTGACAGCAGAGAAGAGTTTTCAAAACCCTAACACAGCAAGCCCTTTCTCCTTACCTTTGTGGCCGAGTGTGACAGACAGGCTCACACACCGTCGAGGTGTTTCCTTCTGCCGCTTACGTCCACTTACGTCCATCTTTTCTTTCATTGTTTCAACGAAGATCACATGTGCTCATCTCGACATTTTACATCCTGTTTATTTTAAAGCTTAAACTGACCTTGTCATGGCTAAAGGTCATTGGTTATCTAGGCTGTAGGGGCGTAGGGTAGTTTAATAGGCCCCCAATGTTTCCTGTTCATCCGCAACTGGACCTATGAAGACACAAGGCAGTTATATTTTGAAAATGAACCATCAGATTTTATCTCATACCTCTCTAATGGACAATATTTTTCATAACTTAGCTTCAGGTCGCTCTCTCTCCCTGTGCTCTGATCATTGTTATATCCCTGCTTCTCAGAGCAGTGCCTGGGAACTGCAGAGTTAGTCTGGAATAGGCAGTCATGAGTCAGCAAGTGAAACCATTCCATCTCCATCGTGTCTTCTATCATCACCCCCATTTTAAAGAAGAGAAAATAGAGGCACAAGACAGTTGAGTACTTGTAACAGCAAGCTCATTTGTAGGTGAAAGAACTAGCGGCCTTGCCCCAGCACTCTTCCTCTACAGTCTTTGCTGGTCATTAACACGAGTGCCCACTCTGATGTTTGCTTATTTTCTAAGCAAAATAGAATTTTATAAAGAAACAAAAAAAAGCTGTAAAGACGCGTGAGGTCCCCTTTACCCTTCCCCGTTTCTGTTTTCTGCAGTTTCCCTTACAGATACTGCCCAGAGCTGGTGTGTCTCCTGCCTGCCTGCCTTTGCCTATCTGGCTTGCTTTCTAGAACTGTCTTCCCGAGGCTGCCAAGCTAGATTGGTGCCTGGGTCTACACAACACTCCCAGATCCACCCAAGGCGAGTATCAACTCTCATTACTTTCACTTTCCTGGTGCTGCAGTGATTTTTCCCTCTCTTTTTTACTTACAGACACTCATTTTTCTAGCTGAAAATAGAAAGCCTTATCAGATTGGAATAACAGTCCTTTTTGCTGTAGTTTTTTTCCCCAAAGGCTGGATGAATTTGGGCTTCGTCAGAAAGCCATCTGCTGTGTACGCACAGACCTATTCCGAGCCAGAAAAAGAAAATGAGGGAGGAGAAAACCCTGGCTTCTCATCTTAATGCAAAGAACCATAGTCTGTCAACTCCAGCTCCTCTAAAGGAAGCTGACCACTGCCCTCATCTGTGACTGGGGACCTAGAATTGGGGAGGTCTCATTGAGCACAATGACCTTGCAGCTAACAAAAAAAGATTCTGTCTGAAGAGGGAATAGAGCCAGTCTTCCACATACATGGTTTGTGGCCAGTCGCCTATTTCCTCCAAACCACACCCTCTCTTGGTCATAATTAACCACTTGTCATTCCTGCTATGTTAGACTTTGCCAGTCTCAGGCTAGGACCTTGTCAGAAAGACTTTTAGGTTTTCTAGAGGCTACCTCATTCTCTTCTTGAGTAGCCTTGCCACGAAGGAAGAACTCACATTTGCTCCTAGAGACAGACAGGCAAAGGAAAGAGGGAGCACTATGCTCACTGCTGTGATGAGCTCACACTTGCTGCTGTATGCAATCAGAGGGAGCTCTTATAATTCACTAAGTAGATGAGTGGAGGGAGCAAGCATATTCATTTCTGTAGATGAGCAGAGGGAGCACTGACATTCACTGCTGTAGACAAGAAGAGGGAGCACTAATAGCCACTTCAATAGATGAGCAAGAGGGAGCTCTCGATTTCACTGCTACAGATATACAGGTCCTCCACTAGGGACAGACTCAGGGTCCTGAAGAAACTACTTATCTCTACCTTTCTCAGGCCGGCATGGCAAAAATTAAAGTCAAGTGGTGTCATAGTCTTAAGAATTCTCAGTATTTTTGGCTCAGCAGTTAAAAGCACCAGCTGCTATTCTAGAGAACCCATGTTCAATTTTCAGCACCCATGTGGCAGCTAAAAACTGTTAGTAACTAACTCCAGTTTCAGGGACTCCAGTGTCCTTTTCTAGCCTCCGTAGACACTAGGTAAGCATATGGCCCAGACGTACATGCAGGCAAACACCCATACACGTAAAAAAAAGATACTCAAGCCGGGCAGTGGTGGCGCACGCCTTTAATCCCAGCACTTGGGAGGCAGAGGCAGGCAGATTTCTGAGTTCTAGGCCAGCCTGGTCTACAGAGTGAGTTCCAGGACAGCCAGGACTACACAGAGAAACCCTGTTTCGAAAAACCAAAAAAAAAAAAAAAAAAAAAAAAAAGATACTCAATACTTTTTTAAATCAATTTAATTTTTAAGGTCTGCATTTTCATAAGTATAAAAGTAATGTAACCCAACCAGTTACAAAACATTTAAGGAACAGCTATGAACCTTAGAAAGCTAAAGGCCTTTGTCACCCCACTGCAGGGCTGGTTGTTACAAAGTTGTTGCATATGCATACAGACTTTTGGCCATTTGCATAGCTGTGACCTATGTAAGTGTGTATAGCTGGGAGCACAGTGTACTTTCCAAAGAAGTAACCCTCTCCTCTAACCTCTGACTGCTATTTAGTATCTGTTTTTCCTTCCAGACTGCCATGTGTCCATCACAGCCTTTTGAGATCAAATGGGAACTCTGTCATCTAAGAACATCTTCCTCTTGGTAACTGTTGAGAGCCATGCCATGTTCCCAACCAGAGGTCTTGCCAGTATCCAAAACATCTAATGGAGGAGCCTCTGTTCCACACCAGGAGGAGTCACAGTCTGTTTGACATTTTTGAGTAAATGACTTACAGAGGAAAGATTATCATTCATTATGTTGGAGCACAGCAGTGTTCAGGGACTGACTTGTAAGGCATCTTGTTGAGTAAATGACTCGGTCATGAAGGGCGGTTCTACTTGGCCGCCACAGAGACAGAAGTGTGGGCCTTTCCACTCTTGGCTGGCTCCCACAGCTCTGGGCTCAGAGCTACAGTTTATTCAGCTCTTAGAGCTCAGCAGACGGGGGCTCTGTGGTATCACCTGGAAGTGAGGCTCTGGATGAGAGCCCAGTGGTGTAGCAAGGCTCCTCATGGAAGTAGCTATATACAGAACACGTCTGTCCACATGCTCACGTCTGGGCAAAGATCCACACAATTCTCATCCATCCAGTGATTCTCAGGCACACATTCCCCAGGGGTGACCGGCCTCCCAGATGGCTCCATTATGGTATGATCTTTTATTTTTATTATTTATTTATTCATTATCCAGTCTTATATACCCTTGGCTCCTTCATTTCAGAGGAGACAATTTTCTTCAGAGAGAAATTGTGCCAATTCTTCAACAATACATCTCCACTTGAAGGACATTCATCATATTCCCTTCAGTTTTGATTTTCCTTTAAGCTAGTTTCAGAAGGTAATTCTGATACAGAATCGTGTAATTGGGTTCTTTGAACGCTCATTGCCTTAATCATAAAAAGGGAAATAGTCTTTCTCTCCCTGTTCCCCCTCCCTCCTCCTCCTCCCTCTCTCTTCCCGCCACATACTCATTGGGGTTCCTTCTCTTCTTGCTTTCTCTCTTCCACTTCTTTTCCTTCTCACTCTTCCTTCTCGGGTACTTCATTCTGTTCTTTTTCTGTGTGGCACAGTTGTGCACACAGTTCAGCAGTCCCCTGCCTCAGCCTCCTGAGTGCTGGAATTTCAGACCTGCACCAGTACACCCAGGATTTCTTTTTAGAGTTTACACTTGTACTTTATGTGTAGGATTGTTTTGCTCCCGTGTATGTATGTATAATGGATGTGTGTCTATTACCCACAAAGGCAAGAGAGGGTATAGGAATCTATACCTGGAACTGGGGTTACAGGTGGTGGTGAGCTGCTGCCCAGTTGCCAAGAATCCAACTCAGGTCCTATGGAAACAGCAAAGGTACTGTTAACCACCGAGTCATCTTCCCAGCCCCCAGAATTTGATTTTTAAATATGGTTTTATAAAAAACTCTATTCATAAAATATGTTAATTTTCTCCCCAAAATTACTATACAAAACTAACTTACCAAATATTAAAATATCTTTCAACATTCCCGTCACCAAATCTATGAGATTAGTCAAAGCATAGGCAATACTATAAAAGTATACATGGTTCCAAGCACATTAAGGGGTTATATAGGTTTAAACACTTTATAATAGTAACACTTCAAATCAATAACTTGATAGTGGGTGGTAAAAATACCAGATGACCATTTGAAAAACTAAGCCTGTATCCAAACCTTATTTTTATAGCAGAATAAAACCTAGTAATATCTCCAAAGGTCACATACAAAATGTAATCATAAAAATAATAAAAATAAGTTAAGTTTTTAATAATTTTGGGACGGAGAGAGACCTTTAAAAAGTAAAAACATAAAAAATTTAAACAAAGTTAGTAGCTTTTGCTACTGAAAAATGGAAAGAAATATGCTATTTAACATTTTGAATGACAGAATAAATTCTTAATTTTACCTAAACACATTCATACCTCTGTATAATAAACAGTATCCTCAATATACATAAAGCTTTAATAAATCAAAAATATTAGTTATCATGGGGAATGGAATCCTTCACTTCTCTCTCTTCATAATTTGGTTTTCTTACAGTAAGGTTTTTTTAGGGGAGGGAGACAAACCAGTGCCCAGGGCCCAGGACCCTGCCTTGCACATTAAGAATTTTTAATGTTAAACTTACCTTTAATTAAAGAGATTAAACAGAAATGGACTTTCTTAGATCTGAAGCCTAAAATGCATTTGCAGACTCATCTTATGATTCTAGCCTCTACTATAAATCATTACTAGCCTTTCATAATCTGTGTCATAATTCAGCAAGCAGGAAGTCTAGGAATGGTGGGGAAATCATGAGACACAAATACGTAGTGAAGAATTTGTTTTTCAAAACCCGAGTCTAATCTCTATCTTTGGATTAAATTTATCTTTAAAAAATTTTTTCCAAGGATAACCGTCCATTTAGCAGAAGCTCTTTCACCCCCAAGACACACACACAATTTTAATTCCAAGGCCTTTTGTCTTAATACAGGTGTCGCCTCGACACCTCACTCCTTTCTCCTGACATCTAAGTTGTTCCATTAAATAAAATGTATGATTTAAATTTCAATTTTACTGAAGCTGCGGGTAGAATTAAAGGGATCATTCAGATGAGTGATTTCATTGAATGTCACTTCACATGAATTTACATAAAGGTTCAAAAAGAAACTGCACAGCCTCCAAAAATTCTTCTGAAGGAGAAAGGAGGAAAAATGTGTATTTATTGGGCACCTATGGTTGTCAAGTAATGGACTGGGTGACTTTATGTCATCCCATTTAATCCTGTGGTCAGCAGGTGACATCAGCAGTCTCACACCCACTTTCTAGGTGACAGAACAGCGCCCAGGAGATGATCAGCAGAGAGTCACACCCAGCAGACTGCAGCACACACTCTTGGCCTCCCCACACCCCTACAATCCAAGTGTAGCTATCACCTCTTAGAGGGGAATTTACACAGCATCAGGCACGGTCCTGGAAGTGTCCTGCTAGCACCTCAAATGATCTTCAAATCACAGATGAGTCCTACCTACGACTGGGACATAGTTGCATTGTCCCCTGTCCAGGTCCAGATTCACTGTGGGAACCACACCATTACTGCTCCCAAGGCTGTGAATCCTGGTTATCTCTGGCCTGGGCTAAGGCTGTAGTCTTGACTCCTTTCCCTCCCCACCCCTCTACTAGATGCTGCTGACATCAGTAGCACTAGTGGCTCATGCTCCCACACTCATATCTGTGGAAGTGACCTAGCCCTGCCTGGCTCTGCACAAGTGATTTGACATCTCAATGCCCACCTCCTTCGCTGAAAGTTGAAGTCCATATCTGGCAGCATCATGGATTTAATGATCAAAGCTATGAGTGTTCAGCACCGTGCCCGGCATGCATGTACTCCATGAATGAGCACCGTGGCTCACATTGCTATGGCTGCCGGCCTCATCACAGGTCCGCTCAATCGTCAGATTCACCCTTCCTGGTCGCTGTGTCTCCACCACACTGGCATGCTGGACTCTTACCTTTGGGACACGCTTTCCCACATCTCCAGCATGAGACCTATGGTCATTCTGAGCTTACTTAGATTCTAGGATGGCTCCAAGTTAGGCACAAGCTTGTTCTGGGGATAGATCCAAGTCTTCCCTAGGGTGAATACAACCCCAGATGCCAGGCTAATGGAATCAAGATTGAATTAAAATTTTCCCTGCTAACAACTGATCTGTGGACTTCCGAGGGGAAATAGGACTACGAGGCACTGTGGTAGTAAGGAAGACCGTGTCTGGAATACGAGCGATCCCTTAGGATTCCTCTTAGTATTAATTTTCCCTGCTGATATTCCTGCCAGAGACTTGTTCCATCAGAATAACGGATGGCTGGCAAATACAAGGGCATCTTCCAAAGAAGGTGCAGGCTGCTGGATAGCTGCTTTTTTCTCTGCACTGAAATCTCAGCACACTGACTCAGGGCAACATGAGGTTACACGGAGGTCCCCTCTTCCTGGGGTCTCTCTTGCCTCCTCTCTTCCTACCCACTTCCTTGACAGTCCTTAAAGTCTTTGCTGATTAGATCTCCAATGTCATCTTATAGCCATGCATGACTCAGACCACAGTCGGCTCACTGTCAACTCTGTCCACATTTGCCACTGCCTAGGACTCTAAGAGAGTGAATGAGGAACCCCAGCTGCAAGCAGTGTAGCTCAGTGCTTCCCACCAAACCCCAGCCTCCCTCACCACCCCCTATTAGTTACTCCCTCCCTTTAACTGTTCCAACGGCTCCCTCTCCTGCTCCCTCTCCAGGAAAGGCTTTCAGGGCTGCAGAGATGGTTCAGGGGTTAAGAGCACCTGTGGCACTTGCAGAGAACCTGGGCTCCGTTCCCACATGGTGGCTCACAACCATCTGTGTCACTCTAATGCCAAGGGAACCATTGACCTCCTCTGAACTCTGAGGGCACCTGGGACAGACATGGTATACATGCATACATGAATGCAAAATATTCATACACGTAAAGTTAAATAAATCTAAGAGAAAAAAAGATGCCTTCCCCATCTGTGGGGGGAGTACGAGTCATTGACTTCCATAGTTTCCAGATATCTCATCACCATTTATGATCTGCCCAAATCTCTATGTTAGCAATATATCCTTCTCCTCTCTCTGTATGGGGGTGAAGAAAGCACTCACCAACACATCCACTTAAGGGCTGTCTTCGTGTTGTTTTATTTTGTACATACGTAAACAGTGTTCTGAGACGATGTCTATGTGCCCCTGCCTCTAACCCTTCCCCACAGTTTGTTGAGATGTTGAGATGAACTGGGTCTTCATGGATGACAGTCCTCACATCCGGTGTGGCAATGAATTCTCAGGTAACATGCCCTGCTCTGCAGAGTGTGATCTCCCGAGACAGCCCAGGTTTACTCTAATGCATGCTGCTCTGCTGGTCCAGGCCCTGGATTGGCTTTGCGGCTCCTGGGCAGCTGATCCAGCTGTCACTACACCACACTGGGATCCAGCTGCCAGCATGTCCGTGGCTTCTCAAGGTCAAAGGAAGGCTCCATCTTGGAGCACAGACTCTCAAGTCTAAAACACAGCCTCAGCAGAATTTGCTTTTGGCTAATTTATCTTTTTTTTTTTTTTTTTCATCCAGTGAGGGAAACTGAACTCATTGTTCTGATCTTAATAAAATGAAACGCAGCCTGCAGAAGCACAGAGCTGGCGGTGTCACTCGGCCATGCAGGCCAACTTTCTCTAAAATTGATCGATGGCTACACATAAAATGATGTAATTTTTATGTCTCTGGAAATCTCTCATTACATATTTTACCCCTCCTTGAGGGGGCTCAGTAGTGAATGATTCTGTGTGGAGAATATTATAGGAAAACTACCCCAAGGTGACAGATGTAGGCAAAGAGTTGGTATGGGGGGAGGGGGAGAGTGTCAACACAAACCATCTGAGCATCTACTATGTCCCAGAGTGTAGCACACAGTTTGCTCACATACAGTCACTGTAACGCTCTGGGTAAGGTGAGAAGATCTACTCTTCAAAGATGGGGAAGTTAAAAGTCAGAGATGGTGAGACACTCACCCCAGTTAGTGAGCATCAGGGCCAGGCTGGAGCTCAGTGTGGCCCTGCTACAAAGCTTTCTCTTTCCCATGAAGGGACCTGGACCTTTATACCTGTGTTTATACCTGTGTTTAGCCCTCTCACCTGAATCTGTCCATGTGTCCACAATTCTTGGTGCCGTTTGGCCTCACTAGAGTCCCTGGGAAGGTGTGAGATGTCCCACCACTTTACTACCAGTGAGCAAGCTGGTGGAAAAGGAACTGCCATGGTATTTTAGGGCAGTTCTACAACCTCACCCAGGCTTATAAAGGACATTAGAGTTTCTAAAAACCCCAAATCCTTGGTTGCCTTTTTCCTTGGTGCTGCCACTCCCTTTCAGGCACCATCTCTGAACAGCTTCACAGAGGTTTCTCTTCGTTTTTGTAAGGCCCCCACGAAGGGAGGACCTCACCCAAGTCTCAGGAATTTGTGGCCATCTAATAACTCACAAGACACTGAACTTGATGTAATCAGCAAGAGGTATATTTTGATCAACATGTTGAGGTCAAGACTCATGACCCACACAGGGGCAGTGGGGTCTGACTCCGGGGCTTTGGAGGCAGAGAAAATTTAAAGGCCAAAACCACAACCCAGGGGGAAACCATAACCCAGGGGGAGTGAAGGAGGGTTATTGGAGAGTACCTGTGGAAAGTCCCAGCTCATTATTCAGTTTGTGACAGGGTCCAAGGAACAGTCATGGGGAACATTTTGTATAGGCTATTCTGTAAGAGCCTATTCATAATCAACTATCTATCTTGTGGTCAGCCAAGTTCCTGAAACACAGGGCTCACAACCAAGCTGACCTGCACTCTTGGTTCTGTTCAGCCTGTTAGGAGTTTTTGAAAATTTTTAACCCTTCCATTTTCTCTTACAGAAACCTGCTCCAGCCCAAAGCCAAATGCAAGAATTGTCTCTGGCTCTGGGGAGCCCAGAGCTCCCATTCAGCAATGCTTGGATTTTTCTAAGAGCTCAGAGGTCTTACACCTAAGGAATGGATTTGTACCCATGGAGCTCTTTGATTAACAGGCAGTCTAAGAAATGATGGGGAATAGAGTGGGTATGGACCATCTTCCTGTGAAGTTCTGAAATTCCATTTGGCACGCAGTTGAAATGGCCAAATCTGCTCTTTAAAGGGCAGCATCTGGATGGAGATACTAGGCTTGGTTCAGTGACCTCTGAAGCATTCGCCTGCTCCCAATCCACTCTTATGTCCCTTTAAACACCCTAGAGGGCCATGAAGAGCCTCAGTTTGTGGACATGCCTCTGAGCTTGCTTCATAGTACTTGTTCCTTAGCTGCCCATTTGGCTGCTGTCTGGAAATGTCGGGGCAGCAGGATATAGGGAGTGTATGTGGGTCAGTACAGGCCCCATGACGTGGTCCTGGGGATGATGTCTGAGTCTCTGTGATGGATATTCTTGGTTGTCAACTTGACTACATCTAGAATTAACTAAAATTCAAATGACTGGGCACACCTGTGAAGGAGTGTTTTCCTTAATTAAATCATTGGAAGACCCACTTTTAATCCAGATCTTTGAAGTGGGAAGATAAACCTGTAATCCAGGGCTGGAGAGATGGCTCAGTGGTTAAGAGCACTGGCTGCTCTTCCAAAGGTTTTGAGTTCAATTCCCAGAACCCACATGGCAGCTCACAACTGTGTGATGCTGTCTTTTGGTGTGCAGATGTCCATGCAGAAAAGTACCTGTATCTATAAAAATACCTAAATAAATCTTTAAAATAAAAAAATTTAAAAAAAATTAAAAAAAAACCCTTTAATCCAGATCTTTGAGGTAAGAAGGTACACCTTTAATTTGGGCCACACCTTCTGCCAGCAGCCTATACAGAGGACATGGAAGATGAAGCTTGCTCTCTCTTTGCCTGCTTGCTTTTGCCCTTTCTAGCAAGTCTATTCCTTCACTGACATTAGACTCTACTCCTTCAGGATTCTGACATACACTGAAGATCAGCTGAGACATCCAGTCTCATGGACTAAACAACTACTAAATTCTTGGAACTTCTGTTGATAAAAGACCAAAGGACTAGCTGGACCACAGCTTGTAATCAATCCCAAAAAATCCCATATTATCCTTCTGTCTCTGTATATGCCTATTTCTATATCAGGTAGATAGATAGGTAGATAGATAGATAGATAGATAGATAGATAGATAGATAGATAGATATTCATTCTATAAATTCTGTTCCTCTAGAGAACTCTAACTAAGATGACTGTCCCCAAAGAGCCTTGTCAGATAGGGGAACAGGGTGACCTCACCATATGTCCACATATTTTTGCTGCCTACAACTGGGTGCTGCAAATAGAAAAAAAAAAAAAAAAACTAACACATGGGAATGGCTTTGGAACCAGGCCTGCTGAGTGGACGAATGCGCTGTTTTAAAGTGATGGGTTTGGGTGCAAGTTGGCAAGGAGTATATTTGTGTAATTAATCTTTATTGTCAATTCAACTGGATTTAGACTTTCCTAGAAGAGATGTCTCTGGCCAAGTGTGTCTGCAAGGATGTTTCCAGAGAAAATGAGCAGATGGGCAGGAAGGCCTCCCATGAGGTTCAGTCTCAGCGCTGCAAAAGATGGATGTGGGAAACGCGCTCAGGGCCTTCCAGAAGATATTCTCACATCTGGATTTCAGACCCATTTCACAGACGTTCTTTGAGTACCTGCCTCACGTCTGCCAGATGCACTTGCAGGTCCCAGGATACAGAGCTGGGCAGTCAGCCATTCAGGAGCAGACCTACTGCTGGCTGGCTGTATTCATTACCTCTCTGCTGCTGCCATAAAAGTAGTCAAAGGCAACTTATGTAAAAGAGAAAGTTTATTTTAGTTTACGAAGAGATGAGAGCCCCTTGTGAGGAGGTAGAGGGACATAGAAACAGGTGGCAGGCATGGTAAAAGAAGCAGGAAGTTGAGAGAATCCGTTCTCAGTCACAAGCATGGAGAGAGTGAACTGGAAGGAGGGTGAGCTATATAGAGCTGGCCCCTGGTGACATACTTCCTCCAGCAAGGCTGCACCACCTACTCTTCCCCACACAGTGCCACCAGCTGGAGCCTAAGTGTCCAAACACCCAAGCCTATGGAGAACAGTCCCCATTCCAACCACGACATCACCACAGCCCAGACACATCTGCAGTGAAACTGTTCTTCCATCTCCCAAGCTTTCTCCATGTCTATTGTCTGTCTCAGTATGTCGAAGCTTTATTCCATCTTAGCAAAGGGCATTCTATCAGTGCTTCACTTAGACAGAAATGTGGCACCGTGCCTCGCCGACTCTATGCAGCCAGCACCATCTATCAGAGCTCAGGAAGGAGGGGGTGCTGCTTTCCATGTCCAGTCTGTGTGCTTATCTTCTCTGTTATAGTATCTGGCATTGAGAAACACTACAAATGTTTTCTGAATAGAGGAAGGAATGCATTGTGATAAAGTCAGCACAGAATAAACTTGGATCCTCCATGCCTTAGGACATATTGTCACTAGCTCCTCTCATCTCTCTCTTCCCTTCAGCCCTTTCTTCTCTTTCCTCTTTTCCTTCCTCCCTTTACTAAAATACTATCTATAGTCAGTTAATGACAGCTTTTGCTATTTCAGCTGTAATCTAATAGCACAAATAATATTACTGTTCCTGCTCCCAAAGCATTATTGCATCCAGACCCCTGAAAAC
Organism: Rhabdomys pumilio; assembly: GCA_030674055.1. NCBI lineage: Eukaryota > Metazoa > Chordata > Mammalia > Rodentia > Muridae > Rhabdomys > Rhabdomys pumilio. The sequence goes on along the minus strand of JANHMN010000001.1, from coordinate 50,293,872 downwards.
CCATCCTGAACCTTGCCGAAACCTGAATTCCCTCTGTCTACATGGTCCCCCTTGCTCAGCACTCTGCATTCCTAAAGTTCCTAGACAGTAGCTATTCCCAACAAGGTCTGTGATTCACTCAGACCAGGACCTGACTGTCAATTTTTTTTTTTTAAGATTTATTTATTTTATGTATGTGAGTACACTATAGCTGTCTTCGGATGCACCAGAAGAGGGCATTGGACCCCTTTATGAGCCACCATGTGGTTGTTGGGAATTGAACTCAGGACCTCTGGAAGAGCAGTCAGTGCTCTTAACTGTTGAGCCATCTCTCCAGCCCACTGACTGTTAATCTTGATGGTCAGACTCTGGTAGGAGCCTGGAAGACAAGGACATTGAGAGAACACAGACAACAGAGAACTGGTTTATAGGGTTTCAGATGAGAACAAGAACTCTGTCAAAACCTGGGTTAGCAGCCTTTCATGTGCCACTCTTTCAAGGAACCTGGCTGTATCTGTCCATGTCCTGAGAGTCTGAATGGGGTTGGATTTAAAGGTAGGGGATTAATTCATTTGGAGGAGGAAATTTCATAACAGGATGGCATGCAGGCTGTGCTGTATGGCTGCTCTTACCAGGGCTACAGTGAAAGAGAGCAAAGAGGATGCTGAACGTGCGAGTGCAGGCTCACACCTTCAGACGAGGAGTGTAAAGGTGGCACATTAGCTCCAGTTGTTAGTGATTCCTGTCACTAAAGAGAACCTTGTTCTTTGTCGTGGGGACAATAAACTGACCTGAGGGACAAGATCTCATCTATCAAAGTGAAAATGCAAATTCATTTATACAGAGAGAGCCTAAAGTGAGAATGGAGTCCCTGCTCAAAGATACCTTCGTGTGAATGCCTTGTCTTGGTGTTAACACACAAAGATGCAGCTATGCTCCAGGCTCCATCCCAAGCTATCTTCAGAGCTTGGCAGCACTGTCCAAATGGTACTGGTGTGAGAGGCATGAAAGGGGAAAGACTGAAGAGGTCATGGAGTCATCTGCCATGACTCCTGAAGTTGAAGCTAGGTAGGCAAGGAGGTCCCAAGAGGCTACCGCATGAAACTGTGAAAGAGAAGCTAAGTTGCAGTGGAGTCTCCAGGATGCTTATTACGTTAGCTGTGCTGCTTGATAGAATAGCAATCATGTTAACAAATGATAAGTGGTGTTGGAGATGCCCAGACCATGGGGCATCTGCTGAGGAAAGCCACAGACACGAAGTAGAGTTGGCACAAAAGAGCAGCTATGTTTGCTGCAGGCAGCAGAGCCAGAGGAATGGACCACGCAAGCCCTTTGGAGCCCAGACAATACTAGCAGCGTTCCCAGATGTCAGACAGCCAGCTACATGACTGCTATTTGCCCTGCTAGGTTTGCATCTAACTATGGTCTGATCAGTTCTTGCTAGTCACCTAGCATTCCTTTCGTAACAGAGATATTTATTCTGTACCATTGTAAACTGGAAGAATATAATGTGTTTTTTGTTTCATAAGAGCTCACAGTTAAGAGATTGCCCAAGTTCAAGATGAGGCTTGGATTTTGGACTTATAAACAGTGTTGGATTTGTTAAGATCATGGGAACTTTTGAAATTTGATTGGCTGAATCTTATGTTACTAGGTGGCCTGAGCCTCTAGGGAGAAAGATGGAAGATTATGGCTGAAAAGTGATATGCTGGGGTGGGAGGGGTGGCTCAGTGGTTAAGAGCATTGACTGCTCTTCCAGAAGTCCTGAGTTCAATTCCCAGCAACCACATGGTGGCTCACAACCATCTGTAATGGGATCCGATGCCCTCTTCTGGTGTGTCTGAAGACAGCTACAGTGTACTCATACACAAAATAAAAATAAATCTCTTTTTAAAAGAGTGATATGCTTAGGAGTCCAGTTGACAGAGGTTAGGACAGTTAATCTCCGTTATCCACTTGATGGGGTATAGAGTCAACGTGGAGATAAATCTCCAGGCATGTATGTCTCTGAGAGCTTTTCTAGACTAATGTAAAGGAGCTCAAGGGCTGGGGTCCCAGGCAAAATAAAAAGAGCAAACTAAGTTGAGCACAGACATCATCTCTCCCTGCTTCCGGCTGTGAATGTAGTGTTCTCTACCTTGTAAAATTCTTCTGTTAGGTGGTGCATGTCAATCACTTCAAGTACCGGCCCACATTAAAACGTTCAACAAATGACAAGCATTCTTAATCTCAGGAGGAGCACAGGAGTCACAGGCTGAGGTCCTTTCTCTGAAGTTCCTTTTCAGCTAGCCAGCATGTCAGAACTGAAGCAGAGGAAGACCCTTCCTTACTGTGTGACACACACTGCACTCGGGTTACAGCCTGTGTGCTGAACACCTGCAATGAAGACCACTTCGTATTCACATCACTGAAGCACTAGAGGCTAACACAGCCTGGAGAAAGGCTCCCAGCTCCTGACCTGGATAAGCAGATGACTGGTAGACACTGGAACAGAATATCTTTATCAATAATAAAGGCATTTCACACAGGCAGGGTGCAGCCTATTTTATTTTATTATTTTCAATCTGCTCTTAAGAGAGGACAGGAATCAACCTTTGAGAAGATATTTGACAGAAACACAAACAAAAACATTAAGGGAAGCTTAATAGTCAGGCGCCTGTCCAAAGCCCCACACTGCGCCACAGCAGGAGAGAAACACAAGCTGCCAGGCTTGCAGAGCACAGGAGAACCACGCCAAATATCTCATGCAAGTGCAAGCCAGGGATGCTGCAGATCAAATATTCAGGGGTGGCTCTGTCATTACCTCTGAAAATTAAGTTAGAAAAACTTCATTAAGACCTTGGAGTCAGAACAGGCTCTCATTTTGCAAACCTAAACAAAAGCAAGCATCCGAAGGGAAGCCTGTCTGCTCAGCAGATCTCAAATCCCAGTCTCAAACCAAGCCTAGTGTGAGCTATTGTCCCTGGAGGAGAGGGGGTGCTCCAGCGGGCCCTCTATGCAGTATTTTGAGGAAAGGAGCCACACATTCCTGAGACTGGAATGCCATGCAGACTAAATGGACTGTGCACCACCATAGTGCAATGTGAAAATGGAACCTGAGTGGAGAAATTCAGATTGACAGTGACAAAAACAAGTAACACAGCCCTGAAGCCAAAGTGTGTCCTTCTTCTCGTCCTACCACCAACCTTTATGTCTGTCTGCTCTCTCATAGCAACAAACGCTTGAGATAACCAACTTTATTCTTTAAGGGTTTTTAATTTTTATTTGTTGACCCTGGTTGTATATCTGTGTGCCATGACTGTGCCTGGTGCCTAGGAGGCCAGAAGGCACGAGAGCCCTGGAACTGGAGTTACAACAGTTGTAAAGTGTCACGTGAGTGCTGGGGACTAAAGCTGGGGCCCCTGGAAGAACAGCAAGTGCCCTTACCCTGAGCCATCTGTACAGTCCTGAGTTGATTAAGTCATTAAAAAAAAAAACTACCAAAGGCCTGGTCTGGGCTAGGGAGATGGCTCAGGAGTTAAGCACTTGCCACGGCAAATGTGAGGACTGTAGTTCAGACACCCAGAACCCACATAAATGCCAGGATGCTATGGTAACCTGCCAGTAACTCAGCCTCAGAAGGTGGAGACAAGGAATCTCCAGAGCAAGCAAGCTGGCTCTTGAGACTAGTCCATCTGGAGTCCTGAATTTGATGGCAAAACCCTTCCTCAGTGGAAGAGCTGCTGAGAATGATCCATCGACCTTAGGCCTCCACACGCACACACTTATATGTGCACCTACATTCACATGTGCAGACACACACAGAAACATGCATACATGCACATGTGTCCCTGACACACACACACACACACACACACACACACACACACACACACAACACACCCATGCCCTCTTCTGGGTTCCTTGAATACCAGGCATACATATGGCCTACATGCAAACATGTAGGCAAAATAGCAATGCATGTTAAAAAATGATGCAAAGTGAAATACTCAGAAAGTAAAGAATGAGAAAAACAGTGTTTAAAGTCTAAAGGCATGGATGGACGTGTTCAGGAGCTAAGCAACTCCATTGTCTACAGTTTGCTGCGAAGGGGATGTTCCTGGCAGTAATTTGCTCCTAAAACTGAAGGACTTTACTCCTTATACTCTCCTGATCAGTTTTCTAAGGTCCAGGGTTCTGGTCAAGGGTAAGCACATTAGGCTGGGTATGAGTCTCTTTGGGAAACTTGGAAACTACTTTCAGGTCTCCCAGGCCAGATGATAGAAACCTGGGTCAGAGCAGGAGCCACAAAAGCAGGACCTTCATCAGTTCACTGGAGAAGAGGGCTCCAGAGACTCACAGACCCAAGCACTCCATCTCTCTCTCTCTTTCTCCCTCTCCCACTCCCTCTCCTTCCTTTTCCCCATCTCCCTCTTCCTCTCCCTTCCCTTCTCCCTCTCCCCTCCTCCTCCAAACAGAGTCTTCTTGGTTATACTACCTAACCCCAGCTAGCCTAAAACTCCCAATCCTCCCACCCTACGCCCGTGTGAAATTACAAGCATGACCCAGCGCATCCAACCCTCCAGCACTATCTTTAAGTCTGCGTGGTGGTTTGAATGAGAAATGTCCCCCACAGGCTCAAGTGTCTGGACACTTGGTTCCCATCTGGTGGCACTGTTTAGGGCAGTTTAGGTGGTACTCACGGGAGAAAGTACAGCATTGGATTTGGGCTTTGAGAGTATGTAGCCTAATTCTACTTCCAGTTAGCTTTCTTTTTCCCTTTGTGTTCAAGTTTGAAGATATAAGCTCTGTTTCCTGCTGCTGCCACCATGCCTACCACTTGCTGCCATGTTCCCTACCACGATGGACTTTCATCCCTCTGGAATGATAGCCAAAGTAAACTCCTATAAGTTGTTTCTTGTCATGGTGTTTTAATCACAGGAATTAATAAAAATAATGAAAAGTATTACCAGCTGCCTTGAGCTTCCATTTCTCAGTCGTTTGTCTTCACACTACCTTCATTTTCTGCAGGTGTTTTCTTCCTCTGAAACTCTGGTTAACTTAACAAAACCTAGAATCACTTGGGAAGAGAGTATCAGTTCCTATACTGTGTTGGCCTGTGAACCTATCTGTAGAGGATTTTCTGTTTTAGTTAATTGATATAGAAAGACTCAGTGGTGCCCACTGTGAGCAGCACCATTCCCTAAGCAGGGGTCCCTGACCTATATAACAGAAACTGAAGCAAGCACAAATAAGCAACAAGTATGCATGCATTCGTTTCTCTCTGCTTTTGACTGTGGGTGGGACATGACTTGCCTCAAGTTCCTGTCTTGACTTCCCTCAGTTATTAATTGTGACCTGACACAGTAACAATAAATTCTTTATCTACTAAATTTCTTGTTGCCAAGGCATTTTGTTGCAGCAGCAGAAATGAAACTAGGACCATACCACTGAAGATGACTGTAAGAGGCTTAGCCACCCCCAGTACAGCTGCTCTCCTAGAGGAAGGCAAGCTGTTTTCAGGTGGCCATACCAGCACGTGAAACACACCTCAGTATATTTCCCTGTCATGTTGCCAACTCTGCCAATCACTATAGTAAAAGCTAATAAGTCATTCAGATTGGGCAAAGTTCAGGTACCTATGCTAGGTCAGAGGGTGTTGGGGTCACTCTACCTTAACTACCTGGTCCTCCAAGGAAAAGTAGAGTTATTTCTAGAAGTAGGAGAGCAAGCCTGGTAAGAAAAGAGCAAATGTTCTCCCTTTGGGGGTAAGAGAACTCCACTTTGGAAATGGGTAAACTGATTCTCTAGATAGTTAGAAAGAGAATGAATTATATTGCACTATGTTGAGTCCAGAGACTCACAGACCCAAGCACTCTCTCTTCCTCTCCCTCTTCTTCGCTTTCTCCCTCCCCCTCTCTCTCTCCCCCTCTCTCTCCCCCTCTCCCTCTTCCCTGGACCACCTTGAAAGCATTGTGAGTAGAGCGTTTGCATTACTGGGCACCTCTCTTCCTCACATCACTTGAGAGCCAAAACAGCAAGTAACCCAGGCACCCACTCAGAGGATTCTGCTCAGCTCTGGTCTCCATGTGTTGGCGAGAGGGGTTCTCTCAGCCCCAGACTCCTCAGCTTCATCTCTGACTTGTAGGTCCAATGTTTGTGTTTATTCAACAGGCCCAGTGAAGCAAAACAGTCCTTCAGTTCTAGCATGGCCTCAGACACCAGGGAGGGCCTTGATAAATGTTCACGGAGGTCCTTTCACAGCAGGTGAAAGTAAATAACCAAGGAAGAATTTGAAAGAAACACAGCCTAGCCTCCCTACTGTCCGTCCATCCATCCATCCATCCATCCATCCATCCATCCATCCATCCATCC
>JANHMN010000001.1:50235917-50287529 GCA_030674055.1 Rhabdomys pumilio | reverse complement strand
TCTATCTATCTCTATCTATCTCTATCTATCTCTATCTATCTCTATCTCTATCTCTATCTCTATCTCTAATCTATCTATCTATCTATCTATCTATCTATCATCTCTCTCGATATATATATATATATATATATCAATGGTATATGTGAAAATGTGAGATACACACACACACAATCACCTTTATGAGCATTCTAGAAAACACAAGTAATCAAAGACCCACACCCACGGCCATGCACAACTGTTTCCACCCAGTTAGTAACTGCTGAGTACTTGACAATTGCTTTCCAAAAAACCAACAAGGTGTTCCAAGCCAACAGGCAGACAGCTCATTTGTCTGCCCAACAAGGCTGGAGGCAGCACTTGGAAGGGCTCAGCCTCACAGTGGCAGGGAGGAGCTCGGAGTTTTGCCTGGCATCTCCTCCTGCTTCTCACTAGCTACTGCCAAGGAAAGCGGTCAGCAAGGCTGTACCCCACTGAGTCCTAAATACCCGTCACTGCAGCCCTGAGTAAATTCAGAAAAAAAAGTACTGTTCTATCATCAGTTAAGTTACATAGTGGCAAACCCTAAATTTCCACCACACCAACTAAATTTATATGTTGAGGTTCTAAACTCTAGGACTCCAGAATGTGACTGTATTTGCAAATCGGGTCCTAAAGAGGTAATTAAGCTAAGAAAGAAGTAAAATGAAGTCATTAGGGTGGGCTGTCATCCAATGTACCTAGTTTCCTCATAAGAGACGATTAGGAGACAGGTGTTCACAGAAGGAAGGCCATGTACAGAGGGAAGGCGGTCATCCAAAAGCCAAAGAAGAGACTTTGGAAGAAAACCCGCTGCCACTGTGACCTCAGAATCCCACCTCCAGAATTGAGGCATTAAACGCCAGCTGTTTAAACTCCCCAGTGACAGAATTTTGTTACCCCAGGAAACTAATGTGCAGACTCTACATTTGCAAAGCTTTTTCTCATAACCTCACTTAATTTTTATAAAATCACTCTGTTCATAAGAGCCTTGGCCCCTCATTTACTGATCCTGAATTCTTCTGATGGCCTCTACTTCCTACTTGCAAGGCAAGTGCTCAGAGCCATTGCTTTTGAGTGTTCCTGTCCCCCTGTCAAGGAGAAGGGGGTTAAAATTGGATCTTAATGGGTGAGATGATGCTGAACTCAAGCTTCTGCAATGGGTTGGTAGCAGGAATGCCATTCATTCACATTCCTGTGCTTTATCACTGTAACAAAATGCCTGAGGAAACCAACTTAAAATAGAGGAAAGGTTAGGGCTAGGGAGATAGCTCAATCAATAAAACATTTGTCCTTCAAGCATGAGGACCTAAGTTCACATCCCCAGCACCAAAAATCCAGGCATGCATCTGTCACCCAGCACTGGGGAGGCAGACCCAGGAAGACCCCTGGAGTTTGCTGGCCAGTCGGTCCAGCTGAATTAGGGAACTCTTGGATCATTGAGAGACCTTGTTTGTTTAAAAGAAAAAGATGACCAGCACTTGAGAGAAAGAGGCAGACAGATCTCTGTGAGTTGAGGCCCAGCCTGATTCACACAGTGAAGTTCTAAACAAGCTAGGATTACATACATGCTTGTATGCATACAGGCATACATACATACACACGTGGAGAGCAACTGAGGAAGACACGTGACATTGAACACACACACACACACACACACATTTTGACTCACTGTTTCAGGTTGGTTCTGTTACAGGAGATGGGGGTTGGGGTTTCTGAGGCAAGGCAGAGTATTGTGGCAGAAGCCCATTGTAAAGGGGGTGCCTATATCATGGTGGCCAGGAAGAAAAAGGAAAGGAAGGGGCTGAGGGCCCAATGTCTCATTTAAGGAAACATGCAAATGATCCAACTTCCTTCTAGTAGGCCCACCTTTCAGCAGCACCACAGATTGGGAACCAAGCCTTCAACCTATCATCCCTTGGGAGATCCTTAAAATCCAAGGCACAACAGTATCCAAGTGACTTGAGTCCCTGTGAAAGAATGATTTCTTTTCCCGTTCATACTTCCAAACCCAACAAAGAACTAGTGAATAGCTTTGTGCCTACCAGGCCCACCTCTGCTGTTTATACCAGGAATACAAGTCCTCTCTGCCCCCCACCCCCAAGACTGCTACCTTGGCCCTCACTGCAGGGGCACCAGGGGGAGTGTTCACCCTGAGTCACAGACACACTGGAAGGAACGCCACCAGAGAAATGGACTCACCTGAGGTTTGCTTTTAAAATAGTCATAACTTTTCCTCTGAATATTGATTGAAAAGTTGATAGCATACTAAGGAGTCAGACTGGCACATTCCAGTGGCTTCTTTTGCCTCTTCTGTATGTGTTTTGAGTTTGGGGAGGGGGGAGGGAGGTTGAAGGGGAATGAAGGGCTAAGACCTGGCAGGATGGACGTACAAGACAGTAAGCAAGATTTTACATTTTTTATTTATTCCTATTATTTTTTATTATAAGTGTATGTATGGGTGGGTATGTTCATGTGTGTGCCCATAGAGTCCAGAAAGGGCTGCTGGGACCTCTGAAGCTGGAGTTACAGGCTGGAGTGAGCCACCCAAAATGAATGCTGGGAAACAAACTTGGGTCCTCTGGAAGAGCAGCAAGCTCTGAGCCATCTCTATAGCCCCTTAAAATATTTTTGTATTTAGATACCAGAATATATCGAGGTGAGATTATACTCATGATCTTACTCTTCTATATCCTTTTTTATTTTAAACTAAAACAGCTGACCATTTTATTTTTACATTTCACATTGTAAATGAAAACGGCCCCTTTTATATCACTTCTCCCTCCAAAAGTATTCTCTGTTAGGAAGTTCCTTGCCATGCATCTAGTAAACACTCCGGCTCAGCACCAAGATCTCCTGGTGAAACAGAACAAGAAATACAAAACGACAGAGAGCGCTTCTGCTCTTATCTGTCTGGCCGGGTCATGCCAGGTCTCGTGGGCACCATCATCGGGCGGGCAGGAGGTCTCATCATTGGAGGCCCGGGCATCATGGGCATGTGGCCTCCCATGGGTGGTCTCATCCCAGGAGCTGGTCCCACAGGCATCATCCCAGGAGGAGGAGGGCCCATCATTGGCATCATGGGAGGGCCTCCCATGTGGGGTGCAGGCATCATGCCAGGCCGAGGAGGACCCGGGAGACTGGGGGGAGGTGGGATCATGGCCCCTGCAGGCGGAGGAGCAGAGAACGGAGCCGGAGGGATCTTTCCTTGTTGAAATGCAGCCGTTGTTTGTCAATCAGGCTTGGGGCCTGCTCTTCCATCCATTTCTGGTAATAATCTTTCACGTTCTCTTTGTGTTTCCGACCACTGCAGTGTGTCTTCCTCACAGACGGAGAATCGTGGGTAAGATATGTATCACAGTAGTCACAATAAAACTTAGGCATGATGCTCACAGGCCGTTGGCTACCCGGGTCCTCTTCTATATCCTTAAAAAATGTGTTCCTTTCTGGTCTTATCTAGATGTTTATATAATTTTTACAGCTATATTCATGACCAAAAATAAATGAGATTTGGTATTTCCATTTAACATTGTATGAGAGCATTTTTCCAAGTCACCACATAATCGTCCTGATTATATTTTTTTAATGGCATCGTAATGCAGCCCAGAGCAATGGAAGCACAAAATCACAGCCTTTCCCCTTCCCTAACCCATTGGTTCTGTCCAGTTTTTCACTTCAAGTGAAAGCCGTCCCCCAAGACTGCAGTAAGGCAGCGGATTCCTGTTGTAACTGGGAGACTTTGGTGTTGAATAGTGGTTCCATGCACAGGTGCTTTGCCCAGAACTCACCCTCAATTGTGAAAACAAATGTGTGGGTGGGTCTGGTAGAAAGGCTGGGTAAGAAGTGCCCTGGAAACAGAGTGACACCATCCATTTTTTCCCAGGTCCCTTGGGAACCCCTGCCAGCCACTCAACTGGTGCCAAGGTAAGGGGGCACTTAAAGTGAATGGCACAGGGTCCCAATCTAGCTCCTAAAAGAATAAAATTTCTAGGGGAACCTTACCTTCTCTAAATCTTACCATTTTCTTGAGCCTTGAACCTCCAAAGCATGAAAACTGAGGACCTTAGGTTCCTCCCAGAGGCCAGGCAGAAGTGGTGTGCATCTTCCTGGTTACAGCTCTGGCTGATCCAGCGCTGGCTACTCTCATTCTCCTGTACCCTCTGCCTCACAGACAGGCAGTTCTAGACCCACCCCTCATGTTGACGGTGCCAACTGGGACTCCTGGCCCAGGAGCCTCGCTCCTGGCTCATTTGGGAAAAGCACCTCGGTAATGAGAACTGCTGACAGCTTTGGGAGGTGACAATAAGCAGAAGGCAGAGAATGTCACCATTGCTTTTAAGGTCAGATCTATTTGGAAAGAATTCAAAATGCAAGCATAGTAATGCAGTCACCGTGGCCAAGTTAATTTACTGCCTCCTGCTCACAGCTGCCCTGCCCTCTAGAATGAGTTGAATTTTGAGGTCTGGTGGTAAGGCAGAACCCAGTGCAAAGTCTGCCATCATCCATGGTCAATAGCAAGGTCACTCTAGGCTTACTTTCATTAGTCACAGAAGCAGCCAACAGTATTTATTGTTCAGTATTATGTGAAACAGTACCTGTGTTCTATACAAGATCCCAAATAATCCTCACAGCAACTCTGAAAGAAAGGGCTGTTGCTAGCCCTATTTAATTGATGGGAAAGCACAAGGGCGGGAAAGTGGAGCAGCTAACCCAAGCCATCTTGGCAAACAGCACTGCTGGCTAAGATGCAGGTTCAGGTTGGGTCTGGTAGCACTGAATATAATCCATCCTCCAGAAGCTGAGGCAGATTGTAAGTTCAAGACCTGCCTAGGCTATAGAGTGAGTTTAAGGGCAACCTGGGCAACCTAGTGGGAGGCTATCTCAAACTAAAAAGAGGGGCTGACAAGATGGCTTAACTGGTAAAGTGCTCGGCACTAAGCCTGATGATATGAGTTCAATTCCTGGCCCCCACATGGTAGAAGGATAGAACCAACTCCCCAAATTTCTCATCTCCACATGAATATCATGGCACAGGAATTTGTGTTCTCACATGCAGACTCAGACTCAGGCAGGTTCACTTGTATGCATAAGCTCCCTCTCAAGTGAACACCTTCTGCCAGCCTTGCCACAACCATGGTAAAATAACAATAACGACTGAGTCCTTAGGGAATGGCAGACACTTTACTAAGAGGTTTGCTCTAGCTTCTGAATGAGGAAATTAAGAGTTAAAGAGGTTATGTAAGACCTGTGGCTACTGAGTCGGCAGTCATTTCCTCTCCAGTCTGGCTCCTCCTTTTTACAGAATAATAGACCCCACTTTTAGCTGCACAAGTAGCCTTCTAGAATGAAGGCTGCACCCCCAAACTCTAGGGGGATGGGATACATTCATGTGACTGATCATGGATGCAATGGATGGAACCAGAGATAGCTTTCTGCCATAGCCAGACCTCTTCTTTTCCTCCCAGATGATGGAACACGGCCATGATAGTAGAGTTACCTGGGGCCCACGGCAGCCAGATCCATGAACAGCAGAGCCTCCATGACAGTAGGGTCCAGGGAACAGGAGAGCCACAGGGCAGCAAGAACTTGGCTCTCCAGGAGATTTGTGAAGTTGAGATGAGGTGACTGACTACCTCTAGATTTTTCCATTAAAAAGGAACAGACATTACCTTGCTAAAGCCATCACTGTGTTAAGGTATGTGAGAGTTTCAGCCCAGCCTCATTCTTGTTAGCAAAGTGGACAAACCAAAGGTCAAACTACAACTTATTGGAGTAAAAATCTTGTAGTAAAGAGAATGGAAACTCTGTCCTGAGTGGAGACCTCAGATCGCAGTTGGGCCTGGGTGGTCACATGGCCAAAGGCTCACCCTGAGGAAGGCAAGCCCACCTTACGATATGCCAGAAGATAGACAAAAATGACTGGTTCCTCAGTGAGATGATGAATTATTCATAAAAGGGTGTCTTCTCCTTTCTATCTCTTTTGTAACGATACTTTTCTCAATACTTTGGCCTTTCCTCCAACATTCTGGGCTTCCTTACTCTGCCCCTAAAGCCTCCCTCCCTGATGATGGCTGGTGATGGCCATGCCTCTGTGACCCCCATGCTAGCTTACATGGTGTGGCTTTTTCTCTTCTTGCCTCCCTTCTCCTTTTCTGGGTAGTGCCTGAACTTTATAGTTTGCCCACCTTGGGAGTTTTTCTTTTAAACTCTAATAAAAGTGTCCTTGAGCTTCTGCTTCAGTCCATTCTTAAATCATTTTATTAATGAGACACAAAGCCACTAAGGGGACCCTGATTTCCCCTGTATCAATGTTATTTCTACTGCAACACTTTGCCCTGCTCAGTGGCTTGGTTTTGACCAAAGTATCAATTCTTTTTTCCGGTCAGTTTGTTGATACTTATCAGGGCCAAGCTCTGTGGTGGGGACTGTAGTAGTTACGTCATGTGCTGCTATGACAAAACACGCGATGAGAAGCAACTTAAGGAAGGAAGGATTTGCTTTGTTCTTAGAGTTTGAAGCTACAACCCATCACAGCAGGGAAGGCATGGCAGCAGGAGCAGAAGGAAGCTGGTCACAAGAAGGAGCGATGGATGGACACTGGTACTCAACGCTCTCTCTCCTTTTTATTCAATCCAAGAGTTAGAATGAATCTATCCGTGTCAGTTCACCCAATGTAGAAAATCCCTCATGGATATGCAGAGATTTGTCTTCAAGGTAACTCTAGACCATGTCAAGTTGTCAAGAGACATAAACCAAGGTTAGAGTATGAATGTGATTTGACTAATACTCTAGAAGAGCCAGCAGGCCATCTTGGAAGACAGATGCTAAGTATATAAATAAAAAAGCAGTGCACTAAGTCTTATGACAGGGACATAAGCCCACAACCATAGGGGCATGTAGAAGGAGGTGACTTACTAGATGCTAGTCAGGACACTTAAATCAAGGAGATGTCAGGGAGCTGGGACCGCCACGCTGTCGGGAGCAAGTGTGACATGCCTGGTTCTCAGTACTCACCAACTTGCTACCTCAGCAAGTGGATACACCACCAATACATTCAGACTTTTGTCCTCTAAGCCTCAGTCTGGTCCAGAAAGGCAGCATGTTTTCCTTGGCTTAGCATTTTAGATCTTGATCTCTCATCACTAGGGACCCCTTAGAGCCATGCCCTTGGTAATCTAGAACTTTCTGTGAAGAAGATGCAACACTATGAAGAAAAATGTGGGGAGAAGGATCTCCAAGGCCAACCTCCTGACAAGGAATATAAGGAAATGGGAAACTGAGAGGGGCCCCACACTAGGCTAGACACTCTTCAGCATTGCAATAGAAGCCATAAGTTCTGTCTTTAATGACTCCATACTTAAAAATGGTGTTTCCAGTGTGGCCTTTCTCCCTGTTCTTCCAACAGTGGAGCTGCTATCACTGACAATAAAAGGCAGTCATGGCTGTCCCTGACTAGAGCCAATTAGAATTACCTTGAGAAGTCAACAAGGGTAACTTGGCTGCTCATGAGGGCAGATGACATCTTGGCACTGGCCTATTTGCCAGATCATGAAGAAAGGGAAAAACTTATCCTAGTGAATGGCCTCCTTTCCCGCCCCCCCAAGCACCTCCAATAACTACTCTTCCATGAAGACCAGCTTTGACCAAGGCAGTGTGACTCGATAGGCAAAGGGGCTTCCCCCTCCCTGGGTAGTGACACCACATAGCTTTGTCCTTACCAGCAAATACTCCTTGTCTTGGTTAATCTTCATTGTTGGATTTAGGACCGCCTAGGAGACACACCTCTAGGTGTGTTTCCAGAGGTTGACTGAGAAGGGAAGGCCTGCCATGATCGTGAGTAGTGCCATCCTGTGGGCTGAGAGACTAAACTGAATAAGCCAGGGAAAGAGAAAATGAGTGAGCGCCAGTATTCATCACTCTCTGCCTTCTGACTGTGGCCTCAGTGTGGCCAGCTCTCCCACATCCCTGCTGCCTTGCCCTCCTGCCGTGATGGACTACACCCCTTGGACTGTAGAGTGGAATAAACCTTTCCGTCCTTAGATTGCTTTTGTCAGGCATTTGTCACAGCACTGAAGAAAGTGACTGATATACGCACTACATAACAACTATAAGCCAGATGTGACATAACAATAAAGAAAAAAGCAGAAGCAAACTCAGAATGAAGCTAAAGACATTTAAGCTTGCAGACCTGAGGCTTGGGGTGTGGCTCAGGAGTGAAACACTTACCTAACATGAGCAAGGCCTTGTGTTTGACCCACAGCGTGAAGAAAGAACAAGTTGGGGTGTACCATTCACATGGTCGTGTGATTTGTAAAGATTACAGAAGTTCACCGGTTGACTTTACTCCACTCAGTCAAAGCTGCTCTCTTTCCATCCAAAACCTACACACTGTCATACTGGCTAGTACAGCCATTTTGGAAGTCTCATTAAGGAGAAATTAAGTTGGGTATAAATTCAGTTTTAGGGCTCTGTGGGCCATGAGTAGGTGGTCTACAGTCACTCTTGAAAGTAGTCACTCTTCACTAGCTGGTCTAGTGTGGAAATGGCTTCAAGGATAACCCTGCCCAAGGTGCCAACCTATTTTGGCATTGCCATACTGAGGACCAGGACCAAGGCTCTGCTCAGAAAGGAGAGTGCCCGTGGAACCCAACACTAGGTGTGTGGGTAGAACAGCAGAAAGAAGACTTGAACCAAACAGCCTGAAGGGGGATGTCCTGTTACCCATGGCATGAAATATAAGCATAGAACTAAGTTGCCACCATCAGTAGTCATGGTTACTTGGTTACTAAGACGGTGATGAGTAGTACAGGAGTCAACTATATGCCAGTCACTCGTCTCTTTTTGGATGGGAGTGATGCAGATTCCTGCTTGTAGGGTACAAACTGCTGCAGTCCTAGAAACAGCAAGTGCACCCGGCTGTGAAATCATGTGTGTTATCATCCATCAATATAAATATCATTTTTATTATGCTGGAGGAAAGATTAATTATCTTCCCTTTCTCTCCACAGAAAACATCACATAATCATTGAATATGAAGAAGTGGTGAAAGAGTGTTCAGTCAAAAAAAAGTAGAGAAAATATGACAGTGGTGTGCTAGGCAGTTAATTAATACAAAATCCTATTAGTGCTCTTTATTTTGTGATATGTGTGACATTTTTCCTCACTAAATAAAGGCTTGTTTTCTATTCTAATCTTATATTGGTTATTTTGTATTGTTCTTAAAGAGATTTCTCTACATCGTAGAAGCTTTAAGTTCACCTCTGGATCAGTCTGTCTTTATTTATTCCTTATCGTTTCTAATGGGAGAAGCCTTTGCCTCTTCTCCCCCTACATATGTGATACATGCCCAACACATGCCAGGCTCTGTACCAATAATGAGAACACAGAGAGAGTGGAGCAGATCTCCCTTCCTATGCAGAGACTGGGAGACAGAGAAGATGCTGAGAGAAGAACTTCCTGGAGGAAATATTTCCTCTAAGAATCCTAAAATATGTAAGATGTCTCTGGACCGAGTTAGAGAAAATATAGGCCAGTAGTGTGGGGTCCTGGGTCGGGACAGGCTCAGTAGAATATACTCAGTAAATACTGAATTAAAACAAGTAAACATTGTAACTTGGGTCAGGGCTGAGATGCTATGGCAGAGATGAGGGATGTACATCAAGCCCTTCCCATGGCAGCTAGCAATAGAGGGAAGACAAATGAGAGTCAGGGTAGACTTGATGGAATTCCTGATGCTAAAGTAGTGATCAGCACATGCAAAGGCCCTGGAGTCAGGGAAAGATCAGAGAGCAGCACCACGTGGCTGGACCAAGATTTGCAAAGGAAAAGTTTTTGAAGGAAACTTGCCAGTTTTAAAGGTGATGAAATATGATACATCTGGAAAAAATGGGGCTGGAAACAGCCACACTTCAAAATCCTCATAAGTCATGATGAAATATGGGACTCTGTGTTGGATGCTATGGTGAGGTGCTCTCAGGGAATGAAATGACATACTCAGATCAGCAAGTTAGAAAAACTGGGCTTATGTGGCTGACAGAAACCTGCATAAGGGAGGAGGGACATGAACCTCTCAGCTAAGCTCCCCTCCCTGGTGACAAATGCCCATCAGAGAGGGTGTGGTACCAGAAGAAGGGACCATTCTGAGGAACTCTGTGTGCCTGCTGCAGAGGCAAGTAAGATGTCACATCAGGGCTGGGATCTAGCTGTCCCTTCCCAAAGCCAGCTACTCTCACAGAAGACCCATGGTGTTCAGTTGGAGGGTATTTCCCTCTGTATGGAGATTGCTGTGTCCCAGTATGGTGAGCCTATGTGGTGTTTCCTGTTCACTCATCCTCTCCTGAGTTTCTGTCCATTAACTTCTCATTGGAATTTGCCATTGGGAACCCCACTAAAAATGGACAGCAAGGGACTATGATCACTGTGTTCAGGCCCCATTAGGAGGCCCCAATCTGGCCATAGCTCAGATTCTTCAAGACAAGTCATTTCTACATGCCCTTTCTTCCCAGTTCAATATCTACTTCCCTATCATTCCACTAGGGTCTGAGTGGCTATGACTCCCCTCACCAGCTATGGAATCACCCAGCACCCTTCTGGCTGAATTACTTAATGAGTGAGACAACTGCACATGCCCTTGCCACACCAAGCTGAGCTGTCATGAAATAATTTCTCCTCCCTTAAGTCAGGCACCCCCCCCACACACACACACAAGCCCACAGCCACCATGCAAAGAATCCTTCCACAGCCCAGCCTTGCACTCTGCACCCTCTGACCAGCCAGCATCATTCTGAACCTCTTTTCTGCTCTCTGGCCTTGGACTAGAGTTTGCCTTGAATTCTGCAACTGGGGAATGTTCCTATATATTCCAGCCAGGATGCTCCTACAGGGATAGGGATGGAACTGGAAAGTCCTGGGGAACCTGTCACCAAGTAACCAATGACTGAGATTCCTGCTTCCCCAGAAGGAGCTTGAAACACCTGTCACATTGTTGTTCTCAAATCACCATTCTCAAGTCTGTCTGTTGCTCTACAGCCATCGGCATGTCGCCTGGCTTAGGTGTGAAGGGGTTATTACAGCATTGGGAGTCCCTATTCCTCCACTTTGGAATGTACATATCCAGGGCAGGAACTTGCTCACAACTGTCTCCCAGAGCCAAGCCCAGTGCCCAGACATGGTAGTTATTGAATAAGTACCTGTTGACTGACAATAGACCAATGACTAGCCTCAGGTCATCTGTTAACCTTCTTCCTTCTTCCTTAAAACAAGACAGAACCCCACAGAGCCAGGAGCCTTCAGGTTTCATAACTCCACCACCTCCAGCCTACTGAGAGGCATCCTTTAGCACTGCAACTATTCCCAGCGACTATTTCTGGACCAACTATTTCCTCTACTACAGACTTCAAAGAGCTACTTTTCCCTTGCCTCTTTAGCATCTGTTTATCAGAACTGACCACATGAATTTACCTTTGACTTAATAGTAAACCTTAATTTATGCTGAATATTTAAAAAGCAATTTTCTAAAGGCAGGTGTGGTGGGTCGTGCCTGTAATCCTACCAGTCGGGAGGCTGTGGGGGAGAGGGGTCTGCCATGAGCTCCAGGTCACACAGGACTACAGAGTGAGATGCTGTCTCACAAGAGAAAAATTGCTTCCCAGATTTCCTGCCTGCAAAACTGTGAATGAACTCCCTGCAGAACTTGACCCTTCCTGTTCCTTAGGCAAGTGACTGGTTTCTCTGCTGGGCCCCTTACCTCCCTGTGAGAGTGATTCCATGCATCATATATGAACCTCATTAGTTATTTCTCTACAAAACAAGGTGGGGCTCTTAGAAACTTGGCCCCACCATTGATGTTTTCGACCTTGACCACTACTGGCCAGATATGGGAGTAACCTGATTGATGAAAATTTAATGTTTTCTTCTAGCTCTAGATGTCAAGAACAGTCACCCTCCCTGCACCCCTCCACCTCCCACTTGGATACTTAACAAAGAGCTGAATCTCCCAAATCTCTCTAGGGGAGCTTTTCCACACTAGGCTAAGGATTTTATGAGCCAAATGAAGGTTGGTTGGAAGACTGTTCTCTGAAATGTCTGACCTTACCCTATGCTGTCCTTTCCCAGGGATGTGCTAACCCACCCCCTACGGGCTCCCTCCACACAGAGTCCACAGTAGCCTGAGGCTTCTCTCTGAGTGACACCTTGTGATTAGTACCAGTCATGGCACAGCCTATCACCTGGCATGACTCCTGTATCATCACCTTCAATATTAGCTACCTCTTGGGGCTTGTTAGAGAACATTCCAGAATCTGTGTGAGTGTGTGTGTGTGTGTGTGTGTGTGTGTGTGTGTGTGTGTGTGTCTGACAAAATCATAAGCTCCCAAAGGGCAGAAACTGTTTTAGATTCCGGTTGGCTTGGGTAGAAGTTGATTTTAGGAGACTCAATGACTTGGGCAGAGGCCTCTAGAGAGCAACAAGTTTAAGGGAGAGGGGCAGTGAGGAGTGTGTGTGTCTGTGTGTGTCTGTGTGTGTGTGTGTCTGTGTGTGTGTGTGGTGTGTATGAGGTGGGTGTGAGTATGTACATGTGAGGGGTGCATGTGAGGAGAGTGGGAGGGCTGTGTGATGTAAGAATGTGTGTGTATGTATGTGTGTGAGGGCTGTGTGAGGTGTGTGTGGGTGTGTGTGTGATGTGTGTGAGGGCTGTGTAAAGTGTGTGTGGGTATGTGTGTGGTGTGTGAGGGCTGTGTGAGGTGTGTGTGGGTGTGTGTGTGATGTGTGTGAGGGCTGTGTAAAGTATGTGTGTGGGGGGTATGTGTGTGGTGTGTGAGGGCTGTGTGAGGTGTGTGTGAGGACTGTATGAGGTGTGTGTGTGTATGTGTGTGGTGTGTGAGTGTTGTGTGAGGTGTGTGGGTGTGTGTGTGTATGAGGTGTGTGTGTGAGGACTGTATGAGGTGTGTATGTGTATGTGTCTGTATGAGGGCTGTGTAAGGTGTGTGGGTGTGTGTGTATATGAGGTGTGTGTGTGTATATGTGTCTGTGTGAGGGGTGTATGAGGAGTGTGGGTGTGTGTGTGTATGAGGTGTGTGTGTGAGGATTGTATGAGGTATGTGTGTGTGTGTGTGGACTGTATGAGGTATGTGTGTGTATGAGGTGTGTGTGTAAAGACTGTATGAGGTGTGTGTGTGTGTGTGTGTGTGTGTGTATGTGTCTGTGTGAGGGTGTGAGGGGTGTGTGCGCACATGCATCAGAAATGAGCTGTGATGCAGCTGGCACAGAACTGCTGAAGCTATGAGGAGGAGCTGTCATGGTGCAAGGCCCCATTTGGAAGAAACACTACCTTTAGGGTATGAGAGAAATCTATGGCCTCAAAAGGAAAAGGCAGAGTGATCAGATGACAGCAATGTTGCTGAGTCCCAAAAGTCATCACCCAAAACTGTCAGGTGAACTGGTCACCAGGACTGAGGAGGCTGTTGTATCTGCCAACTGGTAAGTTGATGGTGGCCTTTGGGGTCCTAGTAGTATGGTGGGTGGGGTACACACACATACCTCATACACACACATACCTCATACACACACATACCTCATACAGTCCACACACACACACACACACCTCATACAATCCTCACACACACACCTCATACACACACACACCCACACTCCTCACACACCCCTCACACAGACACATACACACACACACACCTCATACACACACACACCCACACTCCTCATACACCCCTCACACAGACACATATCAAAGGACAAAGCTACAAGAGTGATGTGATGGAGTGGGGAGACAAGGCAGAGGCAGCACTGAGGGAAGTCCAGAGGTGAGGGGAGTCTGGCACACAGGAGGCATTCCTGAGCACAGTTTCTCGCAGGAGTACAGGGTTTTTTTTTTTTTTTTTTTTTGATGCAATCAGCAGAGATTTATTAGGGAAGAGAGCTGGCAGCCAGCGTTCAAACTGCACACTCTCGAAGGAGTACAGTTTGACCCTGAGTGGTGGGCTAAGGAGCTTTTTATAGTAAGGGGTAGAGAAAGGAAGGAATTTTCGCGAGGTTACACATGATTGGTTGTTTTATAAATTTTGAACTCAGCAAGTTGTAACACTGGAAAACACCTCAAGGAGGGGAGGGGTAACCAAGATCAGTGGAAAGTTAGTTAGTTCTTGGAACCACCCAGATGTCTTGCTTCTTTCTTTGTGGCCAGGAATGTGTCTTCCTGCTTTGGGCCTACCCCACGCACAGGTGGATTTTCTTCCCTGAGGCTTGAGGAATGTATCCCGGGGCAGTGAAAGGCCTGGAATCTTACATTCAGTTCTGCTTTCTTGGAACTAGTGAGCCTGTATATATTTTATAAAATGGTCTTTATAATTTTCACTCTACATCCCCCCATTTTCTCTAATGAAAGTTTTTAGTCATAAAAACTCAATTATTAATAAGCCCATTTTCACCTCACTTTTTCTAATTTGGATCTTTAGAAAAATTTAAACTCCAGTGTCATCATAATTATCATTTTCTTGACCTAAAACTCAATATTGATGGCGTAACACAAAAAATTGAGCAGCACTTATCTTTTCTCTAACAACAGTTACTAATCTATTTAAAATGTAAGGACTTATGGTTAAAAGCAAAAGCAAAATTATAAGAGGTCTAGCCAGGGAGGATATCAGGGTCGTCATCCAAGGGGACCTATTGAACCAACTCTCAAACCAGTTTTGTTGTGTGTCTCTATCTTTCTGTCTCTGGTTTAACCCTTCTCTGAGTTTATTCATAGTCTCTAATCACTCCTGAATGGTCTACATAGAAGTAACATTTTTGTCTTAGAGCAGCACATAAACCTCTTTCTTTAAGGAACAGCAAGTCCAATCGTTTTCTGTTCTGCAGAACAACCTCTGAGAGGGAAGTCAATGACTCTTTTAACTTTGATAACGGGGTATCATATTAGTGCAGCAATACCTGTTCCCACACCTGCGGCCACTCCAAGTCCCAGTGTGACAGCTAAGGTCAAGGAAATAGGCTCTCTGCAGAAGCGTCTAGCGTGTATCTCAAACTCACATTTAAGAGTGCCTGCAGGGTGGTGGTAGACCCAGGGGATTAACTGAACAAGTATACAATAATCTTTGTTGTCATCAAAGACAGAAGTAGATATATAAAGGGTTAATCTTGAACTGCAAGCTCATCACTTATCAATCTCAGGCACTAAGTATCTGTTAGCGGAGGTCCTCGGGCTCTATTCTATTGGCTAGGGGTCTCAAAAAGATTCTATTTCTTTCAAACACACTTTCAAAGTTGTCCTCTGACTTTAACATATTTTGTGGCACATAGTTGTTTATATACACATATAATCACATACATAATAAAGAGAAATTGTAAAAGGAACAAATTTATATAACTCTAGATTCACATTTCGATTTCAATCTTGGAATTACAAGTTGTCATTTAACCTTGGGTGTACACACACTAAGCCCCACCCTCTAAGGCTGCATTACCCCTGTGCCTCTAGGGTGGTCTCAGGAGTCAAGGCCTGCTCTGAGCACAGTTTCTCATGTAAATGTGAAATGGCTGGATACTTTAATAAACTGTCACAGTATTATAAACCATGTTTATGGGACAGGGCAGAAGGAGCCTTTGAGGGGTAGTGTGTGTGTGTGTGTGTGTGTGTGTGTGTGTGTGTGTGTGTTCTTCTTGCAGTACTAGGCTTGCACCCTACACCTTGTATGTGCTAGGTAAACACTGCAGCACTGAGCTACACCCCAGCCCTGAAAGGAGCCTTGACAAGGGAGCACTTAGTGATGAGGGTGAGCCAGGGCTGGGAGAAAAGCATGGGGTTCTCGGTCCGATTGGAGGCCACACACTCAGGAAGGAGAAAGGCGTTTCCTGGGAGGTGAGAATGAGGGAAAGAAAGGCAAAGAAAATGGATATTTGAGGTGAAGGTTTCCAAGGCATTTTTACAAAGTTCTTAAAATGATCCTGGCCCCTCCTGCTCTAGGTAGAAACATTTCGGTAGCTTCTGGTGGCTCTCAAGCCTCCTACAGAACAAGAAATTTCCACCATTGCATCAAAGATGCCTTCCTTTAATATGCTACAGTGCTAGCCTGGACAAGATGTTGGGGCAGGCCCAGAACCATGGAAGATCTAGAAAAGAAAAAATGCTTCCTTCAAAAGCAGACAGGTCAGAAACAATAATTCTTTTAAAAGGGGCTTACTACTAATTAACACAAAGGTTGGATGGAAAAAAAAAAAACAGGAGAAAAGCAACTCTAAATTCTATAAAAAGGAAGTCCTCTTCCTCTTTATAACCCTGGCAAAAGCTAGCAAGAGGCAAATGCCATTTACAAGGACAGCGGAGACTCTGTCTCCTCCCTGACTCGTGCCCTCACCATGCATCATAAATATTCCCACAGTCATAAATATCCCTGATGAGGAAGCAGAAGGCTCTTAATTGGCTCCAAGTAATTTCACGGTGGAGGGTGCTGGGTGAGGTGCACAGAATGGGAAGGGGGAGGGGTGTCCCAGGAGGACACTAAAGTCTGATCTTCTATGCTGCATCTCTGTGTTGAAAGTAAAAACTGGCTCATGAAAAGACCATATTCTTCCTTTGTCTCAAGCCAGTTCCCTTCTGGTTAAGTCTTATGGCAGTTGTTGTTCTTTATTCCATACCGTTGGAAAATAAGAGCCATGACTGGCATTTAATAAAAAGAAATGTTAGAATAATAAGCAAGCAGCAATGTCTTCGTGCAATAACATACTGTGTAGCAATAAAAGATGTGGACTACTGATCACAGAACATGGATGAATTCCAGAGACAGTCTATAACACTAGGTATAATGCGTCTGTAATCACAGCACTCAGGAGGTTAAGGCAAACACATCTTGAATATAAGGCTAGCCTGAGCTACATAGCAAAGTCCCTCACTAGCCTGAGCTATATAATGAGACTATCTTGTAGCAGTAATATATTAAAATCTGTTCTTTGTTCGCAGCATGCACGCTTCTCCTCACCCACCCAAATGTTTTGGATCCATGAATAAAAGAATAAAAGACACATACATACAACCTTTATATTTTAATATACTGTAATTAGCTCAACGGCTGGGCCATTCCTGAACCTACTCTCTGATATTTCTGAGTTGGTACTTATTAAATCTATATTTTATCTTTGCTGCTCTGGACCCTTCTAGACAGCCCCCTTTGTGCCTACATTTAGGGTTAGCAGCCTCTCCCTCCTGTACCTTCTGGGCATGGTCTGCCTCATGGCTGAATGCCTCTTCCTGTCTTCTCAGTCCCTTCCCAGGAATCCTAAAAGTCCTATCTCTGTCTCCCTGCCCAACCATTGGCTGCCGGTAACTTTATTGACCCATCAAAAACCAACTGGGGCAGGCTTCCTTTAGTCCTATGTGCAGGACATTGCAAACAGGTTTTTTGGTAGCACAATTAACATGAGAACACAAGTCACTACACTATCTCATGAAAATCACAACATTCGAAAGCAGTACATACTACATGAACAAAGGAACATTACTGCTTGTGAACACATGTGGGCCAGGTGAGAGATTATGTTATACACACAAGTTACAGAGCATAGGCTAATTACTATAGGTAAGCAGTCAGGGATAACAAAAGCCAGGAGTCGTTGTGAGCCGGTCCCCAAGGTTCAGGAATGGCTGAAATCTTACCTGTGCCTACACTACTTCCAGTTCAGCCAGAAGACCCTGGAAAGGAACCTACACCGGGTTTTGTACCCTAGGGAATTTGGCTTGCTGGTCTCAAACATGTTGAAGGACATCCTATTTAGAAGTCAGGCTGCAACAGAGCCCAGGCTGTCCTAGTGAGGTCCTTCCTATCTCAAGACACTGCATTCAGTGGTTGTATTTGAGAAAAGGGTAAGAGCTGGTCACCCCAAGGTCACCTGGCAAATTGTCTTATGCATGATACCCTTTTCAAGATATTCTATTTTTCTACTTCCTGTGACAAAATGTCTGGCAAAACCAACTTAATGAAGGAAGACTTATTTTGGCTCATGGTTTGAGAGAGTACTGTCTACAAAGATGGGGAAAGTATGGAGCAAGACCACAAGGTGGCTGGTCACATTATATCTGCACTTAGGAGACTGAGAGGGGAATGTCGGTATGTCTGCTACACTGGTATACACGCTTTCTTCTCTAGTTCTTTTTATTCCATCCAGGTTCTTATCCCATGGCATGACCCACATTTAGACTATGTTTCCCCTACTTAGTTGAACATCTCCAGAAACACCTTCGCAGATAAGCCTAGAAGTGTCTCCTAGGTGATCTTAAGTCCAGCCAACTTGATGATGAGGATTAACCATCATAAACCCACCCCTTGTTAACTTGGCATCCAAACTCATCACTTTAATCCCTAACATCCCACTCTTGGCCTCATAAAAGGCCCATGGCCATCTCAGAATACAAAATGTATCAGCTCTTCTCCAAGAGACCCCTAAGCCTTAATGGTTCTAAATTGTTCAAGCCTCCAGAGTCTCCTGATATTCAGAGTGATCTCCTAACTGTGAGCTCCTGGAAAGCTAAAAATAATAGTAAGTTTGGAGGGCTAGAGAGGTGGCTCAGCAGTAAAGAGAATTTACAGAGAACCCAAATTCAGTTCCTAGCAACTGTGTCAGGGTGTTCACACTGCATCCAAATTCAGCTATAGGGGATCCAATGCCCTCTTCTTGACTCTGTGGGTGCACACACACACACACACACACACACACATTAAAAATAAAATAAATTTTTTTAAAAGTTACACATCTTCAATATATAATAATAGAATAAACATTTTATTCCAAAAGGGACGAATGGGATCAGAGTGGGGAAGAGATTGAGCTGAAGCAAAATGGAAACCCATCAGAGTAAATGCCAAATCTGCAAGCTCCAAATCCGGCATCTGGTGCCATGATAGAATTTTCTGGGCTCCAACAGACTTGGGCAGCCCTCCAGTGTTTCCTGCTTTCAGCACACACAGCCTCTCTCTTGGGCTAGGTCCACCTTATGCCTTCAGTTTTCCTCAGAAGACTGGCATTGTCCTGGCATCTCAAATATCCTAGGACCATCAATGTAATTGACCGCTCACCTCCACAGCTTCACCCACTGGCCTCACAGAGCATGTCTGTAGGGTGTCCAACCTTGCTACACGTAGCCTCGCTCACCTCATCGGCTTGCAGGACCTGATGAAAGCCTCCATTACCACCCCTAAAACTTGCACAATCCACACCAACTGACTGTCCTGTCCAGCAGGGCAGTGAACAGGGTTCGAGGGACCACCTGAAAGAGAGAATGGGGGAAACAGGGGCATGCAAAGAATGAGAGGCTTGTCTATAGCCTAATCAAACCACTATTTTCATTTTTTCACACAGGGGTTATATACACATAGAGGCAGGATATGGGGAAGGGGATGGTGCAGGAGCGTAGGTGTTCTCAGAGGGAGTACAGATATCTTCCAGAACAGGGTGTCAGCTAGGTGAAGAAGCAGGGTGGAACAGGTTACTATGACTCTGTCTATGATTCACTTGTTTCTTATCTAAGCTGGGGCTACCTATCCACAAGGTCTATGACTACTAGTTCTTATCCAGGCTGGTAAATTTCCACCATATACATATACAAGGTTTGCCTTGGTTGCCAAACCTGAGGGGGAATCCTCCATAGTCAGTTGTTTATAAGTAGAGAACTCCTTTAACTACATTCTCCTTTAACTACATTAAGGCTGCTTGTTTACAAGATCTTATAACTATCTGTTTCAGAGTCAGTGTTTTCCCACAGAGCCCAAGACTTCGTGTTAGCAGGCATGTATGACTGACTTAGGCCTATAGCTGACTTTAGGCCTTCAGCTTATGAGCAAGGCTGCTCCTGACAGCTGACAAGTTCTTCGGCAACTCAATATGATCTGGCCCACTTCTGCCACAGTTGTGATGGCCTCTGCGTGCCTTGGTTGCCAAACCTGAGGGGGAATCCTCCATAGTCAGTTGTTTATAAGCAGAGAACTCCTTTAACTACATTCTCCATCCAGTTCTCTCCTGTCAAAGGAACTTGTGTTTTCACAGGCTGAAGCTTTAGATGTGTGGGGTCTTGCTCTCATACTACATATTCTAGTTCTAGTGCCAAGTGAAAGATTTCTCCTTAACTGTGCTAATGTCTCCTTAGTCTCTCTAAGGAGTCCAGCTGCTTTCTCTACACCCTCAACCACAGCGTTCAACACCGGCTGCTCTCATCCTCCCCAAACTGCTCACACTCCCAGCTTTGTACGCCACTTGCTGCTCTTCCTCGTTGCTAACGGAATAAGAGCAGTGAGCAATAATCGCAGCACAGCCCGGTTACTACACTCTCTTGAAATGCCCTGTCTCCAAAAAATCTATATCTTTTGGATTCAGTTTCACTCAAATTTTTCATAACATGGGAAGGGTACAGATTCTTTGCCAAAATAAAACACCAATGGCCTCTAATTAAGTACCCGATAGAGTTTGTATTCCCCTCTGAAACCTCATGAGCAAAGTCTTACTGTTTATATTTTCTCCATTCTGATCCTTCCAACTCCCACTAGAATGGTCCACTAAGCTCTGTTTACAACATTATAGGGCCTCTCTAGCCCATATCTCAAAGTCTTCTCATTCCTGCCACAAACCAGTCCCAAAGACCTATAAAGTACAGTCAGGTTTGTCATAGCACCAACCCTACTTCTGGTACCAATTCTCTACATTAGCTACTTTTCTCATTGCTATGACAAAACATCTGACAGCAGTGACTTAGGACAAGAAGGATTTATTTTGTTTAATGGATTGAGGGAATATAGCCCACCACAGTAAATAGGTGGTTTCAGGAGTGAGACAACTGGTCACATTGCATTGGTAGCCAGGAAAGAAAGAGAGACAAATGCTGTGGTAAGTGGCTTCTTTCTTCTTCCTCACTCACCTCGGTCAAGGGGATGTTGCTGCCAACCTTCAGGGTAGATCTTCTCTTCAGTTAATTCTCTCGGAAATGCCCCAAAAGATCCTAAAAGGTATATCCCCTAGGTAATTCTAAATCCAGTCAAGCTAAGACTAATGAACCATTACAGTAATCTATTCCAGAAAAAAAGTATGAATGGTGGTTGGGAAACAGCTGTAGAGGTGGAAGGAGGCAGGACCTGAGAAAGAGCAGGAGTGAATTTCCTGGTGAAAATGTTCCATAGAACTTCATGGGACTTTGTTTTGCCCAGGTTATTATAGATGTTAAGACTCAGCAAACTATTCACATGTCTTATTTAGTGTTCTATTGCTGTGAAGAGACACCATGACCAAGCAACTTTTATAAAGAAAAGCATTTAATTGGGCACTTGTTTATGGCTTCAGAGGCTTAATCCATTATCATCAGGGTGAGAGCAGACAGCACTACAGGCAGGCATAGCGCTGGAGAAGAATCTGAGAACTTTACATCCTCAGACAGCAGAAAGAGAGACAGAGTGGGCCTGGCTTTTGAAACCTCAAAGCCCACCCCTAGGGGCACACCTCCTCTAACAAGGCCATGCCTCTTAATCCTTCTCAAACGGTTTACACTCTGGGGACTAAGCACATTATTTTATGAGCTTATAGAGACCATTCTCATTCAAACCATCAGAACACATGTTGTTGACTCTAAGCTTGCAGACAGAAGAATAACGAAGTATAATGATTCACATGCTGAGGAGAAAAATGCACCAACCCTACTTCTGGTACCAATTCTCAACATTAGCTACTTTTCTCATCACTATGACAAAACATCTGACAGCAGTGACTTAGGATAAGAAGGGTTTATTTTGGTTTGCAGTTTGCCTTGAAATTCAACATGAAAATAAGATGGATTCATGGTAGATAGAGGGATGCCTGATGGACAAGTAAGAATAGAAACACTTTAATAAAATGCTAATGCAGGACCTGGTGGCATATATCACACCTCTTCACTATGCAA
Organism: Rhabdomys pumilio; assembly: GCA_030674055.1. NCBI lineage: Eukaryota > Metazoa > Chordata > Mammalia > Rodentia > Muridae > Rhabdomys > Rhabdomys pumilio. The sequence continues at coordinate 50,265,586 of JANHMN010000001.1, read as the reverse complement.
GTTATTTTTTTTCTTTCAAAATGTTCACAGTAAAATAAAAATGAGGTAACTTTTAAATAGCAATGATTTACTGGTTACCTAGGTACAGGGAGTTTTATAAAGTTTTTCCTAATCCCATTATCCTAATGTTTCAGGTCAGAAAGTTGAATTAAGAGGCTAAGTGGCTTCCTCAGAGACATGGTTATAAGCACAGAGCTAGACGTACTGGATTCTCCTACATGCAGACACTTAGAACTCCACAGGCTTTCTGCACTCAGGGAGAGGGACACTTGTTTTCAACCTTTTTCTGTACATGCTCCTCCAAGTCAGGATCTGAAGAGGTGAGTCCCTCTCAACCTGCCTTCTTAGTACTGAGTTTAGATTGGCCTCAAAGGGATGAGGGATGCATTTCTGATCCTCAGTCACAATCCATCAACAGCTCCACGAATATTAACTGAACTCCATGTATAGGGTCTTTGAAGAAATTTGAGATAGTGTCTACATTCAAGAGGCTACCAGAATAGTTAACATAGCCTGGAGAACTAGACTCTCAACCCAGGTGTGATGGAACATACCTATAATTACAGAATTCGGGAGGGTGAGGCATGAAAATATAGGACACTTGGGCTACGCAATGAGTAGCCTGGGCTGCTGTCAAGAAGAAGAAGAAGAAGAAGAAGAAGGAGAAGGAGGAGGAGGAGGAGGAGGAGGAGGAGGAGGAGGAGGAGGAGGAGGAGGAGGAGGAGAAGGAAGAAGGAAGAAGGAAGAAGAGGAAGAGGAAGAGGAAGAAGAAGAAGAGGAGGAGGAGGAGGAGGAGGAGGAGGAGGAGGAGAAAGGAGAAAGGAGAGGAGGAAGAGGAGGAGGAGGAGGAAGAAGAAGAGGAGGAGCAACAACAACAAGAGGAGAGAGGAGGAGGGATGGGGAAAAGGAGGAGGAGAAAGAAGAGGAAGAGGAGAAAGAGGAGAAAGGAGAAAGACGAGGATGAGGAAGAGGAGAAAGAACAAAAATGTAGACTCTCAACTTGACTTTGGCATGGATTGTGTGACCTTGAACAAGCTACTTCAAGTCTCCTCTCCTATGCAATGAGAACTTATACCACAAGTCTCCCCAACCCTCATGTTTCTGTGACTTTGACACATGGATGCAGACAACTTGTGCTAATGGATGTGGACGAGGCAAAATGTCTTGTGCTGGGTGGAAAGTTGACTTCTCTGAAGCAGGGTCTAGGAAGGCCTCCAAAGAATAGTATCCATGGAGGGGAACAAACATCATTTTAAGTAGAGAGAGGGCAGCCTCAGAGGAGAGACAAGCAGATTATGTGGTATAACTTGGGTACGTGTGAACAAATGTTGATTTGCCCCCAAAGAGGGCATTGATAATGGATCAAAGAAATTGTTTCATCCAAGTGTAGCTTGGTGACACAGTGAGTTTATGGGGGTTACTTATGGTACATAGATGACTCAAAGGTTGCATCCCTGAAAATCCCACAAAGGGGTTTTTGCATCGGGGATGACCCACAAAGGCTGCTGATAACCGCAGAGCTCCTGATACAGCTTGCCAATAGTTTAGTTGTTCTCAGCAATTGTTTTCTGATCACATAACCTTGGAGAGGGTCCCTGGAGATCTTGTTAAATTTCAGGAGTTTCCTGAGCCTTCTAAATTTCATTTACTTCCTGGCCTTGTATGTTTTACTTTCCAAATCTTAGAAGCCTCCTTTCTTCCTTCCAAGGGAAATGGTTCCATTTTGGAGGAAATAGCTGCATAGCAAAATACAAATAGACCAGGCTTGAGAGGCCACACAGGGACCAAGGTGAGACGGAAGTTTTGCCCTTAACATCTGAGAAAGATTTATCCCAGGGGACTGAAGCATAGGGGTGTGTGAGGAGATTTGTATCTGAAAAAGATTAATCTGGTTATTTATAGCATGGGTAAAGGAAAAACACTGGCAAGAAATCACTCAAGTGCCACTTTATCATCGAGCTGTGCAGCAGGCTCTCTGACCCTCTGGGTCTTTGGTCTTCAGCACACTGGTGCTTCTATCAAGTGCCTCAGGACAAGAGGAAGCCAGGTTCAAACTACAACAGCAAGCACACAGCACACATGGGAGTTCCAAATGAAACCTATTCTAAAAGAAGAACTCAACAGGCCCCAACTGAATGGCATCAATAAATGACAGAAATAAGTAGCCAGGGTAAGAGAGATGGCTCCACTGGTGAAGGACCTTACCACCAAGCCTGAAAATCTCAGTGTGGTTCCAAGTACCTACATGGTAGAAAGAGAGAACCAACACCCAGAAGTTGTCCTCAGACCTCCACACACATGCCATGGCAATCACCCCCCCCCCCCCACACACACACACCAGGAATGCACTCACACACACAATAAATGAATAAATGCAGAAATAAGTTCCAGACAAACATGTCAAGAGGAGGTCACAGGAGGATGACGCCAAGCTACACCACGAAAGATCAACTGAAATGTTACATTTTTAATTGAGATGGAACTCTGAGCAGAACTGAGATCCTCAAAGAGCAGGGAGAACCATTGTGCCTGGAGCTGGAAAACCACTGGGCATCTCACTCCCTCTATCTCAGCTTTTACCTAGTAACACCCAGCCTACCTCAGTCCCAGTGGGGCTCTGTGTCTAACTTGGTTCCTTCCACAAAGGCCTGCTCTTTTCTTCCCCTCTACAGCTTCTCTAAAGTAGCTTTGGGGGCTCTCTCCTAATCCTTCACCCCCTTTCTTCCCCACCTAAACACACATTTAAGAGATTTTCTCTCTGTAAAATCAGCCCAGGGTAACAGAAACAAAACAAAACAAACAAACAAAACCCAACAACCACCTCCTTGGGGAATCACACAAGACTTAGATCCTTGAGAACATTATCTTGAATCTCTCAGATCCTCAAGGAGCAACTTTCGCCCTGCTCTGGTCTCAGGTGTTTCCTGATCCTCTGTCCTCCACAGGAAAAGTCCCTTTTAGTAAGGATTTCCTCATAGCTGTGTCTCACCATGCTCGGGAGTGACCTCATGGCATGTGTTTCGTCTGTGCTGCATATGAAATCGCCTAGAAGCTACGAGTTCCAGTCAATCATTTACCACCTCTTGTCATTTCTGTCAGAGATGCAAGAAGCTCTCATTCAGTTACAATCATGTGTCATCCAGGTCTACCACTGTCACAAGGGTAAGAATGTATCATCCGGGTCTTTCACCGTCACAAGGGTAAGAGACCCCACTTCTAAGTTGGCTCATTTAGTTGACTCACAAATTGGTGGCTCACTTCTGTCCAAGGACAGGGTTCCACTCCATGCAGGCCCCTCTGTGTGGCGTGTGGCATACCTTTCACAGCCTAGCCTCAAACATCACATACTGTCACCTCTATGTTATTTATGCATCACAAAGGTCCTGCCCCTTCAGTGTGAAGAAGAAGCACAAAAGGCCCCAGGGTCAGCAGAGGACCGCTTGAAGCCTGGCTCCACAGAGTATAGGGAGAATCAGAGTTCAAGAAAAGAAAAAGTAGTCCTCGCATACCGTGGACAAATATTACAAAGCAGGAGGACATCACCTCTGTTCCCCTGAAGCTTCTGAGTCAGTGATTTCACAGAGATGACTGCTCTTTGAATAAAACCCAGTCTCCTGAGCTCAGAGTCCACCTGTTCCCTCCTCATCGGTGCCTCTCTCGATGAGCTCCAACCTCACTAGTCTTTTCTCTAACATTCTCACAGATCAAGTCCCTACCTTCCTCAGGGCCTTTGCACTGGCTGTTCCCTTGAATGTCCTTCCCAGTTTTGCATAGCCAGGTACTTCCTGTCATTCAGGTCCCCAAGCATTTGCCGGGTGATACTTTCCTGTATGTTTGTCCTCTGCCTCCTGTCACTGTGACATGAGCTGCAGGAGAACACAAACTCTGAGGCCTCCACATGGCTTCATCCCTATCTTAGAGCAGTGGGTGTTAAGGAAGTCAGGAGTGAATGTAGCTCGTCCTGTCCAAGCAAATTTTACCTATGCTTCCCTCTAGAACACTGGGACCTCAAGCCCCAGCCATACTACTTAGCCAGCTTGCCTTCCAAGAGTGAGTAAATTGCAAACCCAGTTTCCATCCTAATTCTGCTGCCTGCCAGGTGAGCAAACAGCACACCTCTGCCTCACCTGCTCTTCTGGCCCCAACTGGCCCAGGCCTGACTCCAGGACAGGTCTCTACTTTGGGTTCCCTTGGCTTGATTTCCAATGTCCACCCTCCTCCAGGGAAGTACCATTCCAGTGCCATTATGCTGAGCATGTGTTTCTGCCTTTCCTGGGCTGAAAGATGGAAAACAGTCACTCATTAACACCCCAAAGGCTTTTCAGAGGAAACAACATGACGCACCAGGACCCCCACGCATATTTATTTTTAAAATATGTTTTTTAATTTGAAAGCACGAGACTGCTGCAGGTCTTCGGGCCACCTCACCTGCTGCGGTGTGTGATTAGCCAGGCCTTTCCTCACTGGGTGGCATGAGCAGCTAATGGACTCAGCCTCCCCATGTATGTTTATCTTCAGTTAATTAAAATTTTGCCAAATCTTCCTCACAGCCCTTGCTCACAGCAAGGCCAAGCCTTGGCTTGTGGCCCTGATTCGGGCTGGCAGGCTAGATGGGGGCGGTCATCCTATTAAATATTAATCTAAGAAAGCAATCAGGCCTATGGGCTTCCACCTCTGAAGTTCTCCCACTGGGAAGTCATAGATCGATGCCCGAGCTCAGCGCCTGTGGCAACTCTTCCTGCCAGGCCTTGGTCAGCATCAGATACAGCTTTTCAGAACTGTTTGATGATAAATCTAGGCAGAATTCTGAGCACTCTCTCTTAAAAACTGGGGTGAATTATACCAAGGTCTGCCTAGGAAAGGGATATTGAGCACAGTGTGAAAGCACATCTTATAAATGACGAATGGACCAATTAGACAGCATTTATTTGGAAGTGCTGGGTTAGGTAAAGACTTACAAGTACCTCACACATCAGTTCTGAAACCATCTCTGAAGGAAGGGGAAGATGAAGGCAGAGCTGACTCCTCAGAGCCTTCACTACCCCCTTTGGAGATTCATGGATGGTGCCAAAGTTCACCTTGGTCTCTTTAATTGCTCTTAGTCCTGTCCTGGCTCCCAGATCATTCCAGTGGGTACCTTCTGCTGGCAAACTTGGGAGACCCAGAAACACTCTCCGGGGCCCCAGGTGGTAGTGGCACATGCCTTTAATTCCAGCATCTGGGAGGCAGAAGCAGGCAGATCTCTGAGTTCGCGGTCAACCTGGTCCACAGAGCAAGTTTCAAGACAGCCAGGACTACATAGAGAAACCCTGTCTCAAAAACAAAAAAGACAAAACAAAACAAGAAATCAACAAAAAAGAAACAGTGTAGTATGGTTTTAATTTTATCACCAAGAAGGATCTGCCATGTCCAGTACCTGGGTTAGTGACCACATTTAGAAAGAGGATCTTTGAATAAGTTAAGAAAGGGCAGGCCTTGGTCCAAGGACTAGTGTTCTCAGAAGTTAGATGACAGAGACACAGAGGCATGTGTATTGCCAGTGAGAAGAGAGGCAGAGACTCGAATGATGACGTATCTACAAGTCAAGCATCTCCAAGGAATGTCAGTAACCACCTGCAGCGGGAAAGCAACAAGGGCAGACCTTTCCCAGTGCCAAAGAAATCCCAGCCCTGTTGACACCTGGACTCTTCAGACTCACACCTCCAGAACCAGGGAGAATAAACATCTGCTGTTTTAAGACACTAATTTTGTAGCATTTACTGTGACAACCTTAGACATTAACAGGCCTACACCACTCTGGTGCTTCCTTCTTTGCAGACTCTCTGCAGACTGTCAGTCACCCTGAGCCCTTCCCTTTCTGGGATGTTGAGGACAAAGAAATCTGAACTTCAGTTTAAGACAATAAAGCTAAGGACAGGAACCCCTGACAACTCAACTCTTACATCACAGTTCATGTCCTTGCCCAAACAGAAGTCGATGGGTATAAGAGATTACTCTTGATAGGGGATGTCACTCCACCTCAGGAGTCTTTCAAGTCTCATGAACTGTCACCACAGACAGAGGGGACAAGACATTGGCATGAACTGATATTTGCCCAGGCCAAAATATAGATTTTCATATTTTGTATTAATTCATTCTTCTTCTAAGAGGTGAGTATTAGGAGGGTGTAACTCAATGGCAGCTTATTAACTGAGTATTCTTGAGGCACTGGGTTTCATCCCAGCATGGAAAAAAGGAAGAGAGAGAGGAAAAAAGGAGGAAAGAAGGGAGGAAGTAAAGAAGTAAAGAAAACAATTGAGATTAATCTACTTAATCCTTCTAGAGTTGAAAGCTGAAGAAGAAGCTAAGGAAAGAGACAGAGACAGATACAGAGTCAACAACGCCATCAGCCAACTGGATCCCAATGGACTTCAACCAACTACTTCATCCAACAGCAGGGGAAGCCACGTTCCGTTCACAGTCCTTAAGAAACAGGACTGAGATCTAGCACCTTTGGGGCTCTAAAGAAAACCTTAATACATTTAAAAGAATAGAAATCATGCAGCCCGTGCTCCTGGGCTGCAAGGAAACAGAAACTAGACATATATAGCAGAAAGACAGCTAGAAAATACCAACACAACTGTACAATAAACAGCACATTTACCATAACGCATGGGTCAGAGATAAAGTAGCATCTAAAATGAAACAAAAATGTGCAGGATGCAGCAAAAGCGCCGTGAAGCTGGCGTGGGCGTGGGCTGGGGTTGGGTATGGCTCTGAATGTGTGTTTTGGCAACAAAGGAATAGTAAAATCAATCATCTGAGCTGAGTTTAAGGTCAACAGGAAAAGCTGGACATGAGAACATGCCTTTAATCCCAGCACTGAGAGACAGGGGCCTCATCTACATAGTGAGTTCTAGGCTCGTGGGGCTACATAGTGAGACCCTATCTATAAACAAACAAACAAACAAATAAAAGACAAGAAATAATGTGGGCTTGGCGGTGTGTGCTTGTGGCCCTGGTTACTTCATAAATAAAAATGAGGGCCTGGCCACTTATAGGAATGGTTGAGGAGAAGGCTTTTCTTGTAGACATGAGGGAGAGAATAACCAGAGGCATCTGGAAAAGTCCAGACTGAACATGGCCATTGGAATAGACTGAGCCATGAGAGAAGGAGGCAGGAGAGGGAGAGGAGAAAGAAGGAAACTAAAGAAACCAAGAGCACACAAGGCCAAACTGGCAGGGGTTTTATAGGAAAGAGAAGCTGGGGGAGGAAAGTGAGGCTCAGGGGCTGGAGAGGTTTAGAGTAGAGAGTAGGGGGAGGAGAGGGTGGGGTGGGGAGAGGAGAGTGGTGAGGTGGTAGATAAGAAATGTTGAGAGGGACCAGGACTCTGAAATAGGTACTTGAGATGTTGAGAGAGTCTGGCAGCCAATGTCTGCTTTGATATGTTAATGGGCACCTCTGTTAACCATTTGTCCTTGATTTCTTCGTACCTAACACTTAGGAGGCTGAGGATAGAGGATCACTTAAACCCAGGAATTTGAGGTCAGTCTGGGTTATCACCATAAGACCCTGTATCTTCAAAAAAAAAGAAGGAAGGAAGGAAGGAAGGAAGGAAGGAAGGAAGGAAGGAAGGAAAGAAAGAAAGAGAAAAAGGAAAGAAGGAAAGAAAGAAAGAGAAAAAAGAAAGAGAGAAAAAGAAAAAAGAAAAGAAAGAAAAAAAGAAAAGAAAAATCAAAGAAACTGTGAACAGGAGATCAGCAGAGAAAGCCAGTAAAACTAGAAGCTGATTCTTTGAAAAGATCAGTAAAATGCATAAACCAGACTATGAGGAAGAGACGCTATAGATCAGTAATGTCAGAAAAGAAGGGAGGTTATCACCACAGTTCTTACAGGCATTAAAAGAATAACAGAGAAATAGCACAAATAGTTCAATGTCCACATCTGACAACCTCAATAAAGGGGGTTGAGTCCTTGGAAGAGAGAATCTGCCAAAATTCATGCCAGAAGAACCTGAGAAATCTGAATATTTTGTGTATGAATAAAGTTGAATCAATGATAGACTGATTGAATGGATTAACCAGTGGTTTTCACCAAAAGTTTAAGGACGCCCTGGCACCAGTTTTCTCTAGTCTCTGAGCAGGAATGTTTCTTCACTCCATGAAGCCAACATCACCACACTACCAAAACCAGTGGCTAATGACTGCACAATAGTTCCTGTGGACATAGACATAAATCTTCTCAAGAAGGGGATGAAGAGATGGCTCAGACACTAAGAATGCTGGCCCTTCTCTCAGAGGACCTGGGTTTGATTTTTCAGCACCCACACAGTGGCTCACAACCTTCTTTAAACCCAGCTCCAGGGCATCCAATGGCTTCTTTTGGCCTCTGTGAACACTGCATGCACATGACACCAGACATACATGCTGGAAAAACACCCAAACACATAAAAATATAAAACAAATCAGCTGGGCAGATTATCTGTGTGTGTACACCACAGCATATGTGTGGAGGTCAGAAGGCAACCTGCAGGAGTTCTCCTGCGTGGGTTCTAGGGTTGAACTCAAGTCCTTAGGTTTGGTAGTAAGAGTCTTTGCCTTCTGAGCCATTCATTGGCCCATAATAAGATGTGATAAGGGGGGTGGGGTGCTGGAGAGATGGCTCAGCAGTTAAGAGCACTGATTGCTCTTCCAGAGGTCCTGAGTTCAATTCCCAGCAACCACACGATGGTTCACAACCGTCTGTAATGGGGATCCAATGCCCTCTTCTGGTTTGTCTGAAGACAGTGACAGTGAACCCACATACATGAAATAAATGAATAAATCTAAAAAAAAAAGATGCATTAAGGAGGGGTAAGAGTGGAGAGAATGTATATGATAGTATAGGGTAATAATTGGTCCATGTTTTTATTAGGTCTTCTTATCTCTTATCACATCTATTACAAATTAAATTTTATCAGAAATATGTGGAACCAGAAATAACATATATAGGTTTCAGGTATCCACTGGGCCTCTTATAACATATCCCTTGAAGATAGTAGAACTATTCTTTCCTTTTTTCCATTTTTCCACGTGTGTGTGCACATATGTCTGTGTGTGTGTGTGTGTGTGTGTGTGTGTGTGTGTGTGTGTGTGTACATGGAGACATGGAGATAGGAGGTTGATGTCCCTTCCACCTTACTGAGGCAGGACTTCTCAATCAAACCCAGAGCTCATTGATATAACTAGTCTTCCTAGGCAGCTTGCCTTGGGGATCTCCTTGTTTTCTCCTTTGAGGCTGGAACAAATCATATCCACGCCCATCCAGCATTTACGTGGGTTTTAAGGATCTGAACCCTGGCCTCATGCTTGTGCAGCAAGATCTTTATCACCAGTCATCTCCCCAGGTCCCTGGAAGCCTTTCTTGAGAACCATGCTTGCCACAGGATGGGGGTTTTGTGTGTGTGTGTGTGTGTGTGTGTGTGTGTGTTACTCTCTCTAAGGGAATCTCAAACCTTCTCCAATCATAACTGCTTTTCCAGGAGAAATTTTCCTGTGATTCTCAGTATATTTGTATATAAAACAGGTAAATTAATCAGTTACTGATAGTAAATCATAAACTGTATCTTAAAAAAATATTTGAGTTATATTATTTTATAATTTAAAACTAAATCAGATTTGCTTACCAATGAGAGGATATGCATATTTATTTTTACATAGAGGATTAAATCTTGACCCAAATACTTGATACTGCATAAGAGAGACCATGAGGGTTTTTCAGAGTTCACTGATATTTTGATTTTATAATCAATGCTAAGAATGTCACTTTGCATAAATATTATGCATACTAAACACTATGCAACAAAAGTTCCAGAAATTGCTGGAAATTTTTTCCTAATCCCAAACTCAGGACAAAAAGTTTTCCAAAGAAACATCCCAACACAACACAAGCCAGTGATGTTTGCCTCTGATATCTATATGCTGAGCGATGGCCGTGGGGACATCTTGAGTCTCTTTTCTGTAATTAAACCATTATTTCCTCTAAGAGCAGAAAACTTTATTCTGCAATCCACAGCATAACAGCAGAGTTATCTTAAGCAGAGTTGTCTGGGCAGCCCTTGGTGTTTCCTGGCCAGACAGCATGCACAGGGCACATGTTGTTTTCCATGTGCTACAGGGATGTCACATGATACGGCGCCATGTGCCCTCCCAGAAACACCTCCGATGCACCCTGAGTTGGATTTCCGAATGGATTTTTGCTTTTTACACATTCAGAAATCTTTTGTTTTGGTCAAATTTTTTTAGTACCCCTACACCCAGTAGCTCACTCCCTTTGGGACCATGACTCAGTTTAAGAAGCTCAGCTCTCTCTGATATTATGGAGAAGACTAACCATGAAAGAGTCCTAGAATTTATAGCACTACGAATAAGCGCACACTCTGGCCTCCAGTAACAGTGACGTAGCAGTATAGACCCATCAATGGTAATGAATGGGACATTCTAACATGGGGTGCCTATGGAAAGCTGCCCACATGTGGGGACTGGGTTGGATGTAACTACTCTACCACCAACTCACACCCCATTTCCAAAACTGCTGTAAATTGTTTGTGGGGACTGGAGCGATGGCACAGTAGCTTTGGTCCCTGGAATCCACATGGTGGTAGAAGTAGAAATAACAAAGTTGTTCTTTGCCCTCTACAGACACACACACACACACACACACACACACACACACACACACACACACGACATGCATGTGTCTATGTTCACACTCGCCATACACACAGTATTCATAATTATTGTTTTAAAAATCATGTCTGTTACTTGAAAAACAAAAGGGCCTTGGACAGTCTTCCTCTCTACTCTCCCACCAACTGACTCGACCCTGCTTCCTGCAGCTCTCCCGGCATAACAGACTTATTGAGAGTCTTTCGAAAATATCCTTGGTCTTCATGCAAACCAAATGTGAGACCAGTGAGGTCGCTCAACCAGTAACGGTATTTGCTGCCAAGCCTGATGACCTGAGTTCAATCCCCTGGCACCCAAATGGTGGAAGGAGAGAACAGATTCCCATGAATAGTCCTCCAGTCTCTTCATTGTGTCATGGTATGGGAACCTGTGGTTCTTCCTTCTCTGTCCCATAAATAAATGTAAGAAAAAATTAATCTTAAGTATGTCCAATAGGACAAACATGTGGCTTTTTACATCATAGCTCCCTTTCCCAGGAGAAAAAACAAATGTCTGGAGTTAGCCTGCAGAAGCTATGCCCTTCCCCTGCTTCTCTAAGCTGTTTGAACTTCAGGTGCTCAAATGCCAGATGAAAAGGTTTCTATGTTTTTCCTGAATGCTGGCAAGTTTTCCTGCACAAACCTGGTACCTGGAGTCTGATGGGAGAAATTGAGATCCACACCAACAGAGGCAGAGGACTTCACTCTCAGCTAAAAAAAGAACAGGGCAATCTCCCTTACCTCCAAGGGACTGCTGTGAGCAGAAACCACAGGGAGTGCAGGGGAAACATCTGGTGTGTCTGGCCCCTCTCCCTCCCTCCCACAGTTCTTCCAGAAGACAAGGGGAAAGAAACACAGTTCTCCACCATCTACTCACTGTTTAAGCACCAGCTTTGACCCAGTTCTGTTTCAAAGCACTACCCTCTCCTTCCTCCCTCCCACAGACGCCCACCAGGCTGCCGAGTAGAGAGAAAACTCAGGCCAAACCGAGAACCTGGGATGGTAAGACCTTTGAGAAAACAGCTGTTTGTTTGTTCATTTATTATCATGGTTTTGCTTCTATCTTGCAAGAGTCTGTTGGGAAAAATAATAATCCTTTGCACTTTAGAGGAGTCTGTGCTGGGCTCTTCCAACCTCCATTCCACTTCAAAACAACTCTGGAGAAAGGGGGTTGAGAATTGCAAGCTTTAGTTAAAAGGCCTCTGACAGACAGTCCTCTTCCTGGTCCCTGCCTCCCTCAGTGTGGCTAGCTGACCTTTACATGCAGTCCCAGAAAGAGGCCCGTGGCTGCAAGGGACAGAGAACTCTAGGCTCTTGCACCTGGACAGGCAGGAGCAGGGTCTGCAATGGCTCAGCCTCGCCCTCATCCCAATCTGTGGACCCTCTGCAGCAGCAGCCCCTGTTGGAACAGATGTCTTTCAGGCTGTCCAGCATTGCTCCAACCTCAGGTCATTTCCCTTCTGAGGAAACTGCCCAGTGTGTAAACCTTCCCTTCTGCGGTGGCCGGAAGGGTCAGATTGTTTCTCTTCCTGCCTCCTGCCCCTGACTTACAGGACACAACGCAGGGAAGGTGGGGGCCATAAGACTGGTGAAAATGGACTTTCCCTCCCAGAAGCTGGATTGTTCCAGAAGGCCAGTAGTGGCAGTGAGCAATTGGCATTTCTTCCAGTATCCCTGCCTGGGTCACCACCAGGACTCAGACCCCTTTGGGCGGAGCTCTGCCCTGACTTTCTCCTGCCCTCTTGCTTCAGCCCCTTCAATTCCTCTTGGGGAAGCGATGGAAACTAGAACCCACTCTCTCCGAAGCCAATCTAGAAATATTTCTCTACTTCATCCCCTGTTCTTTCATGTAAGCGCTGACTCCAGAACTGGAGAGATGGCTCACTGGCTGCTCTTGCAAAAGACCTAGGTTTGTTTCCCAGGCCCCACCCACATCGTGCCTCATAGCCATCTGTAACTGCAGTTCCAGGGCATCTACCGCTCTCTTTTGGCCTCTATGGAAGCCAGGCACGCGTGTGATACACATATATACACATAGACAAAACAGTCATACACATAAGATAAAACTAAATCTTAAAAACAAAAGAAATCCGACAACAAATGTTGGTAAGAATGTGGGGAAAGAGGAAGCCTCGTTTGCTGCAGGTGGGAGTGCAAACTGAAACAGCCACTGTGGGAATCAGATCGAAGTATCCAAAAAAATTTTTAAAATGGAATTACCATAATACCTACCTCTACCATTCCTAGGCCTTTGCCCAAAGAACTCCGTGTGCTACCTCAGAGATGTCTGACGTCCAAACATTTACTAGTGCTATACTCACCCTAGCAAGGAAATGCAACCGACCTGGATGTCCATCAGCAGAAGACTGGGTAAGAAAACTGTGGTTCCTGTACAAGACAGGGCATTGTTCAGCTGTAAAGAACATGAAACTCGCGGGAAATGATGGATCTGAAAAGCACAGCATTAAGGGGTATAATCTTAACTCCACAAGACAAAAAAATTCTTCCTCATATATGAGCTATAGCCTAGAATATACACAGGAATATATGTGAACAGGTATTAAGTATAGGTATAGTCTAAAACTTGGAAAATGGGGTAATATTAGGTGAGGCGGAAGATCAGAATGTAAGTAAAGGCCACATGAGTCATGAGAGATGTAAACTCATTCTTTCCTACTTTAAACTCTGCCACAGTGTGTTCTCTCTCTCTCTCTCTCTCTCTCTCTCTCTCTCTCTCTCTCTCTCTCTCTGTGGGGGGGGAGGTTGTATGTGTGTATATGGTGTGTGTGTGTGTGTGTGTGTGTGTGTGTGTGTGTGTATGTGTGTGTGTGTGGTAGATACAGGAATTCAACTCTGCATACTGCAATACAAAACCAAAAACAAACATTTCTACATTCCCAAAGAATCCAACCTTTGTTACTACTCTGAGGCATGAATGAGAGAGCTGGGCTTGCTTTTAATCCTGTCTGTGTAACAGGAGTTAAACACACTAGTCACTGAATACATTTGTCACAGACCCACTTAGAAAGAAGTAATTTTTAAAAAATATTGATTTGGGGGAAAGGAATTTTATAGACTAAAGAGAGAAAATAAAAAATCCCAAAGTCAAGAGACGCTATGAAAGAAAATGAAGAGAACGCACACAGAAAAACAAAAGATTTTTTATGTTTGCAGACTGGAAGTTCTCATCCTGAAAAACTGTCCATGCTTCCGCTTCTGACCGCAGTCTGCAGATTCCATGAAACTTCCATCAGAATACCCATAGTGTTCCAACCAGAAAAGAAAGAGAAAGAGACCTGGGATGTTGCTCAGTACAGTTCCTACTTGGCATACAGGAGACCGTAGATTCAATCTCCAGCACTGGGGTTATGGAGAGAGAAAGAGAGAGAGAGAGAGAATTTATATGGAATCCCCAACTCTAAACTTCCAAAGCAATCCTATCTAGAAAGAGCAAAGCTGAAGGCTTTGTAATTCCTAACTTCAAAACATGCTACAAAGCTATAGTAACCAAACAGCAAGGTAGTAGCCCCCAAATAGATATCGTCCAGTGGAACAGAAAGCCAGGAATAAACCCACGTATTTGCCATAGACTGTAATATATAGAAAATGAGTCAGGCAGTGGTGGGTGGTGCACGCCTTTACTCCCAGCACTTGGGAAGCAGAGGCAGGTGGATTTCTCAGTTCAAGGCCAGCCTGGTCTACAGAGTGAGTTCCAGGACAGCCAGGGCTACACAGAGAAACCCTGTCTCGAAAAACCAAAAAACCAAAAAAAAAAAAAAACAAAAAACCAAAAAACCAAAAAACCAAAACCAAAAACAAAAACAAAAACAAAAAACAAGAAAATGAAATTTCTTTTTAATAATGGCACTGGGTAAACTGGACATCCATATGCAGAAGAAACTAGGTTCCTATCTCTCACTATGTAAAAAAGTCAACTCAAAATGAATTAAAGACTTAAAAGTAAAATAAACAAATCAAACACTGTGAAATCAGTAGAGCAGGACATGGGAATACTTTGGGATATGAGCAAAAAGGTTTTTGGCCCCGTTCCCCTCAGGCAGAAACTGAGAAGTGGGAAGAGAAAACTGATGCCTCCCACAAACAGAACAGGGCGGGGCAGGCATTTTCTAACAATATATATAAAGAATTCAAACAACTCAATAGAAAAGAAAACCACACAAAAATCGTAAAGCGGTTTAAAAAGAGGGGAAGCCCTAACCAGATTTCTCCAAAGAAGATATACAGATAATCGACAGTCACATGGGGGGACCAATCATCAGTCAGGGAGCACAGCAAAACCACACCGCTGGGGTGGGAGAAAAGGTAAGAACATTTGCTGCTGTTGCCGAGGTTCTGTTCCCAGCACCTGTAGTGATTCACAGCTGCCTATAAAGCTAGCCCTAGGGACCAGACACCCTCTGACCTCTGTAGGCTCCTGCACTCGTGTTCACACACACACACACACACACACACTGGGACATCAAGTCATCAAGTCAGCCCTGATAGGACATCACTTATTAAAAAGACGAAGGTAACAGATGCTGGAGGAAATCCGAGCAAGAAGCCTTGGGCACAGCAGGTGGGAGCGTGGCCACTGAAGAAACCTTGTGCAGATGTCTCAGAAAACAAGAAACACAACTGCAATGTGACCCAGAAAGCTCTTACTGAGTATAAACCAGGCTAAGCTGAAATCAGCCTGACAAAGAGTCCACATTTCAGAGTTACATGGCAGCAGCAGGGATAGGATCACCCTAGGTGCCCAGCAACAGACAAAGGGTTAAGAACATATGGTAGTCGGACATGGTGGTACACACCTTTAGTCCCAGTACTCAGGAGGCAGTCAGATCTCTGTGAGTGAGTTTGAGGCCAGCTTGGTCTATAAATTGAGTCCAGGACAGCCAGGGCTACACAGAAAAACCCTGTTCTAAAAAAAAAAAATACAAACACACAATAGAATATTATTTGTCCATAAACAGGAACACAATTGTGTCATTTACCCAACATGGGTGGAATCAAAAGTTTAAGTGACATAAATCAAGCAAAGAAAGACACTTGTTATATCATATGCACAGAATGCAGTAGAGATGCAGTGGTCCAGAGCCTGAGCAGAGAGGCAGAGAGGGAGGCTAAAGAGCGTCGGGCTGCAACAGGAGGGGAGGAATCACTGCTAGCGTCCACGGCATCCAGCGTAGCAGTGGCTGGCAAGCAGTGGGAGGATTTCGCATGTTCCCACACTGAGAAATGAGAACTGTCTGAGGTGATGGATACGCCAGTCATCCCGATCCAATCATAACACAGTGTGCACAGACACTGAGAAATCACAGCCATGCTGTAGCTTACGAGTCCATGCAATATGCCAATTAAAAATTGAATACATAAGTCAGAAACTCTCTGACCTACCTTTGTTAGTTCTAAGTTCTAAGATCCCAAAACATCTCAGAAAATGTGGGCAAACAGAAGGCTGCACAGAGAGGCCAGAAAGAATCTAGACATCCAGGATCCATGAGGGGACCTCAGGTATGAACAGTCACCATTAGATACTGCCCTGGGTCTTTGGGCCTTCAGTCTGAGGACTCCCATGTCTCATTAAACTATGACCCGACTCATTACACACAGCTCTTGTTAACCTGCCTGTTGTGAAGGGCTCGTCTCCATCCACTCCACTGCCTGGCTACTGAACATTCTGGAGCTTTGGTCCACTTTCTAGGCCCATCCCTTAGCCTGTCTTTATGGATTCTGGAAGCCTCCATGATACTGCCCGTAAATGTCCTCTTCACTGAGAGGCAGCTCCAGTTGTTCACACTCCAGAGCTCCAGCTGTGCCAAGTGACTCAGCAGCTCTTCTTTGAGGTACAGTCCCAAGAGTAATTACAATGTAGGTCCATGTAAAATCAAGGCCCCGGTGCTCAAGGTAGCGGTTTTTTTGTTTGTTTGTTTGTTTGTTTGTTTGTTTGTTTCATGATAATCGGAAAAGCCAGAAATGGCTTATTCTGGTGTGCTTCTCTGTCACTGTCATAAAACACTGACCAAAAGTGATTTGAGGTTGGGGGAGGGTTCATTTTGCTTACACAATCACCTTTGAGAGAAGCCAAGGCAGGAGCTCAAGATAGGAACCTGGAGGCAAGAACTGAAGCAGAGACCATGGAGGAACACTGTCTGTTGGCTTTCTCCCCACAGTTTACTCAGTGTGCCTTCTTTACAACCCATGACCACCTGCCCAGTGGTGGCACCGCCCACAGTGGGCTGGGCCCTCCCACATCAGTCATTAAGTAAGAAAATGCCCTACAGACTTTCCTACATGCTAACCTGACGGAGGCAATTCCTCAGCTGAGATCCTTTCTTCCGAGATGATTCTAATTTATGACTAGTTAGACAAAAACTGACCAGCACACATGTACATAGGAATAGAAACGCTACTAGCCCCTGGGATTATGAAACGAGCTCATATGTGTGGAGAATGGCAGCCGTTCCACAATACTAGCTACTGTTCTTACGTGTGTGTGAATGAAGATGGGGATCAGAGAGCCTGTTCCTGGGGCTGGAGAGATGGCTCAGTAGTTCAGAACACTTGCTGCTCTTGCAGAGGTCCCAGGTTCACTTCCCAGAAAGAAGCCTAGTAGGACTTGACCCTGGGGAACCCATAGTTCAAGACTCCCTGCCCTCCATCTGATGGCTGCTGGGGAAATTGGAGGGAAAAGGCCCCTTCTGAATGTGGGGGACAAAAATGACCTTGAGACAAAGTCAAACAGTAGACTCTGGATCAGTAGAAGTGCTTGGTATGCATTGACTGTATCCTTACCATTTCCTTGCCACTCTCTTGCTCATCTTAGGTCTTCCTAGCTGGGTGATAGACAAGGTCTCCAAGCCTCTCTGCCATAATGTACCCCTCGACCTAGACCCAAGCACAGGACCAGCCATTAGCTTGTGGCATGCTTAGGGAGCCAGAAGCAAGAGATTCTGATCCAAGCTCTGATGCTGGGACCTTTGCCAGAATGACTTAAGACTGTGTTTCTCTCTGACCCCAGTTTACTCACATGTAAATAGAGTCATGAGTAATGACCCTGCCTTCTAATCACCTCAAAACACCACAGAATGTGCTCCCCCCCAACTCCAGATCTCCAGAAAGAGTCTGGCATCAGCTTCTTGTTTGAAGCTCATCAGAGTTTGTGACTGCAAGAGGGATGGTGTATATGTGTTTGATGCTGGGGACTGAACGCCACACCTCATGGATGCTAAGCTGCTATTCAACAGAACTACTGAGTCCTGTTCAGTCAGGTTTGAAAGCCACCGACTAGGAGGAATGCTCCAAGACCTCCACTGACTCAGATTCCCAAGCAAATTCATGCAGTTCTCATCTAGCTGAAAGCAGCCTTGAGTGGCCTGCCTGCGGTCCAGGGATGATGCCCACTTGTCTGTGAAGGGCCCGCTTGTGGCCTGGCTCAGCATGGAAAGAAGCCACTCTTATCAACTACCTCAGCTCAGCTATTTGCTTCCCCCTGTGCCACTTTTGTTCTAAAGGCTGTGAGAGAAGCTGGTACCTTTCCCTGGAGGCCAAGTTTCAGGGCCTGAAAGCTCTTGAAGACAATGGCAAGTCTCTCCTGACTCTCGGCTTTTCTATTTCTGTAGTAACTGTCCTCCACGATGCTGTTTAGCATCTCTTCTGTTTATTTATTTTCACATTTGTTAAGTGTTTCAAGTAGCTTAGGCTGGCCTTGAGCTCCCTGTGTAGCCAAGGATGACTCTGAACTTCTGATCCTTCTTGCCTCTACCTTTCTAGTACATGCACCAGTTTACGCATCACTAGGGAATGGACCCAGGGCTTCTTCATGCTTGCTAAGAAGCATTCTATCCACTGAGCTACACCCCAGCCTTGTTAATACCTGTTACGCAGACCACACAACAGGTCCTTAGTCCTCTTCCGACTCTAGTTTCTCCTGCCTTCAGGCTCTCCTTCACAGTACCTACAGTGATTTTCCTAAGCCGACCCTCACCCCATCTCCTCTGTCCACAACCTCCCAGTCAAAACCAGACTCCTCGCCTTCTCTTCAAGGCCTTTCAGAACCGGAACCTCAGTACTTTCTTCTTCTACACCTCCTTCAGGCCAATCATCACTTCGAGGAGATATGAATAAAGGATATTATGTAGTATGAAAATATAATTGTGATTTTTTTGTACCATTAATAGCTTCAAATAAATAATAAATGATCCACTTTGGACTCAGTGAGCTTTTTTGGATCTTTTCATTAGGATTCCTAGGTTGATGGAACTTCATCACTGCCTGATTTTCATGGTAAAACACTGACGGAAATGTCAGGGGTGCTGGGGCAGTGCAGAGCTCAGGGAGGAAAACTCTCCCTGCCCTTTCATCTGCTTAACAATAGCTTCTCTCTCTCTTTTCTAGGGGCTGCCCAGGTCTTAAACTCCAGAGCCAGCATCTTGCCTTGTCATCTCCATCTGAGTGTTAATAGGGACAGGTCTACAGGGACCTAGAGCATCAACGTTCCCTACCTCGCTGACAGCCTTCGGAGCCTACCTTCCTGTGCTGCTGCTCAATGCCCATTGTGAGCTAATTAAATGAGCATCCTTGACCAGTCAACCGGCTTTGTACACAGCTTCCTCTTCTCATTAGCAACGGGAGCAGGTACACACCCACCATTGGGGGGCGGGGTGGTTCCCCACTCTGCACCTGTGACAGACGTGGCTGTGAGAGCACTTGCCCCTGAGCATCAAGTGGTCAAGTGACAGGAGACGCACTCAGAATCCTTCTCCACACAAGGTTATATCCATCAGTCAGAGAGTGCAGGCAGGTGCCTGAGACATTCCTTCCTGCTTACCATCAGTGACCCAGCTGATTAATAGCTAATGTGTTTACTAGGCAAGCACCAAGAGTTTTCATTTCCTCTCCCTTGTGGAACCCTAAACTAGAGTAGCATCCAGTTACATTCTGTCTACCCTGATCCTTTTCAGCTGAACAATCCAGGCTGTTGGTGGGCTATTTTAGAAATTTCTTTTTTTTTTCTTTTCTTTTTTTTTTTTTTCTTTTTTTTTTTACTAAGACAGGGTTTCTCTGTGTAGCCCTGGCTGGCCTGGAACTTGCTCTGTAGACCAGGCTGGCCTGGAAATCATAGAGATTCACACGCCTCTGCCTCCAGAGCAGGTACTGGGGTTAAAGGAAGGTTGCTCAGCTACTGCCCAGCTTCTTCCATAAGTCTTATTTGGCATGAAAATTGGAGTAAGACAACTACAGTCAGAAAAGTTTCTACTTAAAATTACTTGTGGTGGCACATGGCTTTAATCCCAGCACTTGGGAGGCAGAGGAAGGTGAGTTTCTGCAAGTTCGAGGCCATCCTGATCTACAGAACAAGTTCCAAGACAGCCAGGGCTCTGTTACACAGAGAAATTCTGTCTCAAAAAGCAAAAAAAAAAAAAAAAAAGGAACCTACCCTGAAGGGCTGAAAATGTGGCTCCTGTAGTAAGAGTGCTTGCCTAGCATGCTCAGCATCCTGGGCTCGCTCCTCAGCCCCACATAAAACAAGTGCGGTGTGTGCAGAGCTGGAGTTTCTGGACTGGGAGGTGAAGGTGGCAGAGCGGGTCAAGGTCACCTTCAGCTATACAGCAAGTTCCCCACCAGCCTCAGCTCTATAAGCCAGGGCAGGGGTGGGGGCGGAGTGCATTCTGAAGACTGTTCCCCCCAGCTCTGCCTTTCTCCTCCTCAGTCCTGCACAGAGGCCCAGTGAGGTCTTGAGCCATAAAGAGAGGAACCTAAGAGGCTATGAAACAAACGATGAACTCCCCACAGAATACGACTCCTGGGCAGGCAGCAACTGGAGACCCAGAGCAGTGGCAAGGTTTTCAGCCTGGCCTGGGCGATGGAACCCTGAGCAATGGAAAACGACGCTCTGGCTGACAGCAAGCAGCTATGGTTTCTTCTCTCCTACCACCCCTTCTGTTTCAAGCTGATCACATTTCCTTGGTGATTTCCACGCTTAGTCGGAAGACTTCAGGGATAGTTTTGCATTCCACAGGATCTTGTCCAGATTAGCTATTCTGTACTAATTAGTGTGATCATCTGAAAGGTCCCTTCCTTCCTGTCTGCTGTGAGTTTGTATTGAACAACTGCCATACACTATACAGTGAACCTGAGCACCAAGAAGAGAGCCTTGAACTCTGGCTGGACCCCTGGAGAGGCTGAAGATGAAAGCGTCAGTGCCTCTGTCAGAAAAACAACAGAAGACCAGTCTGTTTCTAGTGGTTTCCTCTCCCACTTAGACCACAAGAACGGTATAACTGAATGGGAGAAAGGAGAGACTCTGTCAGCTGATCTGAGGAAATCTTACACAATTTTGATGAGACCCTCACCCCACCCCAGGGTGAATCAAATCAATTCTCAAGTACAAGATAACTCCAGAGAGACAGCTGAGACATGGGGCAGGGGCCTCAGTAGTAAAGCATGCATGGGTGCACTCATGCACACGTGTACACACACTCACACGTGTATACACACACACTCACATTTTTCTGTGTATTAGCACCTGAAATTTTAGTTAATATTCTTATTATCATATTACCACTCAAACAGATAAGCAGCAGGCAGAAAGGGGCTAAATGACCATGTGACGCCAGCCCGCAAGTCAAAGGCAAGGCTGGAGCTGGAACCCAGTTTGTCTGCCTCAAGTCTCAAATGCCTGAAACATGCACATGCAAACAAAAACCAAAGAAAGGGCTGGTCCGTGATCCAGTGGGGGCAGGAGGTTAGGTGACAGCTACAAGGACACCTCCCGCTCCGCTCTGGGGCACTCTCAGTGAACAGCAGGCTTTTGAGAAGTAGAGTCAGCGTGCCTATCCACCCCATGCTTTAAACAAGGCTTCATACACACCATCGAGGCCTCATACACACCATCCATTCAGTTTCGTCCTCATTGTCACACGTCCCCTTATAGACAGGTACTCTAGGACCTAACCTGGAGAAGTTTCATGGTGTCTGCCAGGCACCGAGACAGGGTCTCAAGGTTTCTGCAAGCTGTTCTGCAGAAGTCAACTGTAACTGCTGTAACTAGTGCCTCATGCAGCCTTGTCGGTGGTTCTAGGATCTGAGGCCCTGACCTCTAGAATACAGTCCACAACCCACTTCTCCAATCAGCTTCTCATCTGTAAATATTTCTTCATGCTGGAAATAGTTTCCAGCACTCCTCAGTGCCAAGCTCACAAACCACCAAGATGAATTCAATGTTTGCCCAAGCCGCTTGGTATTTGCTAGTGGTGACAGGCATGGGGAGGGACCTTCTCAATACTTTAGAGTGCAGGGACTGAGAGATGGCCCTAACCTGCCCCTCAACCCTGGAAGTGGGAACTGCAAATGGGGATCACACAGGGAAATTCGTAAAAAGCATAAGGTGAGAATGGGGTGTGGAGGGAGCGGGAGGGGGAGGGAGAGGGAGAAGCGAGGAAGCGCAAACACACGGGCGAGACTACAGCCTTTGGATCAGAATGCATCTGAATACCTCTGAGGGCCAAGCTGCAAGCTCATCCTGGGCTGGGAGCCCAGAGCACCGGCCTCCGAGGACAAAGCCTGGAGCTCTGGCCTCTCCCTCCCAACAGGCCAAGTTGCCCTGGGCTTCATCCTGGCAGCGGCCTAGAACTTTCGAGCCCTGCACCGCCCGGGACAGATTTTGAGTTACAGTCTGAGCCATGACAAAGGCCAGGCCTCTCCTCCATTGTGCAACCAGAGAAGCCGGATTTCCCGTGAATCCTGTGAATCCCCTTACGTAAGGACATCCGTGAGCAATGGTAGCCTGGGAAGCGTCCTGTGCCGCCATTCTCTGTGCTGAAGCGCCACCTGGGGGCCAGTTCTCGCTCAAACCGTTGTGTGGTAGACCTTTTTAAAATCAGCCTCCACACTGGGAAACAGGAGATGCCTTGGAACAAAAAGGAACCTTTTGAAAGAACCTCAACAGTTTCTTCACCTGCCCTTTTGCTATTGCGGATGGGATATTCAAAGGTTGAATGACAGGCTTCTTAAAGGGACAGGATTTCTCCACGACTCAGAACCACAGTCATCTTGTCACTGTCTCTCATAAATTCTAATATCTGGATCGGAAAAGCACACGTGAGGAGAAAACTGTAGTTTTGCCATGTATCTCAGATTCCAACCTCTTCGTCCTCCTATTGCAAAATTCAGGTTCTACTAACTTGTGTAGAGAGATTGGCAGTGAGCCGGCCCCTTCTCAGGAGAGCCTGGGGGTGCTGCAGAGCTTTTTGAATCAGCTGCCTGGGCCTGGGCATGAACACACACCCTGGACTATTTGTTAACAAGCAGCTGGATGGGCCTACAAAAATGATTGTTTAAAATGAAGCTCCAAGTTATTTTAGCCTGAAGAACCCTAAGCTAGAGGGACCCAGGAAATAGGGAGTATCCAATATAAAGAAAAAGAGATCAGGCTTCTAAACTGAGAAAGGTTTGGTTTTGTTTTGCATTTTTTTTTTTGTAAGCAAGCAAGTAACCAAGCAACAAAACAACAGAGAGAGAGAGAGAGAGAGAGAGAGAGAGAGAGAGAGAGAGACAGAGAGAGAACGCACTAGCTTTCTTTTTCAGATTTTTATACTTATTCTTTTGGTAGGTCAGCAGTTTAGCTTCCTACAAAGACAAAAGACCCTGATATCTCAAGCAAATCTTTATCAGAAAGAGGAAAATGCTAGAAGTATCAGAAATATCCCATTTCAAATCATATTATAGCATCATGGTAACAAAACCAGCATGGTACAAGCTCAAAAGATGGGCCTGGCAATCAAGGGAATCAGATAGAGGACCCAGAAGTCACCCCACAAAGCCACAGTTATCTATCTTTTGACAAAAGTGTCAAAACCATACACTGGAGAAAAGAGACCCTCTAAACACCGGTGCTGAGAAAAGTTTCCACAAGGAGAGGAAAGACTAAGACCCTGATCACTAACCCTGTGCAAAATAAACTCAAAGTGGATCTTAGAGCCAGGCCTGAAGCTTTGAAAGTGCTAGGAAAACACTTCAAGACACAGGCATAGGCAGAAACTTTCTCAAGTGCCCCAAGTGCACAGCAAGTCATGCCAACTGACAACTAGAACCATAGGAAAGTAAGAAGCTCCTGTTTCACAAAGAAAACAAGAACCGGCGCCTAGAGAACGGTAAGAACAGCTTTGCCTGCTACCCATCTTTATATATACAGGACTGGACAAACTAAACACCAGGAAAACAAATCATCCAGCAGAAAACAAGCTGATGGACTGGAAGACAGTTCCCAAAGAAGGCATACAATAGTGTTCAGTAGCCTCACTACAGGGGAATGCAAGCCAGAATGGCTGTCACCATAAAAACAAACGTGGAGAAATGAGCACTGTACCTGTGCGTGTCCCATGTACGCTGCTAGTAATCCTGGCACTGTGGAAGTCAGTATACCAAGATGCTTCACCAGTTAAGACACTTGCTGCTCTTGCAGAAGACCTGGCTTCAGTTCCCAGCAGCCACATGGTGGCTCATAATCATCTATAACTCCAATTTTAGGGGATCCCACATCCTCCTCTGACCTCCATAGACACTAGGCATGTGCGTATATATGGTATATACATTTAGGCAGGTAACACCCATCCGTATAAAAATACTTTTTAATATCAAAAATACTGAAACTAGAACTACACTTGGCCAAATTAAACTAATCTTGAATACGTACCAGAAGGGTTCTAATCAACATCACGCCACGGAGATACCTTTCTCATCCACATTCACTGCTGTACTATTCATAAAAGCCAAGAAATAGGAGTGAGCTAGGTGTGTATCAACAGATTAATACGCAGACAGAATGTAGTCAGCAACAGTCTCACCCAGCTGAGGCTCCTTTGTGTTAAACTACAGTGAAAACAAAAGTGTCCCCTGGTGTAACAGTGGCATGGCCAATGTCAGGTAATTGATAACTTACAGATTTGGACCTGTTTCATAGAAAGGAATTTAGACCTAGTCAAAAGCCCATGGCTGAAGAGGCCCCCAGGCACTAGGAGGAGAGCCACTGCTGTTTTGCTACATGTACATGTTATTCTGTTGATTTCTAAGAATTTATTTCTTACATTTATTATTTGTATGTATAGGGAGGCGCACACACGCTAGGCACTCATATGAAACTCAGAAGACAACTTGTGGGGATAAGTTCTCTACCACCATGTGGGCCCCAAGGATTGAACTCAAGTCATCAAGCTTGGCAGCAAGCTCCTTCACCTGCTGAGCCATCCCACTGGCCCATAGTGTCGCTGTCGGCATTGGTCAGAGAAGCCTCATTTTGCTGTGGACAATGGTTAGTGCAGAGCCACATAACTAGTTAAAGTACTGAGAACAGCTGACCAGGGAGCACTCAGCTCTCCATGGGAGGTATTTACCCCTCCAAGACTCAGGGAACACCAAGGAAGAGGAGGTAGAAAGACTGCAAGGGCTGGAGGATGGGGAGGAGTGCTATGAGGAGCTTTCTTCCAGATGTGACCCACGCACTCATGAAGTCACAGCAGCCCAACACCCGCACAACATAGGACACTGTCAGCATTCTGTCCCGGGTGGGGGAGGGGCTACTGGGAGTTAACAGATGCTGGAGGAAAGAGAAACAGTCGCTTCAGTGGTGTTGACACTAGTAAGTTGCCTGTGCCCCAGGAAACAACCCCACCATGCTTATACAAGCAACCTCAATTAAACTCCATGGGCCACACCCTTCTTACAAAAAACCCCACAGAAGTAAAAGGCGGTTTAGCCGGGAAGGGGTCCAGCAGGAGGAGGACAGGAGGAGGTAATGGAGAAGTGAATGTAATCAAAATTCATTATGTATGTGCAAATTGTAAAAAATTAATTACAGTTTTAAAAATACATATGCAAAATGGAATCTTATGCAGGGACAAAGGAAAATGAAATCATAAATGACAAGAAAATGGAGGGAACTAGAACATTAAGCAAAATAAACCAGTTTCAGAAATATAAATACTTAGTGTTTTCTCTCATGTGTGCCACCTCATGTTAAATTACATATGCACACATCTTTATATGCATACGTCTATACATGTTTGTAGGTTACAAAAGAGAAAGGGGATCATGAGAAGGAAAGAAATGATCTCAAGGGCACTGGGAACCAGAGAGGATCGTGGGACACATACAACAGGAAATCAGAGGGAGACTGACTGGGGTACAAAGGGGCTGGGGAGGAAAATAGAAGACAAGTGTAATGGTGCCTACATACGAAGACCCCATAGTGGAACTTTGTATTGGACTACATTTTTCAATTATAAAGCATTATACTTGGCTTGCTGCTGTTCAGCTTACTGGATTCTCCAGCACAATTAGAGAATTCTCTAGCACAATTAGGCCATGAAATAGGCAAGCTCTGGTTGTCAGACAAGCAGTGTGCAGGCCGGGGAGGCCCCCACAAAGGTGCCCACATCTTCACATGCAGCCACTGCTGTCACTCTTCAGACCAAAAGTTCCAACAAGATCATCTTAACGGTTTTGGGGAAAGAAGAGTCGTGTTTGAACTTATTAAAAAATACAACTGTTCCCCTGGAGAACAACATGTAACCTACTGGTTGGGTAACAAAGAAACATGACGTCATTTGTCAATGCCCCCCACCCCCCATTAGACTTCCAAAAGCTGAGCTAGGGTATAGTAGTGCGTGATTATAAGCCTGGGGTAGGAAAATTGTGAATCCGAGGCAGCCTGGACTGCCCAGTGAGATCCCAGTAAACAAACAAAGAAAATGCCACCGTATTTGCTTCCCTAGTAGAAATGAGTTCATCGGTGCTCAGTCAGCTTGTAGAATAAAGATTATCATTGCTTTCCTGCAGAAAAGAAAACAGAGGTTAAAAGAAAGTTAGTAATCTGCCTAACATACAAGTAACCATGATATGAACTCAAGCATTCTGGCTCCAGAACTTTTGTGGTCTTCCAAGATGCCACCTCCCCTCTTGGCATAAAGCCAGTATGCTAAGTGCTGAAGATAATACTCTGAGAAGCAGTTCAGTTTGCCAGGGAGCACTGCAGGAGTCCGTATGCGACCATGGGACTGGACTATACAGGGGAATGTCTGGGCCAGAGGATCTTCAGTGGGAAAGAATGCCCACTGGCGGCCTCAACACACATTTTGTACAGGGCTCAAACACTCCCATCCTTTGCTTCCTGTATCCTCATTTAAAGCAGCTGAGATCTCTGTCCCTTTAAAATTCTGTATGTGCATTTGTAATTATTGTTCCTTTAAAAGCCTTTCCAGGGAGCTATGAACCACTAAAAACAACTGAGGGAAGGAGGGGGGATGGGGTAAAACCCCATTGGAGACCATGTTGGGAAGGGCTCAGTGTGCTTGAGAAGATGTATAGGATTCCAGAGCTGAAAGGGCTCCCGAGTCAGGACGCGTGCATGCTTCTTCAGCATCAGGGGTGCCGCCCAGACTCTCCAGCTTACAAAGACTGCGGTACATGGGTGTGTACAGAACCAAGTCAGAATCTCAGTCCCACTGATTCCCAGGCCAATGCATTTCTCATTTCTTCAAAGTGTCTTGTTCCAAGCCAAAACCAACTAGAACCCAAGTCTCCAAGGCTAGCCCTAGAAAACCAACCTTCCCCATGCTCCACCCAAAATTGTTCCAGACAGGAGAGGAAGGAGGAGGAGATGCTCCATTTTGAAAGCCTGTAACATATGGATGGCTGTGCTGAATGCTGTGCTTCGTTTCTTGCCTGCAGTCGCTGATACAGCCCACTCTAGTCAAAGTGGGGCATGCTTGTTTGCATTCTGCAAATCGGGAACACAGCTACACAAAACTAAAGGGACTGGCTTAAGCCTCTGCAACTACCACGCAGGACTGCAGCCTGCTGCTTACTTTTAAAGGTCATGTGGAAAATGAAGGGCCCAGCTGACCAGGCAGGACCTCCTCCTACTCACCAGCTGTCTCATAGCACGTGGGTGGTGTCTTGGGACTCCCACCAAGGACGGCAAACTGGAGCCTTTGGAATCTAACTTTTTGTGCTTTTTCCCAAATGCCCTTCCTGAGGACCAAGGAAAGGATAGAAAAAGCATAAGGAAAGACACATTGGGGGTTGTAGAGAAAGGAAACAAGCCTGTGCTCTTAACCGGAGCTTTCACAGAACTGCATTGTCTTCAGGAGCTTAAAAAAAAAATCAAATCTAGGCTGAACTTAAATTTTTCTACCTCTTGTATTAAGTCATTTCACTAGCAAGTCTTGCATCGTGACATGCATCTTACAACTCAGACATGAGAGGACTTTAAAGAAAGGGACCAACTGGTCGTTTTTCTTTCCTGGACCACGGAAAGCAAGGAGCAGAGCCAACTGAGAGGCCTCCCTAAATTAAGGCTGACCAAAGATAGAAATATGGAAACATTCACAGCTGGAGGTGCAGGGTCCTCTGCAAACTTCTCCTGACCTCTGGGTACTGACGTCTGTTGTGCTCAGGGGAAACATCAGGAAACAGTACACACTTGGCAGATGATGACAGGTGACTCAGTGCTAAGAGAGGTGTGAGAGAAGGCTGGTGTTGGTGGCACGGGCCCACGAGGCAGCACACCTGCCAACATGATTCATGGCTTTCCCTCCAGACCTGCAATTTATTATGATTTTGTGTTTCTCCAAAAGTCAAATTTTCTCAACATCACATGCTTGAATTTTCACCTTAAAAGTCCCATCTTAGTAAGACCAGCTTGTATAGTCCCTGAGCTAGCCCCCACTCCTCCCATGACATGTATAAAGGACAAAGACACCCAAGCAGCAGCAATTTACTGTTGGAAGAGAAACGTATTTCTTCTCTGTCCTTGCTGTTTCTGGCAATGGGACACAAACTCCTATGGAGCAAGCTCCATAGGATAAATAATTCAAGCTCCTGTCTCCACTGGCAATGCTAGCCACATGTCCGTTGTTTTCAAGACTGAGGGGTTTCACACTGGCTTTGATGGCACATTTAGAAAAGAAATAAATTGAAGATACTCAGATCTTGGGGCAGGAGTGATGACTTGGCAGTGAGATGTACCTGAAGGTCAGTTCTCAGCACCCATATCACCTGTATCAGGTGGCTCACAACTGCCTGTCACTCCAGCTGCAGCTCATGTGCATGTGCCAACACACATATACACATAACTAAAAATAATAAAGATAGATCTTTAAAAAGCCCAGCCTTGCACATATGCCTCAAGAGCCGGCCTGCTGTCAGTCTGTGCATGGGATTCTATTGCATCTGGCTTCTCCTTGGAAAAGAATAAAATAGGAACTTAAAAGTACTCACTAAGCTGGACATGGTGGGGCAGGCACACCTATAATCTCAGAACTCAGGGAGACAGAGTCAAGTAGATCTGAGTTCTAGGTTAGCCTGATCTACATAGCAAACTTCAGGCCAACCAGGGCTACACGATGAGACCTTGTCTAAACAAACACTTACTTACCCTTGAGTGCTCCGAGTACCTCTTCTTTGTTCCTAGACTCATTCATTTCTGTGGTAGAGTTGGTTTGCTGCTTGTTGGCTTCAGTTTCCTAGACTTTAGTGATCCCTGGGGTAGATCAGAACAATGACATGCTAGCCAGTGGGCTCATCTGCTTGGTTTCATTTCTCCTCAGAAAATCTAAAAATGTTGAGCCTCCATGATATATTTCAACTTGTAATGAACTGGAGGGGGCTGGGGAGACAGCTCAGCAAAGTGTGAGAAACTGAATTTGACTCCCTAGAACCCAGTAAAACCAATGCAGTGCCTGTCATCCCAGCATTCCTATAGGGAGATGGGAAGCAGAGACAGGAGAATTCCCAGGAGCTCAGCCTGTATAATGGAAAAGCAAGACACTCCATCTCAACAGGGTAGAATGTGGAGACTGACAGCTAAGGCTATCCTGACTGCTCCATATGTACCACAGCACATACACCCATATTCCATGCTCTCTCCTCACTGCACACACACACACACACACACACACACACACACACACACACACACAC
>JANHMN010000001.1:50212994-50230561 GCA_030674055.1 Rhabdomys pumilio | reverse complement strand
GAGAAAAAACAAAAAAAAACAAAAAAAAAAAAAAACAAGAGTAAAGACATAATACAACACATACTTAAATTTTTTGTCAATGACATTTGTGTCAGATGTGTAGGGTTAGTTTTTTGGTTTTTTTTTTTTTTTTTCCAGAAAAGTAATGCCATAATTTCATGTTTTTAGCTGTGAACGCAGAGAAGATTCCTTTGTTAATTAAGCAGATACTAGTCCTAGGCTGGGAGGATAGAGCACTTGGTCAAACGTGTGTAACCAAGTTCTCTAGCGTAAGAATCTGCTGCTGTTGCTTTAGGAGCAAAGGCAGGCTCTTCTCATCTGTAAACCGGTTCCGAACCAGTTACTTAAGCTGGCCAGGGATCTGGGAGGGCAGGTCAACATTTCACCAACGCCCAGGAGATCAATCTGACACCCCAGCAGACGGGCCACTGCTGGAGCTTGGAGGTGATGTTTTGGATAGTGTTTCTAAAGGACTAGGTCAGGGTCTGCTTTCTCCCCTGACTTCCCTGAGCTCCCTCTGAGAGAGCACAGAACTCTGACCACAGCAGTGGGACGGCCAACTCTAACTAAGATGCTGTACCCCTCTATCCTCAGCCTCCCGTGAGCAGCAGCCTCAGGACTCAAGATGACTTCTCAATTCAGACTGAGTTTGTTTACTGACACTGTTTAGAAGCAGAACATTTTTTTCCTCCCCTGAGCATGTCTTATACCGTTAAGTCTTGTATTGGCAAAATAAATACAGCTCAAGTTAGAGCAAGCAGCATCACCCTTGATCTAGCTTACAGTTCACAAAGCTCTTTACTCAAGTGGCACAATCCTCTTTGGTTCCTGGAGGGAGCTGGAGAGCAGCTTAGAGCAGCTTACAAACAGTCTCTTTCCATCAGTAAAAATCAGACAGCTAGCAGGAGCAGTGCCAAGAGAGCAGGCTCTTAATTCCTAGTCAGACCAGTAAAAAACTGGAATACAGCCTAAAAAGAAGCATATAGTCTAAACAGATGAGAAGACTATAAATTTTAAATGTTCAAAGTGGAAATGAAGAAAACATGACAGTTTAAATAAAAAGAGAAAGCTTAAAAAGTAAACAATGCTGCTGTCTGAGGAAGAAAAATGAGGTTTGAAAAAAAGCATGGGAAAAAATGTCAGAAATTCATCTGAACTTTCTGACAAAAAGCTAAAAACTGTGAGTCTGGAACTCTAGATATACACAGTTACTTATAAATAGACACCTTTACAAGTTGAGAGCCATCAAGCAGTAAGCTGGCCTTACACTCAGAGGACGGACTGAAAGCATGGGACATTTCATTAGTGTTAGCATTCTTTGTTTACATAAAGCTTTTTGCTATCAGAAATTCAGAAAGCTGTTTGGATTAAATAATACTTGTATAAAGAAAGAACCACAGTAAATCTACAGTGTACAGGAACTTCTGTGTGCCCAAGAGCACACTTCCCTTCCTAATATGCTACATTCACGAAGGAGACTAAAAACAAAGTAAACACAAAAAGGAACAATCTTTGGTTTTCTTGTCCTCAAAGTATTTTGCTGAAAGAAGACAGTCCCAAAATAAGTCATCTTCTATGCTCACAGGGCTGTGACAACACTGCTGGGCTCTGGAAGAACAAGACACTTATGCTGGAACGAGATTATCACCTGGCACTTGTAAGGAGATGGTAAGCACGAGATGCATAGAACTTCAGGCATGAAGCAAGCAGTTAATTATACCAAGACTGAGTCTATGAGCACACAATCACTAAGTACCCTGCCTCTATACATAGACCCGGTAACACGCAGGTTTAGAACTTTAAACAGAGTTTGCAGATCTCACTACACTAAGTTATATAAAATCTGTGATCTTGAGAAGCTGTTGCCCATACAGTAACCAGACAGACATTATATATAATTTGGGAATATCAAAAATATTTACACTGTATCCAACACACAAGGTCAATGAGTAGAAAAATTATTTATAAATGCACATATATTTACAATGACATCACCAGTTATAGAGACAAAACAAACCCACAAAACACACACACACACACTCACTTACAAAACCCACAAGAATACAAAAGCCTTTGATCTGGTACTACCAGTTGGTGAGACTTGGATTCTAGCTGAAGACCTTGAATATCAAAGCCTCAGCCATTCTTCTCTGCTCAACACCATTGGAGAATCCTTGTTACACTTATGAAAGCTCAGAAGATATCTCTGCTCCTTGCTTGGAAGGAAAAGTAGAATACCAAAGTAGAGACACTTTCTCGGGACCATTCTGAGGACTGGAACAATCTAGTAGGCTAAGCAGCAATGACTCTTCATGACAGGTAGTGCACGCCGACACATCCCTGTGGGGATCAGGAAGGACACTTGCCCGTATCGTCTTCTGCCAGGGCTGTGCACTTTCAACGTGGTACACACTTCTGTGATACACTTCTGTCAGCCACTACCTTCTCTTTGCCAGATGTAAACCCAAACAAACATCAGGGCTACACTGATGTGGTCAGATGTAAAGAAGCAAAGAGAAATGCAAACGCTGACTTTTCTTCTCAATTCTGAGGTAGTAAATTAACTAACTTGAGTCTTTGCTCAGACTTCCTCCTGGACAGGCTTCATGTGCCCTCAGTACCATCTTGAATGTTCCGAGTCCTACTAAAATCAAAAGCATGGTCATGTAACCTGTGGCAAGACACAGGTGAAGAGCAGTTTGGATCCCTCTCTGGCAGCTGTGATGACTCAAGGACAGGCTGCTGGGGGAAGGGACGGAGGCCCAGTTCTCTGTTCATGTTCCACAGAGGCCGTGGAAATATTTCTGAGAATGAGAGTAAGACAAGAAATATCATCAGTGATAGCTGGAATTTCAAAATTAATTCCCTAAAGACTAATATGCTTTTCCCCCCAAATGTATATGGGTGTTTTGTCTGCATGTATGTCTATGCATTGCATGTATGTCTGTCTGGTGGCTGAAGAGGCCAGAAAGGGGCACTGGATCTCCTGGAACTGGAGTTACAGATGGTTGGGACCTGCCATGTGGCTG
This sequence comes from Rhabdomys pumilio, assembly GCA_030674055.1. Classification (NCBI taxonomy): domain Eukaryota; kingdom Metazoa; phylum Chordata; class Mammalia; order Rodentia; family Muridae; genus Rhabdomys; species Rhabdomys pumilio. Next base: position 50,227,532 of record JANHMN010000001.1, on the reverse strand, counting down.
GTGGGAATCAATCCAGGTTCTCTGTAAAAGCAGCAAATGCCCTTTACACCTCAGCCATCTCACCAGCCCCCAGGGTTCCTTTTAATCCAATCCTCAAAAGAAATTCAGATGCCCAGCATCCTTGATAAAGACATGAAGATCACAATGCCAACATTAAAAACAACAAAATAAAAACTGGAACCACAAACTACCAGACGTTTATGGTCAACAAACCTAACAAGCTAACTTCCGAAGTCACGCTGCTCTTTTTCACCTGTCTTTTTAGCACCTTTTCTCTGCAAAGATTTGTACTGGCTAGTTTTATGTCAACCTGACACAGGCTGAAGTTATCAGAAGGGATCTCAATTAAGAAAATGCCCTAATGAGACTGGGCTGTAACCGCCTCTCACCAGCTGCGGCACCCAGGAGAGCAGGCTGAGAGCACAGGAAAGCTGGCCCTGCAGAGGTGGGGTGGGTGTGATGCCTCCTGCACCTTGGCCCTCACCACCTGCAGCAGTTGGGAGAGATGGCCTGGGGTCATGTGAGCTGCTATTCCACCTTTCCTGAACAGCACAGTAGAGCTGGCCCTGGTGGCCCCCCTCACCCTTGTCAACTATGGTAGTTAGAAGAGCTGGCCCCAAGAGCATGAGTGTGGAAAAGCTGGCCCTGTATCCTCACTGGCCACAGCACTCAGAAGACTGGGCCCTGTACCTGGCCTGGGAGGCACAGTGGAGCAGGCACCGATGACAAAGACATGGGTGAGCCAGCCCCAAGTGTGCAAGAGTGGGAGAACTGACCTGGTCCCTCACAGGCTGCGGCACTTTGGAAGTGTGGGCCCCATGCTTTGACTGGGCAGCATAGTGGAGCTGGCCCTGAAGGCATCAGAACAGAACTGACCCTGCCTCCTGCCAATGGCAGCACTGAGTGGCCTAGCTGGAGCAGTGCCAGACAGCTTGCCCTGGTGGTGCGGATGCAGGAGAGCCATCAGGCTCACCAACTCAAGTTACCATACCCAGGCTCAGATCCAGGGCTTTAAGCTGGCCTATCCCCAAATCTACTCCATCTATGAATTTCTGAAGCGTGTGAAAGGGCCGGTCCTGCAGATCCAAAGCTGCAGGATCTTCATGCTACAGGGCAATAACCAGGAAGAGATCCATGAGGACTGAAATTGATGGTGTCACAAAAGACAGAGACCACTGACTCATTGCAAATGAAGATGTGTGGACAGAGAGATATATTGTGGGACACACTGTGACATACTTACCATAGCATCCACAATGAAATGTTTTTATGCTTTGTTTTTGTTTTGTGGAGGGTGTGCTTTATTCTCAGGGGAAGGTACAGGGGCGAAGGACAGACATGAGTGGATGGGAGATAAGTGGGACTGGGATGCAGGATGTGAAACTTCAAAGAACCAATAAAAAGTTTAAAAAAAAAAAAAAGACTGGGCTATAAGCAAGTCTATATGGCATTTTCTTAAGTAGTGATTGATAGTGGAGGGCCCAGAGCATTGTGGGTAGGGCCATTCCTGGGCAGATGGTCCTGGGTTCTATAAAAAAGCAGGCTGAACAGCCATGAGGAGCAATCAAGAAAGCAGTATCCTCCATGGCCTCTGCATCAGCTCCTGGCTCCAGGTTCCTGCCCTGTGTGAGTTCCTGTCCTCAGTGCTTTTGATGGTGAACTGTGACATGGAGCTATAAGCAGAGCAAACCCTTGGGGAGGAAAGGTCATGGTGTTTCATCACAGCAATAGAAACCATAACTAAGATAAAAATAAGAATACAAAATTCTAGACTCATGAAAAAGGAATTTAAAAAAGACATTGTAATGACAGTTTCATAACACATAGATAATATTCATTGTTTCAAAGCAGCTGTTACTTCTTTAAGTACATTTTTAAATTTTTTATTTTATGTGTATGGATGTTTTGCCAGTGTGTCTGTGCACCACACAAGCCTGGTGCTTGTAGAGGTCAGAAGAGGGTATTAGAGCTCCAGGAACTTTAGTTGCAGATAATTGTGAGCCATCGTATGGGTGCTGGGAACTGAACCTGGGTTCAGGTGTAGTCAAAGCACTGAGAAGATAGAGGCAAAAAGATGATACACACATGCATGTATGTGCGTGTGCGCACACACACACACAAACACACACTCACACGTGTACACGCACACAGGTAGGAAAGCTGTATTTTAGAAAAAGCTAGTCTAATATTCTAGAAACAAAATCCCACAAATGAAGGCAAAATTTACCTAGAATATAAGCTAAGAAATGATTTCTCAAAACTTAACATGCATGTGGGGGCTGAGGATATGGCTTGTTGTGAAAGCAGGAAGATCTGAGTTCTAATTTCCAGCACTCATAAAAAGCCAAGCATGGTCATGTACGACTGTAAGTCCAACATAGAGGAGCAGTGACAAGAGGATCTCAGAAGCTTGCTAACCAGTCAGCCTAACTGAAACAGCAACCTTCAAGTTTGTGAAATGACTGTCTCAACAAACAGGGTGAAAAACAATAGAGAATGACTCTAGACTTTCTCCTTTAGTCTCCCCATGCATGTATGTGTATGCATGCACAAGAATGTTCCTATAAGCATCCATACATAACTCACATATAAAACAAACCAAAAATTTAATATAAGCCACGAGCCTCATGCCCATAATCCCAGTGTTTGCCTGTCATCTCAGCACTTGGAAGGCTGAGGTAGGGGTTACTGTTGAATTTGAGCATGACACTGTCACAAAAGAAAAAAAAAAAAACATACAAATAATCCTTGGGTCTTAATATCTGGATTTATATTCACCAGGTCTACGGTGGGAACACAACTGCATGTCTAACAAGTTCTAAGGTCATGCTAATACACCCTAGCACACAATGAGTAAATTAATTAGAGTATCCTAGGCACAGAATGCACCAAGGCAACCTCATTTTAGTGATGACTTCTTACTTAAAATGAAGACATTCCACAGGTTACAAGATGTATCGTAGCTTAGTTCTTCATGACACTGAATGTAAAGCTGAGACATTCCCTTCACTGACAGTGCTCTTTTCTAACCTACTCCTCTTGAAAAATCTTTAGAACTGGTCTCTTACAGAGCTCATTTTCAGTTTCATGTTACATCATTATTGCTGCCAGAACTGACCCTGGAAACAACCCTACACTTACCTTCCTCTGTGACCCTGTAATTTTTGCCCTGTTCATCCCCCAATGTTTTTCCTCTGAGTAGAAGGGACAGCTGATGAACAGCTTGAGAATACTTGCCATCACGGTCCAGAAAGAGCTTTGTTTTACTGACACAGGTGATATGATGCTGAGAGTGTTTGCTTGACAGAAGAGCAACCAAACAAAACATTCTGGGTTTCTCACGCACTATTTTTAGCACTTCAACTCTCTATTATTTGAGTGAAGATGGGAGAAAATATAAGTAAAGACCTCTAGTTGACACTAGTTAACAGCAAGTATTTTAGTATACTAATTTGTGTCTCCTGTTACATGTGCATGCTACTGATACAACAGAAGGGCACATCAGGTGAAGGTGAAACCAAAAGCTCAAAACAGAACAAAAGCACCCATTACCACTGCTCCTCTGTGAGAAGGGAAGGTTCTCACTCATCCTCTCATGGTTGGTGGGAAAGGCAGAAGGCTCTCTCTCCGTTGATGGTATCAGACTCTCCAGAGTAGCAGCATCTTGGGGAGGATGTGACAAAAATGTCTCCTTGGGCATCTGGACCATGAGGCTGGAGAGTGCCTGATCTAAAACATCCTCCTCAGCAACATAGGTGTATGGACAGTACTCTCGGGTCCTCGAGTAGATGTTAGCATTGTCGTAACAGTCTGAACAGATCACCCGGGTACCGGTGCCACCTAGGAACAACATGGAAAGAACCCACATGTTTTTCTGATAAGGAAGAGTTTTGGAATAATAAACTTTCTTCAACAGTTCTAACATTTACTGCACACTTACTTTACAAACCAGGTGAAATTCCAAGGTCTTTAAGTGAATTAACTCATTTACTCCTTGCAACATCCCTATGGAGTAGATACAATTTTCATCTCTACTTAACAGATTAAGTTGTGACAGGAGGAAGAGCTGAAACATAAACCTAAACACTCTGGCTTCAGAGCCTACACTCTTGAATTCTAATGTTAAATCTCTGTCTAGGCTGGAAAGATTAAATTCCAAGCAAGGGATCCAAGACAAGCCTGGACCTCTGTCTGAGATACATGCGTGGCTTGAGCAAATGAAAGCAAAACAGGCGTTGCTATATGAGAGCCCATGTTACTCTTATGAGTCAAGAGGTTAAGCGACATAGCTATTGACTATCCCTAGTCAAATCCACTCTCCTGTGTGCCAGTCACTTTCTACAGAAGTGAGGGTGTGAAGAAAGAAGGGTGTCCTAGTCACTTTATCAGGGGACATTTTATATCCCTCTGAAGTTCTCCATTACAGGCTAAAAGTCATTTTGCCCTTTAAACTTTATTAAGTATCTACCTGTCAGCAGGAGAGCCAAATGCCTCTGGATGTCATCTGAAGGATGCTCACCTCTAAAGGAATGAGAAACACTTGAACTGAATGTTTCTAGAACATCTCCTCTGGTCATGAGAGAGATCCAGGAGTCTTAGCCATGTCCTTCATCCCTGCTTAAGGGTAATGTGTTTCTTTCTGTAAGATGGCTTTCTTTGGTTAAGACTTAATAGTCGATTTTCATTCCATTTTACACAAAGTTAAATGTACTGAGTGTTTTAGCCTAAAATATTGCTTCAGGCTAATGGGGAGACTATACACTGAACAATAAACCCAATAAAACAGGCTGAAATTATAACTACAAACAGCAAAGTGCCTACCGTCGGTGCCTTTGTGTATGTATCCGTTGGCAGGAGGCATAAGTTGCTGATGACTGCCTGCCTCAGAGTTGCTGTAGCCTTCCTGTGGTTCAGACAATGTTCCTTGGGAAGACAAATAGCTGGGAATGTCTGCAGGCAAATTAAGCTCCTCTGTAAAGAGACATCTGTAACTCTCAAACTCAAGCAGTTGAAGCCAATACACAGAAGACAATTTCGTCTGACACTGGCCTGGGAAATGGTATGGACCTGGGGCCCCAACAGCTCTTCATACCTCCCGTAGCGTATTATTGTTTTATAACATATATAGTCTGTGGGTTCAGTCCCCAGAATCACTGGCCAAGGGCTGAAGGTGAGAGGGTTACCAAAAGAAAAAAACTAAAGGAGAAAATCCTATCTACAGCTGTATCTCCTCAATCTCTCTGCATGGATTCCTTCTCTTGCGGACCCCAGGATGAGTGGGGCAAAAGACCAACTCACTCACAAGGGTCTGACTCTACAGCAAAACTATGGTGGAAATGAATCTAGGCTCTAAAGAAAGAAGGTGCAAAAACCCCAAAACACAACACAGTCCAGCAAGACATGGCCAACTGAACCTGTCATCTCAGCACAAAGAGGCAGAGGGAGAGGAGGCAAGTTTATGAGTTCCAGGCTATCCAGGGCTATACACTAAGACCCTCTTAAGAACAAGCTGGGCATAATGGCATACACCTTCAGTGACAACACTCTGGAGGCAGAGGCAGGTGGATCACTGACTTTAAGGACAGTTTCATCTACAGACAAGTGCTGACAGCCAGGGTACATGAAGAAACTCTGTCTCAAAAAAAAAAAATTACAACAAAAGAACAAAACCAAGAAAATACACCTGAGATATAATTCTAGGAGGTAGATTTAGGGGGAAGTATATACAGTATATACAAATTCTTAAAACTATTTCCCCAAACAGGTTCTATTATCTCAAGGAAGCAGGGTATTTTGTCAGAAAACTTCCGAACATCTCATAGTCCAGCTTTTTTTATGTTCTACTCAATCCTATATTCCTAAGAACATGCCATGTGCCATCTGGGTACCACCTACCTGTATTTGTGATACTGTAGTCTTCATTTTTCCTTCTCATGTGGTAAATAACAATGACCCAGATCAAAGAAGTGCCCACAACACAGCAGACCACAACAATGATGACAATGCCCACCGTGGTCCAACCATCATCCTCATGCCCAATGCTACTCTGAGAAGAGTCACAATTGGGGGATGAAATGACATTTAAGTAAATATGTCCTCGTTCTGTCCCAAGAGTGTTAGACATAAGGCAGGTATATTTTCCAGCATCTTCCAGCCCAGCATCTACAATGATGAGAAGCTGATTGGCTGCAGCAAAGAAGTGTCGTTCTGTTACTAGGAGTGGCCCATCATCCTTGGTCCAGTTGAGTCGAGGTGCAGGGCTCCCTCCAGCGATGCACTGCAATACAGCCGTCTCACCTCGGGTGACGGTCTTGTCCTCCAGAGGTCTAATAAATGAGGGTGTCTCTAATGGGAGAAGGTTAGAAATACTAAGTTAGAAAATGTGTACCCTAAATCCTACAGAATGACACTATGAAAAGTATGATGAGATGTACAGTTTAATGAGGGTTAACAGTTAATGTTTCAGATACACAAAAGACTCAAAACCGGAAAAAATCTAAATGTGAACTTGCTATGGTGATGCAAGGCTGTAATCCTATCTACTCTACTAGGAGGCCAAAGCAGAAGATTACAAGTTTACAGCCATCTAGGCACTTTAGCAAGTAAGTAAGGTATTAAAAAGGTAAGAAAGCATTGCAGGGCAGGACACTAGCTTGGCACAACACTGGCCTGGCATGCCAAATGAGGCTACCAGTCCATGAGTGCTGTGATTATTGCTGTTTCTGAGACAGGTTCTCAACTATATACTCCAAGCTGACCTAGAACTCTTGATCCTTCTGCCTCAGCCTCCAAGTTAAAAAACTTATTTTAAAGGCTTTTGACAGCCAGGTCAGAGTGGCTCACCTATAACACACAAGTTCTCCAGGCCAACCTGGACTACAGAGTGAGAGAGAGACTATCTTTAAAAAAAAGAGAGAAGGGGAGGAAGAGGAAAAAGGAAGATGAAGAATAAGAAAAGGAGGAAAAGAAAGGAAGAAAAGAAGGAGGTGAAGATGACCCCATTAAAACTCTGATATCTAAGAAAACAGAGACCTGGACAACATAATTTGCCTTGGGCTGAGTTACATAAAGAAACATGTTTTAACTAAGAATAACAAGGTACACAGCTACAATCCCAGCACCTGGGAAAAAAAAAGGAAGGTGGAGGCAGTTTCAAGTCCAGCCTTTGCTCTATGAGACTCTGTCTCAAAACCCAAAAATGAACAAAACAGAATACAAGCCAGGGAAAATTTCCAAGAAAACACTTCTTTTCTAATTTTTAGAGATAGATTCTTGCTGTGTAGTCTCAGCTGACCCAGAACTCACTATTTAAACCTGGCCACCCTCAAACTTAATGTAATCCTCATGTGTGCATGCATGGGATTATAGGAGTATGTCATAATGCCCAGCATGGGAAAAGACATTTTTAAAGAATATTAAGATTATGTGGAACATACTGAAAAGAAGATAGAAAATCTAACCAGAAGACAAATCATTTTTGAGACTAAACCTTTCTTTAATTAAAGAAAACATAAACCCTCTTAAGTTTTGTATGTAGCTGCATCACATGGTTAGGATCCTTCTAGAAAAGCAGAACTCCCAATGCAAATTTGCTGGATAGAAAAAAAAACACATACAAATTAAAATGTTACAGAGAAAACATAAAAGAAAAAGGGGATCTGAAGTTTGTGATAAAGATTTATGCCCTGGAAATGTTTCAAGATTTATGTCATTTAACCTACGAATCCCTTCAGCTACATACCCCTGAATAAAGCAGGAAAATAAGAACAACAGCCTGATGGTGGTAGCACCACGCCTTTAATCCCAGCACTCAGAAGCCAGACGTAGGGGGATCTCTGAGCTCAGGGCCAGCCTGGTCAAAAAGTAACTCCACGACAGCAGTGGCTACACAGAGAAACCCTGTTTTGGGGAAGGAAAAAAACAAAACAAAACAAAACAAACAAACAAAAAAAAACAAAAACAAAAACAAAACCACACAAAACCTCCAATTGTTTTTCTTGCCTTTCCAAGTAATGTGTGGCTCTCAGAGGCTCTAGTAAAGCAATAGTCCTAGCAGGTGAGCCTACCTAACACTGTGAGCGAGGCGTTTGCTGAGAGGCCCCCTGCTATGTTCTGTGCCATGCAGCTATAGATTCCCATATCTTCTATCTTCACATTGGCAATGAAGAAGACATCATCCTCAGGCATGACATGCATGCGTCTTTCTCGGGCTGCAGGAAAATCAGTACCACCGTCTTTCTGCCAGGAAATCTGAGGTGTAGGGTGCCCCTCTGCAGCACATTCTAATCTCGCCATGGCACCAGTGCGAATAGTTAGATCCATCGGAGTTTTCAAAAATGACGGCATCTCTGTTCCAAAAACAGTACAGAGAAAGTAGGCAAAAGGAAAACACACACGCACACAGATCCGATCATCTAGCAGGCAGAATTCTCGTGTAAAATGCTCCGTTTCTTTAGGAAACTGTATCTCTGGCCTGACAACGAACAGAGCATTTGCAATTGTCTTTCCCACCAGCCCTTCGGTGTGTCACACAGTAATACAATACTTCTAGAATACATGCCATGCGCATTTTACTATGCTAATGAGAAGAAAATCAGAAAGCCAAAAACGTCTGATTGCCAGTGTAGAATTTGGTGTTTAATATTACTCTTTCACTTAGGACCATCAAGTGATGCTTCCCCATCTAACATCAGCAGAACCTTGTTTTGTTTTGTTTTTTAATTATGCTTTTAAAAAACATCATTTAAGAAACATCAGAGTAGGTTGTAGAGCTGAAGAGTTGTCTCTGTGGTTAAGAGCAGGTGCAGGACTCAGATTCAATTCCCAGCACCCACATGGCAGCTTACAACTGCCTGTTACTTCAGTCCTAGGAGATCCAGTGTCCTCTTTAGGCCTTTGTAGGTACCAGGCATGCATGTGGTGCAGACATACATGAAGGCAAATCACTCATACATGTAAAATATAAAATAAAACCTTAAAAAAAAAAAAAGAGCTAGAAATGTAAAAAAAGACACACAGGCACAAGGAACACATCCATCACTCGGCTGAAGCACAGGGCTACTCATCACACAGATAGTAGATAGACCGAGCTGCCTTAGAAAAGTGCTTTACAACTACTAGGAGAGCTTTATTTTCAAAATAATTTTGGCTATATCCAGAGAGCTATAGAGACCACTAGACGCAGAGATGTCCTCAACAGTCTCAAGTATTAGAGGACACAGGAAACAATACTAGAGAAAGGAAATCATACATTTCAGAGAATTGTGGTTTTGGAAAAAAACTGAGACCATAAAAGAATGTCTTTTGACAAACCAAAATGGAAGTAAAGTATCTCCCAGGGCAAAAGAGAATGTAGGCTAGTGGGCAGGTGGGTAACCCACAAGTGCATCCCTTCCATATGCCACAGTCAAGAGAAAGTGACACTAAGAGCCCTTCCAAATGTGGGGTATGACCAAATTTTCTTGTCAATTTAGATGTAAATTGATTTGTAAGTTAGACTTATAATGTAAAAAATACTTCAAAGTACTTTTTCCCAACAGCATGGCCAGACAGGCATGGCGATTATTCTAGAAATACATAAGTTAAAAAAAAAAAAGCATTTAAAAAGTCCAGTAGCACAATTCCTTACCATTTACAGTCAACGTGGCTTTCTGAGAATAATTAGAACCAAAGTGATTAGTAACAATGCACTGATATTTCCCTTCATCTGTGAAGTTCACACTAAAGAGGCGCAAGACACTAGTATATTCCAGAGCTTCTCCATCCTGCTGCCGATAACGAACAAAATTCTCAATATCCACGTCATACAGGATCTCACTGTCCTTGCGCCATACGGTGGACATGGGTGAATCACTGCTACTCACTGCAGTGCACATCAGTGTCACATTAACACCTCTTAATGCAACTGTGCTTTCAGGGTGTGTCCTTATCTGAGGCTTCAGGAAATCATCTAAAGGGAATAAATACAACAGTGGCCAAGTCAGTTACATACTTTACCTCAAATCTGATTTTAAAACAAAGACTGTAACACTAAGTTTCTTTCTCTCTCTTTCTTTCTTTTGATTGATTGATTGATTTAATGTATGTGAGTACACTGTAGCAGTGTATACCAGAAAAGGGCATTGGATCCCATTACAGGTGGTTCTGAACCACCAAGTGGTTGCTGGGAATTGAACTGAGTACGTCTGGAAGAGCAGTCAGTGCTCTTAACCACTGAGTCATCTCTCCAGCCCCAACACTGTATGTTTCAGTCACCGGAGCTATGTTAAGATTGAAGGAGACTCTAGAGCTGGAGTCTAATCTCTTGGTTAAAGCTGAGGAAAATGAACTCCAGAAGTCAAATAGTTTGCGCAAAGGCATCAGGCAGTGACAGAAGGTGGGCTAGAACTCAGGTTTTGGACCTCAGCACCTAGTGCTCTTCCACCATCCCTCAGGACTCTTCCATATTTACTGTGCATTACCAGTGGGTGCGGTAGAGATGGAGAAACACCTTATATAAGAATTTCAAGGTAAGTTCCAATGCTATCACCATATATATATAACACATAGTCTTATAATTTTACATATGCAAAATGTTTATAATAACTATTATCCTTTCTATATAATACAGAAAATGGGAATATAAACTTAATTCTTTTTTATGGAGAATACTAATGAATACATGACTTAAAAGTACTTTATACATAGCTTCAACACTAAAATAGTGAAGAATATGAACAGGATACGTACACACAAGTGAAAGCTGCTTTAAGACTGCCTAGTACACTATGGATTCATAAATAAAAATGCTATGGATTGAGAGAGGCTGCTATAGAAATTCTAAAGCAGTATCTTCATTTAGTAACCTTTCTTTGTGCCCTAAAAGGTAACTGGACTAGTATAAAAAATACAACATGAGCCAGTGTATAGCATCATTAATCTCAGCACTTGGGAAGGAGAGGCAAGCAGATCTCTGAGTTCCAGGACAACCTGGTCTAGTCTGCATAGTTAATTTTAAGCCAGCCAGGGCTATATAGTGAGACTCTGTCTCAAAAACAGACAGACAAAACATAGTATGCTTTACATAAAGCTAAGTGAAAGTCAAAGGGGAATGTGTGACAATGTAAACAGAATTCAATCCATTGTAACGATGATTTAGGTATAAAAGAAAATCTTCCAAGTTGAGAAAGAAAATTATAGATTTATTTTTGAAAATAAAAATGTTGGGCTGGAAAGATGTATTAGTGGTCAAGAGTACTGACTGTTCTTCCAGAGGTCCTGAGTTCAATTCCCAGCAACCACATGATGGTTCACAACCATCTGTAATGGGTTCTGATGCTCTCTTCCAGTGTAACTGAAGACAGGGACAGTGTACTCATATACATAAAATAAATAAATCAAGAAGGAAGGAAGGAAGGAAGGAAGGAAGGAAGGAAGGAAGGAAGGAAGGAAGGAAAGAAGGAAGGAAGGAAAGAAATAAAAAAAATGTTATATTCAGACTGGGCAGTGGTGGTGCATAACTTTAATCCTGGTACTTAGGAGGCAGAGGCAGAGACAGGAGAATTGCTATGAGTTTGAGGCCAGTTTGGTCTTCAGAGAAAGTCTAGGACAGCCAAGGCTACATACCCTGTCTCGACGAGAAAAAAAAAAAAAAAAAAAAAAGATAAAACAACAACAACAACAAAGGGTTATATGTAGGACACACTGTCTATGACTATTTTTATTGTCTCAAAGATATGCTACCACTTTGAGTCTTTTTGTTTGGTTGGTTTGGTTTTTGGGGGGCTTTTTGAGGGGGGGGGGGGTTCGGGAACAGGGTTTCTCTTTGTAGCCTTGGCTGTCCTATAACTATAACTTACTTTATAGAACAAGCTGGCCTCAAACTCAAAGATCCACCTGCCTTTGCCTCCTGAGGGCTGAGATTAAAGGCTTGTGCCACCACTGCTTGGCCACTTTAAGTCTTAAGGGATTCAAGAACAGTTAAGAGCACTGGATGTTCTTGCAAAGGACCCAGGTTCAGTTTCCAGCACACCATAACTATCTTTTGCAACTCCAGTTTTAGAGGACCTGACACCCTCTTCTGGCCTTCTTGGGCACTGCGCAAACACAGTACATAGACATGCATACAGGCAAAACATCTACACACACACAAAATAAAAGTAGATTGAAAGAAAGAGGGGGAGGGAGGGAGGGAGGGAGGGAGGGAGAGAGAGAGAGAGAGAGAGAGAGAATCAAAGTCAATGAAATGGCTCTATATAGTAAAAGAATTTATCTTAAAGCCTAATGCCATGAGTGTGCTCTCTAGAACCCTCATGATGGAAAGAGAGAACTGATCATCTCAAGTTGTCTGTACTCTTTCCAAGAGACTGCATCCAAAAAATGAAATTGGTGATTATAAACATATACAAGTATACACTTATGATTATAGCATAAACTAATGACATTTCAAAATTTTTCTTGGTGGTTTTCAGAATCCACTAAGCATTCACATAAAAAAAATTGATTCAGAAGTCTTACTGCTATATATCCTAAATTTAATAACTCCTCTTAAATTAAAGCTGACATTCACATTGCCACTAAAGATGATCACTCAAAGACAAAGAGAAGGCAGCATTGAGAAAGTCCTTGTGCTAAGACAAACAAACAAGAACAAAACAAAACAAAACAAAAAAAAAACAGTGAGAAAACACCTTTATGAAACACTAAAATGTCAAAGAACACAAAATGTGGCCTGTATAAAGTAAGACAGGACTTGGAGAGCGAGCAGCACAAGGACTTACGATGTGCTAGTCAGAGCCAGGTGGGTGTTTTTGTTGATGGTGATGGTGTTTCATCCCCTTTAGTTTGTTGTTAAAATAGTTAAGAAAAATTTTTTTAAATTTAAAACAGAAATACAAACCACAGACAAAATCTTTCAGGTCCACATTCAAGATGCTTTGCCCTGCTAACCACTCAGGATGGGCGCAGCTTACATTCACAGAATGATGAAAGTTGTTATCCACCAGCCACTGAAGTAACCATTTCAGATGACAATCGCAGAGCAAACTGCTAGTGTTCAGAACACTATAGAAGGAAAACAAGGAAAAGAACCTTTCATGTTAGCTTCACTTGTTTCTGCAGGAAAATCCTGCTGCACATGCATTTACTTATCAAAAAATGCTCATCTAATTATAATAAAACAGACCATTAGCCTTAATAAAGTCAGTGTTATTAAAAAAATCAGAAAGACTGAAGGACAAGAGAATTATTTTAAATTAAAGACAAGTAAAGAGCCATTGCAATGTCATGAAATGCATACATGCACATGTATTTGTTGTGGGAGACTGTTGAGAAACAGTTACTATACTACCCAATCTGGCCTCAAATTTGCAATCCCAGATAGATACCATGACATCCACTGACAAACACGATTCTTGATTGGCAGGTGTTGGAGAGTGGTATCTAAACAGGGAGAGAGATATATATGTATATATGTGTGTGTGTGTGTGTGTGTGTGTGTGTGTGTGTGTGTGTACATACATATGCATGTTTTGTTTGTTTGTTGGAGATAGGGTCTCATATATTCCAGAATAGCTTTAAGCTTACTGTGAATGTAGTAAAGAATAATCTTAAATTTCTGGTCCTTCTGTTTCTACCTCCCAAATACTGGTATTATGGGTGCCAACACCACAACTGATTTAACATGGTCCTGGGTACTGAATCCCTCAGTCATCCTAAAGAAGCAATTTTAACAACTGAGCTGCATGCCCTGTCAGGGTGATATTTGTGATATTGAGAAAACATGAAGATGGGCAATCTACTATATAATTTTATAAATGTTAATTTCATTGAGGATGAAAATGGTAATATAGCTATGTAAAAACTGTCCCTGTTTTTAGAAAATATACACCAAGCTATAACAGATGGTTATGAACCACCATGTGGGCACTGGGAACTGAACCCAAGTCCTCTGCAAAACCAACAACTGCTTTTAACTGCTAAGCTAACTCTTCACTCCCTTGGTATCTCTCTACAACTTTTAAATGGTCTGAGAACTACAAAAGACCTGTGTGTGTGTGTGTGTGTGTGTGTGTGTGTGTATACATATATATACATATATATGTATGTGTGTGTATATATACGCACATATATGCGTATATATACACACACATACATATATAATATATACTATGTATGTATACAGAGTGCAAAGGTCAAAGTGAGAACAGAAACAGGGAATTGGATAAGTTTGTCAAAGATTAATAACTGGTATATCCAGGCGACAAGTTTGTAGATATTTACTGTACAATTCTTTATACTCCTAAAGTTTAAAATCTTGAAACATTGGGAGCAAAATCGCAGATTTTGGAGCACTGAAAGAGCTACAAATTACTTTCCCCTCAACTTTACAAATGTATCTTTGGGGGCTGGGTGAGATGCTCAGTGGGCAAAGGTACCCACTGGCGTGCTTGATGACATAAACTGACCCACACGGTAGAAGGAGAGAACTGATACCCACAAGTTGGCCTCTGATACACACACACACACACACACACACACACACACACACACACACACACA
>JANHMN010000001.1:50192872-50212984 GCA_030674055.1 Rhabdomys pumilio | reverse complement strand
ACACACACACACACACACACACACACACACACACACACACACACACAAATAAGATAGACAAACGTAAATGAATAATTTTAAATAAAAACATTAAAAAATAAATATATTTGTACTTTTTATCCTTTCATACCAGAAATACATTCATGTTTCCTTGTGGAGAGCATTGTTACTCTTAGGATTGGCTAACAACATTAACAGTAACCTTGTTGTGGAGCTAAAGCGATGCCTCAGCAGTTAAGAGCACTGCTGCTCTTCCAGAGGACCCAGGTTTAAGTCTCACCATTCACATGGCTGCTCACAATCATCTGAAACTCCAATTCTGGGAGATTTCAGTGTCTTCCAGCTTCCACTGACACCAGGCTGGCTTACTTCTCCCCCAAGACCCCTTTACAATTCTATCTTTTTTTTTCCTTCTGAGCACATGGCTAGATTAATCTCCTAGTCTGTCTTTGTAATTAGGAAGTATTCATGTCCCAGAATTCTCACCACTGAATGTGTGCAGAATAGACTTATGTGTTCACTGCACCCAAGCCTAACCTATAAAATAAAAATCTTCCCACTCAGGGCTGGAGAAATAGCTTAGAGGTTAGCAGCACTTGTTGCTCTTGCAGAGGGGACCCAGGCTGTTTCCAGCACCCACATGATGGTTCACAACCATCTTGAGTTCCAGGAGATCCAATATTCTATCATGTTCTCCTTGGACAGCAGGCATGCATGTGGTGCAAATGTATATGCAGGTAAAACACGCATATACATAAAACAGTAAAAATCTTTACTAGTTTAAAGAATACTTAAGACATTTTGAAGCAAAAAAAGAACACAAAAAGTAAACTGACATATACCAGCATCTTAAGAATAACAAATTTAAACTTAGAATGCACCATTTAAAAGTTTCTGCAAGCATATGGCTAAAATTCAAGCCATCTAAAGTATGTTTGAAGTTTGAAGATATTTGATAATTAATGCCTCAAATTTTATTATGCTTTGAAATTATCTACAGATTCAATGAATAAATTACACCATTTCATTTAGTAGTATGGCTTAATTGTTTTACATAGACACATCACATAAAAACAGTGATTGGCAAAAAGTTTATTCATAAACTTATTCTGTTTACATCTGCCTGACTCACTTGTGCTTAACTGTGATTAAAATTCTTGTGGAAAATCTGTTTTCATTATCTGTTAAGAGATATAAGAGTAAAAAATATTACTGAAAACTGAATATGAAGGTACATGGCTACACATCCCCTCACTCAAGAGGCTAAAGCAGGAGGGAAGGGCCAGGTAATCACAGGCTGAAAGTGGCACAGCATGTGCTCTGCACTGTGAGGCCTGCCCGGAACTCTCAAAAGACAAAAATGTATCATAGAAAACCTACAAAATTAAACATACTATTCTTTTCTTTTTCTTCTTTTTGACTCTGATTTGATGTGCATCAAGGAACTAATTTTAGTGCACATTCTGTTCACAGGTTGACTTACAGTTTCATAATCCAAACATCAGTGAAGATAAGAAGCTGAACAGAAACCCAGATAAAGTGAAATTGCATCACAGTCAATGTTGACAATTCTCAAAATACAGCTGTTTATAACCAGCCAACAAACACCATTAGACTAATCTTATCCACACATGGCTTACCCAGCTCTATGAACTTGAAAAGCACATGGGTTGTATTTCTGAGAATTTTATGCTTATTCGGGTACTTGTTTGTTTTCTTCTTGTTTTTTGTTTGTTTTCTTATTTTGTTTTTGAGACAGGGTTTCTCTGTATAGCCCTGACTGTCCTGGGACTTACTCTGTAGACTAGTCTGGCCTTGAACTCAAGATCCACCTGCATGTGCCTCCCAAGTGCTAAGATTAAAGGCATGTGTTACCAAGACCTAGCTCTTTTCTTTTCCTTCCTTCTTTCCTTCCTTCCTTTCTTTCCCTCCTTCCTTCCATCTTTCTTTTTTTCTTAAGACAATTTCTGCCGGGCAGTGGTAGTGCATGCCTTTAATCCCAGCACTTGGGAGGCAGAGGCAGGCAGAGTTCGAGGCCAGCCTGGTCTACAGAGTGAGTTCCAGGACAGCCAGGACTACATAGAGGAAACCCTGTCTCTAAAAAGAAAAACAAAATAAGACAATTTTTAAAGAACTCTGTTTTTTAAAAGTATAAATTAATCTGGCAATACCATCTAGAGCAGTGGTTCTCAGCCTCCCTGACACTATAACCCTTTAATGCAGTGCCTCATGTTGTGGTGACTCACAGCCATAAACTACTTTTGCTTCTTCATAGCTGTAATTTTGCTACTGGGCCGGAGCGAGCAGGTTTGGAGCAAGAGGTCCGAGCAAGGGAAGGTCAAAGAGAGAAAAAAAAAGAGTAGTAATGTAAATATTTTTGGAGCTACAAGTTTGCCAAAGGAGTTGTAACCCAAAGGCTGAAGACCACTAATCTAGAGCTAGACAAATATCATAGGGCTACAGGTGGCTTGGTGGCTAAAGGGTTTCTTGTCAAAGTATAAAGATCTGAGTCTGAATCTCCAGCATCCATGTAAAAGGCAGGCGCAGCCACATGTATATGCAACCCCAGCTCTGGGGGGAAGCAGGGGCAGGAGATTCCCAAGAGCATCCCGGACAGCCAGGTTAGCTAAAACAGAACTCCAAGATCAGTGGGAAACCCCAGCTCAAAAACTAAGGTGAAGAACAGAAGGCCCCTCATATCAATTCTGGCCTCTTAATGCACAAACATATTTAACATTCACACCTAACACAAACAAACTACTATATAAACAGATGCAAACAAAAATTACATCTTTCAGTCTAAGATTTCAGTCTTGAAACAGTGAAACACTAACATAAACTCACTTATTTATTTACTTTTTTTGAGACAGGTCTCTCTATAACCCTGGTTGGCCTGGAACTCACGATGTAGATCAGGTTGACCTTAAACTCAGAGATCCTCCTGACTCTGCCTCCCATAGGCAGTTTTAAGTAAAAAACTGTTGTTTTTCCTATACTTTACATTTTTTATCCAAACTGTTGCTGAAAGCAAAGAGGGAAAGATACTCATTTACAAATTCGGGATATCTCCCTTATCCACATCTTGCTTCCTACAGTTCCAATCACTGGAGGTCAGTAATATATAAAATGTTACATGGGAAAGCACAGAAGTAAACAATTCCAAAGTTGTAAATTGTGTGCCATTTTGATTAATGAGATAAAACCTTATGCAATCCCACTCAGGATATAAAACATCCTTTTCTCTAGTACATCCACAGTGCATATGCTGATCACCCATTAATGGTCTAATGGTCATATTGATTATTAGAGCAAGTGTTATAGTGTTACAGTGGCTTGGGTTCAAATAACTCTTCTTTAATTTGTTAAGGTTCCAACCCACAAGCAACGAAGAAGCAGTAACAGGGAACATGGAAGGACAAGTGAATGCTATTATTCTGCAGTGGTAATTTTATAGCATGTATAGGTTTGGTACTATGCAGTTTCAGCACAGGGAACACATTCCTAAAGGATAAGGTGACATATATATTTGTAGAGGAGACTATCAGCTTGGGCCCCTCTGAGGATTTATACACTGTTAAGGGTTACTAGAGATGGAGACATTTTCTTCAGTATTATAGCTATGGGTAAGGTGCCCATGCTTCTGTAAACAGTTAAGAAATCCACTGGGTCACAAAAACAAACAAACAAAAGACATAAAAACAGAAATGGGGCTACTTGGGAAGAGGTTAGTGGAAGGAGTAGGGGATAAGAGGATAAAGGGACTAGGGAATAAATATGATCAAAATACATTACATATATGCATGAAAATGTCAGAATAAAACCTATTATCATGTATAATCAATATATGCTAATTAAAAAATTTTTTTAAATTATTTTGCCATAACATATAATCAATCTTAGGGAGGTTATAGAGACACACAGGAGCTATTTAGGTATCACCAAAGTCCATTTCAGCATAGATAAAATAATACTTGCATTCAGTGTTTTTCAGACGTACACAATTGCTATTTGGGGGTCTCTAAATCTCGAGAATCTCCAATGGACAACAGTTAGCTTGAAAGGGGAGCAGCTAAAATAGGATATGGACTGACGGAGGTGGACGGGCAAATGCAGAAGGTGGATTTTCAGAGACATATCAAAAGACTCAAAGGAAAGGAAGGGAGTGATCTTAAGAACCAGTACAGGGAGACCATAAGTTCCCCAAAAGAGAACAATAAAATTCCAATAATTAGGAAATAGACAGTTAAGTGGATATAGCCAACAGAACATGTTATTGCCAGGGTTTCCAGTGAGGGCAAAGAAGTTCCTGGAGGAAAAACAGAATCTAAGCAAGAAAAAAGATTCTACAGAGGACAAAGAATACACCAGAGTCAGAAAACAACCCCCACTCAGGAAAGAGGTCCAGGAAGACCTCAGGCAGAGCAGGTATCAAGTATAACACACTGTCCCAGCTCAGAAACTACTCAGAACCTCAAGAATCAAAATCTCTCCTTACCAGCTCCAATGGATGTTTGTCCAGAGTAATGGTTCACCAGTCTGACTCACCATTGGATCCCAGATCAATCAGTCAGGAATGAAGACAAAGGCTTCAAAGGTATGTATTTGGGAGTCCTGGCTGAGAGGCCGGGGGTTCCAATGATGAATCTGATCCTATCCATACCACACCGCCATAACTGTTAAAGGAAAAGCTAGTCAATGATACTTGCTAAAGCATGGTAAGGCAGAGTGTACTCAAGACCATCTCCCAAGCAGAGATCACTGCAATGAAGAGAGGAAAAGAATTTTCCTTGTAATTGTAACTCCAATTACAAGCAACAGCAAACAGGAATTTTTAGCCAATGAGAAAGAGGGGTAAAAATCAGCAAGTGGCTTCAGAACTGAGGAGGGTTCTAGCTTTAAAAAAGCAAAACAAAACAAAAAACTAGAAAGGCCCTTGCTAAAGGCAGGCCAGAGTGGTCGGACATCACTTTGTGGACTGTTACAGAAGGAAAAATGTGATCAGTTATCTAGGGTACCTAGGGATACCCAGATATGTGCATGGGAGGATCCTTGCTAAACTTTTAGGTTCAGAAAGGTCTCAGATAAAACAAAGGTTAAAAAATAATAGATGGGCTAGAGTGTAGCGGCACATGTCTCTAAACCCAGCACTTAGGAGGCAGCAACAGGCGGATATCTTTAAGTTCAAGGTCAGCCTGCTCTATGTAGGGAGACCCTGACCAAAAAAAAAAAAAGTGCACAGATAGGCCTAGAAGAGTCAGTCAGGAGCCTGCCTGCTGAAGTTTGTTTAAATACTTGTTATTTGTTCATCTCCCTAGTGACTCTCTACATTAAAACTATACTGCCTGTTATCCAAACTATACATTGAACTAGGTTCTCATAATAATTAAAACTTTCTTGCTGACTCTCAAATAATATTAATAGAAAAAAAGGTAAACTGATCTATAGTTAAATTGAGTCCTCACAATTTAGCTATACCTAGAAGTAAATCCAAATGTTTTACAAGATCCCTTTAATTTCTGTAACATGCAAAAAGCAATTAATGGTTATTTTTCAAAGGTTTTTGAGGCAAGGTCTCACGCAGCCCAGAATAACCTCAAACCTAACAGGTAGCTAGGGATGACTTTACACTTCTGGTCCTCCTGCCTTCACTTGGTGAGTGCTGAGATTCTAGGCACGTACCACTATGCCTGGTTAATGCAATGCTAGGGCATAAATCCAGAGCTTCACACATGAGAGGCAAGTATTTTACCAACTGGTCACATTCTTAGTCCAGATTTTCACAATATTCCTATTTTTGTTGTAAATATTAGTCATTAGATTTTTTTACTGTGTACCTTGAATCAGGGCTCAGCATTCTCTGAAAACCTACATCTATTTATCCTATCTTGTTACCATTGTTTTGCAGTGCTGGGGGATAAAGTGCAGAACCTTGTACACGCTGGAGAAGCATTTTACCAACAAGCTACATTGCTAGCCCTTACTGTTTTAATTCTTTATCGACCTTAGAATAAGCTTTCTTAACATAATACAATGTAAGAAGAGAGACCGTGATCCAATACAGTACACAACAGAGGATGAAAGAATGGCTTAGTAAACAAACTATTTCATGGTCCTGTCACATGACCCTACTACTCCCATTCTGAGAAGAAACACTGAGTCTCCAGCTAAGCAATTTGCTTACTGTGACAAGTCAGAAGAAATGGAGCAGGGGTCTGAACACAAAAACACATTTCTAATACATCTCCATCTATAGTAAGAACCATTGTTTAAAATTTCCAACCTATTACAAATCAGTACTTTAAGATAACTTGGTTTACATTTTTATTTACCATGTATGTGTGTAAAGATGCTTGGGTGGAGGTGGCATACACACATTTCATACTTTTTTTTTCTCTTGAGATAGGGTCTCTCTATATGATCCTGCCTATCCTGAACTCATCAGGTAGACCAGCCTGACCTTGAATTCAGAGATGTGCCTTCCTCTGCCTCCCAAGCACTTGGATTAAAAGGTCTGCACCATTACACCTGGCTATGTGCCATGCTCTTATGTGGAGCTCAGAGGACAACTTGTAGGAGTCAGACTGTGAGGCTTGATGGCAGGTACCACTGTCTATTGAACCATGTCACTGGCCCAAAACTAAGACTTTTAAAAATTACACAAAGATGTCATAAAAAAGTTTCTAAAAGCTTTCTCTTCATTTTTATCTCTGTCTTGTCATGAACTGATTCTACTGCTGTCTTTTGAGTAGACCCTAGCTAAGACATTTTAAATAAACTGATTTTCCAGCACTAGCTTAAATTAATAAGAATTCCCAAGTTAACTTCCTTCACTCAGAAAACTCTCTAAAATTAATAAAGCCAATTTTAGGAGTCTGGAGAGCTGGCTTAGCAGTTAAGAACTCTTACAGAGGACCCGGACTTGCTGTTCAGCACCACCAAGGCAGTTCACAAGTATCTGTAACTCTAATCCAGAGGATCTGATGCCGTCTTCTGATCTCCTTGAACTCACACATGTATACATGTAGTATACTTATATGCACTAAGGCACATACACATAAAATAATTTTTAAAGGCAATTTTTAAAAATTATATAGGAAGTACTGGAGAAACAGCTCAGCAGTTAAAAAGCACTTCTTTTTCAGAGGACCTGGGTTCAGTTCTCAGTACCCACATGTCAGCTCACAACTGTCTGTAACACCAATTACAGAGGTAACAGGCATGTACATGGTACAGAGACATACATGTAGTCAAAACACCCTTATATATTTTAAAACTTATTTTTTAAATCATATGGGAAAACTAGTATAAAACACTTTTTTCTACTGCAATATTTAAATTTTCTGAACATCTTAGTAGTTTAAACACAGTAAAATTAATAACACAAAATCCTAGATTAATTTCACAAAGTAAAGAACAAAATCAGCTGTTACCCACCTTAACCCCATCATAGAGTAAGAACTGGAGACTCATGTATTGGCCAGTCTAGAAAATAAAATCCACATTGGAGCCCAGGAGTGGTGCTAAGGTTTCCTACTTGTGAGCACAGGTAGCACACATGTGGTAGCACACCCTCCTGACTGTCCAGTGCTGGGTTATCTCTAAATGACACAACCATTGAAACAACTCAGTGTTAACACTGCTCTACCTCTTGCTCACATCACATGCTTCTGAAACATCTGAGTCACCTTCTTTACCTTGTGGACAATGAGGGGCTAGAGAGATGGTCCAGTGATTAAGAACATTGCCTGCTCTTCCCGAAAAGCCATTTTAGTTCCCATCATCCACACGGCAGTTTTCAATCATCCGTAACTCCAGTTCCAGAGAATCTAACCATCTCCTCTGGCCTATATGAGTATCAGGCACACAAATGGTGTACTTTATATACAATGAGCACTAACATAAGAGAAAAAATTACTTACAGTTCCTTTAAGTGAGTCTGAGAAAAAGCATTTTCTTGGATAGACATTATAGCATTGTTGTTCAAATCTCTGAAATGAAGAGAAATACAACATCAGTAACCACGTCTGTAGTGAAGTTACACAAATGCGTAAGTGCTCATCAATACCTGCTGACATACAGTCTCAGTACACAACCCTGGCTGGCCTTAAACTTGCTATGTAGAGCAGGCTGTCCTCAAACTCACAAAGATTTGCCTGCCACTGCCTCCTGAGGACTGGAATTAAAGGTAGGCACCGCCTTGCCCAGCACAAAGATTATACAGTGAATAAACATATATGAAATACTTACAGATACTCAAGGGATTCAAGACCAATGAATGCTTTCTGCGTAACCGACTTAATCCGGTTTCCTTGCAAGATTCTGAAATAAAATTAAATTCATTAAATATTTACCTATACAAGGTATAATTGTGTTGAATGCTTGCATTGTGGTATTATTCACATTTTAAAAATTATTTTTTAGTTATGTGTCTATGTGTATATGTTGGGGGAGAGGTGTGGACATGTTCAGTGCTGTGCCTGCAGAAGGCAGAAGAGAATGTCAGATTCGCTGAAGTGGAAGTTATGAGTGCTAATGGGCCTCCCAGTATTGGTGCTAAGAACCAAACTCAGGTCCTCTGGAAGAACAGGGTACATTCTTAACCAGTGAACCATCCTGTTAGCCCCTTTAATGGTTTTACTGAGATACAACTAAGGGAAAAATTATGCACACTAGCTTAATGAAAACAAGCATTTTTAAGAAAGTTATGAGCTTACTAATTAATACAAAGTACAACATGAAAGCATCTACTGAGACCTCAGAGCTCACCGGAAGTCTTCTGAACATCGTCCTAACCACTAGAATACTGGTAGCTTGCCTATGCTAAGTGAGGTTAAATTCTCCATTTCTCTCTTTTTTTCCCTTGAAATTTTTATTTTAATTTTCACACATTATACATTTGATCATACTATTTTCTCTCCCTCATTTCCTCACAGTTCTCTATTGCTCTCTTTAACAAAGCTGGTCAGATTACAGATGTTCAGACAGGTATGAATCTATGGAGAAATCCTTCTCATAGAAGATCTCAAATGTTTCATGGGAGAATATTTTCCCCATTATTAGACTGATTCCCCAGATAGCTCCCATGATTAAACACACTACTAGCTCTACTGTATTATCTCAGAGCATTGCTCTTACTTGAATGGAAAACTCTACTCAGTAACTTATTTATATCCCACAAGATTGAGAATGTAAACTTGTACAGTCACTATGGAAACCAGTATGGAGGTTCCTCCAAAAACTATTTTCATACAACTACCATATGGTTCAGCCATGCTCCTGGTAGATTTATACCTGAAGGATTCTAAAATATGCCACAGGGACACTTGCATCACCACGCTGAACTACATGCAACAGCCAAGAAACAGGGCCAGCCTATATGTCCATTAAAACACAGATAAAGAAAAAGTAACACATATATACAAAAGAATTTTATGCAGCCATAAAGAAA
Source organism: Rhabdomys pumilio (assembly GCA_030674055.1). Classification (NCBI taxonomy): domain Eukaryota; kingdom Metazoa; phylum Chordata; class Mammalia; order Rodentia; family Muridae; genus Rhabdomys; species Rhabdomys pumilio. The sequence goes on along the minus strand of JANHMN010000001.1, from coordinate 50,203,536 downwards.
AATTAAGTTATAGCATTTACAAGAAAACAGATACAACCAAATATTTTCTTTCATATGCAGAACCTAGATTTAGGACTGTGTGTGTGTGTGTGTGTGTGTGTGTGTGTGTGTGTGTGTGTGTTTGTAGGTCATGAAACTAGAAAAGGGATCCTGAGATGGAAGCAAGAGATCTAATAGAGAATGGTGCATATGTCATCAGGAAGCAGAGGGACTATCTGGATATAAAACGGGAACCACCCAAGGCAGGGAGGAAGAGGGAGGGGACTGTAAGAAGGGAATGAATGTGAACAAAGTAACAAAGTAACTAAACATATATATGGACATGCCACAATGAGACCCATCTCTCACGGTGCATACCTGAAACTAATTAAGAAATAAAAAACAAATTTCCATAGGAATATTTATAAATAAAAAAAAGTACCAAAAACCAATCTACTTGACAAACAAAACTCTCCTTTTGAGGAGATGGTAGGAAGGCTCAGACTTTCTGGCTATATAAAATAAACATTATGCAGTAACATTTAAAACTGTTCCTTGAAAAGACAGTAGATGTAAACATCACAGATACATACAATTTAGTGAGACTTTTGAGTCCAGAAAAGGCTTCACTAGCATCTTCTATGGCCCATGAAATTTCATTATTTCTCAGATCTCTGAAAGTGTCAGGGAGAAAAAGATTGTTAGCCAATATGACCACCACACCACCAGTCAGCATCCTGATACCGCAACACAGAGGCGCACACATGTTAACTCCATAGAGGAGCACACATGTTAACTCCAATCCTGATTTTAACAGTCATTTATGATGAAGACTCAGTCCTGCTTTTTAAAGGAATGTCTGTGATAAACATAGAAAAATTAATAAATTAACTAAGCAGCGGGCATGGTAATGCACATCTTTAGTCCCAGCTCAACTGCTGGAGGCAGAGGCAGGTTTCGAACTCTGTGAGTGCAAAGCAGCCTGATCTACATAGTGAGTTCCAAGACAGAACTTCATAGAGAGACCCTGCCTCAAAAATAGATAGATGGATAAATGGATGATGAATAAATGTAGATAAGCAAACTAAGCAACCTGCTAAGATTATTAATCTTCCAAGTTAGCCTTCTCTATTGTGCTAGCCTATATAAAAACTGTAGGCAGGGTCCTATAAAAGGACGGTTTCAAGATAAAGGTGATAGATGCAGCTTTCAAATGTAATTTTAGAGTCATGAGATTCCTGAGTGCTCCAAGATTCCCTCTGGGCTCTGCAACTGAATAGCTCAGAGAGATACCAACACAGAACTTCACAGCTCAAGAGCAATCCAACATTCCTTTGGGGAAGCAAAAACTGGTCTGACTACATGCTAGAGTGTTCACTGTTTTCTTTAAAAACTATCCCATTCTTAGAGAAAATGCACTTGTGCATATCATGTGCTGATGAAATACCAGTTATATCAGAAGTATTTAATCACTTTTACTTCCTAAAGCTATCTCATACTAAACTAAGGCACACACGTTCTAATTTATCAGATTACATAAAGTATGGATGTCAAGGGAGGTTTCTTTTTGCTTAGCCTTCAAGTAAAATGCTAATATAGCTCATTTTATTTTACTAGCAATTATTCAGGACATTCCCCCTCCTCCAAATTATTCACCAAGAGAGGCATGGTGGCTCATGCCTATAGTCCCAGGACTCAGGAAACTAAGACATGAAGATACAGAGTTCAAAGCCAGCCTGGGTAACAGAGCAAGACCTTGTCATGAGACATTAATCAATCAATCAATCAATCAATTAATTAATTAATTAGGCAAAAATAAACAGTGGGTTATGTGGGATATGGTAGCACATTCCTTTAATACCAGGCATTCTGGAGGTAGAAGTAGGTAGATCTCTCTCAGTTTAAGTCCAGGTGTGTGTGTTTTTATATGCATGTGTATGTTGTGGTCTGAAGAAAATGGCCACCATGAACTCATATGTTTGAGTAACTGATTCTCAGTTATTTGGGGAAGGATTAGAGATATGGCTTTGTTTGAGGAGGTTTGTCACTGGGTTTCAAATGCCCACAACAGGCCCAGTCTTGTTCTCTCTGTCTCCATCTCGTGGTTCAATGTAAACTCTCAACTACTACTCCAGTGCCATGCCTGCCTATGTGTGCCTACACAGTTCCTGCCATGATGGTTATAGACTAACCCTCTGAAACTATAAGCAAGCCCCCAAGTAAATGTTTCCTTTTATAAGTTGCCTTGCTCGTAGTGTTTCATCATAGAAGTATAACTTAGAGAAAGTTGATATCAGGGACTAGGGTACTGCTGGGACAGGCCTGACCACACTGTTGTTTAGAGATATATGGAAAACTTTGGGACTTTGGATTAAGAAAGCAGTTGAATGCTGTAAGTAGGACTTAATTGGGCCATCCTAGTAGGAGCATAGAAGACAGTAGTGCTGAGAGCAATGTAGCCTGTGGAGGCCCAGCTCAAAAGGCTTCATAAGGGAAGAATATTAGAGGCCATTCTTGCCATGTTTTAGCAAAGAATGTACTTGTTTTCTGCCCTTAGTCCAAAAAAATCTGCCAGAGACTAAATTAAAGAGGTCCAGACTAATGCCGTTGGCAGAGATGTCAAGGTAGCTTAGCACTAACTGTGTTATGTGGTTATCATTGTTGCACAGATCTATAATGAAAAGGGGCCAGCGGGGCAAAAAGAAATGCAAAATGTAGTTTGGGGTAAAAAGAGCACCAGGCAATAGAATGTTGGAGCCAAGCGTTGTGCTCACAGAGATGATAAATTTCTTAAAAAAATAAAAATTAAAAAAAAAGATGCTAAATGGAATAAAGGATAAAGGGAATGGTACCTCAGGGAAAGACCCAACCAGAAAACCCTGAAACTTGTAAAAAAGCAAAGTGTTGGGTAACCTTCTGCACACTGGGTAAAGGTTGTCTCTGTATATTCAATTGTTGACTGGCAAACCAGCAGAGAACTGAGAACTGGCAGATCTTGGTATTGTTAATCCTATGGCCCAGCACAGGTCTCATATTTTTTAAACATTCACCTTCCTTACTTGTTGATTGGCTTTAATAATGAACTGACAGCCAATTGCTGAGCACGAAATGGAAGGCAGAACTTCCTTGCAGAGAAAAGGTCTCTCTCGAAGAAATCAGAAAGGGGCTTCACTGGCAAACATGGAGGGAACAAGACAGACAGCGGAGCAGAGAGGTACAGAGCTAGCCATGCGGAGGGTGGTAGGCTAGTTGGTCTGGTTAAGTTTAGATAGCTGGCTGGGAGACTGCCCTAGCTAAAAGACCTAAGCTTTAAAACATTATAAAGATTCTATCTATGTCATTATGTATACTGCTGGCAGATTCGAGAAAAGTCCTATTACAGGAAAGATTACGTAGCAAAGGAAACCACCAATAAGCCAAAGCTTATAAAGATGTAACTCACTGGAGGGAGAGCAAGCTTCAACCCAAGCAGGAAGTACAACTTGGCACTTTTGGACACAGTTCTGTCTTGATCAAGGATACAGTAAAAGGATTACAGAATTTGCTTCAGCAGTTAAAGAAAGCCACAGAGATGAGGTGTGTGGCGGAAGAGTCCCTTCATGGTGGCTCAAAGAGTCCACTGCATGAGGCTATGACATGAAACCTGGATTACACTGGAAATCCCAAGACGCTGGAGATGGCAGAAACCTGAGATACCTGTCAAAGAAAGCTACAGAAAGGATGTGGAGCCAGCCCAAGAGAGAGACGTGTGTCAGTCAACAAAGCTGGAAGAAATGGGATATAAAAAGCCGTCTAACAGGCCCTTTGACACTGGGCATAAAGATACAAAATTTAGAGTTCACCCTGTTGGGTTTTGGTCTTGCTTTGGTCTAGTATTTCCTCACTATGCTCCCTTCTCTCTCTTTTGAAATAGTAATATATATTCTATGGTACTTTAAGTTGGAAATATGTGATTTGCTTTTTGATTCTATAGGCGTTACAGTTAGAAGACTGCCTTGAGTCTCAGAGAAACTTTGAACTTTTAAATAGTGTTGAGACTGTGGAAGACCATGAGGACTAAATGCATTTTGCATTACGATGTGGCTACAAGCCTATGGTGTCAGGAGCCATCTAGGAAAGACTAAGCCTAGCAAATGGCCTTCCTGGAGGTGGCCTACCTTTTTACATGGACTAAGATGGGTGAGCTCTATGAGGCAAGGTTCCAAAAAGAATTCACCTCAGGATTTCTTCCTGCAGCTGATATGCCTTTCTTATCATTATTAAATTAGCATTAATAATCCCTGAGCATTAGCCTACCCTATTGAACAGATTTCCTGCAGATCAACATTAAGATGAACTTTCATGAATTAATGCTGTTTTGCCAGAAAGATACAATAAAGTTAGAATCAAGAACAGAATATGCGCACTCCTCATAAGAGTAAGTAAAGGCTATATAACAAGAAATGCAATGAGCTTTCATAATTACACTAAAAAGAAAAATAGGCTTATGACAAATTTGTGTTCAAGGAAAAATATTGAGGTCCAAGGACGAAGCCACAGGTGTGCACTATGATAAGAAGAGGCCATGTGAAACTGTTGCTTTGAACTTATAATGAGCACACAGAATGAAACACAGCTTGGAATTTAACATCAACATCCTTTTGTAACTCCCATTTTGTGTAACATTGTATCTACAAGGTAATTTTTTTCTTCTAAAGAATTTTTATCTAAGAAGGTATAAAAAGGCCAGAGGTAAAAAATAAAGATGATGAGGTGGCTTGGGAAGCTCTGCCCCATCCATCCATCCATCCATCCATCCATCCATCCATCCATCCATCCAAATAAATGTATGAATGTATGTATGTAAGTATGTATGTGTGTATATAATGTCTGTTTGTATGTACATATATAGGTATAGGTATGTAAGCATGCATGATTACTTGTAGAGTTGACTGAAACAGATGGTTGGGCCCAACGAGAGTATGGAGATATGAATATATGTATGTCTGTGCATATTTGTCTGTGTAAAGGATCTTAATTCTTTTCCTTTCCTTCCTCTCTGGTTCACGAGAGTATGGAGATATGAATATATGTGTGTCTGTGCATATTTGTCTGTGTAAAGGATCTTAATTCTTTTCCTTTCCTTCCTCTCTAGTTCACAAAAAGTTAATCAGCCTGGACAGTGAAGGGCTCCTGCCTGCCTGGCCAGAAAAAAAGGCAGCACTAGCAATAAATGCTTTACCTAATACTCCACTTCTATGCACCATGTGTTAATTGCCAGATATTAGCACTTATTTAAGCATAAATAACAAAGAGTTAAGTTTTTCATACAAAATAGTAAAAAAAAAAGAGTTAAAAGGCAGGAGATCATCAATCTTTTGACCTATATCTAACACTGTGTCCCATTTCAACACATTCCAGGTCGGGCAGGTTCCCAGCACTATGGGACTAGGATGTAGAATGTGGTGGATTGATTGAGATTGGTTCCTATGTTTGAAAGTTTGAGCTCCAGTTAGTGGAACTGTTTTGGAAGAATTGGGTGTGTCCTTGTTGGAGGGAGTGTAGCTTTGTTGGGGGAGGTGTGCCACTGGGCAGGTAGGCTTTGAGGTTTCAAAAAACCCATACCAGGCTCAATCTTTCTCTCTGCTACCTAAGGATCAGAATGTAAGCTTCGAGCTACTGCTCCAGTGTCATGCCTGCCTGCTGCCATGTTGCCTGCCATGATGTTCACTGACTAATCCTCTGAAACTGCAAGCAAGTATCCAATTAAATGTTTTCCTTTTTAAGAGTTGCCTTGGTCATCGTGTCTCTTCACATCACTAGAACTAAGTAACTAAGTATAACAGTAACTAAGAAAGACACTGTGTATCTTAAGTATATGAGCATTTTCTCATACTTAGTGTCTCCTCATTGGTAGTTAGGTACCAAAGTTTGGAGTCTATCACTTTCCTGAAACCATTTATTAATTTTGAATGTGATAACAACCAAGTATCAGGGCTGGAAAAATGGGTTAAGAGCACTCACTGCTCTTCCAAAGGTCCTGAGTTTAATTTCCAGCACCCACATGGCAGCTCACAACTGTCTGATGCCATCTTCTGGTGTGCAGATGTACATGCAGACAAAGTATCCATATATATATATATATATATATATATATATATATATATATCCATATATATATCCATATATATATATATATCTTTCAAAAAAGATAATAACAAAATATCCTATTCAAAAGCCATTAAGAATCTAAATTATTAGCCAGGTGCCCACCTTTAATCATAGCACTTGGAAGGCAGGCAGAACTCAAGGCTAGCCTGGTCTATAAGAGCAAGTTCCAGAACAACAAAGGCTACACAGAGAAATCCTGTCTTGAAAAAACAAAAATACAAAAAAAAAACCAACCAAACCAAACCAAACCAAAACAACAACAACAAGAATCTTAATTGGTCTGGAGAGATGGCTCAGCAGTTAAGAGCACTAACTGCTCTTCCAGAAGCCCTGAGTTCAATTCCCAACAACCACATGGTGGCTCACAACCATCTGTAATGGGATTCAATGCACTCTTCTAGTGTGTGTCTGAAGACAGCTACAGTGTACTCATATAAATAAAATAAATAAATCTGCCTGGCAGTGGTGGCGCATGCCTTTAATCCCAGCACTTGGGAGGCAGAGGCAGGCGGATTTCTGAGTTCAAGGCCAGCCTGGTCTACAGAGTGAGTTCCAGGACAGCCAGGACTACACAGAGAAACCCTGTCTCGAGAAAAAAACAAAATAAATAAATAAATAAATAAATAATAAATAAATAAAAATCTTTTTAAAAAAAGAATCTTAATTATGAGAAAGGAATCCATGAGAAGATACAAAAGACATTTTTAGTGGGGAGGGATAGAACCTGTGTGATACAAAAGTAGAAAGGGGAATACAAGAAATAGAAAAGTTTACCCAGAAAAGGAAGCAGGGAAGTTAGGAGAAGAGGAGGAGATGGGGAAAGAGGAAAGGGTAGGAAAGAAAGTCAATTAAAGCTATAAATAGGGAAAAGCCCTTACCCCTAAGGAAACCTGATACTTGATAAGTTAATTAAAAAATAAAATTAAGAAAAAACAAAAAACAGAATTTGAATGGAGGTACCATGAATGAGAGAATAAAGCTGCTACCAGAAGCCGTTATTGTTAAATAAAATCCCAGTGCCAGCATGGGCTAGTGCCCTACAAGTTATTGGACAGAAAGACTTCAAAAGTAGCAATTGCTACTGCTGTTGGCTGTGCCCAGATCTAAATGGTAAGACACTACTGATAAAGGCACCACATGCTTTTGTCTCAGGACAGAGAAATCAAACTAGAACTGCTGGAAACTTCCTTCCTGCTGCCTAGTTTCATAGTGCTAAGAATATTATTATCAATAGTCTTACTCAGCTGGGAATCCTGTATGCAACACTACTGACTTATAAGGCAAGATGTGCCCACTGGTATTAACATCAACGAGTCTGTTACCAACTACTCTGTGACTGGATCTAAGGCCTGCTCCACAAACATGGTCCATAGCTGGAGAAGCAACTGCTATTATTTTCCTAATAGACACAATGTACCCAACACTCGACCTCTAAATAACTGTTTATGAATATAGATTTGTCTATATGACTATATGACTATATAGTCAGACTATAATTGTCAGCTTTGATCAGAGAAGCTCCTTTTGGGAGTGGGTCAGCAGTTAACTGCAGAGACTCATAATTTGTCAAGGTGAGGAGAATGAGTATTTAATACTCAGTCATAAATGGGATGCTGAAATCAACACACACACACACACACACACACACACACACACACACACACACATATAATGTAGCCAGGCATGGTGATACATGCCTATAATCCTTGCACCTTGCAGGCAGAACTAAGAGTTCAAGTCCAACACCTAAGCTACACATTGAGATCTTATCTCCAAAAACAAAAAATAAAAAAAGGAGTTACTTTCTTTTGAGCAATAGCTCAATGTTAAGGTGCTGGCCTAGAATGCTGAAGTTTTACTCCCTAGCATTATCCCCAAAGACAAAAAAAATCACAAAAATCACAATCACAAAAAAAAAAAAAAACAAACACCAAGGTCATGCAGCAAACTACAAACAGTATACAGAACTGCTACCACTACATATAACTGCATCCTTCCAGACAAAAGCCAGTAGTTGTGGGACACTATCCATCATGAGAACAAGCTGATGGCATTCTGACACTGCCAACTGACAGGAAGAGTCTTTGCTGTTATGACACTTATCTCAGAATAAAGTATAAACTGCTCTAAAATTTATTTATGGGATAGAGAAAAAAAGAAGCACAAAATACTAGCACACATCCATTTTTATATTATTTTCATTCATTTGGTTCATTTCATTCTAAAAAAATTAAAAACCACACAGAACAAAACTTACAATGTCTGAAGATTGGAAAGAAACCTAAATACACCGTCAGCAATGTGAGTGACTCTATTGTCCCCTAAATTCAATCTCTCTAGTAAGCTCAGACCCACAAAGGCAGATTCATCAAGGCGAGTCAGTTGGTTATAGGACAAATCCCTAAAAAACAAGAAACACTGAAAGTCAGGAATTATTGTATTAGCCCAATCTATGAATTTTACTTCATCACGTTAAATAAGTACAGTTCTCGAACAAAAACTGAGGAACTTGGGATGCCAGACCTCACAACTAACGTGAGAATAACTGACTCCAATCTGCCTAGTCTCACACCCTCCCATGAAGTACCACTCAACACTTACAATTCAGACAGTCTCTGGCAGAACTCCCATGCATCAGGGCTTATTTTTTCAATAGCATTCTGGCTCATATACAGTTGCTGCAACATTCGCAAGCCGTACAGCCAGCCCTTGTTCACTCCTGTAAGGTTGTTATGTTCCAGTTCTCTGTATGTTAGAGAGAAGCAAGTAACTCAAAACGAAGCATTCAATACCAAGTACAGTTTTAAATGTCCTTTAAACTGACAGACAGGTACCTTTGCTGAACTCTAGTGACCCAAGAAGCTTAAGCAATAAAGTGACTAAGTATCTATAAAACCAACAGACCAAGTGGTACAGCATTCCCAATCCAAATAAATTCTGGTAATTTTGAGTCAAAACAATATGAAATATAATTTATTTTTGTATTGAAAAGCTTATGAATGACAACAAAAATTCCAGTAAACTAAAAAACTTTTAAAGTCTGTATGAAAGCAAGGGGTGTGGCATGTGTAAGGCCTTAGGTTCAATCTAGTGGAGAGGAAGAGTCCATCTCCACAACTGTCCCCTATTCTAATACTTACAATTCTTCCATATTATTCAAGCCAAAAAATGCTCCGTCTTTGAGTTTGCTAATTCCATTCCGCTGCATTTTCAGTGAGCGTAAGGAGTCAAGCCCTTGGAAGGTAAGACCTTCTACAGTTTTAATCCTGTTTCTTTTCAGTTCCCTTAAACAAAAGGATTTACAGTTAAACAACTGGCTGAGGCACTCTAACAGCAATTTAAAAGGAAAACTGTCGTAGAGGAAAACTTGTCTTCTTAGAGTCCATCAGCTTTGTTACTCACAAGAACTGGAGATGAGGCAGCTTGAAGACTTTAGGTGGAATCATGCTTATTCGGTTCCGGTTCAATTTTACCACTAATAAAGAGCCTGATAAGTTGTCAAAGCAGCCAGCCTCCAAGGTGCTTATCCTGTTATTACTCAAATTCCTAAAATGACAAGATAACAGCACAAGAAAAGAAGCAGTGGTGACTACCCAAGTCCAACTCCAGCTCCAACTCTGTCATTTGACTATATATACATATGCTGACAAATCATTTAACTGCTATTTCCAGGACTCAACCCAAGTCAGGCTTTTTTTTTTTATTATTGGACAAGAATCATATTTGTAATCATATTTGTAAGTGACAAGGTTCATGGGAAGCACATGTGATGCAAAGGCACAAGTACCCAGTCATCACACTTATGAACCAAAACAAAAAAATTTTAACTAATATTTTTTTGTGTGCATGTGTATGTGTGCACAGTATGTGTAGGGTGCAGAGGCCAGAGCAGGATAGGGAAAGGGAGAGCTACCTCTATCAATCTTTGACTTATACACCTTGAAACAGGGTTTCTCATGGAACCAAAAGCTCAGTCACTCGTAGAGCCATAAGTTCACCATTTTGGCTAGGCTGGCTGGCCACTGAACTTCAGCATCTGCCTCTCATTACTCCCAATGTAAGAGTTACAGACACACAGAGACATGCCTGAATTTTCATATGGGTGTTTGGGATTTGAACTCAGGTCCTTGTGCTTGCAGAGCCGAGCACTTGTACACACTGAGCAATCTCCTCAGCCTCTTAACTGCTATTTTATTTCACAAATAATTTAATTGCTTTCTCCTTTCATCTACAAAATTAATTATGTTAGACCTAGAGCTAGTGATGGAGTGCCTGTCTAGGATACTGTAAGGTCCTAGGTTTGAACCCTAGCATTGAAAAACAAGGGGAAGGCAGGACTTTGTAGAGAACATTGTTAAATTTAATGCCAGCACTTGGAAGATAGAGGCAGGTGGATCTCTATGAATTTGAGGCCAGACTAGTCTATATAGTGAGTTTCAGGCCAGCCAGGACTACAGAGTGAAACCCTGTCTCAAAACAAACAAAACAAGAAAGAAAGAAAGAAAGAAAGAAAGAAAGAAAGAAAGAAAGAAAGA
>JANHMN010000001.1:50179891-50192862 GCA_030674055.1 Rhabdomys pumilio | reverse complement strand
AGAAAGAAAGAAAGAAAGAAAGAAAGAAAGAAAGAAAGAAAGAAAGAGAAAGAAAAGAAAAAAGAGAAAGAAAAATAAGAAAAACAAGGAAGGATAAAAGCATGACTCCTACTTCACTTAGAATGTTACAATACAGGTGACTAGACTTCAGGAATAGCACACAAGCTAACTATCAGCAGCAGCACACAGGGTAAGGTACTGGTCAACAAACAGTAGCACATCAGTCCTCTTTACTTTTCACAGAATTGCTGACTGGGACTGGAGGTGTGGCTCACAGCACAGCCACTGTCGAGCATGACAAGATCCTGCATTTGGTTCCCAGTACCAAAATGAAAATTTCTCAAACTAAATCTTGGGCTGACAAGATGGCTTAGCAAGTAAAAACACTTGCCAAACAAGCTTAACAACCTGAATTTCATTCATAAAGATGGAAGAAAAGGCTGGCCAGATGTGTCACATGCCATTAAGGGCAAAAATAGGTGAATCTCTTGAGTTTGAGGCCAGCATGGTCTATAGAAGAAGTTCCAGACAGCCAGGGTTTCATAGAGAAACACTGTCATGAAAAACCAAAAACAAAAGAAAAGAAAAAAAATATGGAAGGAAAAAAGCCCAGTTGCACACAGCTGACCTCTGACCTGCACAGTCTCACTGTGGGATGTACATATTACATCACCCCATGCACAATAACAAATAAATAAATGTCAAAACTAAATCTCAAACTGTGCTCTCAGCGTCTAGCAGTTTTCTCTGGCAACAGAGCAACAGAGCACTCTTTCTTTTAGGGTGAAGTAGGGAAATAAATAACTACAAAAGCCCAAAACTAAGCTTGTTTTACACACACACACATCAAATTACCGTAAACAACAGACACTTGAGGGAATGACAGAAATGCACTGGCAAGCAGTACACCAGTTCCTGCCCAGCCTATTGCAGTTGACTCAATAAACTATTCTTCTAATTAACTGAGTAAATCTAAGTCTCTATTTTACTTACAGGTATTTCAGTGACATTCGAGGAAATGAAGATGTCTTGATTTCTGATATTATATTGGAACTGAGGTCTAAACTCTCGAGCGCAGAGTAAAGCTGGAATGCGTCTGCATTTATTTCTGGAATTAAATTATGGACCCTACAAAACAAGGATTATATTGGAGTTATTGTCAGTGACCCAACCCAGGCCACAAAGATACTAAATAATTAGGATATATATAGTATAGGTACTCGAAAAACAAACAACAGCATGTGCTGTTACAGTGAAGGCACAGTGGTAGCAGGGGCGTGTGTGTGCACGCGCGCACGTGTGAGTGTGTGTCTCTGTGTGTGTGTGTGTGTGTGTGTGTGGTGTGTGTGTGTGTGTGTGTGTACAATATATATACACAATAAATAATTAAATAAGAGACCTGAAATCTTAACTTATAATACTTACAATGAAAGGAGAGTAATATTAGGTGTTGATTCTCCAAAATATGGTATTTCTGTTAGCTCATTGTAATTCATTTTCCTAAGCAAAAGAGAAAACAGTTTAAAGTTTAATAATGGAAATTACCTCTTGAATTCTGGTTTTGACTAATATCTTAATATATCCAAATCTGAAAGGGCCTATGACTCAGACTAAGTTAGACAAATATGTAATTCTAAGAAATTAGATATTTTTACGACTTATTATTTCTAATTATGTGAGAGGAGAAGGTTGTACATTCAAGTGCAGTGCCTTCAGAAACCAGTGGCATCGGATCCCCTGAAGCTTGAGTTAAGGTGGTACCACCCAACGTGTGTGTTGGAAACCAAACCCAGGTCCTCTACAAGGAACACTATGTGTGCTTAACTGCTGAGCTAACTCTGCAGCGCTGAGAAATTAGCAATTTCAATGTGCTACTTCACAGTAATGATCTACCATTAAAGTCAGCATTAGATGCTGGTTATGGTTCTAGCATATATGTAATCCCATTACTTTGAAGAAACAGAAAGGAGAATGTAAGTTCAAAACCAGTCTGGACTACATAACAGAAAGACTATCTCAAAAAACAAAAACAAAAACAAAACAAACAAGAACAACAGGAAGGAAGGAAGGAAGGAAGGAAGGGAGGAAGGGAGGGAGGGAGGGAGGGAGGGAGGGAGGGAAAGAGATAGAAAAAGAAAAAGAGAGAAAGAAAGGAAGAAGGAAAGAAAGAGAGAGAAAGAAAGGAAGATCAGTATTACAAAGACTTGTGCCAGAGATGATGACACATGCCAGTAACCCCAGTCCTTTGATGTATGTAAGAGGATTCACAGGTCCATTGGCCAGCCTTCCTACACAGTATGTTCTAGACCAATCTAAGCTATTTAGCAAGACATTGTCTTTTTTTAAAAGGGGGAGCTAAGGGGCTGAAGAGATAGTTCCATGGTTAAAAGAACTGGGTGCTCTTCCAGAAGACCCAGGGTTGATTCCCAGCACCCATATGGCAGCTCACAACTGTCTCTAACTCCAGTTCCAGTGTATCTGACTTCCTGTTCTGGCCTCTGTGAATCCTGCATGCATGTGGTGCATAGACATGAATGCAGGCAAACTACCCATACACATAAACAAATAATAAAAAGTAATAAAAAGGTTCTTAAAAAGGGATTGAAGAAATGCTGCAATTATATTTTAATTTTAGAAATTAATTATTACAAAGGGTGGGACAGAGTTATAGCTCTGTAGTAGGATAATAGGGTGGTTGTGAGCTGCCTCACATGGTTGTTGGGTATGGAACTCAGGTCCTCTGGAAGAGCATCAAGTGCTTTTAACCACAAAGCCATCTCTCCAGCCTCAATTCCTTCAATTTTTTCCCGCAGCAATTCTAGATTAAATATTCCCAAATTCACACTGGAGAAATGGTTCAGGCAGTAAAGTACTTGCTATACAAACATGAGGACCCAAGTTTAGACCCCTAAAACCAATATAAAGCTGAACAGAGCAGCACACATCTGTACACCCAGTATTGAGGTAGGAAAGTGAAGTCAGTTGGATCTCTGATGATCAATGAGCAGCCTATGAGGTCCAGATTTCAAAGACGATGTTTCAAACACTAAGGTAGAATGAGCCAAGAACCTAGGTCATAGGCCCTAACCTAAGGGGAAATCTACTACTATTCTGCTAAATGACATATCAATGTACCAGCTCCTAACAACACACTGCTCTACACACAGACCAGTCTCTCTCACCTCGCATCAGAGAAGCTTCTTGCAGTAGATGGTGATTAACTAAACAGCGTGCAGAGAGACTTTGGACTGCTCAGCCATAAATGTGAAATCTATACCAGAACCCTCCCATCAAGGTTCAGGGGTCTATGAAAAAGAGCGGGCAGAACGATCCTAAGAGCCGGAGTAATGGGTAACTTCGAGGAAACAGCTGTCTTCTTAGACACAACAGGGAAAATGCACACATGAACTCAGAGACTATGAGAGCATGCACAAGACCTGCACAAGCTCAGGCCAGACAAAATCCCAAGGGGAAGTGAGCACAAAGTCCCAATCTAAGACGAAAAGCTATTTACAATTGGTAACGGCTAGGAGAAGAAATCTGTTTTCTCCAATGGAGTGATAGTGTGTCTATCAACTATACTCCAAGGAAAGCTCCATGCTCAGAAAGAGCTAGCCAGCACAAATTAGACTCTTTGTTTGTTTAGTTTTTATTCTTTTCTAAGTTATCTAATTCTATTTTATATGCATTGGTGTTTTGCCTGCTTGTATATCTGTGTGAAAATGTCAGATCTTGGAGACAGCTATGAGCTGCCATATGGGTGCTGCAACTTGAACCCAGGTCCTTTAGAAGAGCAGTCAGTGCTCGTAACCGCTGAGCCATCATCTCTCCAACCCCGAGTTTTTGTTTTTTTAGAGAGAGAAAGAATGCCAAGCTTGGTGGCAGAGGTAAGTACATTTCTGTGAGTTCAAGATCAGCCTGATCCACAAAGTGAGTTCTTATACAGCGTGGGCTACACAGTGAAACCCTTTTTCAAAAAAAAACAAAAAAGAGAGAGAACATGAAGTTGGCAGTTTAGGGAAGTATTTGAGGAACTGAGAGGAGTTGGAAGAAGGAAAAGAATATGATCAAAATGTATGAAATTCACAAAAGATAAATAAAAACATTTTAAATAAATAAGGCAGACAAGCAACTCAGGAAGACACTAAGTGTAGATCTCTGGACTCCACAAGCATGTACAGTGCACAGGTACATACACAGACACACAAATACACACCAAAATATTCAAATTCATAATTAGGTTACTTCAAAGACTTTAATAATGAATGAATAAAAAGTAACTTACACTTCTCGTAATGTGTGTGATTCCAAGCTGATGTTCCAGTTAGACAACCGGTTATGGCTCAAATCCCTGAAAGAAGACAGATACACTGAGCTTAGTGTTGGAAGCTAAAGCTCAGAGGAAAATCCAACAGAATAGGGTCTAGGAAGACATCTCTCGGGGTAAAGGGGCTAAGACCTAGGCAACTCTCTATAGAGTGCCCAAGGAAGCGAAGTGAAGGGAGGAAGTACAAAACTAAAACAGGATACTAAATCCTACAAAGATAATTTTTCTTTTTTATTTAATTCATTAATTTATTTATTCACTTTACAACTCAGTATCAGCCCTTCCTCTCCTTCCAGTACCCCCCTCACACAAGTCCTCCCCCTATTCCACCTTCCCTTTCTCTTCTGAAAAAGGAAAGCCCCCCTCTGGATGACACCCACACACCCACACACATGCACTATTATCACCACCACCAACTCCCCGCCCCAGTCACTGTGGGACTAGGCACATCTTCTCCCACTGAGGCCAGAGTTTAGCCAGGTGTTGTGGTACATGCCTTAATCCCAGCACTTAGAAAGCAGAGGCACAAGTTTCAGGCCAGCCTGGTCTATACATCAAGTTCCAGACCAGCCAGAGTTACACAGTAAGATTCAGTCTCAAAAGTAAATAACCACCAACCAAACAAAAGATTTATTTTTATTTTCAATTATGTTTACATGTGGGTATGTACATGGGAGAACAGGTGCCTATGGGGGCCAAAGGCATCAGATTCCCCTGGAGGGCAGGTTACAGGCATTCAATACTGTCCTCTGCAGGAGTCCTCTCTTCAAGAGTAGTGTGTGCTCTTAACCTGAGCTATTTCACCAGCCCCTAAATAGGAATTTTCAGTCAGGCATGGTGCAAACTGTCTGTAATCTTAGCACTAAGAACACAGAGGCAGGATCACTCGATTTGAGCTTTGCCTATAAACTCTAGGCCAGCCAGGGTTACATATCAAGACCGTGTCTCAAAAAAAGTGCAACTGAATTTCAGTATTACCAAAAGAAATGCTTATGAGTAAGTCTGTCCAAATTTCAACAGATCTAATACTTTTTGATTTTTAATGGTTTTTAGTAATTTAGGATAAATTAGCATGGTTTAATAATAAATAAAATGTGTAAGTCATATAGGCATGGTGGTCCATGCCTATAATCCCAGCTCTTGGAAAGCTAAGGTGGGAAGGGCATAAACTATAATCCAACCGAAACTTCTTAGCAAAGTCTTCTCTCAAAAACAAGCAAGCTGGATGTGGCGGTGCACTTGGAAGGCAGAATTAGGCAGACCTCGGTGAGTTCCAGGTCAGCTAAGGCTACACAACGAGACACAAACATCCACCTGACTTTTAAAGGCACGTGTTGTCACCACCAGCCAGCCACAAGTCAAAACGAGCGTTCCTATAAATTGAACTGAGCTGAGTATGCAGAAGTAATACATAAAGGCTAACACTGAAGGATGGTGTAAGGCTAACCTGAGCTCATAGCAAGACCCAGTCAAAGAATCTGGTCTTCCTAAAAAGAGCTATCTAGCTTCTGGAGAAGGTAATAAATTTCCAAATTATGTTGATGATGGTGACAGTTCCAGTGTACTACCAGATGAATTAGCACATAACTGCAAGATGATTATACATAAAACAAGCATACAAACTAAGAACTTGCTAATCCAAAGTCACACAAAACTAAAAGTAGAGAAGCTATTTAGTCAAACTTTCATCCCATCTCTAAAAAGTAGTTTATTAAAATAGAAATTTCACTGAAGTTCATCATGAGTTTAAACAATCTTAAAAAAATTCACCTGGATGATTCCTGTCGTCTTTACATTGTTCAAGTAGAACCTAGCCCACACAAGCGTTTGCCCAAGAGACTTACTGCATGTTACAATACGGCTAGCAATAGGGGCACACTGGAGAAACACTACAGATCAATCTGTCTCCCTGTGTTGCCACAGGCAGTTGGCAAGTGCATGCAGGTTTGAGTGACACAGCCAAACAATTTGCTCTCATCTAGATTCATGCCTGCTCATCAGTAAATCTTAGCCACTTTCATTTAAGAGCTTAATTTACATGGGGACAAAACTAAGCATTGTTGTTGTTTTTTAAATGATAGTACTGACAGAAAACTATCCTTTAAAGTATTTTATTTAAAAGAAATTGTTTGGGCAGGGCAGTGGAGGTGTATGCCAGAGGCAGAGGCCAGCGGATCTATTGAGTTCAAGGCCAACCTGGTCTACAGAGCAAGTTCCAGGACAGACAGTGGTACACAGAGAAAACACATCTAGAAAAATCAGAAGAAGAAAAGAAATTAATTGGTCAAGGACTCTCTATTAACACTGAGTGGCACCCACAGGAGAACTCTTAGGAAGGAGTAAAATCAAGAGTTAACTACCAACAACCTGAGGAGATAAAAGATGCTTGTCATGCAATCATAAAGACCAGAGTTTGGATCCCTTATACCCACATAAATGCCACATAGTCCTGAAAGCCCACTTGTAATCAAGCACTTACAAGGCAGTGACAAGATCCCAAGACCAACCTGGATAGGTAGACTAACAAATTCAATGAGCTCTGGGTTCATGTGAGGGTCCCCTGCTCAAAGGAATACTCCCAACACCAACCTTGAACCTCCTTCACCCATCTGCTCAGACATATATGCCCATACATATGCAAAATGCATATGCATACCTATATACATATTCCTCCTCCTCCTCCACATCATCATCCACCAGGAATCACCAACATCTACCAGGAATCATCATTATCATCATCTACCAGGAAGAAATAGGGTTTGGTAAGGCATCACAGGCACTGCTATAATTAGAATGAAAGCCCCAACTATTCCCTTCAACTATCCCCAAAATGTATTTAACAATCAATAGCCTTTCCTGTGTTTTCTAACACTACAAATATGAGTAATAATGGATGACTGATATGTAAAGGTCTCTCCCCTTCCACTCATGCTACAGGGAAGCAGCTGCAATAAGCGATGAATTATTAAAGTGCTTATATCATCCGGAGCCAGAGGTGCCATTACTGTGGTTGTGCAGTGCCATCAGGGTGTAAATTATTTACAGAATGCTCAGAGAAGTCACAAGTTCTGCAAGCCAACTACAAAGAATTCCTGCAGCGGCAGAGTACAGTTTTCTTCTGCCTACTCAGGTCTATCCACTTGTGTCAATAATTTCTTCTTGTTTTCAAGAATCAATAGCATTATTAACTTTAACAATTACAAAGCCCCCAATAAGGGAGTCTTTTACAAAGGGTATCAAAACAAACAAACAAAAAATAACCCACATCTAGTCAAGCAATGGCTCAGAACTGTAAATCTGAGAGGCTGAGGCAGGAAGACAAGTTGGAGGACAACCTAGGCAACCTAGTGA
The DNA here is from genome assembly GCA_030674055.1 of Rhabdomys pumilio. Lineage (NCBI taxonomy): Eukaryota > Metazoa > Chordata > Mammalia > Rodentia > Muridae > Rhabdomys > Rhabdomys pumilio. Next base: position 50,185,184 of record JANHMN010000001.1, on the reverse strand, counting down.
GAACTTGTGTATTTTTTTTTGAAAAAGGCCAGGAATATAGTCTACTGGTAGGGTGCCTACGCAGTGTACATCAAACTATTAGGTCTGCCTCATCTGCACAGTAAGTTCCAGGACAGCTAGGGTTATATAGAGAGATGCAATCTCAAAACAAAAAACACTGTCTGGAGAAGTAGTTCAACCATTAAGAGAACCTGATGGTCCCACAGAGGACCCAGGTTCAGTGCCATGTACAATATGAGGGTACATCATACACAGTGCTACTCTCCAGACAAAACTCTCTGGTCTCCTTTGTACCAGTTCTAACAGTGTTGCTGTATGCAAATATAATGTCCACTTCGGGCTCATGAAGCTGAACACATTTCTCAGCTAGTGAAGCTGTTTGAGAAAGCTGTGCATTAGCAGGAGCAAATGAGACCTGGAGGGCAGGACTTGCTAATGGGTCAGCTCTGCTTCCTGAGTATCGATGGCACATAACCAACCACCTCACATTTCCACTGCCACAGTCCAAACTGCTCCTGACACCACACGTTCCCTTCCATGACAGACTATACCCACACCTTTGATCCTAGCAGCAAGTGGATCTCTGTGAATTTGAGGCCAAGCTAGTCTACAAAGTGAGTTCCAGGACAGCCAGGGCTACACAGTGAAAGCCTGTCCAAAAAAAAAAAAATAAAGAGCCGAAATAGCACTTTTGTAACTTTTCCCACTCAAGTTGCTTCTGTAAGGTTATAATGCTATGTAACAGTGGTTCTAAACCTGTCAGAAAACACATATATTTACATTACAATTCATAACAGTAGAAAAATTACAGTTATGAAGTGGCAACAAAAACAATGTTTATAGTTAGGGGTCACCACAACATGAGGAACTGAACTAAAGGATCACACACTGGGAAGGCTGAGAACCACTGCTTTCTCAGAATATCCTTTATACGAATCCAAACAGTAGGATGATAGGGACGCTCATTTCAAACATGAGGGGCACGTTTTTGTTTTTCTACTACTGGATATTATTACTGAGATGTTGTGGTCCTAGGAAGTAAGCACAGCCCCACTGAGCTATATCTCCAGCCCTCTTTTTGTTTTTCTCTGAAAAAGTGTCTCACTCTACTGCCAGGCAGCCTTCCAACTTGCAATCCTGCTCCCTCAGCCTCCTGAGTAGCTAGCTGGATTATAAGCCTACGTGCCTACACCACTTTCCTTGGGTTCTTAACCACTTAAAGTTCTGCTTCTTGGGGCTATCACAACAATACAGGAAACAAGAAGCTAGCCTTTGCACAGCCAGTTCAGGAGGCAGACAAATCACTTACCCTCTCTACACTTTACTTCATTCTCTTCCAACATAAACTGTGAATACCAGCACCAACTTTATAGGACTGCTTTAAATATATAAATAAAATAATTAACACAGAGGTCAATGTATAAAGGTATCTGAAATGAAACAATGGTCCAACACCATCTCTTTTAAGCATTTATCTATTGAACATGCAGGAATAATCCATTTCCCAAGGCAAAACCTTAGTTGATGGATATTTATGGGTGTCAACTTGACTACATCTGGAATTAGCCAAAATCTAAATACCTATGAGGTATTTTTCTTCATTGGATCATTCAAGGGGAGGATGCACTTAAATCTGGGCCACCACTTCTAGCAGCAGCCTATAAAGGACATGAGAGAAGGAAGCTCTTGCTTTCTGACCACTGCTCTCACTCTTGCTGGCAAGTCCATTCCTTCAGTGGAATTCTGGAGTATACGGAAGACATGTTCAGCTTCAGGGGCTGAGACAACCCCTTGTTGGACTAGCCAGTCCGTAGCCTGAAAAGCCATTATTAGCTAAATGGGGTGTGTGTGTGTGTGTGTGTGTGTGTGTGTGTGTGTGTGTGTGTTTTCAATTACCGGCATTGAACCTCAGGCCTTACGCCTGTTAGGTAAGCATTTTTACCACTCAGCTGTCTGTCTATCCCTCTAGTTAGTTAGTCAGCTTAGTTTACTTCTTAGCTAATCAGTTGGCTCTGGGATTATAAGAACATACTACTCTTGCAGAGGACCTGAGCTCAGTTCCCAGAGCTCACATTTTACAGCTCACAATTGCCTGTAACTCTAACTCCAGGGGATCAATGGCCTCTTCTGGACCCCAAAGGCACCTGTGCTCACATACGCATGCCCCACATATACATACATAATTAAAACAAATTTATAAATGAATCTTAGGTGTTGGATCTCCTGGAACTAGAGTTACAGACTGTTATAAGCTGCTGTGTGGGTGCTAAGAACTAGACCCATCTCTTCTGTAAGAACAGCAAGTGCTCTTAACCTCTGAGCCATCTCTCCAGCCGTCTTTTCACTTTTAAGACAGAATCTCACTAAATTGCTCAGATTGGCCTTAAACTTGCAATTCTCCTCGCTCAGCCTCTGGAATAACTGGGACTTATCATGCACCACCAGTCCAAGCTCCCTACATTAAAATTTTAAAACCATAATCTTAAAAATTGATTCTGAACCCTAACTCCACGAGAAAGATAGCAATAAGAAGATGGACAGATTACCAAAAGCCTGGTCAACATGTTGGGATACACACCGATATTATGCTACTTGATATTCCAGAGTCATGCATTAACACAATTTCTAAGAATCTATTCTACATATGTAGTCATATAATTTTGGAAAACTACTTACCAAGGAATTATACAAAAAAAAAAAATTTTTTAAACAAAACCTACATGCTATCAAGATAAGTTAAATAACTTCAAGTTCCATCCTACAGAGTTTTCTGCAACCAGCTAAAACATACATACACATATTTACACAATCTATACAGTGACTTCATTTGTGTTTTCAAAAGAAAGGAAAAAGACACATGTGTAAGATGCCTATCTATCAAACAACAGTGGCTTTTCTCAAGTGTGACAAAAGAATTTTTACTTTTCCATCTTAAATGTCTCCATTCTATTTTAATAGCTAATCATGGGGGGAAAAACCTGTTTAAACCCTTATCATACCTGGTCAGAGAGGGGAGCTTGAGTAACTGTGAGTGCTGAGTGTGGCCGAACCCTCTATCAACCTCTCCGCTCCCACAAGGCCATCCACCCAAGGCTCAGAGAGTATCTCCAAGGAGGAGGCACAAAGAATGAAAGAGCTAGTGGACAGGGAAGAGAACTGTGACGGACTTCTAGACATGATATGGCTATGTCACTCACGAACTTGCAACTGCACAGGATTGAGCCAGCCAAGATTCCAGCATAAATGGGGAGGAACACCCTGCCCCAGGCCCCACAGGATTCCAGCATAAATGGGGAGGAGCACCCTGCCCCAGGCCCCACACTTGGCCAAGGAGCTATTGATAACCTATGACTGAAGGGGGAGAGCCATACACATAATTTAAACTAATAAACTAAATCTTTAAAAATAAAGTAACAGGCTAGGTGTAGTGATACACCTATAATTCCAGCACTCAGAGGTCAAGGCAGGAAGACAGTAAAACAGAGGCCAGCCTGGACAATACAAAGCAAGATTCTCAAAATAAATAAATAAATAAATAAATAAAAATCTGGAAATAATGTTGATCATATCCAATACTATAAAGAAAGATAGGGTATTTTCCATTGTTTATGAACCTTTCTGAGAATCAGCTGAATTCATGTCTTTTTATCAAACTATTTGTAATTACTAAGTTAAGACTTTAAAATGCAAAACGGACATAAAAAACAAGCTATCTTAGCTGGGGGTAGGCGGTGGATGCAAGTGGGATCTCTGTGAGTTCCAGGCCAACCAGAGTGCCATAGGGAGACCTTATCTGAAAACAAACAAGCAACACCAAAAAAGCTATCTTAACCATTCAAAACACTGAAGGGCCGGTGAGAAGGTTAGATGGATAAAAGCTCTTGTTGTACAGCCTAAGTTTGACCCTTGGAACCCAAAGTAGAAGAGAACAGACTCCACAAAGTTGTTCTCTGACCAAAACTTTGTTATTTTGTTTTATTTTATCTTTTTTTTTTTTTAAGAGGGGAAAGGGAGAGACTTTATTCTTAGACTATTTTCTGCTGATTAGGGAAAGATTTGTTTATTTTATGTAGCTGTCTTCAGACACAAGCATTGGATCCCAGTACAGGTGGTTATGAGCCATCATGTGGTTGCTGGGAATTGAACTCAGGACCTCTGGAAGAGCAAGCAGTCAGTGCTCTTAACCACTGAGCCCTCTACAGACTCAACTTTTTTATTTTTAATGTAAATAAATAAAGAAGACCTAATTGTAAAGCATATCAATTGGCTTTCTCATCACTAAAATAACAACACATTTCTCTATAACAAACATAGGTTTTGTTTGTTTTTTTTATTATTTTGTAGAAAGAATTTAAATTATCTCTTAACTACTGAGCAATCTCTCCAGACCGATCTTTTTTACTTTTTTTTTTTTTTTTTTTTTTTTGGTTTTTCAAGACAGGGTTTCTCTGTGTAGCCCTGGCTGTCCTGGAACTCACTCTGTAGACCAGGCTGGCCTCAAACTCAGAAATTCGCCTGCCTCTGCCTCAGAAGTGCTAGGATCAAAGGCATGCACCACTACCGTCCGACTCCATCTTACTTTTTAAGACAGGGTCTCTAAATGAACCTGCAGTTCACCATTTCACCTAGACTGGCTGGCTATCACATCAGGCTCCTGGGATCCACCGGTATCCCCCAATACACTGGTGTTACAGGCATGCACAGCCATGTCTACCTGTCATATGACTGCTGGGGACTTGACTTTAACCCAGGTCACCTTGCTTTCTTTCTCAGCAAGGACTCTTACCCACTAAGTCCTTTCAATGGTAACTTCAGTTAGCCCAGCACCAGATTTAACAGCTTCCCAAAGAGAGACTCTTTTTTTTTTTACTTTGTTTTATTTTATGTTGGGTTTTCAAGACAGGGTCTCTCTATGTAGTCTTGGCAGTCCTAGAACTCCTCTGTAGACCAGGCTGGCCTTGAACACAGAGATCCACCTGCCTCTGCCTCCGAAGTGCTGGGATTAAAGGTATGCGTCACATGGCTTCCAAAGAAAAGAAAGACTCTTATGCTCGGGATTATCTATACTTTTACCAATGAAACTTGCCAAGATTTAAATTATATGAGTAAGCTGTGATAGTATTTTGAATCAAATATTAAAAACAAAATAAGGGAAACCCGAAAGAAACAGCATTTAGTTTCCAATTATTATGGTGCAGTTTCTTCTGTTGAACTGTTTATTGCTTAATTTTAAAACTGCTCCTGCCAACTATTTTACAAATAACAGAATTACAGTCCTTTCTTTTTCTTTTTT